>CM053417.1:36333388-36446185 GCA_028644305.1 Xerus rutilus
AGAGAGAGAGAGAGAGAGAGAGAGAGAGAGAGAGAGAGAGAGAGGGAGAGAGAGAGAGAGAGAAAGATAGAGACAGAGAGAGAGACAAGAAAGAAAGAAGGAAGGAAAGAAAGAAAGGAGGGAGGGAGGAAGGAATTTAGAAAGAAATTGAACATATTTTCTTGTATCTAAGGCTATTTCTGTCAATTGTCTATATTCTTTGCCCATTGTTACTATTGGATCATTTGCCTTTTTCTAATTGATTTCTAGGAACTCTATATATTAGGGACAAATAGAATTTTAATCCCAAGAAACTCTTTCCCACTTGACATTGGCAATTTGTAATGTTTGACTTCTTCCATTATGAACCTTCACATGTTATTTAAATAAATTATTATTTATCACCTTTCAGAACCTGCTCTTCTAATGAGAGCAGTATCCTCTTTGAAATGAGAGAACTATCTTCTTTACCTTTGTAGCTTTAACCTAACATAGTGGCAAGCTTATCAAAGGTATTATCAAGGACTTGTTAGTGCTGAGTATAATCAAAGACCTCTCCAAGTCCTTATTTAATGAAGAA
Source organism: Xerus rutilus (assembly GCA_028644305.1). NCBI lineage: Eukaryota > Metazoa > Chordata > Mammalia > Rodentia > Sciuridae > Xerus > Xerus rutilus. The sequence goes on from CM053417.1 coordinate 36,333,948, forward strand.
TGAAACAAGAGAAGAAGTGTCTTAATTCATCTTTCCACATCACGTACCATATACATAAGTATAAAACAACCACTTTTTAATTGTCTAGTCACTCATGGAAACCAGAAAAATCCCTTCATGTTATTCAGCTTTATGTAATTCTTTGGTGCCTTCTTTCTAGCCCAATATCATCTACCATTTAGTGTGAACAATTATGTACCAGGTACCTCTGGGCTTTTAAAACTAAGTTTTCTCTAAATCTCAAGGCCATGTATGGTTTATGGAATACTCATTTTGAAGGTGAAGAAACCCGGGTGCAAAGAGATTAAGTATCTTCTCATGATCAAAAAGCAAAAACATACCAAAGTATATGTTTTAGTCCCTTTAGGATATTCTAGCAAAATACCATAAACTGAGTAGAATATAAATAATTGGAAATTAATTTCTCACATTTATAGAAGCTTGGAAATCCAAGATCAAGTTGCCAGCAGATTTTGTGTCTGCTGAAGGTCCACTTTCTAGTTCTTAGATGATGCTTTTTCTCTGAGACCTCACATGATAGAATGGGTAAACAAGCCACTTTAGTCCTCTTATAAGGACATGATTCCATGAAGGCAGAGCATTTATATCCTAAACCCCAATTTCTAATACCATGACCTTGAGGGTTAGAAATTTTCAACTTATGAATTGGAGGGAACAAAAACATTCAGATCATAGCATCTGTGATCCCAGGGACCCAATGTTTGCAGACCCCAGAGTTCTTTTCTCTTGCATCATGATGAGACACAGAGCTGGAAAACACAATTTGCAAGCAGTGTCCTATTCCATGAGGTTACTTCCCAGACTTTCTACCATTTTCTCTTTCCTTGTATTTTTGAGAGTTGAATCCTTTGGATTAGACAGTTTATTTTGGTGAAGCTATGTGTGCATCTCTTTCTGTACCTCACAGGAGACTAGAGGGAGCATAACCTCTTCTTTCAAGCCTTCATTTCTGTTTCCCCCTGCATCACTATGCCCACCAATGGATTGCAGATGTGCTGAGATTATACCAGTAAAAATGTCAGAGAACCAGAGAAATATTAGAATGAGGCTCAGCTATCCAAAGTAAAGTAGAAGCCAGATAGCAATGGCTAAAGAAAGGATGGCTTGGCACTGAGGAAATTAGCAACTGATCCCTCAAAGCTCTGGGGAGGTTTGCATTTATCTCATCATAATGGGAGCTTGATTTGTAACTGGATATATACAAACTGCTTTTCTGACCAGCTGAGAACTGTTCCATTGAGAAAATGGAAATCTGAGGGTCAGGGGAGAATGGGGAAAAGAGCAAACAGAACGAAGACTTTGGGTTCCAGTGAGTGGGCATAAGGGTAGTACCAGGAAGGAAGGAATAATGTGCCAGAGGATGTGAGATAGGAATACCGACTTTTTGGTAAAAATTTCCAGGCACTTTGAAGAGAAGAAAAAGCCTAGAACACAGTTATTCCCACTAAGATGTTATTAACAATGCATAGCCTCTCATGGAAGTCTTGGGATTGCAAAATTTGATGGCAAAAAAGCAACCATTTTAGGCATCAGTGAGAGAAAAGATGTTATGAGATGGTTAGGATAAGTGGTGCTTTTTGAGCACCTCAGAAATTATTCTGCTTACATATAAGACCATCCCTCCCCTGGAGCAAAGTGCTTTTTCTTCATCACATTTGTACTAATATGCCTTACTGCTGCTCTGCTTACTATGTGATGTTCTTCCTCTTCTCCTTTTTATAGTGCATTGTGGGAATTTGGAAACAGGAGACGAGAAGGCTAGACATCATGCAGCCTGGTCATTTTTGTTGTAGCATTCTCCTGAGGGGTCCTGGAGCCAACGTGGCTTTAGACTAATTTTCTGCCAGTTTTTGGCCAGGGATGCTGAATGTGTTCCAAGGATAGTTGGTTAGAAGCCCAGCCACCTCGGAAAATCTGGGAAAGGAGAGGGTAGAAACTGAGGTGGCTTGCTTCTGTGGTTGGGAAGCATGCTGTGTTGGCCCTCTAAGGAGGCAAGGGGAGATTTGAGTCTCCTACTCTATTCTTAGAAAAATTGAGCCCCAAAGAGGGAAAGTGGATTGTGCAAGGTTACAGGAAATAGGTATCCAAGGTAGTGTTATGACCTAGAGATGCCATCCCAAAGTTTTAACATCAAATCTGCAAAAAGAACATAAGTTTGAAGGCAGAAAATCTCTTGTGAAGCAGTTGTATGACATGGGTTAAATCTTTTGGGCCTCAGTTTCATAATTTAATTTTCAGTAGCCTCATTTTCATAATTTTCTGCCTACACTCTTAAGGATGTTAGAAGAATAAAATAATAAGTGAGAAAATGTTAAGATAATTTTAGTGTGTTCACTAGTTGTAAGCTAGTCCATAATTGCTTTCTTTTACTTTGATTTTCATTTGTCTTCCAGCCTTGCTTTTTCTCTGTCTCCTGTTGAGTAGATTAATAGATTCCAATGCCAGGTTACTCTCAAGACTATTCCAAGAAAGACTTTCAAGGTTACGCTTCCAGCATAAAAACTCACCCTGCAGTTGCCCTGCCATTTATACCTTAGTGGAAGACCAATTTCAAGAAGCGATGCATATTTTGTAAAAATAGTTTTTTAGTTGTAGATGGACACAATACCTTTATTTAATTTATTTATTTTATGTGTTGTTGAGGATCGAACCCAGTGCCTCACACGTGCTAGGCAAGTGCTCTACCACTGAGCCACAAGACCAGCACCACATTTTTTTAAAGGCTAAATAATTCCAAACTTTTGTGGGAGGAGGGCATTCCAAAGATCTACTGGCTCCTGTCAAAGCCATGGCAAATATTCTTTTGTAGGTCATCATACTTTTCCTTTACCACAAAAGTCTGAAATTTGGAATAATTAGATCCTGGGGACAAATGGCTCTGGTCCTATCCTTCTCTGATGAGTTTCACTCATTCCTGCCAGCTGCAGCTCTGTGGTTATATGCACGTATGGGCAGAAGCTAGAACTCAGCCCAGACAAGGGGACAGATCGTATGAGTTAGGCTTTTTCTTGGAGTGAAAGCTTCTTTTTAAGGCAAAATTAAGGAAAATTTTTAAAATGCTGCAAAGTGTAGAATTGAGTTATTACGCTAATTGTTGAAGCTGAAGGCAAATGCACCATGTTTTCTGGATATTTTGGGCCACGGGATTGTAGAGAGAACACAGCCGTCACATTTTGTTGATTTGGGTTTAAGTTTCAAATTAAATGATCTCTTCCTTGTTACAGACTTGAAGTGATTAGTAACATTCTTGATAGTGGCTAGGATGGAAGATTCTAGAATCACTCAGATATTAATTCATATCATTCATATCCAGATATTACCAACTTACAAGTATGTATCCTTGGACAAATCCATTCATTTCTAAGCCTTAATTTTCTCATCTAAAAAATGGGCACAATTTTGTCTACATCAGAACATGATTAGGGAAGTGCCATGAAATAATGTATGCATAATATTGTGCATAGCATTGAGTTGGGGCTCAGGTATTATATTATTATTATGGGTGTTATAGGTATTATTAGCCTTTATCAATCATTTTCATTACATCATGGGAATCATTTCCTCTTTTTAAAAATTTTTGGTACTGGGGATTGAACGCAAGGGCCCTCTACTACTGAGCCATATCCCCATCCCTTTTTATTTTTTATTTTGAGACAGGGCTGCATTGCTGAAGCTGGCTTTGAACTCACAATCCTCTTGCTTCAGAATCCCAAGTCACTGGAATTCCAGGCATGTGCCACCACACTGGGCTTCATTTTGTTTTTAAAGTTATATGGAGGTATAATTGGTCCACATAAAATTAACTGATATTCATCATAGTTTTGATTGATAGCAAGTATGGTCCCACTCTCTAAGCTTCAAATGAAACACCCAACTCCCCTGATTTCTCTTCTTCCACTGTCCTGTAACAGGGATTTTCCAAGCTCTGCATGTGCCTTTTGATTATTCATAAGTCAATGATCAGTTTAATCTTGGAACATGTCAATTATTATTTGGTGTGTGTATGTGTGTGTGTGCATACACATGTATCATGTACTGAAGGAAACAGTGAAAAGATTTCTAGAGATCATTCACTTAGAATTAAGCCATCAAGTGCATTGACTCTTTCCTATATGGTAACCCTACAGTAGACTCCATGGAGTAAAGAGACATTTGAGATTCCAAGTTCTCGAAAAGTAATACATACACATGCATATATTGGCTGATAGAATGTGAAATTTAGATTCAGGAGAAGAGATGTTGATTCCTCTTTTCACCATTCACTAGCTTTGTGACTTCAGATAAGTCACTCAATCTTAGTGACTTGTTCCCTGAAATGAAAAACGAAGGTAAGACTCTACCCTATTTGATCCACAGAGTTGTTGAGTATCCATTATAATAATATATGTGAAGCTTCTTTGTAAATGGTTTGCTAGGTTGCCATAATTCACACATGAGTTCTAATAATATTAAAATATCAAATTGTGTGATTCAGACATCTGATTCCCTGAGAGTTCCAGACATTGGACTGGAATTATTAGGGAATACTTTGTGGAGGTAAGGAGACATGAGCAGATCCTGTATCAGTCAGGATTTCAATACCTGGAAGAGAGTGGAGAGAAGGGGAAACTTTGGTGGAGGGATTAACAATAAGAAAAACATATAGAGGCTGGAATAGCATCCAAGAAGTGATATAAAACACAATAGAAGCCAGGTGCAGTGATGCACGCCTGTAATCCCAGTGGCTCATGAAGCTGAGATAGGAGGATTGTGGGTTCAAAGCCAGCCTTAGCAAAAGTGAGGTACTAAGCAAATCACTGACACCTTGTCTCTAAATAAAATTCAAAAAAGGGTTGAGAATATAGCTCACTTACTCAGTGTAACTGAGTTCAATTTCCAGTTACCCCCAACCCCAAACACAATAGAAGATAAAGTTTCTATAGTAGCTATAACACACTGTTCCTCTTCTGAATGAATAGGTGGAAAAGATTTAAAAGAGATAGCGTGGACTCCCTCCTCTCAGGTAAATTAGTATTTTATATATCTAGGACTATTAGCTCCATGAATGAGGGGGCCTTGTTCTCTGTTCTCTCTGTAATGCTTATTGCAATGCCTGGCACATGGTAGGTGCTCAACAAATGTCCAATGAACAAAAGAATGAATGGATGGTGATGTCAGCTTCTATTTTTGTCTGGCTGTTTTAGTGCTATGTTAAATCATTAGCCACTGAAGCAAGGATTGTCTTTTAACTCCCTCTATGTAGTACAGCCCCATCTGCTGTTGGGATTTATGAAATTCTTTGCAGTGATTCCAATACTTGATGTGTTTTTTTCTCCACCCTGTTCCAGAAGACTCTTTACCCCCAGTGAACAGTAAGGTGACCAGCAAATCATGCGAGTACAATGGGACTACTTATCAACATGGGGAGCTTTTTGTGGCTGAAGGGCTCTTTCAGAACCGGCAACCTAATCAGTGCACCCAGTGCAGCTGTTCGGTAAGACCTTGCTTCTAGGTATCCCTGCTAGCTCCTACCCAAATAAGAAAGCTTCCTCTTTATTTGTGTTTTTTTCCTCTGAGCTTACACTGTAATATGTTTGAATGAAAAAAAAGTTGTATTCAAATCGTAGGCCTCCCTGCCAATCCAAGCTCCCCAATTTTTACCAATTCTGAACAACTCTGTTGAAGAGTTCAGGCCCAGTTCTGTCCCAGGCTTAAAGCTGTAAGACTGCTTAAATGGATGATAATGATCTGTTTAACTTGATCTTCACTCCTTTTGATAATTATTATTTCACCTAAGCCTTCATCTGAGGGACTCATAATTATTTGAAGCATTGGAAATATTATGGGTAAAAAAATTCCCTAGCATTATAGAGCCATTGTCATTGGATAGGGCCACTTGATCCAATTCACAAAAAAATGTGTTATGTGTTGGTTACCATCTCTGAGGTATTCTACTAACCAGATAATTCCTGGTGTCTTACAATGAGAAAATTCTATATATGCTTAATTACAATGATTCTTGTGACATCGCTTGTTGAAAGAACTGCATATAGTTCACAAATAAAATACACTCATTCTGTCTTTACTTAATTGTGCACTCCAGAGAATATCATAGATAAAACTAGGAAATGGAGTAAAAATGGATATTTAAAATGAAGCATGAAAGAGTAAAGTTAGATATAGAAACAACTTCACTGCTTGTAAGGGGCATTAAACACTGGATAGCCAAGGAAAATTCTCAAATATTCCCTTTGGGATTTGTGGTAAACATGTATTATCTCAGTAATTTGGAAGAATTTTGTTGTGACCTTGATTTCTTAATGAGCTTTCAGCAAACCTTCTAGCCCCAGAAAGATATACTTCTAAGAACCAAGAGAAATGTTTCAGGAATACCATTTGAAAGATAGAATTTTAGGAAATGGAAATTATTGCAAAGACAGATGTAACCAGCAAGTAAATTGAATCCTCTCTTCTGTCTTTCACTGGATTGAGCTGCAGATTTCAGACCATTTTGTATAATTTTGTATTACCTCAAAGAGAACCTGTTTCTGGTTTGAAAAGGGTACTCTAATGAATGTTACAAACAGTAGCTTTGAACAAAATCCTCATGCCCTTATACTCCCAACATCCATCTGGGGTGTGATGGGGACCAAGGGATGTAGTGTACAAAGAGAGGAGTAAGACTATATTTGGTGGAGGCCCACGGCAGCACTCACAGAATACTTTCTACCACTTGGAACCAACCAGGATGCCTGACTTGGATTGCTAACTCTTCTTAGACTTAATCTGTGGCATGGAGAAATAGTAAGCAAGCAAAAAATGCATAATGAAATGAAGGAAGGACCTAGAACTGACTATGGGAGAGCAGTGCCATATTTTGAGTCCCTACTGGGTACTGAGATAAACCTTTACAGATCTTATCCCACATCATTCTGATCTTAATTCCTTTTCTTCTTGGCAGGAGGGGAATGTGTATTGTGGTCTCAAGACTTGTCCCAAATTAACTTGTGCATTCCCAGTCTCAGTTCCAGATTCCTGCTGCCGGGTATGCAGAGGTAGGTGTCTCATATGCCAAGACCCTGGCCGCTACCATCCTGAGTAGTAGAACTTAGAAAAGAGGAAAATATTTGTCTAGTCTCTTAGGGAAAGGAGATTGGCTAAGGTAATCTTAGTTTTCAGAAGTGCTTCACAAAAGGAAGAATTGAGTAAAAGCATTGATTTTTAAGGGCCACAGCCTAAAAGAAACTGTGTTGGAGTTCAGCAGGGGATTCTGGGTGGGAGTCATCTAATGTGCTAGTGATTAGATTTATCTCTCCTTCTTTAATCCTTTCTAGCTTGTTCCCTAAATTATTGTATCATAAAACACAACTATTTCCATGCACATCCTTTAAAGGAAGAACAGACCTTGCAAACCATTAATGTAACCATTTCGAAGACTGTGCAGAGTAAATTTAGTTCTATTTTTAAAATCTCACAATAAAATAATGACAAGCTCACTAACAGCAAAGTGGGAGACATCATCTTCTCAAATGATATAAAAAATGGAATCATCGTCATCTTCTCAAACCAGTCTTTTCTTCTTTGGGTTCCATTCTTTTTTTTTGTTTTTTTAAATAATGGCACCACTTTTCCCCTCTAGGCTCCTAAGGTCAGAACTAGTCACTTTTAATTTTACCTTTGTTCTCTCTTCTCAAATAACCAAATTTCTTATCAGTCTTGTATATTCCTCTATTTTCTCACTGGCAGTATCCTAATATTGTCTTCTCATATCCAGTCAGCATGTTTTTGGAGCATTTACTATATGCTCAACAAGATGCTAAAGGTGGATATATATTAGTAAATAGAGTAGATATACAGGGTACTGCTAGACTGTATAGCAGAATTATATGTTATCACAAAAGGAGCCCCTTATTAAGATATGTTATTGCCATTTGCTAGAAAATCTTTGGGAATGCATCCATTTAGCTGTAGAACCCTCATGCAGTATATAACCTACACAACTATATATAGCATGCATGGCAGCGCAAATATGTTATTTGCTCTTCTTATCATTCTACCAGAGAAGACTAATAATAAACAAATGCATAAATAAATATCTAAACATAAACAACATAAGTACTATTAAAGAAATAAAGGACTGAGAAAATAAGAGGCTTATTTTAGCTTGAGTGGTCTGGAAGACCTTTGAGTAGGTGACATTTAAGCTCATATCTGAAAGATGAAAAGGAGCCAACCATGTAAAGAGCCGGAGGAAGAGCATTCCAGGCAGAGGAAAAAAGAACTTCCAAGGCCCCAGGCAGGAGGGAAGCTTGGAGCATAAAATCAGCCTGAGGACAACTATGGCTGGAATATGGTGATTGTGGTTGAAACTTACAGGACATGAGATGAGTCTCAAGAGGTGAACAGACTAGTGAGACCATACAGGGCTTGGAAGACCATGGGAAGAAGTTTGTGTTTCAGTTTTTTTTTAACTTATTTTAGTTGTAGATGGACACAATGTCTTTCTTTAATTGCTTTGTATGTGGTGCTGAGGATCGAACCCAGGGCCTCACGCATGCGAGGCAAGCGCTCTACCACTGAGCCACAATCCCAGCCCCTGTATTTCAGTCTTTATTGCATGGGAAACCAATGGAAATTTGTGAACAAGATCATGACATGATCCAGTTGATGTATTAAAAGATCTCATTGGCTGTCATGTCCATATTAAAATAGAGAGAAGCAATAATGCAAGTGGAGAGAGACCAGGGAGGTGACCTCTCTAGTGTGAGACAGTAGCTGTTTGGACCGGGGACACGGTGCCAAGTGGTAGTTTTGAGTGAAGCCTCTTGAATCAGACTGCCTCAGTTCTAGCCCCAACCTCTTCCTTTCTAGCTGGATGACTTTGCTCAACCTTTCAAACAATCTTTAAAGTGAGGATAATATTAGCATCTGCCTAAAAATAGTTCTGAAATTTAAGTGATATAATGTGAGAAAAGAACCTAGGATATTGTGTTGCACATCGTGAGAAGTCAATAATGGAAAGGGGACAGATTTGAAATATACTTAGAACATTTATTCTCAACCGTGGGTGCAAATTGGAATTGTCTTGGTAGATTTCTGCCCAGATTAGGAGGAGGAGGAGGAGGAGGTGATTCCAATGTTCAGCTAAGGTTGAGAAACATGAATTAGAGGAAATATAGGGTTTTCTCATCAAGGACAGGCAGGTGACTTCTATGTATTATTGCCTTCTTAACCTTCCACAAATGTAGCTTTAATCTTTTCAAAAGTCTTCATGCTGACACATCATATTTACTATGTGCCACTCCCAATTCTAAGCATTTCACATATATGAACTCATTTAACCTCATGACAATCCTATATGGTGAGTCTTATTATTATACCATTTTATGGATGAGGAAACCAATGCAGAGAAAACTTAAGAACCTTATGCAAGGGGCTGGGGTTGTGGTTCAGTGGTAGAGAGCTTGCATAGCATCTGTGAGGCACTGGGTTCAATTCTCACCACATAGAAGTAAAAAAATAATAAAATAATAAAAAATAAAGTTTTATCAACAACTAAAACATACTTTTAAACATATATATATGTTTTAAAACTATATGTTTATATATATAATATATATAAACATATATATATGTTTATATGTTTATATATACATAAACATATATAAATATATATAAACATATATATATGTTTTAAACATATATATATGTTTTAAACATATATATGTTTTAAACATTTTATATATATATATACACACACATATATATAAAGAACCTTATATGTGTTCAATTCTCACCACATATAAGTAAAAAAATAAAGTTCTATCAACAACTAAAACGTACTTTAAACATATATATATATAACATATATATATGTTTTAAACATATACATACATATATATATATATATATATATATATATATACACACACATACATACACACACACATATATATAAAGAAAGAACCTTATGCGAGGTCAAGTAGCTGGTGAGTCCAGGTGCTAAGACTTGACTCCTGGAAGCCTGGCTCAAGATTTGAAGCTCTTAACCATGATACTCTGCCACTGAAAGATATTCTGCCTATTGCTACTGGAATACACGTGAAGCCCCTGACTCTGATGCTGGAATCCCCCATTGGTCTGGCTTCAATTTATCTCTACAGCCCACACTTCTTCCATTCATACACTTCAGATTTCACTCATATGATTCCTGTGCTTTCTTACCTTTGTACTTTTGCTCTTTCTTCTCTCTTTTTATGTTTCTCAAATTTTATTTTTGCTTCAAAATTTCCTAAAGAATGTGTTGAGATTCATATCTGTGGAACACACTTGCAGATATTCTGATCTAGTGGCCTTGGACTGGGGTTTAGGAATCCGTATTTAAACACATCACATAGTCATCCTGATGCAGAATGGTAGTGAATGGACTACCAGTTTGAGAAAACATTCCAAGGTCATGTAACCAACTGAGGATAGCCCAGAACCATGGTTGTATATCTGAGTTTAATGTGCTGAAACAGCCTATTAAAAGTCTGAAACCCAAATAAACTATAGAAAAGTAAACAATATTGATTTCTGATAGGTTAGGCCATCTTATTCCAATCATATTGTAACAAAATTTGGGGTGAATGACTCATTTTATGATAAGGAACTGGAAGGAAAAGGAGACAGAATGACTGCCTATGTAACAACTATGCATATATAGTAAAGAGTGAGGGCAGGAAATGGTACCTCTTACTGGGAAATTCTTTCCTTTCATTCCTTTCTATGAAGATCTTGCCAGCCCTTCAAGACCTATCTTCAAAGCACTAATTAGATACTAATGCAAGTAATCATTATCAGGACATATTTTGATAAATACTATTTGGAAGGCCTTTCTCTCTTCTCTGCCTTCCCACCTCCATCTCCAATTTTTGTACTACTTGGAAGCATTTTTTAATTCTGCAAGCTGAGTAAACCTGCCTGTACTTTACAACTCCTTAGCACTTAACCTGTGCTTCTCCAGTAGCATTTATCACCTGTCATCTTTTGTCTTTTATTATCTATACCTGTGTCTTATCATCCTTAATAATGTGTAAATTTCTTAAGGCATCAATTCTTTCTGGTTCATCTTTATTTCCCCCACTGTGCTGGGCATGGAGTAGGTGCTCTTTAAATGACTGTACACTAGGTTGGAAAGATTACTAGAAGGTTTCCCATGACTTGAATTAGATATTAATGTACTAAAATAGTATATAATTATTGTGTTTTTGCCCCTGAATTACTGACTGTTGTATTAGTTTGCCATTGCTATAACAAAATACTTGAAGCTGGAAAGTTTGTAAAGAAAAGAGATTTATTTAGTCCACCATTTGGGAGGCTGCAAGTCCAAGCAGCATGGCACCAGCTCTGGTGAAGGTCCCTCTGGCAGTATCACCTCATGACAAATGGTATCATAATGGACCACGTACAAGAGGGAAAAATCACATCTTGTCTAGACAAGAGGCCAGAGAGTGGGGAGGGGTCAGGCTTGCTTAACTATAGCAACCATCTCTAGAGAACTACCAGGGTCTCATGAAAACTATCTTAATGCCTTCCAAGGGCCATGCCTCCAAAAGTCATTCCACCTTTTAAATGTTCCACACCACCTCTTAATACTGCCACACTGGGGACCCTGTTCCCAATTCAGGTAACTTTGAGGAACAAACCACCATAGCATCTGTGGAAGATGTTACTGACTATATATCAATTCATAGTCAACAGGAAATTATTTGTTGTTAGTCTTTCTCCCTAGATTTTTTTCTACTCCATCCCAATTTAGAACCCAATATTTAATATTTCTTTCTGAAAGAATTGACCCTGTTTTGCCTACCAGTAAGTGCTCATTCCTTTTAATATACTATTTTTCCCAGCATTTAAAAGTTAATTTAGACTCAGTTATGGACTAATTTGATTTATGCTTCATTCAGTAAGGCCCTATGTCTTTCCATACCAATTTCTTAAAATGTGTGCATATATATCTGTACACATTGCTATTATTACATTTCAGTCAAGGAACATAGATGTTTTATATCTCATCTCCTTTCTTATCTTTTCTGCAACTTAATTTGAGTATTCCCCAAAGGGAAAATAATCCATACTGATCAGAAACATACATCTGGTTGTTAATATAACCAGCTGGTCACTATAATACAGTTGTTAGGCTAAGATTATTTTGTTTTGAGTCAAGGATATGTGAAATCTAAACAGAAGAACAATTAATAAGAGAAAGAAAAGAAAACCATACAAGGCATGTTTTTGTATTCAAGGGACAATAAATTACAGAGGACATAGGCTCTGAAGCCAGAAATACATAGATTTGACAGTGCAGTCACATTAATCTACTCCAATTAGAACCTTGCATTTATCAACTGTAAAAATTCTTAAGAAGTGGCAATTATTACTCTGGAATTAACAGAACTGAACCCTCTCCTCAATTTCCAATAGCTTTTTCTTTTTGTGTATTTAATCCTCATAGATGGAACTTTCTAGTCCTTGTGATAACAGATCCTGGGACTAAGTATCTTCAGGTCTCTTGTCACAACTTAAATTTCTTTCCCTTTATTGTGTTCTCAGAAGCAGCACATGAAAGCTAGTTCTCCCTGACCATGTATTGTCCCTTCATACACTTCACAATTCATTGAATTCTTCCTTTGCCATCTCTTCTCCAGCCTAAATACACTATTTCCTTTCATCTTTCCTTATAAAGACTAAATCCTACACTTTTATAAAATTTGTTGTTTTTTCTGTGCCTCCCATTTCTTTACATCTTTCAGTTGTATATAATGTGGTTGAAACTCCTTTGAAGTTCTCATTTTTGAAGCACCTAGTTATTTTTTTCTGTTTAAATGATGTTTTTACAAAGGTGTATCTTGTATAAGCATATTACTCACACAGCAGGGAACCCAGACACTTCTCCCCTGTGCTGGCCACCCTAACTGCAGGCCAAATACTGAAGAAGAAATAACTTTTTGAGTGCTGAACTTGCAAACCTTCATATAAAGGGCCCCATTGAAACAGCTCTCTGCACTGTCACCAAACACTAATTTGTGCCTTTCTCCCTGGATCAGACAGCAATTCTAGATGTGGATTGAATCTCAGAGCCAGCCTCGGTTGTTTAGACATGTCTGTGAGGCTAGGACAGTCAGGAGAGGGTTGGCACGGTGCATGTCATTGCTGGCACTTCAGCAAACCTCATCTGAACTGGAAGCAGAGCACAAACGGCCACTAGAACCTAAAGAGAAAGTTTATCAGAAGAACAGATCTCTTCAGGGATTGTACTGCTGCCACATCGTGGGCAGTCAGGCCTCAAATCCAAACCACACCCAGCTTCCCTCCACCATTTATCATTTCTGCTTGCCTGTCTCCTGTCTATCTTGCCAAAGCAAAGAGGGAAGACTATGTACTTGACTATAGACAAGGGAATAGTATTTTGGTTAGCCCATTGACTATAATGGAAGTCGTGTGTGTGTGTGTGTGTGTGTGTGTGTGTGTGTGTGTGTCTACTGTATACAGTAAATGATAGACCCTTTTTAAAAAAATATTTTTTTAGTTGTACATGGACACAGTAACTTTATTTATTTTTGTGTGGTGTTGAGGATCAAACCCAGTGCCTCACACTTGCGAGGCAAGTACTCTACCACCGAGCTACAGCCCCAGCCCATGATAGACACTTACAATGTACCAGGTGATGTTCTAAGCACTTACCTATGCAAGAACTCATTTGATCTTCACAATATTAAGACCTATGTTAATCTCCATTCTACAGACAACAAAATGTAGTCAGAGAAGCTATGGAATTTGTCCAAAAAATGCATGACAGTGTCAGAACGACAATTTGAACCTAGTTACTCTGACTCTAGAGTCCCAGATTTTTAACCCCCACATCACCTTGTTGGAATCCATTTATTAGCACAATGACAAGGGCTTCTCCTAGTGTAAGAGAGTAGAGGGGGAAGAGAGACATATATAGCACATTGGGATTGGCAGATAGTCCTCAGAGAGTAACCACACTGCCCATCTTTTCACATCAAAGCCTCAAGCTCCCACTCACAACCACAGGGGACTACTTTCTTCCCATCTGTCTCTCTGTCTTCAGGCTTAAAGAGTCTCAAGGGTAAATATCTACTTTCTTTCATTTGTTAGACATTTGTTAAACAACCGCTAAGTAGCTAGTACTGTGGCAATGCTGGAAATATAACAGTAGACAAAAACAGACATGGAACCAGCTCTAATGACGTTTTAGTGGAGAATACGGACATTTAGCATATAATGATATAGGTAAATAAAAAATTGTAACGGTACCATATACCACAAAGGGCATGTTTTATGAAAGCCAATAATTGAGGGAGATGATCCTAGCAGAGAGGTAAAAGAAGACGTCTAGGACTATCTCTCCAGCCTCAACTCCAGCCTCACACATTCTTCACTCTCTCCAGAGTGAGGAAAGACTGGCTCAAAAGTTAAGGAGATAAGCTGAATTGAGTGGTTCATGCCTCTAACCCCAATGACTCTGGAGGCTGAGGCAGGAGGATGACAAGTTTGGGGCCAGACTCAGCAACTTAGAGAGGCCCTGAGCAACTAAGTGAAACCCTGTCTCAAAATCAAAAGAGCTGGCAATGTGGCGCTGCGGTTAAGTGCCCTCTGGGTTCAATCCCCAGTACAGAGAGAGGGAAGGGAAGGGACAGATATAACTGATGGTAGTCTTAAATTCCTGGGATCCCCAAATTATCATCCAACTAGGAAACCATCAGCCCCTCCATGGTACAGTAGTCTCTATGCTATTTTTTTCTACATTGTATGTTCTGCATAGTACTCTACTCTAGGAATTTTCTTCTTAAGGAACTACTGTGTCATTGTGATTTACTGTAACTACCATTTCTTACCATAGTATGCAATCTCCTACATTCTTCAGCTTGTTTTCTTTTTTCTTTTTCAGATGAAGATCTTTACTAAGAGAGTTCAGTGATTTGATGAATGCATTTGCAATGTGCATACATTTTTTTTAGTTTTTTTTAATGTGGGGAATGGACCCAGGCTTCATGCATGCTGGGAAAGCACTCTACCACAGAGCCACATCCTCAGCTCGTTCATCTTATTTTTAAATGCCATCTGTAAAACAATTAGATCCATCCTTAATTCACAACACATCGTAATTTCTCTTTTTTCTCCATCCTCATTTCTTTAACATCACTACACACACCTACTCTTGGCTGGCTGATCTCTTTATCCTATAACTTGCCATGTTCCTCCCCATTTTCTCTCCTCTCTTCAGTTCTTATTCCACACATCCTCTTGTCTCTCCTACATAATTAAGACCTCATTCGTCTTTGAAGAGCCCAACTGAAGTTAATATCTCTTCTAATTGTCCTGCCTGATCACTCTAGTCCTCATTGATCTCCTTTCACCACCTTCAGAGCTTACTCTGGTTCATACATGTCAGTCCATTTTGCATTACTATAACAAAATAATTGAGCTCAGGTAATTTATAAAATAAAGAGGTTTATTTGGCTCATAGTTTTGGAGGCTGGAAGTCGAAGATTGGGCTGCCATATCTCCTAGACTTCTGGTGAAGACCATATGCTGCTCCATGCAGGGCAAAAAAGTGGAAAGGGAAACAAGTATTTGTGGAGAGGGAGGAAACAAAGGAACTGACCTGCTTTATAAACCTGCTCTTGCAAGAACTAATTCAGTCTACCATGAAAAGCATTAATACCTCTTAAAGATAAATCACATCCAAATGACAGCAATATAATTTATCATTTAGATATATTTTCTTGTATTATCCATTGTTTTGTGTATCTTGGCTTCTCATTTGGGAACCTCTGTAAGTAAAGGACCAGCTTGTCTCCTCCTGTATCTTTATCGAAATAACCATATATTTTGCTGATGGATACATTAAAATCAAAGAGTCACAATCACAAAAAGCTCTTGATAGGGCTCTAAGTGGAGGAAGAAGACTAAACACAGTTTTTTTTCAATCCCCAACACAACTCAAATGAGCCCAAAGACAGGGCTGTGGTCTCTTTTCATGAAATTGAGATATTTCTGCTAACTCCTTCAAGGTAATTGAAAATGCAAGCACGTGTTTAAAAGTGATTTTTCAGCATCAAACAGCTGCCATTTTACTTGCAATTCTTGATTTTTCTTTCCAAAAACAGAAAACAAAAAATTGCACCTCAGATGCAACCTTGGCTTGAATCAAGGGATCTTGGAGAAGTGGTGTGTAAAATACTTTGTTGTTTTCTAAACATCATAAAAGTCTGCTAAATTTTTCAAATTTTTAAAATCAAAGAAAATTGAAGAGTTAATAGCTTCTCCAAATGTAGAGCTTAACAATATCAATCTCAAATTTTTTTTTGTATTGACCCACATTTTCTACAGAAATATCACCATCTCCTGGTCATAATGATAGGAAAGAAACCTTGTTAATGAGAAGTACTACTTAAAATCAAAATTCATCTTGAGTAGCTGAAACTTTATGCCTGTTGACTAGCAATTCCCATTTATTCCTCCAAGAAGAGTAAGTTATAGAGATCTGCTGTATAATATCATGCCTATAGTTAACAATACTTAATTGCATGTGCAATTGAGAGGGTATATCTCATCTTAAATGTTCTTGCCACAGTAAAATAAATATTTACTCAAATTTTGAGTAAATATGTTCTCACTTATACTTCAAAATATGTTGAAATATTTGGATTTTTCAAAGCTACAAAATAGTCTGGCCATCATTAGTAATCATTTATGTTAAGAAATATGGGACCATCTGAGAGATTTTCCATCCTTGCCTACCTCTCCTTTTATTCCAAAGTAGAATCATTCTCCTTCCATGGAAACTTTCTGGGTTGTTTTTGTTCTCTCTCCATCCTTTCTGCTCAGAATTCATCTCCACATGCTTACTGACTGTCCCAGGACCTCCACCCCTCTGAGGTCATCATGTTTCTTCTTGGCATGTCTTTTATGTCTAGAATGTATCTTCCTAGACAGAAAATCCTTTAGACAGTGGATGGTACAGCATTGACTTTCATATTGAGCTTAAGAAATTGATAACCATAATTCCTAATTAGCCATCTGAGATCTCCTGTCAGGGTCAATAATGCCCTATCATGTTCGTAGGGTTGGAGGGTTTTGTGTGTGAGAAAGAGGGTGTGTGTGTGTGTGTGTGTGTGTGTGTGTGTGTGTGTGTGTGAGAGAGAGAGAGAGAGAGAGAGAGAGAGAGAGAGAGAGAGAGAGAGAGAGAGAGAGTGAGTGAGTGAGTCTGGTTCTATCATAAAAATAAAGAATTCCCAGTGAAGCATTTCACAGCAATTTTTTCTTTGCAGGTATTAACAGCCACTCTTCCTTCAGCCTTAGTCTTTCTGATCACTTCAGGGAATGGCATGACTGCCCAGATATACACTATTTTATATGCCCATTTCTTTCTTTAGAATAGACCTCATGAGCTTGGATTCCAACATCTATAGGAATCAGTTTGATTTGTTGACTAACAGTGAAAACAGATGAAAGAATCATGAGAAACAGGAGTAATGTCAGGCAGAGGAATCATATTTGACTATTACCCACGCTAGAACTCTCAAGAGCTTACAAATTCCAGGTCTCCACAGTCCAGGCAAAGAAAGTTTTTTGTTGTTGTTGTTGTTTTTTCTTTTTTCTTTTTTTAAAGCAAAGAACCAGTGGGACTACATCCACTTTCTGCTTTGCTTTGACTGTTAAAACCAGATCCATGTCCCCCACTTCCGCCAAGTAATCTAGTCCTCTTCAGGTAGAACAGAAAGTCAGTGCCATGTTTATGGAAAGAAAGAGCTCACGGCTGACTCTTCTTCATTTCCAGGTTGACCAGGCAGTAAACACGGGTAGATCATTGACTTTCCCTTATCTATCTTGCTTTTTATTTTCAGCTTATGATGTGCTGGTACAGGACTCAACTGTATTTAGGTACTTGGAATTTTTAATGCTCTACTTTACAACTATGTAATATAAATTGAACTGCATCTCAATGAAGAAGATACCTATCCTTTTAAGCCTTGTTTTGGCCAAGTGAGAAAAGGGTTTTAATTAAAATGCTAACTCCTTTTCTAAAAAGATGAAAATGAAGAGACAAGTAGCATAATTATAAGAGACTCTAAGCCAGTAAGGTCTGAGCTGAAGGAATCCCTGTAGCCATGACTTCTGATGCTTTAGAAACAAAATGATTCCCTTTCTTTATGAAAGCATAACTTTGCTCTTTGCAGCAGACTTTATTTATTTAATCTAAATTCTTTCCTCTGTGAAATACCTATTACATTTGTGGAAGTCCCTTAAGCTGGGTTTCCCCCATGTGTAAGTTATTTTTGAAAAGGAGGATAAAGAACTGGAAGGAAAGGAGGGGAGGAAAGGTAATGGGGGAATAATACTTACAGACAATACTTACACGATAATTTCTGTGCTGGGCGCTGTTCAAAGCACTCTGTATATACAAGTTCATTTGATCATCCTAACCCAGTAAGGTTGCCATTGTTGTCTCTGTTTTAGTAATAAGGAAACTGAGGCAGAAAGAGGTTAATTCATTTGCTCAAAGTCACACAGGAGGAAATAGCAGAACCAGGATTTGGACCCAGGCTGTCTCATTCCAGTCCATTCTATTAGTTATTACACTATACCGTCTCTCAACTTGGGGGTAATGAAGCAATTTTGGGAACTGTTGTCTTCAAGGCCACTGGGAGAGACAGTCTTTGTGATGATTCTGTTCCCAGGAGCTAAATATGGTAACAATTTATCAGATGCATTGGGACTACTCTGGGAAGCAAAGACTCCATTTCTAACCATGAAATTGGATCTATTTATCCGTTTCTCCACTGAAAAAGCAGAATGTGGGTAATAGGTACTAGCCAGCTAGTAGTTTACTTATCCCCTCTCTTCTGATTCCCTCCTGTAAACACACACACACTCTCCAAATGCATTTTTTTAAAAAATTAAAATTTCTCATTTTTTTGGATAAATACTTTTGTATACTTCCAATTTGGCTTGCTACTTCTGGCAGGAAGTTACCCCTTTTCCATTTCTTAGTATTTTTCAAGCAAATGTTTTGTTAAAAACGTGAAGAGTTTGTATTGACAGCCCAAATAATAAAGTGCTTTATTTGACAATGAAGTATATTCTTAAAAAATGACTGTCCACTTACAAGACACTGGAAGACTTCTTATACTACTATTTGCATATAATTATTGGAAGCTCAAATGTCTATCAAGAAAGAAACCTATTGCAGTGTTCATTAAAGCTTCCCTCAAATTTCAGCATGCTTGCTTCCTCCTAGCAGAATTTGTAAAATTAGATGATTGGTAGGGACACCCTGGTCATCTGCTTCCAACCTGCTCCTTCATCTCCAGCTCAGTTACCAAGTATTGGCAAATGAAGTGCCTCACGTAGAACCTGGAACATGGTAGGTGGAGATTTCATGACGGGTTTCTTTCTTCCTCTCTTTCCTCTTCCACTTTTCCTGAAAAGCCTTTTCACTATTTGCCCTGATTCTGCTGATTTCAACTGATTCCTCCAAAAATGAAGAGATCACTCTCCCATCTTGAGGATTCATTTCATTTCTATTTGCCTTGTGATTAGAGTGACTATAAAGTTTATCATCCAAACCAAGACACTTTTGAAAGCAAGAGGGGAAATCGTAATAATTACGCCTGTCAGAAAAAAATAGGCAATAAAACTAGGTTATCCCAAATAAATCAGGCCTTATGGCTATCCTATTTATGTCTTGTGTGGTTCAGAAGTGGCCACATGTTGGCGTAGTTTTGCTGTCTGAGGCTTATCTTCCTGGGCATCTTAGAATCCCACTGTACACTTGGTCATTTTGAGAGCACAGGAATTACTTTCCTGACCTGCTCGAGCCAACCAGAGATTAATGGAAGCCATGGGAGTTATAAACAGTCTGAATTTCAGCCTAGATTTTGACCACTTTTCAAATACTTGTTCTCCTTTTCTCCCATTACCAAAAAACCAAGCCATTCCAGCCCCATAGGGTACCACTCAGAGTATAATTGAGGTTTGAATAAACAACACATGTGGCTTTTAAGGTTAAATGAATATTGTTTGACATACAGTACACTAGAGTTGTTTTTCATTTTGGTTTAAAAAATTGGTTAAAATTACATCTTGTTTCTTCTCGGAATTAACTAGAATCCATCTGTCTCCATTAGAATCACTGTTTTTTTTACAAAAAGCCTTGGATGAAAGAATGAGGTTCCATCTCACTCAAGAAAAATTGTCCAGTGAATCAGGAAAAAAGCAAAGAAACAGGTTTTTTTAGGGTGTGGGTGCCTTTTTTTCAAGATATAATATTGGAGATAATAAATTGACATACAGTAGCTATTTTCAGCTATCCAGACAGACACTGCCCAGGTCTAGAAAGCCATTCATAGCCATAAAAAGTGTCAACATCTAAGAAGATCATTTCATTCTAACCATAGTTTAAATTAAATAGGATAACTAAAATATTGGAACCTTCAGGAGTTACTTAATAAAACATCCATGCTTAGGTAATGTCCTTTAATAACTTAAAAAGCTCAAAGGCAACAGAAATATTTTCAGTTCCTAGGAGATTGTGTGTGTGTGTGTGTGTGTGTGTTTGTTCAGAAGTATTAACTCCAGTAGTTTTTAATGAGTAAAATTATTTCAATTTAGGTACCTATCTGTCTGCAAGTGCTCAAGTATTCAAATACAGGTTGTGACAAATTCATCTGAATCATGTCACAGGGTATTAATCTTTTCTTCCCTTTTGTATTTGTTCTTTTTAGTTATACATGATAGTAGAATTATTTTGGCAAATTATACATACATAGCATATAACTTATTCTACTTAGGATCCCACTGTTGTGGTTGTACATGATGTGGAGTTACTCTGGTCATGTATTCACATACAAGGCTAAGAAAGTTATGTTCAATTAATTCTACTGTCTTTCCTATTCCCCTCCCCCTCCCTTCCCTTTGTTTAAAGGTATTAATCTTCTGCTCCCACACTTGATACTGACTTGCCTAATTGCTTTGCCATCTTACCTTCCTTCTAATTGGTAACAGGCACTATATGTGTCTATAATGCTTCAATATTTTGACTGGATTATAAGTACTTAAAGACACTATTTAATTTAAAAGTCCTTTAAAAACTCCATTGTCTAAATGTACTAAATTGAACTTCTGAGAAGGCCATGCTGTGTAAACATTTTGTGTCAATATCAATCATGAAATCTACACTTAAAAAGGGCATTTGATGAAGAGAGCTATTGTATGATTTTTCTTAGGTAATTTGTTTTCTCTCTTTTAGCTACTTAGATTAGGCTTGAAGCCACATCCTATAGCTTTTACATTTCATTTTGCCATTTGCTGCTAAATCTTTTCTTGTTTCTAATCTTCTCTCTAGTCTATTTTCATTTGGCTCAGACTCACCAATGCCAGCTAAAATGGGACAAGTAAATCTAAGTTTATCCCTACTCAATCACTGTCAATGGTAGTTTCCAACTTTCCAGATTTGCAACCCCAGAGTCATTTTATACTGTTTTCTTCTCTGCCTTCCTCCTCTGTGATCAGACTCTCCATCAGCGTCTTATGCTTTTCTTATCTACAGTAGTTTGATTCAACCCTTCCTCACTATTATTGTGCAGGTGCTCATGGCCTATTACTTATTACTGTAGCAACCTCCTGATTGGCTTCCCAGATTTCACTTGTTCCCTGACTAGCATACTTGCCAGAAGAAGCTTCCACAAACAGTTTTTACCATAAGAATCCCTACCTAAAAGTTGGTAACAGGAGCAAATGTGAATTCTTCAACTTATTTTTGAAATCCATGAGGCCATTTTTTACTACCCCTGTTTATCTCAACAGCCCACCCCACTCTCTTCTTCCTTCTCCCTGCGTTTTCTTTGTCCTATGCAGTTAACAGCCCCATTCCTCTTGTTTTCACATCTAGTTTCTGCTCAAGCCACACCTTTCTTTCTGCCTCCAGTATATGACTTCTATTTCCAAAGCTCTGCTTCTTTGCAAATGTCATTCTGTTCAGCCGAGATACTTTCTGCTCAACATTGCTGTCCGTTTACGCCCGGCAACACCTTCTAAAATTGGGGTTTAGATCTTTTAGGAAGATTTCTGCAATTTATCTGACTGCTTATCTTCCTATTCAATATTTCCTAAGCATATATATTCCAATTGTATTTCCAGTTGTTGAGCTGCATGTGTTTTTAGGCTGTTTCCATTATTGATTTCCTGTCACCTCCAATCAGAGTGTACATACCCTGAGGGCAAGAGCCCAGCCTGATTTCTGTCCTCCTCCTGCCATAGTATCAGGCTTTCCAAATACATGGCACTTAATGGATGTTAACTGACTCTTGAGCATTATTTCCTAGTTACAACCAAAGGTTGTCATCTTCACTCTTATAGTGGTCAGACAGGATTTCTCCTAGGTCTTCATGTAGTCTTTGTCTACCCTCTTTACTCAGATATGGAATAACCAGAAGAGGAGAGTGGACTACCCAGAAACTTAATTCTGTTTTTTTTTTTTTTACTGCAGTTTAAATCAGTACATATATTGAGGACCTGATGTATACCCAGCAATATGCTAATTTTCCAGTGCAGTTATTTTAAAACTCCTGCATGCATCAGAATCCCCTGGAGGGGCTGGGATTGTAGCTCAGCGGTAGAGCGCTTGTCTCGCATGCGTGAGGCCCTGGGTTCGATCCTCAGCACCACATACAAAGCAATAAAATAAAGACATTGTGTCCATCTATAACTAAAAAAATTAAAAAAAAAAAAAGAATGTTGTACATTCTCTAAAAAAAAAAGAATCCCCTGGAGATCTTGTCAAAACCCAAATCACTGGCCCCACCCAGAGTTTCTGACATAGTATGGTGGGGTCAAAAATTTGGATTTTTAACAAATTTCCAAGTGATGCTGATGCTCTAGTCTAGGGACCATACATTTTTATTTGTTCTTTTTGTTATACATGACAGTATAGAGTATTTTGACACACATGGAGTTATATATGGAGTATAATTTCCCATTCTTGTGGTTGTACATGATGTGAAGTTTCACTGGTCATGTGTACATATATGAACATAGGAGAGTTATGTCTGATTTATTCTACTGTCTTTCCTGTTGCCATCTTCCCTTCCTTACCTTCATTCTCTTTTTTTTCTAATGCAAGGACCTTCCTCTCCCCATTGGGTGTTAGCATCCACATATCAGAGAGAACATTTGATCTTTGTTTTTTTTTGGGGGGGGATTGGCTTATTGCATTTAGTGTGATAGTTTCCAGTTTTATTCATTTACCAGAAAATGCCATAATTTTACTCTTTATAGATGAGTAATATTCCATTGTGTATATATACCACATTTTCTTTATCAGTTCATCTGTTGAAAGACACCTAGGTTTGTTTCATAGCTTAGCTATTATGAAATGAGCTGCTATGAACATTGATGTGGCTATGTAGGGACCACCCTTTGAGACGTAGTGATTGAGGGCATATAGAGATAGTCTAAGACATGGTCTCTCATTTCAAAGAATTTATACTCTGTTCAGGGAGATAAGGCAGGCCCTGTAAACATTTAATAGCAGAAAATATTTATAATGTTTTAGTGTTCATTCATTTCTACAAATATTGAATGAGTATCAACTATGTACCCATCACTGTTCTAGGTACTTGTATTTTAAAAAGTATGGACAAAAATCCTTGTTTTCATGGAGATTCTAGTGGGACAAAACAGACAATAAACAATAAAATATGTAAAATGTAATATAGCGACAAATTCTAAGGAGAAAGAGCAATAAGAAGGAATAAGAAAATATCAGAGTTTGAATTTTATTAGGTAGGTTTGTCATAAAAGCCTCCCAATTTCATTGTTTGCCAACTATTGATTGTTTATTATGTGTCAGGGACTATTATATATTTGACTGTGAATGGCTGCTTCCCCTCTCTGAGCCTTGGTTTCTCCATCTGTTAAAGGGAGCAGTTGAACAAAGTCATACCTGAAATCTTCTACATTTCTAAGGCTACATAACACTAAGTCCTTTAAGCAATAAGAAATATGTGTGTTTAATGTCATGACCTGCATTACATTTACTCAGTTTCCCTGAGCTAGGGTGGTGAGTTACATTAGAAATATTAAAGTTATGAGAAATTTAAGAAATAAAGACAAGACACAAAAATAAGTGAAACCGTGGGTTCCAATAGGGATCAGTTCTGGTGGAGACTGGGTCTAACTCCCCCAAATGGAACCTATGGGCTTTATTTAAATGGGTGGGAACACCAATGGGATTCAGTATAAAGGACTTCCTTAGGAAACAGGAAGATGAAAGAAAAAATTTGCTTGGAGCTTAGCAGGTTACGTCCACCTCCAGTGGCTGTGTTTGAACCTAGGGCTCTGGGCTAAGGCAGGGTGTCAGCATAATATGGGCATTCTTGAACAAGGAAATTTTACCCGGGAGTCCCCAGAGAAGCAACCTCCCTGCCTTTTACGGGCTCAAGTAAACCTGTAATTCATACATGGTCTCCAACAGACTTGACTATGAATCCCTACTTCCCCTCTCTGAGCCTTGGTTTCTGCATCTGTTAAATGGAGCAGCTGAACAAAGTCATGCCTGAAGTCTTCTAGATTTTTAAGGTTACATAACACTGAGTCCTTTAAGCAATCAGAAATATATAAGTATGACTGAGGACAACTTTGTAGAGGGAAAATCTAAATGCTTTTTATATGCATAGAGGAGCTATGGGGATTGGGAGATAGGTCATTTCAAAAGAATATAAGCTGGGTATGGTGGTGCACACCTGTAGTCCTGCTACTTGGGAGGGTAAAGTGAGAGGAACATTTGAGTCCAGGGGTTTGCCTGGGCAACATGATGAGACTTTGTCTCAAAAATAAATAAATAAATAAATGAGAGGGGGTAAGTAAAGAACATGAGCTAAAGCATAGAAGCAAGAGTGGGAGTCACATATTTAATGAGAATCAAGGAGGTCAAATGCTCCCCATTGTAAAGTAGCTGAGATAATTGGATAGAAGGTAGATAGATATTCAATAAAGATGTGGTGGGGGCTAATTATAGAGAGTCTCGGATGGGGGCTCACTCAGGGTTTTGATCTGGGAATGATGTGCTTATATGATCAAAGTAGTGTATTAGGAAGATTATCAATCACAATTAAGTCTTCAAGACATCATTTTTTCCCCATAGGCTCTCTTTGAATCATGAAGGGTTAAATCCATACTTTGTAATAAGTGATTACTTGATTATATTATTACTATCAAACTAATTTTCAGGCCTTTTTCAAGTCCTTAAAAGCCAATGATATTGCACAAATTTCCCTAATAGTTGATCGAACACATGATTGAACCATTAACTAAATAATATTTAGTTTTAGGTTTTTGAAGGCTTGGGAGATTAGTTAGAACAGAAATCATTTAAAGTATACTTTTGCATATTTCTTGTTATCCTCCCCAAATATCTGGTTGAATATTGTGTTTATCTTCAGGCATATGTATAATTTACATACTACTCATTTAGAGTGGTGCAAATATCTCTAAGACGATCTCTAAGATCATTTCCCATCTGCCTGTTTGGTAATAGGGTAAAACAAGTTTCTTGGAAATTAACCTACTGTTTTGATCTTCAATCAGCTAAGGAATATGCATATCTGTTGTATATTTGTTTTTCCCAATGCTTAAATTAGAATCTTCCTCTTAAAAGCACTTACTTTGGAAGACAGCAATGATAGAGGTTTGCTATTCAAAGACTGGGTCATATTAGACCTAGAGAAAATGGTGTCAGGCAGAAATAGATGAGAGCATTCTGGATATTTGTTATGTAAATACTGTAATCATAGCAAGTTTTATCTCAACTTTCAAATAAACTCATACCTTCTCAGAGACATAATAGTGAACTGAACAAATCATTGCAGACCAAACTGTGAAAACTCACTGTGTAAGGCTAGTTTAAACACAAATTAAATATGACCTGCAAAGTACTAAACTGTCACTGGAATAAAATAAGCAAAAATGACAATGATGGTTATATTAAGGTAGAAAGTGATTATTTTCCCTTTTATTTTCCAAACTTGGGATGATGTTGCTAGATGATCTGTTTAGAAAGTGGCAACATTATTCAGTCACTTTGAACCATGAGGCACACCCAGAGAAATCTTTCAGTGCTGTGTCTTGAAGGGCAGCCACAAGAGCTAAAACGTCTTGAGAAGTTTGGAATCATAGTACCAAAAATGTTTTTGGGTCACAGGGTGATAGTTTTCCCTTCTATGTATGTATGATTCTTTCTTTATTCCTTTTTAATAAACAGGGGATGGAGAATTGTCGTGGGAACATTCTGATGGTGATATCTTCCGGCAGCCTGCCAACAGAGAAGCAGTAAGTGTGAATAGCTCAAATAATTCAATACCCCACAGCGTCAAGCCAAGCTTTCCTATCCTTGTGGCTACTATCCCAGCAAATCCAAAAAAAAGGCCCATTTCTAACATCAGTTTTCTTCTTTTTCCTCAGAAATTAGCATGACATCAGCACCAACCTGCAACATTTAGGTACACTGTATAATTGTTAACTGGGGCAAGGACGCAAACACAAAGAAACCATAGTCCTTCATCTTACACCCTTTCAGGATGACTTGCCAAATCTTTGTGTCCTCTGTAAAGAAGGAAATTCACTACCCCATCCTCAACAATGAGCATCTTCTGTGGGATTCTAAAGTAGTCCATTCCATCCTTTTTATGGGATTTTTTGGGTCAATTTGGACATGTTTACATAAATCTTCCTATAAGCCTTAAGGCTCTAGGTCATATGGTAGAAAGAAAGGAAATATAGCAGGCCAGATTCTCCTTCCTTCACCCCATGACATCTCATTTCTGCTATCAATGCTAATCTTATAATAAACCACACAAGTAAGCATCTTTCTACATAGAGTAATACTATCTTTTGTTCCTTTGTAGTGTTTTAAAATAATTAACAAAATAGAACCTCTTTACAAAAATGCATGTGTAAGAAGAATTACACTTCAAACTTCTTAGTGCCTGAAAAGGAGATGTTCTAGTTCAGAGAATGAATCATATTAAGAGACTTATGAAAGTGTACAAAACATACAAAGGTGTTCACTGTACCCTATTCATATAGTGTACAGGGACATCCCTTTCAGCATTGTTTTCACAGAAAAGAATGGAGATAACTTAAACATCTATCAATAATAGTGTGGTTAAATACACCAAATCTATGGGTGTATGTAATGTATATAAATATACTCCAAGACATATTATCTAACAAAACAAGATGTTTTCTTTACATAAAAATTGTATGTGCATGTATATAAATGCATATAAAAAAGATTTGGACACTAGTGAAACTCTACATCATGTATAACCACAAGAAAGGGATTCTAATTAGAATAAGTTGTACTCCATGAATTTATAATATGTCAAAATACAATCTATAGTCATGTGTATCTAAAAAGAACAAATAGAAAAAAAATAGATAAAAAAAGATTTGGAAGATCGCATACCAACATGTTAAGAGTGGTAATCACAGAAGGGTAGAAATGGACAGGAAGAATGAGAGGCTTGGTAGACTTCACCTTCTTACTTTGTCTTCTATATTATTTGATGATTTTTCCATAAGTATGAATTAGTTTTATAATACATAAAATTTAATTGATTTTCTAAAGCCTTAGGAATCAGTTCTCAGCAAGCATTGGAGATAAAATAGGAGCCTAGGGAATTATAGAGCAGACTGAGGACAGTGAGGGTGTGAGGAAGGGGTCCAGAAGTTTTGTAATCAAATGACCAATACAAGCCTCACAGTGTTGCTGAGTCTGTGCTTCCTGGTCATCACGTGGATCATATCTATTTTACATGCCCCCTACTTGCCAACACCCAACCCAAAGGCTCAGCAGTGAGATTAAATGCTTTCTATTTGCATTATTCTCCAGTGGTATTGTGTCCTAGACATTGATGTTTCTGAGTGAATATAGAAGGACTGTGGTGGGAGTGGAGAATCATCTTCTGGATACTCCAAAAAGCAGCATCTCACAGGACAGGCTGAGCTTCCCTATTTGCCAGTTAATATAGATCTTGAGGAAAGCTTTTCTCCATCCAGTTGCATTTGTTTTATAGTGAGAATTTTTGTCAGCTTTTTTGCTGCCATGACCAAAAGACCTGACAAGAACAATTTTAAACAGAAAAAGTTTATTTTGGGGGTCATGGTTTCAGAGGTCTTAGTTTATAGATGGCCAATTGCACCACTATGGGCCCAAGGCAAAGGCAAGACATCATGGTGGAAAGATGTAGAGGAGGAAAGCAGTTCAGGACATGGCACCAGGAAGGGGGGAGACGAGGAGAGAGAGAGAGAGAAAGAGACTGATTCTCATCACAACAAAATATAAACCCCGAAGGCATGCCCCCGATGACCCACCTCTGCCAGCCATACCTTACCTGCCTACAGTTACCACTCAGTTAATCCCTGTCAGGGGATTAATGCACTAATCAGGTTAAGACAGAGTGTGACTGGGTTAAGACTCCTCTCATAATCCATTCATTTCACCTCTAAGCTCTCTTGAATTGTATCAGACCTGAACTTTTGAGGGATACCTCATATCTAAACTATAACAGTGAGATTTCTTCCAGATCCTGGCAGGAAATGGGATCAGTCTCAGTTTTCTGTGTGTGTCCTCTTTATCTCAGCCACAATATTTTTGTTGTTGTTATAGTAGGAAGCTGAGTGGCTAAAGTAGTGGCTGTCAATCAGATGTCATTCCAAACCAAATTTATGGCTTAGTCACCTTAAATTATTAGGCCTCATGGTAAGCACTGTGACCACCTTACTGGTTGTTCTGGTAATGCTATTAATTACCCTTTCTTCTTGACTTCATTTTATGCTGTATACAAACCTCATCTCTTGTCTTTCAGTTTTATTGTTTTTTCTAAACTGTTAATGATAGGGAAAGACTTCATCTAAGACTTCTAGCAAAAGAGGTTAGGTACAGAATGTAGAACCTTGAAATAGTTATTGATTTTCGAAGGAGTTCAAGATCCATCCTTAGAAACAAACATTTGGGAATGGTAGAATAAAATGGCCAGATGGTTCCACTTTATTATAAGTAAATATTTTTCTCTGTTCTAAAGTGGATAGATATTGTGGAGTATGATTTGAATAATAAATATCATCTGTAGTAATGGAAGATATGTACCTGGTGCATAGTAGGGACCCAATAAATACACTTTGGATGAATGAGTGTGGAAGGTGTAATGAAATGTATATGGGGGAGGGCTGGAGTAGAGATGAGACTTTTCCCTGATTTAATGCACATAAATTTGTCTCAAATCAGGGAGAAATTCTTTAAATTTGTTGCTTTCTTTTAATCAGCCTAATGTGAAAAGATAAGAGAATCCCTTCTGAATATCCTTTGCAGGCCCAGCTTCCTACATGGTGGTAAAAAAGGCAGTCCAAGAAACATTTTTTCTATCCAGTAGACTGTTCCTGTTTTATGGAGAACTATCAAAACCTCAGTTCTATAGAAACATAGCTGATTGGTTTATTTTGCCAAGTGGCCTGAAAATCATCAGGTTACCAAGTTTTATGAAGTGAATAGGAAGAGGAACCAGTGGTTCAAATGTGTGTCCTTTGTGAAAACCTAAAACCATTTTTGTTTTACTTTCAGGTCATAATTTTACATAAATCGGTCCTTGTGCCACTGGAGGAATTGGTGTGTGTGTGTGTGTGTGTGTGTGTGTGTGAGAGAGAGAGAGACAGAGAGAGAGAGAGAGAGAGAGAGAGAGAGAGAGAGATGTGGAGAGGGAAAAGGAGGCAGTGGAAAGCTAAAACATGAAAACAAGGATAATTGCATACTTTTGTATTGGACAACAGCCAGACTCTGATTTCTGCCCCCCAGTTAATTGCATTGAAATTTGCCATTAGAAAAGAAAAAGTGTTTGGAATAGAAATAACATAAAAGTGGTAAAAAATCCATGTCTCATCCACGTTGTCAGAACAGTGGTTTAAGAAGGAAACTGGCCTAAGTGTCTTTCCAGCCAGGGATTATTGTAGGTTAGTAGTGAGTAGAATATAATATTTTTATGGCTGTGTGGATTGGAATACTTTTTGAAAACACTTTTAATGATTTTCTTTTAAGATAACTATACATTCACTTGTAATGGTAAGAGATAATACAGAGAGATCTTCTATGCCCTTTGCCTAGTTTTTTCCCCCAGTGGTAACATCTTGCAAATCTATGGTACAAAGTTACCACTGCAAAAACCCTTTCTGAACTCAGATGTTCTCCTGTCTCTGTCAAGAAAACATTTACACCTTTTTAAAAAAATTATCTGATATATAAAAATTATACATATACCATTTGATGTTTTATGCATATATATATATTATATAATGGTTATATCATGTTAAACATATCTAACTTCTTAAACATTTGTCATTTCGTTATTGTGAAAACATTCAAGATCCTTTCTTCTAGGTTTTGAAATAAACAGCACATTATTATTATCACAGGGGTACTTTATCACTGAACTACATCCTCAGCCCCTTTTAGTTTTTATTTTGAAACAGGGTCTTGCTAAATTGATGAGGTTGGCCTTGACCTTGCAATCTTCCTGCCTTAGCCTCTCTGTGTACTCCTGTGCCTGGCCAAAACTTCTTTCTCTTATCCAACTGCAACTTAGTACTTATTGATCAATCTTTCTTCATCCCTCCCTGAGCCCTACTCTCCCATCCTCTGGTAATACCATTCTGTTTTTAACTTCCATAAGATCAACCTTTTTTTTTCTTTTTTCTTTTTTTGGTACTGGGGATTGAACTCAGGGTTACTCGACCACTGAGCCACATCCCTAGCCCTATTTTGTGTTTTATGTAGAGACAGAGTCTCACTGAGTTGCTTAGCACCTCGCCATTGCTGAGGCTGGCTTTGAACTCGCGATTCTCCTGTCTCAACCTCCCTAAGTGCTCAACCTTTTTTGATTCAACATATAAGTGAGACCATGCCAACCCTTATGTCTTAAACCTGAGAAAAAGTGATGAAAAAATTCCTGGAGAGCCTCTACAATGGATTGTATTTTGTTACACCAGAAAATAACTGTTTTAGACTCATTTAAAAAACCTAACATTTTTTTCAGTCCTTCGAATCAGTAAACCAGAAATACCAAAATATTGAGCAAATTACAACAAAGCATAGCTCTATGGTAATTGCTAATGAACTGATTTTGACCTGTTCTCTTGAGCAGCCTAACTACAACTGACTTCTAAGATAAGGCACAGTTTCACTTACAACTCCAAGGTGTTAATGTCTTTCTTCCTTCACTCAAAGTTATAAAGTCACAATAGCCCTTGGTGAGACTTTTTCATTTGTATAGGAGAACTACTCCTAAATCAAAACCACACACCATCACTACTCACCCCTGACTCCAAACAGAAAATCCATATGTCAGTGATTCTCCATCTTGGCTTCAAATTAGAGACTCCTGAGGTTTATAGAAAAATCCTAATGCCCAGGCCTCACTCCAGACCAGTTACTTGAGAGTCTCTGGAATTGGGACCTAGGCACTAGCATTTTAAAAAAAATTTTATTGGTCCATTGCAATTACATCTAATAGTTGGATTTATTGTGCCATATTCATACATAGGCATCAGGGATTTTTGTGTGTATGTGGTGCTGGGGATTGAACCCAGGGCCTTGTGCATGTGAGATAAGCACTCTACCAACTGAGCTATATCCCCAGCCCAGCATCAGTATTTTTTACAACTCCTCAGGCAATTCTACAGTGCAGTCAAGTTGGAAAACCAGTGGGGTATGTGGTTGTGAACACTGTAGCTGAAAGAGCTCTATTTTGAAAGAAGTTCTTTTTGGAGAAGAGTTTAGCCAAATATTTGTGGACCATTCTTTCTCCTCTTCCTCTTCCTCCTCTTCACCATCCTCTCTGCTTTCTCCCATTCTTACACTCCTACCATCTCTAAAACCTCCATCTTCACTGTCATTCTGAATAAATTGCCTCTCCTCCCTGGCCTTGATTTCTCTATTTGTAAAATGAATACAACAAGGTGAAATTTTGGGGCTTACTAGTTTTCATTAGTGCCTGTGATCAAAATCCCTGAGACTTTTTTTGTGTGTGTGTTGAATCATTTTCCAGTCCCTGGTGCTGAAGAACAGCTTTTCAGTTGTGCTCACCATTATGAATCAGAGAACTTCTTGTACTTGCAACTTCTCCTGGGTCAGTGACCTTCCTTCTCTAATTCTCTTCCTGTCAAACTCCTTTCTTTTAGCATCAGTCGGACACCCACCAGGCAAACTGTCTTCTGTGTTACTTTGGCAAAACTTTGCCAAACTACAGAAAGGACAGAACAATCTGTAATGGCCTTTGTGGAATGTGAGTGATTATGGCAGAAAAAGACATATGAGCCATTGTGGGAATGAGAAATATTTGCACTTAAAATCCTATTCATGTGCATGATAACAAATTGTTGCAAAATTTTATGTGTGTGAATTTTTATAGCAATGCACCAGGATGGGTTCTTCTTAGATATAGATAATAATGTTCTCTTTCAAAAGGCTAGAAAAGGTCCACTTACTCTAGCTTCTGTTCATTCTTCCCTCCTCCTGCCAAGAGAGCAATATTAGTTCCCAAAGCTAAATTTGCAACACGTGTGTCTGTGGCACATAACTTTAATAATTTTTTATTGTACGGTGGGGTCAAGGGACCCCATAACTATCTTCCCAAAATTCCCTGCTATTAATATCACTGAATATAAAGATCTTCCCTTTTAATTGATTATGAAAATTTTTTAAATGGGTTTCCCCCTCCTTCACTAATAACACAGTTAATGTTATTTGGCTTAAAGTTTTTAAACCTTAAGGTTTTATTCTTCTCTCATTGTATTGTTCTGTACTCACAGCCTACCTCAACTCCTGGGAAAGGAGTAGGTAGCAGAATAGTGAGCTCACCATGTGTCTTGAACCCCTGATGAAAGAAAAATGCTTGGAGCTGAACATGGTGGCTCATGCTTATAATTTTAGCAAAGGAGGTTTACAAGTTCCAAGCCAGCCTCAGCAACTTAGTGAGGTCCTAAGCAACTTAGCAAGATCCCATGTCAAAATAAAATATAAAAAGATCTGTGGATGTGGCTCAGTGGTTAAGCAGCCCTGGGTGCAATCCTCACACACACATACACACACAAAGAATGTTTAGATTATTTATAATACAAGACTCTGAGCTTTCCTAGGATCATAGATTTTCTCATTCACCGGGCATCAGATGACCACCTTCTAGATGGTAAACACTGTTCTAGGTACTGGACTTGCAGCAGTGAACAAAACAAATTGACTTTGTGAAGTTTACATTGTAATCCTGTCTTATACTGTCTATAAAATGGCCTGTCGTATGATCTTTTGCCATTGCCTGTGTTTACAGGCTCAGTACATCTTATTAAGACTGTAGTTGATTCCCGCCTTCTCCTCTCTAGTTTACCCTACACACAATCAGGGTTCAGTACTGTGAAACACAGTTCTGATCAAGTTATTTCTCTCATTAAAAAAAAATTCCCTTAAATGCTTCCACACTTCCACCTCTATAGTTTACCAAATAAAGTCCTCACCCCTTAGCTTGTCATTTAAAGTCCTCCATGATTTGGCTCCAACCCCCATTTGGAATGTTATCCTTCAACTGTTCCCTTTTATGGACTCTGTGTTCTCTGCTACACCTTCTCAACTTGGAAACCTCTGCCTGGAACTTTCCCCAGAAACTGCCTGTAAAAAGTCTACCCACCCGTCATGGCCCAGGTCACAAACCCTCCTGAGCAGCAGCTTGCTTTCTTCTCCTAATTTGCACAGCACTTTAGACTTCTCCTGTGGCCTTCATCACCTTCTGCTGTGTGTTGCAGACTACTGTCTTAACCCTGAAACTGGAAAATTTGAGATTCTCAGGCACTTTAGCCTTTTGGGTTGTTTTCTCTCTCAGGAATTTGTTTCTGAATCTAATCGGATCTTCTACAAGGAAAGAGAAAAACTTCAGACATTGCCAGTGCTGCTTTCAGATGATGACATTCTCATTTCTGTTGGTGTAGGGGAACATGCAGTTAAGATCTGAGTTCATCATTAAAAATCAGAATCATCAAATGCCTCCTAATGTGTCTAACTCAATCTGTCACTTTGTTGGAGGATTTTTTTTGTACAAAATGTGTTCTTATCATTTTATAGAGACATTCTTACCACCGCCCTCACCATGATCCTCCACCAAACCGACAGGCTGGAAGTCTGTCTCGCTTTCCAGGGGCTAGAAGTCACCGAGGAGCTCTTATGGATTCCCAGCAAGGATCAGGGACGATCGTGCAGATTGTCATCAATAACAAACACAAGCACGGACAAGGTAAGGGACATCCTCCTTTTGTATTACATCCACATGTTCTTTAAAGGGCTGAAGCTGGGAAAGGACCCTTTCTCTCATCAATAGCACATATTCACGTATGGATCACTCACTCTCTCAAGTCTACAAAAGTGGTTATGAACAAGTGACTCCAGGGTAATCTTTCAGCTTTCCTAAATGCAGCCAAATGAGCATAGCCATATCCCCTTTGTACTTGGGAAACAGCCCCCTACACTTTCTCAATTGTCTCCAGGGATCATTTGAGAAAATTCCTGGGGTCTTTATCCAGTGGGGCACCCAACATTCAAAGTGCCAAACATTTCTGAAGCTCTTATCCACACCTTAGAAATAGCCTTTCACACACCTCACTGCAAACCAGATTCTCCTGGGACTCTTGTTAAATATTCCAAGCCCCATGCTCATAAATTCTGGTTCAATGTGGAGCATATGAGATTGTCCTGAGAAATGAGTAATTCAGAAACCACCTGGCCAAGCACCAGGACAACTGATCTGGTTAACACTGACCTATAGCCCACTCAACTGACCAACTGGCTGCAGCAAGCACCCACACACATGCACAGGCTCTGTTTTCTCCAGCACTGAATTCTCTGGCCTCCACTGACCCAACCCCAGTAGCAGAGGTAGGAGGAGGAGAAATTCAATCAAACAATTGACTGCTTCTTACTTTTTTAGGCATCCTGTCAACCAGCTCTTCAGAGTAACAGCTCAGCTGGTTCCTTTTTATGAAACCACAAACATGTTTTATTTCCTTTAAAGGAAAAACAAATCAAAGGAAAAACCCAACTTTGAATGGGTTAAAGTAATAAATTATCAAACCAAATGATTGAAGAACATGGGTGAAAAACAATCCATTACAAAGACCTCCTACTATAAATCTCAACAATGCTAGTCAAGCCAAAGCTAGTTGATCACATCTGTTACTAGTTAGATGTAAATTTAAGATTACAGATAAAAATTAAATTGCTTTTGAACCTACAGGCTTAAAAGAACAGTTGAAATAAGATTCTTAATAAAATGGTGATATATTAAAAGAATTGCAAATATTTGCTATTGATCTGTGTTTGACTCAAAACTTACTATGTTTAAGTTCCAAAACATTCTGATACAAGTTTATGAAATGAGGAGGAGTTAGGTAAAGATGCAGTTTTATTTTCAATCCAAATTGCCCTCAATAGATTTCATTTGCTTTGAAAGTATTTCAAAGCCTTAAAACAAGTGTGGAGAAATGGACTTTAAAAATTCTAAATCCCATAATTTCCATAAGGCTTCTTCATTTTCAGGGTAAGGCTCATCCCTTGATTGTCTCTGTGTTCTATGAAAGCCCCAGCTGGTTCACATTTATTCATCTGCCCCCATTGACTTGGATGCGGCAGTTCTCTTCTGACCTTTCTATTACAGTTCACTGGAGAATCACTTGTCTCCACCCCCAACTCTCAATTCCCCAGCTGCATGATTCAAAATCATCTTGAGAATTGTTGGTGGGGAGAAAGCTGGATTTTCCTCTAGAGAACTGACCTCATCATATTCTACTGTGGAGTGTGGGTTCTCACCCAGTCTGGACTATTCCCTTACTCCACGTGTTTAGAGGAGAGGGAACCTAGCTGTATAACACTGGGAGGCCTTCCTGCCCTGTTTCTCAGCATGGCTCATCCTTCTCCTTAGCCCTCTTGCTAACAATGTGGTCCTTTCAGATGTATCTATTGGTTCCCTCTTAGAATCAAAGAGGAAAAGTGATAATATCCCACCATTTTGAACTTGAATCCAGCCTAAATTTTCTTGAAGGAGACTACATATCCACTTTACCAAGTTATCTAGAAGGGAGTGTCACTTTCTGAGGAGAAACAAGAGATGAGGGCAGGCAAGAGAATAACATATCTGGAATGTTTTTGGTGATTCTGTCCACAGCTCTAAGCCCAAGTTTAGGTACCAGGTCTTTATTCTGACTCATGTTAAGGTTGTTGGAAATCTTTATATGGATTGACCCCATAGAGTGCCCAGCATTCTAGCAGCTCTTGCAAAGGACAGTAAGAGGCAGCCAACATCATTTGTATTTCTTAATGTGACCCAGTGGACTTGATGAAAAAGAAATAGCCCAATGATTCATCCTGAGCAGTTGTCATGCAGCCAAAT
The DNA here is from genome assembly GCA_028644305.1 of Xerus rutilus. Taxonomy (NCBI): domain Eukaryota; kingdom Metazoa; phylum Chordata; class Mammalia; order Rodentia; family Sciuridae; genus Xerus; species Xerus rutilus. The sequence goes on from CM053417.1 coordinate 36,370,496, forward strand.
CAGTCAGTTCCTAGAAACGCCCCAAGTGGGCCTATTTCTCACCCCCCAGCCCCACCCAAAGTGATACAACCCACCCTAGAGATGTTGATGATTAGGATGCCGACAGGTCTCCCTGGGTGTGATGAGGTGATGGGAATAATGAAAAACATACTGAGACCCAGTCATAGCTTGAAATCTCCACAATCTCAGCACTCTTAAAAACGGAGACAACTCATCCTCAGACTTCCCCATTCACAAACCTGCACAGTTATTTCCCTGGAGCTTAAGTCCATGCCTTACCATAGGAGCCTAATAAGTTTTGGGTTGATTCTCATAGAAGGATGTTCCTGTCACCCTTTTCCTTCATGGGCCCCTCAGCTTGCAGCGCAGGTGTTTGCTATTTTAAGACCCTTCAGAAAACAAACTATACTTCAGACTCAACAAATGCCAGAGTGATGAAGGATATCTGTGGAGCAGGCAGTAATTCACTGTAGCCAAATCTCTACGGCCACTACAAGGTAGGAAACTGAGGAAATTGCCCGAAGCTTAGAAGTATAAAAGGCCACCCCTTCACAAGTTACAGGCCCTTTCCCTTTCAGTCTTGTCTTAACATCTTCCTTTCCACACCAGAGTGGACCAGCAGCATTAAGCTCCATACCCATCCATATTGGTGGATCAGACTCATAGTATTTGACATTTTGAATGGATTTGCTTTGGGGTCTGGAAGAAACTGGCCTTTTGGGAAGAGCAGTGGTTTTTGCATCTAGCCTCCCTGGACAGCAAACCTGCCTGGGATATTTCATACCTGAAAGCATACCCACTTGAACCATACAAATCTTTTATGGCACTGCAGATATCAATGCCTTCTACTATAGACTCTTTATCAGGTGCTCAGGATGGATAGAACTCCACTTTCATGTGTTCATTTATGACTACATTAAAAATATTTTCTGTCTGCCTATATGTGTCAGGCCATTTGTGAGCATTCAAAGGCCACTGCAGATGAACCTGGATAGATGACAGTGGTAGAATGTGGCCCAAGCTGTGCTTTGGTCACAGAGACTGCTCTGTAAATGTATTTCCATGCCCATGAAAAGAACAAAGGATGCGTGATGTGTTAAGGAGTTTAAACCTTGGGTTCTGCGCATAGGAACCCATCTTAGCTCCCTTGCCTTTAATTTCCAGTCCTATGTTCTCTTCCAGTGTGTGTTTCCAATGGAAAGACCTATTCTCACGGCGAGTCCTGGCATCCAAACCTCCGGGCATTTGGCATTGTAGAGTGTGTATTGTGCACTTGTAATGTCACCAAGCAAGAGTGTAAGAAAATCCACTGCCCCAATCGATACCCCTGCAAGTATCCTCAAAAAATAGATGGAAAGTGCTGCAAGGTGTGTCCAGGTAAAAAGGCAAAAGGTGCGTTGGTTGGAGGCCCTGCCCTTGGTTGACTGAGATCCATACATACTTATTTTCAACTTTCTTTGGGCATGAGAAACATAATCAACCTGTCATATAATTGTAATGATAATTGATCTAGTAAGATTAACTTCAATTGAGGGACTGATAAGATGGTTACTTGGAAGAAATTTACTATTTTGAAATATATTGGGGATTTCCTTGTGTCTACCACACCTCCCACATAGAGTAAGTGCTATACTTACTCTTGCTTTTCTAAATAGCAGAGAGTTTAGGTTATTATAATTATTAGGAAAAACAGTAGCACCCCTCATTTGTGTTGCTGTTTAGCTCATCAAAGCACAATCACATCCATTACCCTCTTCAGACAGGAGGAAAGATAGCTGAGTTATAGTAGCAGACCAAGCTCAGCTCCAAATCTAAGTTATTGTGTGACCTTAAAAATGTGCCATATCCACTCTGGGACTCATCAGCCTCAGGTGAAAAGGTTAGAACAATTGATCTCTAGGATCCTTTCTTTTCTTTTTTGTGTTTGCATTTTCTTTTTTGAGACATAATATTTGTATTTATTTATGGAGCATACTGTAATAATTTGATAGATGCATAAAATGTATAATGAACAAATCAGGGTAATTATCATTTTTACCCCCTCCAACATTTACCATTTCCATGTATGGAAACCTTTAGACTCTTACTAGTTATTTTGAAATATATCATACATTGTTGTTAACTATACTTATACTGCTATGCTGTAGAACACCAGAACCAATTCCTCCTGTGTTTGGGTACCTGTTGTGTAACCTCTCTCTATCTCCCCTCCTGCCCTATCTTCCAACACTAAAATCCTATGATTATATCATTTACCTTCTAAAGACAAGGGAACTGAGATGTACAAAGTGACTTCCCCAAAGTCATGGAACTAATTGATAATAAAAACCAAAGACCTGCTGGGCTCAGTGGCACATGCCTGTAATCCCAGTGCCTCGAGAGGCTAAGGCAGGAGGATTGAGAGTTCAAAGCCACCCTCATCAACTTAGCGAGGACCTAAACAATTCTGTGAGACCCTATTGTTAAATAAAAATATAAAAGGACTGGGGATGTGGCCCAGTGGTTAAGCGTCCCTGAGTTCAATCCCTGGGACAAAAAAAAAACAACCCAAAAAACAAGAAAAATAAAAACCAAGGCCCACAAGAAATTAATAAAAACAAAACACTATGGGTAAATGGTGGAAAGATCACTAGAGAGAAGGGAGGAGGAGGTGAAGGGAGGGGAGGGGAAGGAGAGGTACTGGGGTCTAAATTAGAACAAGATATATTCCAGGCTTGTATAATTAGGACAAAATGGATTCTACTGTCATGTATAACTAAAAAGAACCAATAAAAATAAATAAATAAAAAGTAAATCTGGTCAAAATAAAAAACAAGCAAACAAACAAAAAGAGCAAGGCCTACAATCCAGGTCAAATCTAGCCCCATTGTCTTCTCCAGTAGAAAATGTTTACTAATTTTTTTAAAAGGCAAATAATTGTTTAAATGCTGATTTGTTTTAAAGACATGAAGTAAATAAAAACAATCTGTAGTCCTGGCAATGACAAAGTATGAGATGGGTAATCAAGTATTCTAACCCTGACTTGCCACTGGTTTCCTATGTGATTGAGACCAAGTAACAACTTTTCTGAGCCTCAATTTCCCTTTCTGCAAAACGAGAGGGTTAGAGCAGCTGATTTCCTAGAGTTTGTCGAGTTCCAACATTCTACAGTCAATAAAGTAGCTACTCTCAGGCACATGAATTTATCATTTCTCATGCCTTCTACAAAGAAGTTTTATAAACACAGATGAGAAACCAAACATTTCTTTTAACGTAGGCAAGGAGCTAACTCATTTATTCCATCAACTTAGGCAATCCCTCTTGACTAACAGGCAAACATGCACTTAGTCAATGTGTATTTATGTGGGCCAGTGGTGCCCAAACTTGTCTTCACATTGGAATCCCCCAAGAGCTTCTAAAAATACCTGTGTCCCATCCCCAGAGATTATGATTTAATCAATTTGATGTGTGGCTTGGGCTTTGGAAATTTTTAAACATCCCCAGACAATATTAATGTGCAGAAAATTTGGGAACTACTATGGTCTTGCCACTCAAAGTGTGGCTGAAGGATCAGCAGAACTTGACAGCTAGTTACAAGTGCTGACTCTTGAGCTCCCACCCCAGACCTACTACATCAGAATTGGCATTTAAATGAGATCCCCAGTTGATTTTAATTTACTGTATGTTAAACTTTGAGGCACTGATTTAAGGCACAAACAAAATCTTCCTCAATATAATGACCCCAGTCTTCCAGAGTAAATGGGGCACGGCATGGATAGGAAGGGTAAGAACTAACTGACACAGAGTAGAAATAAAGGCTAAAAATTCACGAAATGCACTTAATATAAGGGTGGAAGGGGAGAAAGGGCACATTCTAAGGATGATATGGGTATTGGGGTCTTCCAACTATGGTGACCTATTTTGACTTCCACATCTGTAGTCTCACTGAATCTCCAAATCTTTTAGTGTCACTTTTTGTAGTTCCACAAATATAATTTCCTGTCAAGGGTCTAATATCTATAGTTTAAATAGTAATAGAAGATAATTTCAGACAAAATATAATAGTTACCTAAAATATCCAAAAAAACTCACTATATAATATTCCAACTGAATCTCAGACCTTCAGACCAAATCCCATTTCACTATGTGCTTAGGATTTTATTGATGTAGGTGACTCAAACAAAAAAGGAAAGAACTTAAAAGTTGTAAGAATAGAACACAAAGTAGGCATTACTTTTCACATAATTTTCCTCTTAGGTTTTAATGTTTATTAAAACCTTTGGCTAAGCATTTCCACTCCCAGGTATCCTAAGGAAATAATCAGAGATACACAAAAATATTAAAAAGGATTTTTGCTGCAGTGCTATAATAGTGAAAAATTAGAAAGAATCTATAAGTCTTCCATCATGGGCATGTTTAAATTATGGTGTGGTTGTACTGTGGAGTATTATATAGCCATTAAAAATCATTGTACACCAAGATTTGATGGCATGGAAAGTTGTTTGCCACGTTTTAAGTACAAAAATGTTTACTATTGTCACACTTTTTCTGTTGAAAAGAAAGTATATATATATATATCTGCATATATATGCTTAGACTATATTTATATATATATATGCTTATTTATGCTTAGATCTTTTAAACTGGAAGGTAATATGGCAGAATGTTTACACTGGTCATTTGTGGGTAACTGAATTATGGGTAATTCTTCTTTCTTTTTTTATTTGTATTTCCTAAATTTTCAGTAGTAAATGTGTAGTATTTCCACAATTCAAAAAGATAATAGAAATCACCATTTTAAAAATCACCCTACACTTTCCTGTGTACATATATGAATATACCACAGTGAATACCACCTTCATGTACATCCACATGATGCTAATTTTAAAATATATAAATAAATATCAGAAAGACCATCATAGTAGAATGAAGGGAACAGAGGAGGGAGGAGAGGGAAACTGGAAGTACTGGGGACTAAATTAGAGCAAATTATATTTCATGCTTTTATGATTATGTCAAAATGAATCCTATTATAATGTATAACTAAAAAGTACCAATAAAAATTAAAAAATGATTAATATACATTTAAAAGGCTGGCCTGCAAAATGCCAACTGGCAGTATATTGAACAATCTGATTGAAGCAGTTTCTCTAAAAGTCCTGCTTTTCAAACTGTTTCCCATCCTAATCAGATGTGTGGAGATAGATTTACTGGGCAACAGAGAAGGAGAGAATTTCTGTTCCATTCTGTGTGATCTATCTCTCACTGGGCCAGACATGATTGTCTGCATGTTGAATCACTCCTGGTGGTTACATTGTCCCAGTAACATGGCCCAAGGCATCTGTTCCAGGTACTTAGCAATGGCAGAGCACCAAGGGGCATGCCCCCATTCACACATTTGATCTAAACATATGTGCTAAGTGTCTACTGTGTGCAAGAAACGGTTATAAATACTGAGGGAAGAGAGATGGCTCTTGCTTTCTAGTAGAGAAGAAAGACAATGACTCCAAAATCAGTATAATAATTTTTGGTTGTGATGAAACACTGTGAAAAATCCAAACAGGATCAGGACTGATAGTTACTGTGGTGGGAGGCACTTTCTTTCAATGACTGGTTTCTCTAAAAAGATGATATTTGAGTGGAGTCCTCTATGATGTGAAAGGATGAGAAATGGGAAGATCATGACATTGCAAGGCTCTTTAAAAAATGACACATGACAATAGAGGAAAAAGAACAAGGAGTGAAGAGGGAAGGAGATCTAAGGAAAAGAGAATTGTAAATTCAGTTATGTTGATAAAGTAAAAGAGAGAAAGAAAATTCACTGATGATCTGGCCAAAAATTTCAATTGCAACAACTGATTGCAGGCTCTGCCAGTAACAAACAAGCACCAAAATAAAAGGATGTATCTTACCTGTCTCTCTCCCCTTTACTCTGGTAGAAGCTGGCCTTGCCTTGCACATCAGTGGGCACCTACAGGGTTGGGTAAGAATTCCACTTCCTGAAGGTTCCCCAACTCACCTCTCACATCCATTATACCACCCTGATACGTGGAATTCCCTATACACTCTTTCTGCATTTTGGCATAAAATGTCCTGTTATGACTTATAAAACTGACCTGGGCTGAGATAACACATTTCCTTCATCAGTCATTACCACTTCCATAAGGAATTGTTTATCAATTTCTTAGTTCTAGAGGGTTCAGGACAGGAGCATTCTTACAGGAAATGGGAATAGTCAGAAATGACATCAAATTTGGCATGCTTGCCAGAAAGGAAGTAAGAGTGAGGTGAGCATGGAGTGGTCGGAAAACACCTTCGGGTAAGAGTATGGAAAGTGGAAGATGTTGCAGAATAGGTCCTTCTAAAGACAAATTTTACTTCCTTTAGTATTTTCAAGTACCAGCCAGGATTGAGTCACTAATGGCTTTTGTTGTTTGTAGATCCCTTTGGTCTAATAAATTCAGCTCTTGGAGGGCAGAGAGAGGGTGGTGATGTAAGAGGACTCTTTAGTATACTGGGAGAACTTTGAGCATATTACAGGTATTTCCAGTCACATCATGTGTTTCATAGATTAGTCATAGCCATAGCCAATATTAAGCCAATAATATGAGCAAAATTTAACAAATGAACTTAGCTCTTGTTCTAAAGGTGATAGTTGAATACATAGAAGTCTCTGTAAACTCAGTGACCTCCTCCCTCCACCCATTTGGAACTTGCTAGTATACATCCCTTAATTGCCTAACATATCACCAAAAAGACTGAGCTGCCAAGTAATTAAATAGCTGAAAAGAAAGACAAAAGGAGAAAGGAAGCTGGATTCTGAGATAATCCACAAATTGAGTAATCCAACCTGGAATTGTCAAGAGAAGACATTAGTTTTGTCCTTACAGTGCCAAATGGTGGTGGGAGTGGGAAAGCTAATCAGGTCAGCAAGACACATACAATAGCAATTTGATTACAAGTTCTTGTCCAAATGTGTCTGATTGGCTGACAGTGAGTCTCCCCAATTAGAGTTATGGCTCCAAAGCACTCAACACTCAGCGGGTTCATCCTCAACAATTCAGACATTCTTACAGATGGCTTCTGCACATACTCAAACTTTTCAGGGTGTCTAAGGCTTCTCTTTGTTGTTCCTGATTTGAGTGTATGCTTTAAATACGCAGCTGAAGAGGGTGCTGATTACGAAGCTAGCAAGGAAACTTAACTCACTGATAACCAACCAGGAGGAATTTTGGGGGGGAGGGGGCTGAGGTGGGGGAGGGTGGAGTAGAATGAGGAGTATTAGGGGGCTGGCACCTTTATGCCTGGGAGCTAAAATCCAGCAGTTTAGTTTACACATTAAATGATCCATAGTTGAGGGATTTGACCAATTTTTTGCGTCTCCTAACCATTCATTTGGCATAGCATACATATGACTAATCTGACATCTAGGTTTTGGCACTAGTGTTGATCCGGTATTATCATTCCCCTTACAAACAAATCAAAGAGCATTCAGAAATGTCAAGCCAATTTGGATAGATCTGTTGGGCAAGTATATGCACATAAATGAGTGTCATGAGTGTTTTCTAAGTATACATAAATGATGTCAGGGAAGTTAACCAAGGCCTTCTGTCCGCCCATTCCCTGGGCCTCTCTTGGCAATACTGGGCTGGACAGAGAATTATCCTGATCCAGTATGGAAAATCCTATGCTCCCTTTAGTGCCAAAGAGATTTGTACCTGGCTACATTCTTCTTCCTCATAAAAGTCCATTTGTCAAGGATGTTGGTAAGGAGATCCAGTTGAGCTAGTAGGCCAGTGTTTTATACAACTATGGATTCTGTCATCATGTGGATTTCAAAAAATAGCTGCGTCCTGCTTTCTGATTTGGTGATTGTTAAAGGGTAGCCTGAGCTGAGCTAATAAAATATAGGTGGAATCTATCTGTGTAAAGATGTTCTTATTGATTGTCTAAGCTGTTATAGCTAACAGTGAGACAGGTAAACACCGAAGTTCACTTCTAGTTTTAGAAACCCATAATAAAACTTTACTAATTCTACTTGCTCCCTAATTCCAGAAGAACTTCCAGGCCAAAACTTTGACAGCAAAGGCTACTTTTGTGGAGAAGAAACAATGCCTGTGTATGAGTCTGTGTTCACGGAGGATGGGGAGACTACCAGAAAAATAGCACTGGAGACCGAGAGACCACCTCAGGTAGAGGTCCACGTTTGGACCATTCGAAAGGGTGAGCACGATAACATTAACTTTTTGTCTCTGTAAGGGAGGAGCAGAGAAGGAAGGGAAGACTCATCTTAATTTTGCTTCAACATGTTCTTCTGTTTGAATCAGAAGTTTTCCTGATTGCTTATACACTGATATGTCTAACAGTTGTCATTATGGCTTTTCACATTTAACCATAGTCTGTGCTAAAGATTAGTATTAACCCTTGAGGTTCCTAAGGCTTTCTTTCTCATGCCACCAAAAACTGAAGGAGTGATTCTTAATCCTGGCTGAATGTCAGAATCATCTGGGCAAGTTTTCTATTTTGCTTTGTTTTAATATCACAGACCTGGGCTCTACCCCAAGAGTCTGATTAGTTGGTCTTGGTAGGGCCTGGGCATCAGTGTTTGTTCTTTCAGCTCTACATGTGATTCTAATCTGTAGCCAGGATTGCAAACTACCAAACCGTGCTCTGCTTTTCCAATACAAAGCTCAACAAACAGGAAACCCATTCATTCAGTGTAAAGCTAAGTCCCTAGAACCATGTTGTATGCTCTGGGGTATGAAATTAAACACATCATCCCTTACTTGAGAAGATTATAGACTCTCTGGAGAAACAATCCCAGTCATGATGTCCAGTTCTTTTTCTGATTACCCACAGTGACAACCATAACAAGCTACATTCTATTCACTGGGATCCTATAGCTATTCACACCATTCTATAGGTACAAGGCTGGTGCTGATCTAGTCTGGTAAACTTTTCTAGGAATCCAAGTGTAGAAAATTATACACATCAGTTGGAAAACTATACACATCCTCCTGCTACTGGCTCCCATATATATAAAGCTTGAGAGTGTTCAAACTTTGGTGTGCTTCAGCATCATGCAGAGAGCTGTTTTAAAATGCAGCTCTCTGGCCCTATCCCAGAGATGTGAATTCAGCAGGCCTTAGGTAGGATCTAAATATTTACATGTTTAAAACATAGCCTGATGATTCTAATGCAGGTGACACTTGGACCACACTTTCAGAAATACTGCTTGAATATTTATGGGATCTTTTCTCTCCCTTTTCACAACAGGTTTTGTTTCTCTAAGGAATATGTTCCTCTTCACCCTTTAGAAAATAAATATGCTAGAATGTACATATGTTTTTCGTCCATTCTTATTTTGGCTTTATACCTAGGCATGTCAATTTTTCCATCTTTAACTCCATAGTGTATCTATTACTGGTCATCTAGGCACGGGTCTGTTGACTTCTCCAGCAGTAGGCCCAGTATTTGTCACCTCACATCTCTCACCCCACTAAGGTATGTGGATGGTTTGCAACTCACTAGTGTAGCATCTAAATAGCCTCCTGTTCACAGTGCTGGGTCATCAATGTCTGTGTTGGTGATCAGAGAAAAACCCAGACTTCATCTCCTTTGCCCCGTCTAGACCGCTTGAGGATTATTTAAGTGGGCTAGGGATATGTTGCTCCTTACCTAATAAGCAGTTTTCAGTTATTTACCTATTATTCTGATTAAAGCTATGCAGGGGCTGGGGTTGTGGCTCAGTGGTAGAACGCTTGCCTAGCATGAGTGAGGCACTGGGTTCGATTCTCAGCACTGCATACAAATAAATAAAATAAAGTTTCATCAACAACTAAAAAAATATTTAAAAAGAAAAAGCTCTTCAGGCCAGTTTGAGACTGCAGATTACTCTATTTTAACTCTCCCCATTCCTTTTAATAAAGGAAGGCTAAAGGAGCTGTATTTCCCAAAGGTAAATGTGCTCTTCAGTGAGTTCAGGAACAGGGGTGGCTTCTCCATTTACACTAATAACCTGCCTGCTATCCTACTGCTGGCTCTCATTGTTTAGCCAGGAGGGCAGCCCAGTGGTTTGGCAGGAACATCGTAGTCTACCCAGATTTGTGGCAAAGGCAGAATTTCTAATACTGCCTTTGGCTGCAGAAGCTCCAACCAGCACCCATGCTTGATTCCATGTGGCTTTTCCTAGGAGGAGGTCTTGTGGTCAACAGCACTATCTCCCTTATCTCCATTCCCTGGAGAAGCCAAGTAGAGGCCAGTGAGCCAAGGAAACAAATGGAGTCAATTATAACCTTTGAGCCATCCAAGTTCCTGGTTAAGCACATTACACAGCCTAGCTTGATACTCCTAAGCCCCAGTAATGAGATGATATGCTCATAGAGAGTGCCTGACCACCTGCCCTACTTTGTCCTTGGCCCCAGGCATCCTCCAGCATTTCCACATTGAGAAGATCTCCAAAAGGATGTTTGAGGAGCTCCATCATTTCAAGCTAGTGACCAGGACAACCATGAGTAAGTGGTACCTCTCTTTATTCCTCCCTGAAAAAATGCATCCAGCTTTTCAATATAGTATAGCCACAACTATAGTTCCTCTGTGTTCTCAGTCAACATTGGCAATGCTCAGGATCAAAATTATAGGACGTTCTATTTCTCCTCTGGGGGACTGAGCAGCAAATAGGATTTCTGAATGTGAACTGGAAAGCTTGGACATGATGAATACAAACCCAGATGTAGTCTGAGTATAAGCTACCTCAGGTCAAGCATTCCTGAATGTCTTTTCTGAAACTGCTAAACCTGAGGTCTCAAGAGAGTTGGAGAAAGCCTCCCAATATTCCAGGTCTGGTATAATTGTGAACAGTTCACATCTGGAAGGTTATGTTGTCTGTGGTGGGGATGAGAGGAAAAAAGGAATGTATATCAATTCCTATATTGTATCAAAGCTCTTTGACTTCTTCAGAAATGTCCCTGGGTGGTCATGTTTCTTTAAAAGCATTCAGGCATTCAAACGTGCTTGCAACTCTCCTACTTTCTACGCTAGATGGAGCCTAGGGATTAGATACTGCTAGGCATTGGGGAGGTGGGGTGGTGAGCACTTCTAATGGAATAAAAGGCACAAAATTTCTATCCACAGGGAATTCTAATGGGCGAGACAGAACATGAAAATGCCTTCATGAATTAGTATAGTTCTGAGGAGTTAAATACCTAAGCGCTCAGGGGAATCTGCAAAGAACAATGAGATGAGAGCCAGGTGGGCTTAGTCGGGGAAGACTTCGGGGAGGAGGTGTGTTTTGAAAGAGAAAGGTGTGACTGGGCACCATGTCAAGAAATCAGTCCAGGAAGAGGGTGCAGCCTAAGAGAAACCTCAGACAGGAGCAAACAAGAAATGTGGGTGGGGGTGAGGAACAATCACAAAGGCCACAGAGGGTGCACTGAAAGATGAGAAGAGGTGGTAGGAAGTAGTTAGAAGGCCTAGAAGAAGCCAGTGAAAAGTTCACAGGTAAGACAGGTAACCATGGGAGTTGTTGCAGAAGTACACACAGCAACTAGTGGTATCAAAATGGTGCTTTGGAAAGATGTCTCTGGGCTTTTGAATAGTTTCATTAAGCACCTACTTTGAGGAAGCTAGATTTTGAAGTGTTCACTTTGCTCTGCTAAAAAATTAGACTTGATCTCCAGGTCAGAGAACCCTCGTGGAAGCATTTAAGCAAATGAATGTGTTCAGATCTGTTTTTTAGAAAGAGGTCCTTGCTGTTGGAGCGAGGACTATTAACGAATGAGCTGGCAACAGTCTGAATTAGGAAGCTATAATTCTATCTTAAGTTGATGACACAGGGGAGGAAAGCTCCTTTGAAGTGAATTTCTGAGGTTAAATCAACAAGATAGGTGTCAAAGAGAGAAATGACTCCAATATTATCAACTTCATAGACTTGGAGAATAGTTATTCCATTCACCCATGGGAAACTCTGAAGATTAGCAGGTATTAGTAAAAAAGAGAAAGAGTGTGTGTTTCATTTGGAAGATGTTTATTTCTTATTAATATTATTATCATTATCGTTATTGTTAGAGTCCATATACATGCTATATTATAGCTAAATTCTTCACCTATATTTTAAAAATTTTTATTAGCACATAATAATTATATAGAATAGTGAGTTTTATTGTGGCATATAACTATATGCACATAACAATCGGTCAGTTCTATTCCCCAATACCTCCACTTTCCTTCCACTCCTCCTTCCACCTGATCCCCTTCCTCTACTCTACTGGTCTTCTGTCTTCATGAGATTCTTTTTTTTCTCTCTCCAGCTTCTACATATGATAGTAAACATATGACCCTTGACTTTTTGAGTCTGGGTTATTTCACTTAACCTGATGCTCTCCATCCATTTCCTGCAAATGACATAAGTTCATTCTTCTTTATGGCTGAGTAAAACTCCATTGTGCATATACACTACATTTTCTTTATCCATTCATTTATTGACAGGCATCTGGCTAGTTGCATAACTTGGTTATTGTGAATTGCACTGCTAAAAACATTGATGTGTTCATATCACTATAATATGCTGATTTGTTTCTATTCATAGGTTTTTGTGTTTTCTTTTTAAATCTTCATACTGATTTCCATAGTGGCTATACTACTTTAAATTCCCATCAATGGGAACATGTTTAAATTAAGATGCTTGAGGACCATCTGAAAAGAGTTATTTAATAGGTATCTGGAAATAGAGTTAATTAGGTCCAATGTCTTCTGCTGGACTAATATAAATTAAAGTGGATAGTATAAGAATTTGAATGAAAGTGGTGAGAATAGGAAGCATAGTCTAGCATCCGAGGATCAATGATATGACTTTGGAAATTACCATTTAATTTCAAAGAATGTATTTAGTACCTAACAAGGTACTGTGCTAGGCTCCAGAGGACTTAAAAGATGATTTAGACATACTCTGTGCCTATAATGGCAGTAGATGTTATTTACTTCAAACTGTGTGCATCTGAAGGAAGTGGATAGTGAGATGATTCTATGGGGTCACCTGGCAACAAAGAAGAATAAACTGAACTCCTTTACAGAGGGTGATTAGCAGAGCCTGGTCACTTGCCTAGGCCTTGTTTTTCTCTTCTACCTTCCCATTGAGTCAGAGAGAACAGGGAAAAGTGAGGAATCCAAGGGAGAAAGGATCAAAGACACCAGGTCTCAAGTAGAGGGAGTCATGTTCACATGTAGCTAAGGAAAATAAGAGTTTCACAACAGGTTTGGGGTTAAGAGGAGCTTTCTGACCTTTGACTAGGGGTTCTCCTGGTTCATCACCATGAACAGGAATAAGAAGAATGAAGAGAATTTCCATGGTGGGCAGAGACAACAGGGAATGGAAAGGATATAGCTAAGTTTACCTAAAGTAGAAAGGGATATGGGGACATGAGAATGGAACATTGTAAGGAGCCATGGGAGGGAATTTAAAGAGGTTGAGGGATTATAAAGAACATGTGGATATAGAAGGAAGTGAACAGTTTTTGACAAAAGCATTTCGGGAATAAAGAAAAGAGTGGTAAATAATTAAGTAATCCACAACAGTATGTAAGGTCCCTAAGATTAAGCAAGGCCCTAGTAATGTAGTAGGTATTATTTTCCACAGTGCCTTTTTTGACCTGGTGCCAAATGAACCTCCTAAATAGGTAACAGATAGTAGAACATCTTGCAAATGCTAAATATACTATAAATATTCCCTCCAAAATTCTTAGGTTTTACTCTTAAGGAGGCATTTATGTGTTATTCTTGGGATTCTTACAAATGCCATGTGTTGAAGTAAAAACTCCATGCCCCGTTTTCCATATCTACTCCCAGAAAAGTGTTTTGGGGACCATTTTGCTGATACTACCTGATGCGTGTATGTTTGTGTTTCAGATATCCTGGTGGGTCCATGAGTATGTAGATAAGGATGGGGGTGTGTATTGGCTCTATTCTAAATTTACTGTGCTCTGCTTTTACAGTCTCTTGGACATTGTGTGTTTGTCTTTTAGGCCAGTGGAAGATATTCACCGAAGGAGAAGCTCAAATCAGCCAGATGTGTTCAAGTCGTGTGTGCAGAACAGAACTTGAAGATTTGGTGAAGGTTCTGTACTTGGAAAGGTCTGAAAAGGGCCACTGTTAGGCGAGACAGACAGTATTGGATAGGGTCAAGCAAGACAACCCAAGCTGCAGCTGGACTGCCGGCTTATTTTGCTTAAGTCAACAGTGCCCTAAATCCCCAAAATCAAATGCAGTCAATTATTCATGCCATGCACAGCATAACTTGCTCCTTTATGTGAAGTGGTGTGTCAGCCCTTAAACATCTTCTCTAAAGAGACTCAAAGAGTATTGAATGATTAGTGGGAGGAGCGGAGATTGAAGATCACACTGCAACTCTAGTTTCTTGGAGAATCACATTTCTTTACAGGTTAAAGAGCAAACAAAACCCCAGGGTTTCTATCTAGAAAGTTATTCAAATGAAAGAAAGAGAAGGGAATTGCTTAGTAGAAGTTCTGGAGTAGAGAGCAATTATTTGTATGAAATTATAATCTTTGAATCTCAGAATGTCTTTTGTTCTTTATAAAAACATTACAACCCCACACTTACAGTCACAAACACATACATATGTACAACCACATGCACATTAAATTAGTGTCCACCTTGAGGCAAAGCCAGCCTAGACTCTGACCTCCTTTCCTTAGTCTGGCTCTGAAGTACCTTGGAGAGTGTTAGTACCCATGGAGAACAAATAAAGAAGAAAAATGCTTTGCCCTTAGGCCTTTGAAGTAGCTGTTGAAGTCACAAACAAAGTGGCAGGGTGAAGAATAAGAGGACTATTTCATGGTCTTACTTACTTGGAAGTGATAAATAACTTTTCCCTAATGATACCCCTTCTCTTTTCTCCCTGAACATATGGAGCCTCCATAAAGAAGCTAGAATTAGGTAAAATTGCCAGAAACCAAATCAATATAAGACAAAACAATTGTTGAAGAAAGGAATTGATAATAATAAAACAGATCATTTTTGTTTTCACAGCAATAAAACTCACCAATTAATAGAGTGATACTAATTTTCTTGAGGCCATAGTTGTCTAGCCAGAAAATTGAGATGGAGTTATTAAGTTGTAGAAGCTCCTTAAAAGGGAAGTTTTTCTTCTTCTCCAGTTATAGGAGTTTATTTTTTACTTTCCAAAGAGGCTCAATCCCCATGAGCTTCTGAATGCTGGCTCTTCAGTTTAATAGAGTTGAGTTATTATGCATTTGGAGAGCTGAGAATTCTGATAAAGATCTTTAGATTAAACCCTCCTACCATCCTTGCCTTACCCACTAATAGTGGATTTGAACTGAGGATTCTAGAGAAGGCTGCTCCTAAAATGTCTATTTGCAGCCCAATACAGAACATAAATTATCCATTCTGAGATCCACCTTTAGAAATCATCTCTTTGGGAAACATTAAATATTCACAGCAAGGATCTCAAGCTGTCCCTCTGGATTTGTCTCCTCCAAGGAACATGAATGAACTCTAGTGAGTAGTTGGAAGTATTAAAGACCAAGAAATTCCATTATTTCCTATACCATGGCCATAGGAGAGATAATATGTTTTTCCTTAGTGTATTTGACACTGGTTGGGTAAAACATAAAAGGTCCAGTCTTCATGGCATCCTGGCATAAGAGTCAGTTCCCGTAAGAGACACAAGGGCCTCGTAGCCAGGACTTCATAGAACAAACTGTTCCCAAGCCCATCACACACATTCCCCTCAGGAGCAGGAAGTAGAACATCCTACCCTGAAATGCCCCAGACTATTGTGTGTGTCTGGTGGGGGAGGGGTAGTCAAGCAGCCCTTGTCTC
Organism: Xerus rutilus; assembly: GCA_028644305.1. Classification (NCBI taxonomy): domain Eukaryota; kingdom Metazoa; phylum Chordata; class Mammalia; order Rodentia; family Sciuridae; genus Xerus; species Xerus rutilus. The sequence continues at coordinate 36,386,330 of CM053417.1, forward strand.
TCTCTTTAAAGGTGGCAGTATTTCCATAGCATGGAGACCAGTAACCAGATCCTGAAGAAAAGCGGTGATTCCCCTTCTAGGTGATTCACCCCAAAACCTTCCCACCCAGGTGTTCTCTGAAAGCTTAGCCTTAAGGGAACACCCAGAGAGCTTCCCTAGATAGACTCCTGCCTCCAAGTGCTGGGACACACCTTTCCAAAGTGCTGTGGGAAGCAAGAGCTGGGAGCTGTGTTAAGTCAATGTAGAAACCCTCCAGTATTTGGTGTTGTGTAGGGAGTAGGACATAGAGAAAAGAGGCCAACTGTAGTTAGTAGAGAAGAATGGATGTGGTTCTTCTTGTGTATTTATTTGTATCATAAACCCTTGGAACAACAAAGACCATAAGCACTATCTTGCAGTTGTAGCCATTTTCTAGTTAACTCGTATAAACAAGTAAAGAGTAACATAACAGTATTACCCTTTCACTCTTCTCACAGGACATGTACCCGAAAATGGTACTTATTTATGTAGTCACTGTATTTCTGGATTTTTAAATTAATAAAATTTTAATTTTGAAAACTCATCCGCAGGCAAGTCATGTGAGTAATTGACTCTCTGACCTGGGACTGGATAATACATGATGGGTAGGCCTCGTGGTTTCATAGTCCTCTTGATACCTCTGTCATACCATAGCATAGTGGTTAACAATGTGAATTTTGCAGTCAGGATTTTCCAGCCAGTTCTTCACACGCAAGCTGTGTTTGCCAGTCTCCCCAACTGAAGAATGGGATAATAGCGATGCTTATTGTCCTTTGCTTGCAAAGTTTAGTGAGGTCTACTTTAGTTAACCCATATAAAGTGATTAAAATAGTGTCAGGTCATAGTGAGCATTCATTAATGACCATAGATATTCAAGGATAGCTGAAACTCAAATTGGCCATTTCCCTTTATGCTGTTGACTTACATTTAAAAGGGAACTCAATAGTCCTCTGCTAGTCAGTTTTATACAAAAAATGTGTATAGGGAGGAGGGAAAGAGTTTTGTCATGCATATGGATGCAGACTAAATTCCCTCAAACCTCCAATAGCAGATAAATGCGAGCAATGACAGAAATCAAAATATGAGAGTGCTTCAAGATAGAACTCAAATGTATCAGCTGCTACTGAGACATCAAATAATATAAGGACAAAAATATGTGTTGGAGTTGGCAACAAAGAATAAGGGTTAGAGTGGCTGGAACAGAGGCCTAGTTGGAATGGATTGTAGGAGTGAATGGGGAAATGAGGAACTGGAGATAGCAGCTCAAGTCAACTCTGGAGAAGAGTTTGCACGGCATGGAGAAGTATGGTGAAATAAGTAACTGGAGAAAGAAATGAGGTCAAAGGAAAGTAATTTTGTCTTAAATATGGGAGCTATTTGGTCATATCAAAATATTGGAGGAGATACAATAGAAAGATTATAGATAGTGGGCAATGGGGATTAACCTGGTATCTGAGATGAGTGAGGAGCCACTCCCTCATGGTCTACCCCAGAACTCAAAATTCTTGACCCACAGCTTGTATGAAATTTTAACCTTTGTTTTTCAACCTCTTACATTGAGGTGCACCTGGTCCTACTGATCTGTTAGTTTGGTCCCACTCTAAACCCAGTTTACTTTCTTCTGGAATGATAAGCTATAAATCCCAATATTGATCTACCTCCATTGAGGGAACTGCAAATAACTCGAACTAGACATCTTGTTTCCATCTTGCTCTCTTCACTTTCCCTGATTAGCTGCATCCAGATTTCATCCAGTCTTGTCAGTTTGGTCTCCTAAATGGAGATGTAGTTTATAGGCTTTCGCTATCATGTTCTCTTGCAGGTTCTTTCCCCCAACCTCATCATCTCCAAACACCTGCCCCCACTACAATTCCAAGGAAGCACCAAAGGTCATCTCATGTAAGTTCAAGGGGAAGTCTTGCCTACTATCACATGTTACCAGCCCTTTTATTCATTTTTGGCTTTAACTATTGGAGAAGAGTCAAAGAATATGACTTGAAGAATTTGCCACTCAAAAAATATTGCCACTTGGCATAAGGATAATTCTGAGCTAAAGGCAATTGAGAATCAATAGCTACAGGAAGAGTTCTCTGCCCTTCCCTTATCTGCCTAAAAGCAGTACACAAATTTCCCTTTGAGGAAAGTGTCCCTTCTCCTGTACCAAGAGAAGAATGACTCATCACTGAAGGGGGAACTTGACACCAAGATCAGTTTGCATAAACAAATCTTACTGAAATCGCCTTTACCTTCCATCAATTCCCCCATGTAAATTATATTTCCTACTGACTTCTCCATAATTTATCTTCCCTTGAAGCACAAACCCTCTTTCTTTTGTTAAAATGTATGCAAGCCCTTAAGTCATTCCATGTTTTTGAGTTTTACTTCCTTTTTGTGAACTTCTGCATATGTAAATATTCATAAAAATGATGTGCCTTTTCTTCTGTTAATCTATCCTTTGTTAATTTGATTCATGGGCCACTGTCTCTAAACCTAAGAAAGTAAAAGATGATTTTCCTCCCCAACACCTATCTCTGTGATAGGCACTGCTAGGAAAAAAAAAAAAAAGCCCATTCACTGTCCCCATCTCTATGCACCTCCTGACCATCACCACCACTGCCAGCTGTGCCATTGTTGGTGGGGACTCCTGATGGCCTACAGTTGCCACCATGGTGGTGGTGCACGGAATCTTGTAAAACTCTGCTTCTTAGCAGCACTTTTTCCTGTGCACAAGTGGAGAGAATGCCTGACGTCACATAACTCTAATGTCACCTTACATTAAAGCAGTGAACAAATCATTCTTGAGTGTGTATTATATACACAAAAAGAGGAACATCTTATTCCCCAGTCTCAGAGTTTTCAGGGAAACAAGTCCTTCACGTACTACTTTCATTCCTTTTCTTATCAACGCCAGTGTGAAGCGTCTGTGTTGAGTACATCCCTCCAAGACACAGATATGACTGTCCTACAAGTCTCTCTCCCCCTTGGGGCTCATGTATTGCTTTCATTTCTCACCAAAACCTTCATTCAAACTAACGTCAAGTTCCATTTCATCAACTTAACCAACATGCCTAGACACACTTGAAATCTCCAAATAGGATAGGTGGTTCCTTGAATTCAGGGCTTCAGTGACAACACCCAGTCGTCAAAATATTTAACACATTTATAACTTTTTGTCTTTGTATATGCTCTTCCCACTCAGAAAGTTCTCTCTTCTTTGGTAAAGTCCATTCTCAACCTTCAAAATTCATTGCAAACATTACTATTTCTGTGGAGCCTTGCCTGTCCCTCTCCTAGTTTTCCACCATTTCTCCTTTCTATGTACCATCTCATTCAACTATGGCAGGTTAATACCTATTCCTGGAATTTACCATGTTCTTAACACTTCTGTGTCTTCACACAGAGCACCTTTTGCCTGGAATATTCATCCTCTGATGTCTCTACTTAATGAACATCTACTCATCTTTAAGACTCCATACTGCTCATCTGAGATCTTATCCACCTCCTCAATGCACAATTAGTTGTTCCCTCCTATTTGTTTACAGGAAATAAAAACAGAAGTGCTTACCCTGTACCTCAGCCACTGTAGTAATCATTATTTCTCATTTAATCCTCCCCACAGCTGTATGTGGTAGGGACCATTATTGACCCTATTTTAGAGATGGGGACATTAAAGATTTTTACCTTTCACATGCTGTGTTATGCACTGCACAACAATTTTTTTGGTCAATGATAGACTGTATAGACAATGGTAGTCCCATATGATTTTAATGCAGATGAAAAAATCTTATCATCTACTGATATCTTAGCCCTTGCAATGTAGTAGACCAATGTGTTGTTCATATATTTGTGGTGATGTTGGTGTAAAAGGAAACATGCCATGCTGCCACACCTGCCATTCCTATAAAAAGTAGAGCACAAAGAATTAGTACATAGAATTAGTACAAAGAATAGTACATAATACTTGATAATGATTTTAAATGACTGTTACAGGCTATTGTATTTACTGTAGTGTACCTTTAATTATTATTTTAGAATGTACTCCTTCTACTTGTATAAACAATATGGGGGCTTGGGATATAGCTCAGTGGCACAGCACATGTCTGGGTTTGATTGTCAATACCCTCCTCCCAAAATGTTAACTTCAAAACACCCTTAGGTAATTCTTCAGGAGATATTCCAGAAGAAACCATTGTATCATAAGAGATAACGGCTCTCTGGGTGTTACTATATCCGAAGATCTAGTGGGACAAGAGGTAGAAGTGGAAGAAAGTGATACTGATGATCCTGACCCCGTGTTGTCCTAGGTTAATATGTGTGTCTGTGCTTTAATATAAAAATTTTTTTTAGTTGTAGATGGACAGAATACCTCTATTTTATTTATTTATTTTTTATGTGGTGCTAAAGATTGAACCCAGTGCCTCACACATGCCAGGCCAGTGCTCTACCACTGAGCCACAACCCCAGCCCCATGCCTTAATTTTTAACACAAAAGTTTTGAAAGTAAATGATAATAATAATTAATAATAATAAAATTTTTAGAATAAACATGTAAAGAAGGAAGATATTTTTGGACAGCTGTACAATGTGTTTATATTTCAAGTACTATTACCAAAGAGTAAAAGAGTTTGGAAAAAATCTAAAATTTTATAAATTAAAGGAGTTACAGTAATGTAAGTTTCAATTATTATGAATATTTACATGTAATCTAAATATACAGCATTTATAAATCCCACAATAATGTACAGATATATCATAGGCCTTGAGATTCACTTACCACTCTGACTGACTCACCTAGCAGACACCTTCTGGTCCTACAAGCTCTATTCATAAGTGCCCTATATACTTGTGCTATTTTTATCTTCTATATCATATTCTTCTTGTATATTTTCTGTTTATATATGTTTAGATACACAAATATCATTGTGATATAATTGCCTACAGTATTCAGTACAGTAAAATGTCTTACAGGTTTGTAGCCAAGAAGCAATAGGCTACATACTATGTAGCCTAGGTGTGTAGTGAGCTATACATCTAGATTTGTATAAGTATACTTGGTCACACAATAGCTGAATTGCCTAACAACACATTTCTTGTAATGTATCCTGGTAATTAAGCTACACATGACTGTATATGTAAAAATATGAAATATTTGACCAGTCACAGTCTTCCTAATTATATTGGCGAGCTCTGAGAAAGCAGGTACCCAGTGCCCAGCACTTCCAGACATTCAGTAAATATTTGCCAAGTGAAGAATCCATCAGATGAGATTCTTTCTCCAGTTGGAAAAGAAAGCAGCTCAGGGAATGCTTAAATATGCTAGGGCTAGGCAGTCCTTCAGCACATTTTCTCTATAACCTATTCTAAGGAAAACTAATAAAATCTGTGTTAACAAATAGAAATGAATAAGTACTCATTTGTTTTGCTAAGTGATTTGCCACAAGATGTCATCCAGAACAACTGGTAAATGTTGGATTTACTTTTTAAATTTAAATTTCATTTTTAAAATTCTAAATCAGATATTGCTGCATTTGTGGTATAGGTGTCACAGCAATGCTCAGCTATGGAGGGTTCTCACTATGACTTCAGTATTATGATTGAGAGGTAATGTGTGTTTTTATTATATATATTATATATGCTATTTAGACCATATTATAATATTTAGAATACCTATAATATATATTTTAATACTTATATTATCTTTGTACCTTTCAGTGTGTGTGTGTATGTGTGCGTGAATAATTAGGCTCCAAGCTGATGTGTATGAAGCCTTCACAAAACTACACATACAAAAGACTCAAGAACTGGCTTCAAGTTAATGTAGATAAGAGGCGTTTTGAATTGTCTCCAAGTCTAAGCAGACCCCAATCTAGGAATAAAGTATTAGCCAAAAGTTTACAATTCAGCATGAATTTTCTCATAGAAACACCATTCTATTTGATGCTCAGATTCCCAAGCCAGTCTACACAAGCCTCTTGAACCCTAAATGTAGACAAGTTATATATACTAATTAGTACCTGCCTATACTTGGACCTGGGGGTAGGGGCAGGGGCAGGTGGTGAAAAGAGAAGTGAACAGGGAATTTTCTCTCCTTTTTCTGGGTAAGATGGCTGAGGTGGGGGGCATGAAGGGCAGGCAGGCTCTAGGCAAAATCTCAAATAAGACAAAGTTTGTACTTGACATCCTCTCTCCCTCCATTTCATCATGCCTTCTCCAGGTACCCAGTGGCATCACTACACCCTTTGGAGCCAACTATGGATCCAACTACCCCACCTGCTTTGCTCCTCAAAGAACCCCAGGCCTCACCATTAACCACCTGGCTGAGCAATCAAACCTTGAATCTCTTCAGGGCAGCTGTCTGGCATTAGGAAGGAAGAAAGTTTAGTGAAATGAGTGATAGTTGTTTAACTTTCACATACCATTTCACTTTTAAAGACTTTATTCTGTATTATCCTCACATTGAATTCCCCAATTACAAAATTACAGACAGACAGCTAAAGTGAGTGAGATCCTTTAGACTATAGAAGCAGCAGAGGAGTGTATGTGTGTGAGTGTGTGTGTGTGTGTGTGTGTGTGTGTGTTTCGGGGAATGAGAGAAGTAGGCATCACTAAGCAGTCTATGTGTAGTGTTCCTGGTTTGTACTCCTAACCTCCACGCCTTGTAAAAAAAATTAATGTTATTCCTGCTTTTCTGGCTTCCTCCTTCTTTTACTTCTGAACTTGCTACTTCTCTAAAATGCCCACGATTTGTTTGTTTACTTTGGGAAGTAGCAGAGGTTCTGATGAAGATAAAGGGGCTGCTGTCTCCATGGCCTAATGAGACCAGTCTGTGCCTTTGTCCATTGGTACTCACTCGGGCATGGTTCTGTGCTAGCCCTAGGAGGAAACAGGTGCAAAAGGATTTCTAAAGCTTGGGTATTCCTGTAGAGAACACTCTTTATCACGAAGTAAGACAGGGGGGAAGGGAAATGCTTCAGAAAGGCTTTAGCCCAAGGTATTTGTTTCTGTTCAAGGAATCTCCAAAATTAATAATAAAATAAGAAGTTTGGAAGCAAAGCCAGTGAGGAGTCCATTCTGATCAGGAAACCGGAGAAAGAGTTAATACATGCTTATGATTCATGTATCCTTTTCTCCCTGTTTCCTACATCTCTTCATCTCAGTTCCTTTTCTGAAAAATGAGGATAAGAACAATGCCTGTCTTATAGGTTCTTGTAAGACTTCAATAAGATCATGTAAAGTCCTCATGATAACAAGTGCACAGTAAACACCTTTTAAATATCAGTCCTAGGACTTTAGTAGTTCAAAGAAGGGGGAAAGCAGTTTCTGCTTAGGTTAATTTCAGGCAGAAAGTGGAACCTAAGCATGGCTTTGAAGGAAGTGCCAACCTGAGATAGCCAACAGAGAAACTTTTGGGGTTTCTGGTGTAATAAAGGAAAGGGTATTGTCCCACCAACTTCAGGTAGGACTTAGAACAAGAATCTGACTTTAGTACCAAGGAGAGGCAGGAAAAGCTGCCCACCAGAAATCAGGAGTTTTAGCTGCTACATTTAGTTTTTTTTTAAAATACTAGTTGTAGATTGACACAAAATCTTTATTTTATTTATTATTTTTATATGGTGCTGAGGATCAAACCCAGCATACGAGGCAAGCACTCTACTACTGAGCTACAGCCCCAGTCCCCTACATTTAGTTTTAAAATGTCATTTTTTGACTAGGAGGTAGGGAAACCTGGGTAACTGCCCTTTTTATCTAAAACATTACCTGAGAATCCTTGTTAACCATCATTTCAACAAAAGCCCACAGTATAATATGTTTTGTGGCTATTTCCAGTGTTCACTTACTTTTGGGTTGTAGTAATGGGAGGGCTGGCTTCTATTCATTCATCAGCTCTTTATGGAACGCCTCCAGTGGAACAGGCACTGTGCTTGGCTCTGGGATTCCAGTGGTGAACAGAGAGAAGCAATAGTTGCCTGAAAAGAAGTGACAGTCTACCAGAGAATAGAGACACTGAACACATAATTATGATGTGATGTGTAGTATGAAAAGGGCAAGTTCAAGGTGCTCTGACAGTAAAGATCTTGGGGACTTGTCCACATCTTGTAAAAGCAAAGAAGATTTTCCAGAGCAAATGATATTGAAGGTGAGACTTAAGAGTTAGAAGCTGGAGTTCCACAGCATATTTTGCTTGAAAATATGGTCTCACTGATTTAAAAGAGTTTGAACAACTGTTGGACTAAAGCATTGTTTCTTCAGGTGACTCATGTTACAATGTAGGTGCCTCCAGTAGGGAAAGATGGGCACCCACTATAAACCCTCTCTTATAAAGAATCTCCCAAGTAATTACACCAAGAAAAATAAAGAGCAGAACCCTAAGGAGATGGGACACAATACAGGGAACTTTTTAGGGGGTGAAAGGATATAAGTGCAAACTATTTCCTGACAACTCAGACTTAAGTTATTATTTCCAAAGGGGATGCGTGAACCACTCAGGTGTGGGGTGGGGGACAGTGGTATACCAAAGTTAGGAATGTTTTACCACTGATATTGCATAGAATGTTGGTATGTGATAATAATAAAATTCTGACCAATTTCATTGTTTTAAATATGTTTTGAAATTGATAGACAATGCACCCATTCATTGAGCACACCTTGTTGGAGCACTAGGTGGCAGTCAGACAGAAGTTGGAGAAAGGCGAATTTTCAGCCCAATTCTCAGGAGAATTTTGCTCTACAATTCTAAGAAAATCAGCTTTCTGGAGGATGTCTTGGGATATGGCCTCTTCTCAAGCAGCTAAAGTCATCACAGCGCACTTGCTGTGTTAGTGTGGGCTGGGGGGAGTAGCCACTTATGGCCCTGAGGTCATGGCAGGCAGGGAGAAGAATTGAGGCAATCAGCTGGTTGTCAGGCAACCGAAAAACCCCTTCTGCAAGGACGGGCTGATTGTTTCCTCAAATGTCCCTTTTGATTTGGCTAGTGAAGACCCAGTCTGAGTATGATTACTTTCCTGGATCTGAAACAAAGGCATAATCACATGGGGTGGGATTGGAAAGGACCAGATATTAACCCCAAGCCGTGGTCAGGGGCATGCCTGGAGCAAGACAACAGCCTTGAGAGAAGGCTCTGATGCAATGCAAAGGGGAAGGACAAGCGTGTTTGGTTGAAAGCAAAAGGTCAGTGTGCATTTGAAGCCAGAACTGTGGCCTATGGGGAGTGCCCCAAAGTTTCAGAAACTGAGGACAAAGCTCCAAGAATACTAAGACATTCTGACTATTTTGGAAAGCGAACCCCTCCAAAACAACACAGACGATTCCAGCTGATTCAATGACTTTGGATAGAAAAATGGGACTCCGGGTTGATGAGATGGGCAAGGTCTGATAGCGAGTGTGCGGGGGGAGAAGCTTCTGGGAAAGAACAAAGGAAAGGGAGACCCTCAAAAGGAAAGGAAGCCTAATTATCTTCTCTAGACTGCAGCCTGCTAAAATTTGGGGGCACACGTTTTGTCCTTGCCCTCACAACAAACTAGGAAGTGGACAAATTTTAGTCTTGGTCACATATTTGGTTTCCAGCTTCAGCCTTTTAGTCCCCATCTGTGATTGAATGCTCTGGTTTCTCCTTGAGTGTTTTCTAACAGTGGTGGAACATTTGGAGTTCGGCTCCTTAGAGTGGTACCAATCAAACAATAATCTATCCATTGAAGTGTGACTCTCATAAATACAAAAGTAATTGATTTCCCCAAGTACACATGGCACCCCAAAGACTGACTTTTCTAACTCACTAGACCTGTTTAGGACTATTTCTGATTCTCATTTTGCTTTTAGGATGGAATTGTTTAATGCCTTACCCTGAAGCAAACCAATTAATTCAAACTAATGTGTTAATGATTGCTAACAAATTGATTCCCTACCGAGTGAGATAATTGTGTACTCTATTTAATTCAATGTTTTCTCAACTTTTTGCATACACATGACTTCTTTTGTCAATCAAAACTTTCAGTGATTATTTCATGACAGTAGTTGTACTTCTAGTGTCTGCTGATTGAGAATATATACAATGAAAAATTACTAGGAATTCAGCCATATGTTTAAAAGATCTAATGATCTATTAATTCTAGCAACACTCATTATCTTGAAAAATAGTAGTAAATATATGTGTGAGATATATTTTTCAAAATCAAAAGAATGCCTTGGCCACAGGCAGATTTTCATATCCCTCGGAGTAATTCTTTGGCTCCGCAGAGAGTTGTGGCTCCAGATTAAGAACCACTAGCTGCACCAGAAAAAAAATGATTGAAACAAGAAGTGTAATCTCTGAAGGTTTTGTACTGAAGGTACTTTTATGTCAGCAGGGCAAGGTGAAGCCTCTCCAATGTACCCCGCAAATGCATTTTCTATAGGAGATCCGGGTAGGGCTACTTAAAGCTGACAAAAGAAAAATAAAGAAATGCTCATGTTTCAAGAAGTCACCCTAAATGCTCATGTGAATGACTATCACAGAAACAAATGCTGGAAGAAGCTTGTGGAACATTGAATGTTTGGCTTTTGCTAGCAGAGATTGCCAAATAATAAGCCATGCATTCAAGTTTGTCTACTATCACAAATACAAAAGAATCGATCTCCCCAAACATGCTTCATGAAGAGCCACACAACTCTATGAATATACTAAAGCACACTTAATTGTACCCTTTAAAAGGACAAATTTATGACATGTGAATTATAATTCAATGAATGTTTTGTTCAAAGAAAACAAATCCAGTGACTGTCATAAGATATATTGAGCTCAACAGTTCCTTGTATCTGAGGCCCTTGAACATCCAATATCCAGGACCTGTGAATTTAGGCATCCTCAGCTCCACAGAAGGCTGATTCTTAGTGATGTTGTATATTGACTGTGTATCCTGAAAGGAGACAATGATGATCAATATCAAATAGTGAAGTGGGGTAGAGTGGTAAAAATGCCAGTACTATAATCAGAGAGCTTAGGTCCCTGTCTTTGCTGAGTCTCCTCTTAATATTTTATCATATTAATTAATCCTGCCTTCTAACATTTCTTTGAGGAATCATAAGGTAATGGACACAGAATGTTCAAAAATACCTAGCAGATTCAAACTTCCCTAAGGCCCTTTGATAATGTGAAACTATTATTTCATAAATAATAACAGCTGCCAAAGAAGTTTGAGGTGGTGAGGTCTATCTACTCCTCTATACACTCCCTACCAGATTGTAATAAAAAGGTGTCAAAAAAAAAAAAACACAAAACTCTGCCTTGGGGCTGGGATTGTGGCTCCGTGGTAGAGCACTTGCCTAGCATGTGTGAGGCACTGGGTTCAATTCTCAGCACCACATATAAATAAATAAAATAAAGATCCATTGAAAACCGAAAAAAAATATTTTTTAAAAAACCCTCTGCTTAGTACAGGCATTTATTCATTAGCAAAGTAAGTATAATGCATCATAAAACCTGTTCCATAAACTTGATGAAGCCTTAGATCTATCTTTTTTAGGTACTCTGAGCTCATCTTATGAAAGGTGCAAAATATATCCTCAAGTTGGCATTGTGCCACTCAAAATTCTCCTTAAGTAATGGCTGAACACAGGACCCATTCTAGATCAAGTCATCATGTCATCCTATGGAGCACAAATAAAGGCCTTGGTGAATTCTTATACTTATACAGAGATACTCCCTACCTTACTTATACAGAGATAGGGAGTATCTTCAATTCATTTTAGCTAATTTGCATACATTCAATAAATTTAATTTACAAACAAGAACCCATTTCTAAAATACATCATAATAAAATGATATTAATGTCACCAGTAAAAAAGATTTGACATAATCTTCTAGTTAGCAAATTGTCAGTTCTTGAATGAGATACCAATAGCAGAGGGACTTACAGTAGCTTCCTCTATTGTAATCCTAATAAACTCAATCCATCCACTCTGGACCATACATTCTTTTTTTTTAATATTTTTTTAGTTGTAGATGGACACAATGTCTTTTTTTTTTATTGCTTTGTATGTGGTGCTGAGGATCGAACCCAGGGCCCCACACATGCGAGGCAAGCGCTCTACCGCTGAGCTACAATCCCAGCCCTGGACCATACATTCTTAACCATATATTTGATTTCTTTAGTACATATGGGATTATTCGAGGCCTCCTTTGTCTATGTTATCAAATCATGTGCATAGAGTTGTTTATGGTATTCCTTTATTTTCTTCATCCTGCCTACGGGTTCTGTAATGGTGCCCCCTCTTTCATTACTGATATTGATAATTTGTGTTTCCTTCTTTTTGTGTTGGTCAGTCTTGCCTAAGGTTTGTCAATTTTATTGCTTCTTTCAGAAGAGTAGCTTTTAGTTTTACTGATATTCATCTGCTTTTCTATTTTTAATTTCATTGATTTCTGCTTTTATTTTTATCATTTCTTCTTGCTTTGGATTTAATCTGCTATTCTTTTTCTAGTTTCTCAAAATGGATGTTAGAACACTGATTTAAGACCTTGTTTATTTCTTTTTCCTTTTTCATTTTCCCTTTGCTTTTTTAGTTTATGTGAATAGTATTTATTCATGATTAAACACTACTTACAGAGTCAACAATCTCAAATATAATGGCTCTACCACTAAAAAAAAAAACAACTTAATGGTTTTGTAGATAATGTTTTTCCCACATTTTCACTTCCCCTGTCCTTCCCTTACTCACAACCCCTGGTCCTTTACTGATCTCCCTTTGATTTTCATGAGATCCCTATCACCCCCAACTTTCTTTTCCTTTTTCCTCTCCATCTTTCTCATTTGAGGAGAAACATGTGACCCTTGACCTTCTGAGTTTGGCTTATTTCATTTAATATAATGAGACCTTGCTCATTTCTAAGCATTAAATATCATTAACTTCCCTTTAAGTGCTGCTGTAATTGTATCTCAGAGCTATGACATGCTATATTTTTGCTTTCAGCTTGAAATATTTTAAAAATAAGTTTCCCTGGAGACTTACTCTTTGACTCATGAGTTATGTAGAAATGAGTTATTTCTTTTATGAATATTTGGAGATTTTCTAAATATCATTGTTATTAACTTTTAGTTTAATTTTCTTAAGATCATTGCACAATTTCTATTCTAAATTTTCTCATGGTTTGTTTTATGACCCAGAATATGCTCTCTCTTGGTATATGTTCCACAAACATTTGAAAAGAATGTGTATTCTCCTGTTGAGTGAGGTGTTTTAGAAATGGCAATTAGGTCCAAGTTTTTCATAGTATGTTCTGGTCTTCTGTATCTTTACTTATTTTCTGTATTCTCATTCTGTCAGGTACTAAGAGAGGAATATTGAAGTGTCACCAATAATTGTGGACTTGTACATTTCTCCTTATTTCTATCAATTTTTGTTCTGGTATTTAAAGCTCTGTGTTAAATGCATACATATTTAAAATGTTATATTTTCTTCTTATACTTTTATAATTTCAAGTTTTACATTTAAATTTTTAATCCATTTGAGCTGCTTTTTGTGTATTACAATTGATAAGGGTCCAATTTCATTTTTCTCTGTGAGGATATCCAGTTTTCCCATCACCGTTTGTTGAAGACTATTCTTTTGCCATGGTATGTTCTTGGCATCTTTGTCAAAAATCAGTTGGATATAAACAAACGGATTTATTTTGGAGCTCTCTGCTCTGTTCCATTGACCTATGTGTCTGTTTTTATGCCAGTACTATGCTGTTTTGATTACTAGAATCTTATAGTAGATTTTGAGATCAGCTTTTTAAAAAAAAATTCCAGATTTCTTTAGCTATTTGGCAGCCGTTGTGGTTCCATATAAATTTTAGGATTTTTTTTCTATGAAAAATACCATTAGAATTTTGAAAGATATTGTATTAAATCTGTAGATCACTTGGAGTGTTATGACCATTTTAACAATATTAATTCTTCCAATCATGAACATGAACACTAGATACTTTTATCTGATTCTTTCTGTCTTTTTTGGTTTCTTTCATCATAAATATTTTATAGTTTTCAGTGTATAGAGTATTTGTCACCTTGAACTTTTATCTTTTGTTTACTGTCTTTTGTACCAATTGCACTTAAAATAATTAGCAACGTTTGGATTTAGTCTACAATTTTTATGTATTTTTATCTTTGGTGTTGTTTCTACTCCCCAGCTTACTTTCTATCATTTGTGTATTTTTCACTATTATACTTCATTTCATTTTTAAATAAGTTTCATATCTTTAGTGATTGTTGTAGGGATTAAAATACATACTTAACTTTAAATTTTTAATTTTAGAATTAATATTTCATCACCTCAAGTGGAATGTAGAAATTTTACCACTATATGGATCCCCTTAAACTTCCCTGTATGTTGTAATCTTAATATATATGACATTTATATGTATTGAAAACCCTATCTGCATTATAATTTTTATTTTCAACCATTATAACTGATTTTTCAAACTTAAGAATAGTGTATTATATTTACCCAGAGATTATTTCTGTTTCTCTTTTGTCATTCTTGAAGATCCCAATTTCCCTCTAGTATCATTTTCTATCCATCTCAAGAGTTTGTTTTTAGAAATATGTCTAAGATGTGTCCATGAATAATATTTTTTTTTGTATTTACCCTATAGTAGGATTCACTGAATTTACTGACACTTTCACTAAATTTGGAATGTTTTTAGTCATTATGTCTCAAATATTTTCTCACTCATACTTTTCTCTCTTTCTAGAAATCCACTTACATCTGTTAAACCTCAAGGTATTGTCTTATAGGACCCTAAGACTCTGGAGAGGCTTATTCAACTTTATTTCTCTCATTCTTTCAAATTAGGTCTTTTTTTGTCACTCTCTGTTTAAATTTACTAGTTCTTTCATCTGTCAGATCCTCTATGATATTAAGACTATCCATTGTGTTTATATTTTGTATAAAGCATTTTCAATTCTAAATTTCCATTTCATTCTTTTAAAGAACAACTGCTATTTCTCTGTTGATATTTTTCTATCATTTCATCGATTGAAACTGTATTTTCTTCATTACATTGAACATAGTTGTAATAGTTGCTTTATATTCCTTGTTCACTATGTTAGCCCATTTGAACTACTATAAAAATACTACAAAATGTGTACCTTATAAACAACAGAAATTTGCCTCTAATAGTTATAGAGGGTGAGAAGTCCAAGATCAAGGCACTGGCATATTTAGTGACTGGCGAGAACCTGCTTTCTGGTTTATAAAAAGCATCTTCCTTTTTTTCTGTGTCCTCACATGTTGGAAGAGATAAATAAACTCTATTGGTACATTATCCCACTTATGAGGGCACTGCCCTCATGACCTTATCACCTCTTAACAACCCCATCTCCATATACCATCATAATGGAAACCAAGTTTCAATGAATATATGGAAGACAAAACCACTAAAATAGACAATAGCATCCACTAATTCTAATATCATGGTCATCTCTTAGCTAGTTTCTATTGTTTTCTTTTTTCTTAAAATGGGGTCATATTTTCAAGGTTCTCCATGTGTCAAGAAATTATTTATTGCATCCTGAACATTCTGAATGCTTGGTTATGGAGGCTCAGAGATTCTCATCTATTCTTATGAAAGATATTCATAGTTTTGTTTTAGCAGTAAATTAACTTGATTGGACTTAAGCTGCCAACACTGATTATTTAACTGTGCTGCTTTGCATCTGTCTCACACATAACTCCCCAGGTTCACCGGGGAGTTATAGAGTTGGCTAGAACTTGATGGTCCTCATCTCTGTGTCAATCTTTTCTGGAATTATCCCCTCACTTCTCAGTCTCTATGGTTTCCCAGAACTCTGTCCTCTGGTACTCCAGATCAGGAAGCTTTCTATCAAATGTTAAATGCCTCTTATAATCCAAACCTTTTACATTCAGGCTAAAAGAAGTAAAACGTGGGAAACTCACTCCATAATTTCCCTTTTTTTCCAAGTGTCTGTGACTTTTGTTCATTCACTAAGACATTTGTGTCATGTGCTGTATTTTATCTACAGCAGATAATGGCAAACTTTCTGTAAAAGGCTAGATAAATATTTTAAGGTATGTGGGCTAGTCTGTCACAACTCAGTTCTGCCATCATAAAATTAAACCAAAAATAGATAATATAATGGGTATGGCTGTATTCTAATAAAACCTTATTTACAAAGGCAGGTGACAGGATACATATGGCCTATGGGCCATAGTTTGCCAAACTCTTGTCTGTCATGTTCGAGTGGGTTAAATCTGATAGGAGCTTGCTTAGCCATACCGGCATTTGAAACTATTATGTAAAATATTTTATTTTAGTTAATTCATTTTAGGATAGTTGAACATTAATTGAAATTTAAACTAGTAAAATTTAAAATAGAAGAAATGAGAAAAAATATGTAAAAGAATGTAGAACAATATACATAGGAGGCTATGACTTACCATAGATGAGGTGTAAATTCAATTAATATGAGTTATAGGTCAGTGTGATATTATGAAGTTATTTTTAGGTTGTTAAGATTTACAAAGAAAGCTATTGTTGTAGTTCAGTGGTAGAGCACTTGCCTAGATGTATGAAGCACTGGGTTCAATCCTCAGCCCCACGTAAAAATAAATAAATAATTAGAATTAAGGTATTGTGTCCATCTATGACTAAAAATATTTTTAAAAAAAGAATTACAGGGCTGGGGTTGTGGCTCAGTGGTAATGTGCTTGCCTCGCACGCATGAGGCACAGGGTTTGATCCACAGCACCACATATAAAAAAAAAACTTAAATAAATAAAATAAAGGTTTAAAAAAGATTTTAAAAAATTACAAAGAATAATATCCATTATTTCATTCAATGAGTATATAATATTTGACAGGCATTGTACTGGGTACTGGAGATTTATAATGGTAAGCAAAGCAGCATAACATAATTGTTGAGAACTATAGAACTCTGGAACCAGACTCCCAGTGTCTGAATCTTGGCTTTGTCACTTTTTCATTTTGTGGGCTTCAACAAGTTACTTGCCTATGTCTCATTTCTTCCATATGCATGACAATAACGATATTTCATAGAATCACTATGATAAATAAATGAGGTAACATTTGTAAACTACTGAGAAATAACCTGACACATAGTAAAACTTATATAAGTGTTTGTTAAACAATAAGTACTTGGACCATCTCTGCCTCCAAGGAACTTAGAGTCTAGTGGGAGAAACTGACTTTAATCAAAAAAGCACATAAACAAATGTAAAATCCAACTGTGGTCTGTGCTACAAAGGAATTTATATGGGGCTATGAAAGTTTGTATTATAAGGATTTGACAAGGAAAGACATCTCCAAGGAAGTGATATTTGAGCTGAGGATAAGCAGGAGTTAGGCAAAAAACATTTTGAGAAGGAGCACAATGAGCGACACTGTGTTTCCTGTCTTACTAACTCAGCACTCCGTTCCATAAGGGCATGGCCCAAGTCTCAAACTTCTATAATCTTCATCATGCCCAGTAATGACCAATAGTAAGTGTTCTGGACAATTCTGGTGATGTTTGTAGCAAGCAAGATTTACCACTCTGTAGACCTACTCTCCTCCTACCTGACTACCATAAATAAGGGACAATCTTCACAAACCAACTGTCTAAAGAGTGCTTGGGTGTATGAATCTGTTGAGATGAACTTAACTACTATGTATAAGTATGATGTTCTCATGAAAAAAAGAATGCTTGGGGGTGTCAAAATATTCTGTCTAGAAGGCAAAGCATTCTAGAAGGGAAGCAGCAGTTTGGATGATGAATATAACTCTCTTTGTTAGCATTTTGGCTGTTGTATCATTTCAAAGGCATTTGCTCCACAGACTTAGCCTTGGGAATTGAAGGAGCTATGCTGAGAGGACACTGTGAGCTGAGGCGCCTCATGCTTCTTCACGGTGTTCAATTCTAAAACCCACGATCCCCTGGAGGGGCGTTCTTTACAAACCAAGGTCTCCATTTCATCACATGTGGCTAAAGGATCAGAATCATCAACCACCTGCAACAATTTTACTTCCAGTGTTCTTTCTCTCGTCAACTACAGATCAGGAAACAAATGTATGAAAACGGATATCTTTTTTCCTCTTTCAAAATAGGAGCAGCTGACATCATTTGCAGTATGGAACTGCTGAAAACCCTGAACAATCCATTTCAGGGCACTTTTGGGAGAATATTTCCATCCTGTATAGAGATGTATACCAATCCAACCTCAGGACCCATCCATTATGAATAGTGCTTTCTTACATTTAAAAGATTGCTTGCTCATATATAAGAAGGTAGGCAAAAATAACCAACAGTATAACAGATTAGGATCTTCTTACAGCACTCTCAAAACCTGCTCCAAATTATAACTTCATCATTCAGGAGGAACCTAGCTTTGGGTGAGCTTTATTCTGCTTACTCAGTCTTTTGTTCTTTTTCTTTTTTTGTAGCTTCATTTCTTTGGTGAGGGCTCCATTCTCAGGTAGATTGTCTCTTCTTGGTCCAATGACAAACTGGACTAGGCTATGAAATACACTATTCATGTCGAACCAAGGAAAGCATTTTCCCCCAGTGTTCCCAGGAAAAAGGCTTGAGATTCAGTCTGATTGAACAGCTTGGGTCATATACATACCCCAAAGTAATCACAGATCCAATGGATGAAATGAGCCTGGCTTATTTTCATATATGTGTCCTACAAGTTCATAAGTCAGATACATCAAAAGTACATGTATTCCACAAATGCAATCAGAATTCTTGAGAAGGGAGAAAGTGGAAATTCCTGGTGGAAAGGCAAACAATAAATGCCCACTCTGCAATAATAATTGTTGCTTATATTAAATAAGTGTTTTAATTTTAAATTTATCTAAGCTCTTTAATATCCATTAGCACACAAGAGCCTTGCAATAACCCTGACAAGTAGCCAAGTCTAAAAATACTTCCATTTTATAGTTTGGGAAACTAGAGTCCAGGTGAGTCAAATGAAATGTCTGCACTGTTGCATAGTGTTAGAGACATTTGACTCTAAGGTAGTAGAATTCCAGATTCTCTAAACACCAAATTCATATATTTGGTTTTGCTCATCTTACCTTATTTGTTAACCCAATACCCACTCCCATTCCTCTCTTTCTTCCCCTCCCTACAGCCTTTCTAATCTACATAGCCTGTAGGATTTTGAGTGTGTTCTTTTAAATTGTGCATTGCTTCATGTGCATATATCAATCTACGTACATGGTACATGTTATACATCAAATTCTGTTTCTTTATTCACTCAGCATTATATATATATATTAATATTTTTTAGTTGTAGATGGACACAATATCTTTATTTTTATGTGGTGCTGAGGATCAAACCCAGTGCCTCACGCATGCGAGGCAAGCACTCTACCACTGATCCATAATCCCAGCCCTAGCATTATATTTTATTGTAATTCCATGTGCACATATTTAATCTGTGACTTCCAACTATTTCATAATACTTCTTAACATACATTTACCACATTTTATCTATCTACTATTTCAGCCAAGGCTTCCCAATGGAAGTATGCTACCTTTCACCATTACAAAAGACATTTCCATAAACATTTTCATACATGTCCCCTTGTGGTCTTGTGTGAGAATTTCCCTAGATATATATGCACAAGAATAAAACTGTTGGGTTATAGTTAATGTGACTAAGTTGTTACCCTCAAGCTAATAAGGTCTTCTTTGGCCACTCTTCAATTTTATTTATTTATTTTTAAATATTAATTAATTAATTTATTCTAATTAGTTATATATGACAGCAGAATGCATTTTGATTAATTGTACACAAATGCAGCACAACTTTTCATTTCTCTGATTGTACACGATGTAGCATTGCACCATATGTGCAGTCATACATGTACCTAGAATAATGAAATGATGTCCATCTCGTTCCACCATCTTTCCTGCCCCCATACCCTATCCCCTCCCATGCCTCCTCTTTGCCCAATCAAAGTTCCTCCATTCTTCCCACACCTATCCTCCCATTATGGATCAGCATCCACTTACTAGAGAGAACATTCAGCCTTGGGTTTTCTGAGAAGGGCTTACTTCACTTAGCATGATATTCTCCAACTCCATCCATTTACTTGCATATACCATAATTTTATTCTGTTTTAATGCTGAGTAATATTCCATTGTGTATATATACCACAGTTTCTTTATCCATTCATCTATTGAAGGGCATCTAAGTTGGTTCCACAGTTTAGCAATTGTGAATTGTGCTGCTATAAATATTGAAGGGCCACTCTTCAATTTAAACTCCCAGACATCAGTTCAAATCTCCCTATCCTGTTTTAATTTCTCTGCTTGGTTCTTATAACTAGTAAATTGTACATTTAATATATTATCTTTATTATATTATTATTTGTTTCGTTTGTCTCCCCCCGTACAATGTAAACAGCAGCAGCAATAACTTTTCTCTGATTTTTCAAGTGTTTATATCCCAAGCACCCAAAACAGTGCTTGGCACATGGAGACTACTCAATAAATATTCACTGAATAAATAGAGTAGTGCCATATTTTTTTTCAGAATAATTTTGAACCAGCCCATGTTGTGCAAAGCATAAGGGCTCTATTGCTCCCATATCCTCATCAACACTTGGCATTATCAGCTTTTTAATTTTTGCCAGTCTTGGATTTTCTTAAACTTGTATTTTTTAAATTATGAAGGAGTTTAAGCACATCTTCATAGACTTCATCTTTTTCTAGTGCTATCCTTGGAGGTGAGCTCTTTATTACTAAAAAGGCAAATTAGAATACTAGTAGAGGGCTGGGATTGTGGCTCAGTGGTAGAGTGCTTGCCTCGCATGTGTGAGGCACTGGGTTCGATCCTCAGCACCACATAAAAATAAATCAATAAAGATATTATGTCCACCTACAACTAAAAAATATTTCTTTTTTAAAAAAAATACTAGTAGAGATGCTCAAACAAATACTCTAAGCTGCACATCCACATTCCTAGCTAAAAGTAATTATTATCAAGATTATATAATGTCCATTTTGCAAAGAAAATTATGAAATCCAAGAAAACAAGTATTCAAAACAGGACTGGGGTTGTGGCTCAGTGCTAGGGTGCTTGACTAGTATGTGTGGGGCACTGGATTCAATCCTCAGCTCCACTTAAAAAATAAATACATAAAATAAAGTTATTGTGTCCACCTACAACTGAAAATATTTTTAAAAAAGAATTCAGAACATAAATTTCAATCTTACTTCCAGAATTGTCTATCTCTTGGCTATTTAGAGTTCCTTAACTGAGCTTGGTGAAGAGGAAGTCTAAATCCCATGCTATTTTTCATTTATTGAACATAAAACTGTTTGAATAGCCATTTTTCCTCATTAGCCCTGGATAACATACCCTCAGAAGTTTATGTCTCAGAATTAGTTCGTGAATTAAACTTAACTTTCAAATGTCATAGCCTCTCTTTCTAGGCCTATTTCAGATTTTCTTAGCCCAGAGTGGGGAACAAGTTTTAGCTTCATCTCCTTCTTTGGTCCAGCCAGTTTGGTGTGGCAAATGGACAAAGGCCTAGGATCAAGAGAAAGCTCCAAACATTTATTCCACCTTAAATGTGCCAGAAAGCTTTCTACACAGTGGAGATACAGTCTCAGACATCAGACAATGCACAATCTTAGGAGTAAAAAGGCTCATTGTATAAACAATTATAATCAGAGACCATGCTAAGGTTTATGCTGAAAGGAGGTACAGAGTGGTGGGGAGCTCAATGAAAGAGCACCTGAGAATGTTTTGGAAAGGAGAAACAAAAGTAGATGAGAAAAGAGGAAGGCTCCTCACAGGCGTACTGATTAAAATGAAACTTAAGATCAAGTAGAAGCTTGCCAGAAGGATTGGGGGAAGGGGAAGAAAGAAAATCAATGTGTACATCCTCCCCACACAAAAAAAATTAGATAGCTCACTGTGGCTTAAAATAAGGATAGGAAAGTGTAACAATCATTCATGCTTTTTACCAAATATTCATTTCTCTCCTACCCTATTATTCTAACCACTGGTAAAATTGAACTTTCTGGTTCCACTGGGTCCAGGGTTGGCCAATGAATTGTAAGTAGAAATGATCCCTGTCATTTCCATTCTAAATATTTAATTGCCAGAATGAGAGTCATAAGGCTGTATTCAGTCTGCCATGGTGACAGGCATGCTCCAAATGGTGGAGGCTCCATCAGTCTGTTTCAGAATGAAAATGAGGTGGAGCATATCTCCTTGCTGTCTGGCAAGAGGTAAGTGGCATGAGTGAGAAATAAACCTTCATTGTTTTGTACCACTAAGGTTTGGGATTTGTTCACTTGTTGCTGCAGTATAGCAACTAACTCACCCAACTAATTAATGCAGAAGGGAAGTAGCAGGAGTAAGGAATGAAGTTAGGTAAGCAAGGGTTTAATCAGGATTAACTTCTTAGGCTATGCTAAGAAGCTTTATCCTGTAGGGTTGGTGGTTTTTAACCTGTGCTCTGAACACTAGGCACCTTGGGGGAGGTGGGAGGCAAAATATTCAAGGATCCAGGTCTCTGACTGCCACTTCAGTGAGAACACTTCTGCTTTTTTCTGATACACACACACACACACACACACACACACACACACAGAAGTGGGTAGGGGGAGAGAGAGAGAAGAGAGAGAGAAAGAAATTTAAATAATGCTTTTTGTTTTAAAATCTATATTCCCAACAATACAAACAGAAACTACAGAGGAAGCATGATGAGACTTGATTATAGAAAGATTGTTTTGAATATTACAAGAATATTGATTGTAAAAAGACAAGACTAGTTTCAAGGAGCTCACTTTGTTTGCTTGTTTGTTTGTTTTGTTTGTTTTGGTACTGGAGACTGAACTCAGGGGCACTCGACCACTGAGCCACATTCCCAGCCCTATTTTGTGTTTTATGTAGAGACAGTGTCTCACTGAGTTGCTTAGTGCCTCACTGTTGCTGAGGCTGGCTTTGAACTCGCGATTCTCCTGTCTTAGCCTCCCAAAGTGGTGGGATTACAGGCTTGCGCCTGGCTAAGGAGCTCACTTAGAATGCTACTATGGGAGCCTAGATGAAAGAAGATGGTGGATTAGACTACGACAGTGGCAGAGAGGTAGTAGAGATAAGTGAATTAATTTAAAAAAAAAACAATTTAGGAAATAGAATCCACAGACATGGTTACAGATTGACTGTGGGGAATGAGGGAGAGTGAGGCATTAATGACAACTTGGATAGAATGTTAGTGCCGTTCACAAAGACGAGTAGCACACGATGAGAGGGGAGTTGAGGGAGGAGTTGAGAAGCTAAGTTTTCAATATGTTGATTGCCACGGGCTCGCAAGACAGCTAAGTAGGAAGTGTTCTCAGGCTAGAAGTCTGGGTTAAAGAAGTACCAGTTCTACTACTTAGGATGAAAACTTAGGCAGGTCAGTTTGAGAACTGGTGCCTTAGTTTCCTCACCTATAAAATGGAGTAACAAAGTATTCACCTTTGTCAGTGTTGTTGGTTTTATCAAATGTAAAATTTTATGTGAGAAGGTGCTGTATACAATCTAAAATGCCAAATGAATAGCAAATGGTAAAAATGAATATTTTCATTAATAATGAAATGAATGTGAGTAAATAGGGAGATTGCCAGGGGACATTCTGGAATTGTTTGGTCTGCAGAGAGACTACAGAGCTTTGATTCTTGGTGGTGTCACTACAGACATTCCAATCTCTGGGAAATTTAGCCTTACAAAATAATTCTTCCAGTGGCTTGGTGTCATGGAGACTTAGCTGGCTTGGGTTGGAGCTCAGAGAATTGGAAGGAGGCTGCTTTATCCTGGGAAGTGGGATATTGGAATGAGGCCAATGCAAATGTGCCCAGATGGAAACACTTTTGCAGACAGGAAGCCTTTTTGAAAGATTTTAGTGTGGTAATATGCACATAACATAAAATGCATGTTATGTATACATTTTAAGTGTACACTTCAGTGGCATTTAATACATTTACATTGTTGTGAAATCATCACTACCATCCATCTCCAGAACGTTTTCTTCACCCCAAACTGAATCCCTGTACCCATCAAATAACTAACCACTTCTCCCTCCCCAAACCCTAGCAACCACTATTCTACTTTCTGTCTCTATGAGTTTGACTATTCTAGGTACCTCACATAAGTGAATCATATTTGTTCCTTTTGTCTGTATTATTTCACTTAGCATAATGTTTTCAAAGTTCATCCACATTTTACCATGTGTCAGCATCTCATTCCTAAAGGCTGAATAATATTCCATTGTATGTCTAGACCACAGTTTTTTGGTGAATGTTTGGGTTGTTTTTTATCTTTTGACTACTATGAATAATGCTGTTGTGAACAATAGTGTACAAATATCTATGCAATTCTCAGGTTTCAGTTCTTTGGAGTGTATACATATAAATAGAACTGCTTAATCATTTAACTTGTTTAATTTTTTTGAGGAACGACTATAATGGTTTTCATAGCTGCATCATTTTATATTCCTACCAATAGTGCACAGCGTTCCACTTCCTCCATATCCTTACCAACCTTTGTTAATTACTGAGGTTTTGGTGGTTCCTTTCAGTTTCTTGGTTTCTTTTTGTTTGTTTGTTTGTTTTGGGTTTTTTTGTTTGGTTTGGTTTTGGTTTTCGTACCAGGGATTGAACTCAGGGGTACTCAACCACTGAGCCACATCCTCACCCTAATCTGTGTTTTATGTAGAGACAGGGTCTCACTTAGTTGCTGAGGCTGGCTTTGAACTCGCAATTCTCCTGTCTCAACCTCCCAAAGTGCTGAGATTACAGGCTTGCACCACCATACCCAGTCACTTTCTTGTTTTTAATAATAATAACAATCATCATTACCATCATCATCATCTTAATGGATATGAAGAGATATCTCATTGTGGTTTTAATTTGCATTTCCCTAGTGATTAGTGATGTTGAGCATCATTTCATGTGTTTGTTGGCCATTTTTATACCTTATTTGGAGAAATGTCTATTCAAATCCTTTACCCATTTTAAACTGGATGACTTAATTTTTTGGTTGTTTAACTATAAAAGCCCTTTATATGTTCTAAATATAAGCCCTTCATTAAATGTATGATTTCAAAATGTTGTGTGTCATTTAATGGTTTGCTTTTCACTCTTTTGATAGTGTCCTTTGATACAATGACCACTAAAAATTTCTGGAGATCCAGGGTAAACTTAACCATATGATTCTGGTTCAGTGATTTTCATAAGGCTACAATTAAGGTGTCAATAGTGATTCCATTCATCTGAAGGTTCAACTGGGGGAAGACCTGCTACTAAGCACATTAACATGGCTGTTAACAAGCTTAGAAGATCTGCTGCTAAGTTCACCCATGTGTGCCTCCCTGTAGAACTGCCTCATGAATGACAACAGCTTTCCCCAGGGTGAGTAACCCAAAAGAGACTATGACAGCACCTTGTAAGCCACAGTTTTTTTAAAAACCTATTGTAAAAAGCAACATCCAATCACATCAGCCATATCCTATTCGTTAGAATTAAATCATTAACTCTGGTCTATAGTCAAAGGAAAGGATTACATAAGGCTTCAAATACCACGAGATAGAGGTCTTTGAAGGCCATCTCAAAGGATACCAGAGATTCTTACTCTGTTGTGTGTCTCTGCAGCCTCATCTTGGGCCATTAGCCCCATGACTCTATGCTCTCCAGACACATGTGCTTCTTCCTGTTTATCATACTTCCCATGCTCCCTCCCATCACAGTACCTTTGTTCAAGTTGTTTTCTGTGCCTGAGATACTGTTACTATTCTCTTTACTTATTTAATGCCTATTCATCTTTTAGGACTCACCTTAAGAATTACTTTCTTAGCAACCTTCTTTCACTTATCATAGCATAAAATTTATAATTTTCATATGATTAATGAACATCTGTCTTCCTCAGTAAAGAACACTAAGGTAAGAATCATGTCTATCTTCACCATTGAACTTTCTTAGTATTTAAAAATATTTCTGAAACATAGTAGGTATTTAATAAATATTTATTGAGTGAATTAATGAATGGACAAATAAATGAAATACCATACTTTAGGGGACATGAAAACAAGTGTTCTAAATCTCTGCCAAAGTAAAAGTATCAACAAGGTAATACCAACAACACCTTAACTTTGTGATGTAAATGTCATCCAGCAAAGTTCAGAGTTCATGACTTTGGTTAAGATGTTCACATACTTGCAGGTTACTTTATATGGACTTAGAAAAGAGTAGAAACTAGACTTGCCAGACTTATTTCTAATGGATTTGAAATACTTGTTATTGGAGGAAAAGAACACTTTTAATTCTCAACACAGGAATAGAGCAGGTCATACAATTACTACTACCTACCAGATTTTTTAATAGTACTGAATGGCAGAAATTTTTTTTCATCTACACATAATCTGCAAGCAAGAAAATGGTCAGCAAAATATCTTGATGTTCTTTCTGGTTTCCAGGGTTCTAAGTCATGAAGCCACCAAACCAATCTCCTCAGCAAGTGGTGATGATGAGCTTGATACTAAAACATCTCAACAAGCAAGAGATCCAGTGCCTCTTGAGCATCTCTTGATCGAAGCCTCTGTATTTGAAAACAATCATTCCTGAAGGGCAAGGCATCCTCTGAGGTGGAAAAGGGTAAGCGGACTTTTCATGCCCATCTGACCTACACTTACTCCTGGGAGATTTTAAAGGAAGGAAGTGGTAAAAGGACACAACTACTACAGCATAATTATTCAGGTTGATAGGAGGGGAAAAAGACCACTGTCTCCATAGAGTTCGCAACTTAAGACTAGAGGTTTGGAACTGGATTTGCTCCAGCATCCCAGCGCTGCTGAAAGATTGGCTTATTAAGAGTTTATGGCCTCACGGATTTATTTTAAACCTATTTCATCCCCAATGCTGGCTTCAACTTCAAGTTGTCACGGATTATTTTATCCCCACACACTGTCTTGGGGTGAGTAAAAGAGACTGCTCCTTGGGAGGGAGAGAAACCTGAGGCTGAAAGATGGGGCTCCAGGGGAGATTTTTCATTGTACCTACAATGGATTAGTGGTAGAAGGCTTTCCTAGTGTTCATAAGTCCCTATTTTGATTGCTAACACTGCACAAAAAAAATAAAGAACCTAATGAGCTGCCTGGTGTTCTGCTGTCACTGTCATTGCCACCACAACTTCTTAAATGTTTTTAGATAGCTCACTAGGTGGGGCAAGCTCACATGAAATCAAGAAATTAAAAAAAGAAAGCAACTTCCCCACCTACTCTGGATGAGGCAGAGAGTACCGAGGAAGTAAACTGAGTCAAAACTTTTCTGCTTGGAGAGAAGGAATGTACAGAGGGAGGAAAATAGGCTCACAGGAACTAATTGGTCATTCCACAAGCTAAGCAAAACAAAGGATTAAATTTGAGCTAAAGTAGATAATACCAGAGGACCACCATGCCTTTGGCCCAGAAACCTAAAATTCTGACTTTTTCATACATGTTCCCTTTTAGAGATGTGTAGGGAAAGCAGCTTTTGGGGAAAGATATAGTAATTACATTAGCAAACCTCCTCAGAGGTTTTCAATGCCCTTAGGGCCCCCACTAGAATCTGGTCCCTGATAACTCATTAAACAATATTTTTGAATTCTTACTATATGCCAGACACTGTACTTGGCCAGTTAAGTGAAAAAAGCAGACAAATATCTTTACCCTCTTTGAGCTTATATATTAATGAGGATGGGGCAGACCATAAATAAGGTAATTTAGTAAATACATACTATGTCAAGGATGATGGATGTTACAAAGACAGATAAGGTAAAGCTATAATAGAAAATCCTAGACTTGATGGTGGGGGTTATGATTGTATATAGATCAGAGAAGATGTCATGGAGAAGGTGGCATTTGAGCATAGACTTGAGTTAGGTAAAGAGCCACGGGGAAGCTGGGTGCGGTGGCACACACCTGTAATCCCAGCACTTTGGGAGGCTGAGACTGGAGAATCGTGAGTTCAAAACCAGCCTCAGCATCAGAGTGGCGCTAAGCAACTCAGTGAGACCCTGTCTCTAAATAAAACACAAAATAGGGCTGGGGATGTGGCTCAGTGGTCAGGTACCCCTGAGTTCAATCCCCAGTACCAAAAAACAAAAAAACAATAAAGAGCCATGGGGAAATTTTCTCAGGCAAAAGGGAGGTCGTCTGGTAAGTCCTTACATGATGTACATGATGGAAGAATATCAAGGAGGTTAGTATGGTCAAAATGATGTAAGGAATGGTAGTTATAAAACTTGGGGTTGAGGGCTGGGCTTGTGGCTTAATGGTAGAGTGCTTGCTTCACATATGTGAGGCACTGGGTTCAATCCTCAGCACCACATAAAAATAAATAAATAAATAAATGTATTGTGTCCATCTACAACTAAAAATATATTTTTTAAAAAGTTGAGGTTCAAGAAGACCAGTTGGTGGAGCACCTTATAAGCTAAGAATTTTATTACAGGTGAGATGAGACGCCAAAGTTTTCAATAAAGGAATTATATAATATTACTTATGTTTTCTAAATTTTTTGTGGTTGTAGATGGACAGAATGCCTTTATTTTATTCGTTTGTTTTTATGCAGTGGTGAGGATCAAACCCAGTGCCCCACACATGCTAGGAAAGCGCTCTACCACTGAGCCACAACCCCAGCCCATTACTTATGTTTTAAAAGCATCATTCTGGCTACTACCTAGATGATAAACTATAAGAAAGTGGGAAGATGATTAAGATGGAATTATAGTAATCAAGACAAAAGTTTATGGTGATTTTGATCAGAGAGTTAACAATAGAGAAAAGAGAAATGCTCAAATTCTGATACACATGGAAAGTAGAGCTGACTAAATTTCCTAATATATTGGTTGTATATGATGTAAAGAAAGAAAGTAAACAGTCTAAAGATTACTAAACTTATTCCTTCAGACTAGCTAAACACTTTGTTCCCTTTGATCAGCATCTTTCCTTTCCCTACCTCTCCCTTATTCCCTCGGTCTCTGGTAACTACTTTTCTATTCCTATTTCTGAGATTGACTTTTTTAAGATTCCACATATAAGTGAGATCATGCAGTGTTTGTCTTTCTGTGCCTGACCTATTTCACTTAGCATAATGATATCCAGTTTTGTCCATATGGTTACAAATGAAAGGTTTTTATACTTTCATGGTTGTATAGTGTTCCATATATATGCCACATTTTTTATCCATTCATTCACTGATGAACATTTAGGTTGCTTCTATATCATGACTGCTAGGCAACTCTCGAACGGTATATAGCCTCAATTAGAGAAAAGGAATAAGGTTTATTTTCCCTATGAGACTTCCACAAGGTGAATATAGTAAATAATGATGTATTGTAGCTCAGTGGTAGAGCTCTTGCCTAGCATGTGTGAGGCATTGGGTTAGATTTTCAGCACCACATAAAACTAAATAAAATAAAGGTATTATGTCCATCTACAACTAAAATATTTTTAAAATAATGTATTTTACATTTCAATGCCACTATTACAGTAAATTTCAAATGTTCTCACTATAAAAATAAGCATTTGGGGTGATATATATGTGAGTTAGCTTAATTTAATTATTCTACATTGTATTCATAAATCATAACATCACCCATAATATATATACAAGTACAATTTGTCAATTTAAGTTAAAAATTAAAAATTAAAGAAAAAAGAAGTGAAGAATGACTGCAAGACTTGCCTTGAGCAATTGGAAGATTCAAATTTCTGGAATCTGAGATGGCAAACATAAGTAGAGGAGTGTTATTTGAGAGGTGAGAAGACATCAAGAGTTTGATAATTAATGGATTTGGGTTTGCCTAGGTCTGAAAGCCACTAGGAAAAAAAACAGGTAGCAACTG
This sequence comes from Xerus rutilus, assembly GCA_028644305.1. Taxonomy (NCBI): domain Eukaryota; kingdom Metazoa; phylum Chordata; class Mammalia; order Rodentia; family Sciuridae; genus Xerus; species Xerus rutilus. The sequence continues at coordinate 36,416,210 of CM053417.1, forward strand.
GTGGCTTTATTGGTTGGGTCATGGAGGAAAATGGATTGGAGCATCCTCAGAATCACTGCAGATAGAGCTGTTGGAGGTAGATTGGAGAAATGACCAAGTGAGAGCTGAGCGGCTCTTCCTGTGTTTCTTCCATCTCCTGCCTCCACTGCCCCACACAGTTTTGTCTTGCTGCTCAGTCCCTCACAATCTAGTTCATGGATTGATAAAATTTCAAAAGGGCCACACAGTAAATATTTTAGGCTTTGTGTGCCAATTTGTCTCTCTCATACTCAACTGTGCCTTTGTAATGCAAAAGCAATCATACACAATGCATAAACAAATGAGCATGGCTGTGTTCTAATAAAACTCTATTTTCAAAACAGACCATGACCTGCTAAAGTCCATTAGCTGTAGTTTTTCATCTCCTGTTCTAGACTCGTGATAAGCTGCCCACCAAAAAACAGTCCTCACATGACCACTCAATCTTATGGCATAGTCACAATTTAATTTCTAGATGAAATATTAGAGAGGTACCTCCAAGTAGCTATCCCTCACATATGGCTGGATAGTAATTTTTTAGTGACAGAACTAATGATCTCATTGGTACCCTACAAAGTGAATAATTCAGGTTAGAACTCAACAAAGATATTTTCATTTCAAATAAGGGGGAAAGATGTCTAAGGGAATTTGATTTTTATGAGTTCATACTGAGGAGGATTTATGCTATGAGAAACTTGACAATTTGGACATTAATATGGACCAGGATTTTTTTTCTTAGAAAATTTCCTGAAGAATTTCTGGGTTTTACACATGTCCTCTTTATAGGACTGTCCCTAGAAATTATCAATTGTCTGGACCTATCAGAAACAGGAAAAAATTTTAGAACAATCCATGATTATTGTCACTTAAGTTATAATGGAGTTATTTTCTTTTTGTCTCTCCTACTCTTCATTACACCCCAAAGAACCAATGTAACTCTGCTATCTATAAATGACAGCACTACATTGTGGCTGGTCCAGACAAACTACATTTTAAACTGTTACTTTCTTAGACTAAATCATTTGCTACTCCCATATATTTTTGTCTGTGATTCCCTTTAGGTATAAAACCTGAAGCCTGGAATCTCAATCAACCTTAATAATTTCATGCCCCATTCTACATATGAAATCTGTTTACCCTTTCTACACACACAGTGATTTTTCAGGAAAATTTTGAATAAAATATAACAACATTAGAATGTTTCTAAATGACACTGAACCAAAGGTGTTAATTAAAGTAATTCAGACTAAGTGAAATGAATGAGACTCAGAAAGTCAAGAATTGAATGTTTTCTCTCATATACAGAATGCAGAGAGAAATAAGGAATAAAAAAGAGGGAAATCACATCAAAATAGAAGGGAGAACAGTGGAGTAGAGGAAGGGAATCCAGGGGGAGGGAGAAAGGATGGGAAAGAGGATGAATTGTGGAGTCAAATTGATAAAATTATGCTATGTGCATGTATAAATATATCACAATGACTTCTACTTTAATTTATAACTATAATGTACCAATTTTAAAAAAACAATAAACAAATAGAAGGATGACAAGTAGAGTAGAGGCAGAGGGTCAGAGGCAGAGAGGAGGGAAGGAAAAGGGAAAGTATTGGGGATTGAAATGGAGCAAATTAAACAATTGAGAACATGGATAGAGAGCCTACAGGATGGGAGAAAATTATTGGCACCTGATAGATAGAGCAACAATCTCCAGGATTTATAAAGAACTCAAAAAACTTAACACCAAAAAACAATAACTCAATAAATGGGCTAAGGAAACTTAGCTGAACAAATGGAACAGACACTTCTTAGAAGAAATATGATTGGTCAACAGATATATGAAAAAATGTTCAACATCTCTAGCAAATAGAGAAATGCAAATTAAAATCACACTGAGATTTCATCTCACTCCAATCAAAATGGCAACTGTCAAGAATACAAGCAATAATAAATGTTGGCAGGGATGTGGGGAAAAAGGTACACTCATACATTGCTGGTGGGACTGCAAATTGGAGCAACCACTCTGGAAAGCAGTAGGGATATTGGTCAGAAAACTGGGAATAGAACCACCATTTGACCCAGTTATCCCACTCCTCAGTTTATACTCAAAGGACTTAAAATAAACATACTATAGTGACTCTGCCACACCAATGTTTATAGCAGCTCAATTCACAATAGCTAAGCTATGGACCAACCTAGATGCCATTCGACAGATTAATAGATAAATAAAAAGGGGTACATATACACAATGGGATATTACTTAGCCATAAGAAGAATGAAATTATGGCATTTAGAAGTAAATAGAGGGAACTGGAGACTATCATGCTAAGTGAAATGAGCCAGTCCCCAAAAAACTAAAGGCTGAATGTTCTTTCTGAGTCTGCAAATGCTGGCTCACAATAGGCAGGGGGCAGGGAGGAAGGGAGGTTCATTGGATTGGACAGGGCAGAGTATAGGGAAGGGCAGGGGGATGGGAATGGGCAAGACAGTAGAATGAATTGGAATTAACTTTCTTATGTTCATACATGAATGCACGACCAGTGTAACTCCACATCATGTGCAACCACGAAATGGGAAGTTATACATCATATATGTATGAGATGTCAAAATCCATTCTACTGTCATATATAACTAAAAAGAACAAATAAAAAATAAAAAAGAAATGGAGCAAATTATATTATATGCATTTATTAATATGTGAAAATGAACTCCACTATTATGTATGGCTATAATGCATGAGTAACTTTTCTTAAAAAATTGATTCAGAATGTTAAAAAAAATTATCACATAATCATATGAAAAACACAGATAGATTTATATGGATTGTGAACAATAATTTTTATAGGCATGATATTTATTACCACAGGCAAGTGCAAAATGATAGTTGTTGAATGGACTAACCTTAAAAATATTTATGTATTTATTTTAACATGAATTAGAAAAATACATCTATTATAAGAAGCCCATTATTTTGGGAATATTGTTTATTTACATCTTTTAAGTGACAAAACTGTATATATTTATGGTTTAAAAATGTTTTGGTACATGTATATGTTGTGGAATGGTTAAAATGACCTAATTAACATATATCCACACACTTTTTTGTGATAAGAAAACTTAAAATATACTCTGTTAATGATTTTCAAGTATGCAACAGATTGTTATTAACTATAGTCACCATACCGTACAATGGATCACTGAAGAGGCAACTTTTTTAAAAAAAGTGACTCAATTCGATAAAAAAGTAAGTCAATAATACATCAGGTAGTTTATGTACACAGCAAAAATAGTGAAGGTGATATGCAAATGAGTGATGTTTGGAAAACACTGATGTGGGTAAATGTTTTTGTTTCTTTCCAAGGATTCTGAAGAAATGATCTAGGAGTTCTAGAACCAATTTGAATATATTTAAAATATTTGTAAACAACTTTAAGTTTTTAAATAAAGAAAATGAAACTAAGAAACAGTGCATACACTCACAAATGTTATATATGACACATTTTAACACATTGAAGACCAACAGTTCATTAACTTGAGATACTTGGGAGATTCACTTTTGTACAGAACACAAAACAAACTTCACCTGTCATTCAGTTAAGTCAAAAAATATACCATAATTTCTCAGCATGCTGTTGGATGAGAAAATAAAAGCTATTACCATTTTTGAATACTTATCTGTATGGGTCAGAATATTTCTACCTTGCAACTGAAATAAATTACAAAAATCAATGGGTATGACTGCATCAAAATTCCTGATTTCAAATGTTTGTGTTTATAAAAAGTCATATTTATTATTTTTTCATAAAGAAATATATTTTGCTTATCATATAAATTTGTATGGATAAAATTATTTTTGTCTGTTTCATATATTGAGGTCATTTTATTTAAGTGGGAAATTTAGTGAGAATATTTGAAAACCACTAGTGGTAATGAAGTAGCCAGTTGAATTGATAAATTTTTCACTACAATTATATATTGGAATTTTGTGTAGAATGTAAGAGAGGAATATTGTGCTTAGTAATAATAGTTAACATTTATTTCTCACTTCCTGTATCAGTCAGGATAAATGTGATTATAACGCATTAACAAATAACTGTAAATTTTTAGTTGCAATCCGTAAATGTTTATTTCTCATTCATGTTCTGTGTTTCTCATGGATTAGTTGAGCCTCTGTTCCACACTCTCCTTACTCTAGAAGCCAAGCTAATAGACTAACCTCATCTGGAACATTGTAGTTACATAGCAGTGGGAAAGGAGAATAGAATGCCTCACACATTGGCTCTTCAATTGTCTGCCTAACATTACAATCCCAACCTCAAGTTCTGCTCCAGGGCTATAGTAACAAGACCAGCATGGTACTGGCATAAAAACAGACATAAGGACTAATGGGATAGACTGGAAGACACAGAGACAAACCCACACAGATATAGACATCTCATCTTTGACAAAGGTGCCAAAAATAAAAGACAGTCTTTTCAACAAATGGTGCCGGAAAAACTGGATACTCATTTGTAGAAGAACCAAACTATACCCTTATCTATCACACTTCACAAAACCCCTTCAAAGTGAATGAAAAACCTAGGAGTTAGACCAGAAACTTTGCAACTATTAGAAAAAAATACAGTGTCAACAGGCACCAACTTCTTTAATAAAACCTCTAAAGTGTAAGAAATAAAACCAAGAATCAGTAAGTGAATGGCATCAAATTAAAAAGCTGCAGAGCAAATGAAACAAGTGTGTGAAAAGAGAGTCTACATTTTGCTTGCTTCATGACTTTGCTGTCACATCAATTTTTGCCATGTCATAGAGAAAGAAGAGTAGACTGTTGCCTGTGAGGAGATGCCGAGGATGGAACTCTCTTTCTGCCAAGATGTTGGTATGCTGATTAAAGTCCTGCATGAGGCCAAGGGCCACATTGTGACATGAGAGAGGAACACCACAATGGACAGGTGTATCCAGGGAAGCTCATTGAAGTGGAGGACAATATGAACTGCTGGATGTCCAACATTACAGTCATGTACAGAGATGGCAGAATAGCACAACTGGAATAGGTGTATATCCATGGCAGCAAGACCCATTTTCTGATTTTGCTTGACATGCTGAAAAATGCACCAGTGTTAAAGAGCATGAAAAATAAAAACCAAGGTTTGAGTGCTGGCCACGGAAAAACTGCTGTTCTAAAGGCCCAAGTGGCTGCAAGAGGGAGAGAGGATGTGGAATGGGACATAGAATCATCTTTCAAAAGCAAAGATAATTTTCTCTGTTGAACAGAACTTTGCCCTTATTTTTTCTTTTAGATTATCTGAGTTCATGGAAGTAGGTGCCTATATGTGAATGTAACACCACATTGTTTTGGGGTTTATTTTGTTTGTTTGATTTTGGTTTGGGGTTTTGTTTATTGACATCTTTCTCTTTAGATCAGAGGAAATGCCAAACTAAATAAATTTGGTTTTTTTAAAAATATTTTTTAGTTATACATGGACACAGTGTCTTTATTTTGTTTACTTATTTTTATGTGGTGCTGAGGATTGAGCCCAGTTCCTCACACGTTTGAGGCAAGCACCCTGCCACTGAGCCACAACCTCAGCCCGGTTGTTTTGTTTTTTGAGAAAAAAAAAAGAAAAGAGAGTCTACAGAATTGGAGAAAATCTTTGTTAGTTACTCTTCTAGCAGAATTAATATCCAGAATGGATAAAGAACATAGAAACTTACCATGAAATAAACTAATCAATAAATAGGCAAATGAACTAAAGATACATTTTTCAAAAGAAGAAATGCAAATAGCAAATAAATATTTGAACATATGCTCATCATCTTTATCAGTCAGGAAAATGCAAATCAAAACTACATTGGGATTCTATCTCACTCCAGTTGGAGTGGCAGTTATCAAGAATATAAATAATAATAAATGCTAGCAAGGATGTGGGGAGAAAAGAACACATATACAATGTTGGTGTGACTGCAAATTAGTACAACCACTGTGGAAATCAGTATGGAGATTCTCAAAAGACAAGAAATAGAACCACTATATGACCTAGCTCTCTTGCTCCTTGGTATCTATCAAAGAACTAAAATCAACAAACTATAGTGATGCAAGTACTCCAATGTTTATAGCAGCACAATTCACAATTGCTAAGTTGTGGAACCATCCAAGGTGGCCATCACTAGATGAATGTATTTAGAAAATATACAGTGAAAGGCTAGGGTTGTGGCTCAGTGGTAGAGCACTTGCTTAGCATATATGAGTCACTACGTTCAATCCTCAGCACCACATAAAAATAAATAATAAAATAAAAGTTCATCAACAACTAAATATATATATATGTGTGTGTGTGTGTGTGTGTGTTTGTGTGTGTATTTAAAAGAAAATACATGTTGAAGTTGCACTCACCTATAAAGAAGAATGAATTTATGTCATTTGTGGGTAAATGGATGGAACTGGAGAACATTAGGCTAAGTAAAATAAGCCAGCTTCAGAAAGTCAAGGGCCAAATGTTATCCTTGATATGCAGAAGCTAGAAAGAAAAAAATGAATAAAAAATAGGGATCTTATGAAAACTGAAAGGAGATCAATATAGGAGAGGTACAGGATTAAGGGGAGGGAGGAAGAAAAGGAAAGAGGAAGCACTGGGGAATAAAACTGACCAACTTATGCTACATGTGTGTATGAATATACCACAACAAGTCTCATTTCTATATATATATGTATATATATATGTATATATATACATATATATATGTATATATATACATATATATATAATGCACCAGTGAAAAAAGATAAACATGTAAATAAATAGAAATAAGACCAGAAGAGTAGAGGAAGGGGAAAAAAGAGAGGGAGGACAGAAAGGCAAGGGGAAATATTTGAGAATGAATTGTAGCAGATTGTGTTATGTGTATATATGCATATGTCATAAGGAACCCCATTATTACGTATAATTACAATGCACTAATAAAACCATTTTAAAAACACACAGAAGTGCAAAGCTAAAATAAATATGTAAATAAAACAAAAGTGATTAATCATAGAAAAAAGCATCTGTCTAAATGCAAGACATGTCACTTTCGCTTATATTTCATTGGCCAAATGAAGTCCTATGGCCATGCCTGCATTCAGCAGGACAAAAATATGTAAGCATTCTCCAAGGAAAGGCCCTGCAAGAAGGGACACGGAATATAGGTTCAACAATCTACCACACTTTGTATCTTACTATAATCTGATAGGGTACTGCAATTACTTTGTTCTAAAGTTGAAGAAATGAAGGCTCAGAGAATTTGAATGACTTGCTAAAGGTCACACAACTACCTAATAGCCACACTGGGATTTAGGACCCAGCCAGTCTGACTCCAGAACCTATGCTCTTAATTAGCTTGCTATGTATCTTTGATTGGGCTTTCCACCAAACTCACCAGAGTTGTTCTTCAGTCTTAGCCCACAGTAGGTATTTTAAATAGGTTATGAAATTATACCCCAAAATATAGCTCCCCAGGAGCCATTAGTAATTATAGTCTACTTACTGTATTAATGTATGAAATCTACAAAGAAAAGAGTCCCAGTCATCTTGAAATATAAAAATCGAACACATTCAAAGGAGAGGTAGTGCATTACAGCTGTTTTTTCCTTACCAAATCTATGTATATTTAGAAAGCTTACTGCCTGAATTAAATGCAGCATTTTATCTAATTTTCTTTTTCCCTGGGATAGAAATAAAGCACCAAAGACATAGGCTTACCTAAGCCAGCTTTCAGGGTGTTCTCTAACTTATGTGGCAGAAAAAAAAAAGAGAGCCAAAGCTAGTGACCTTAGGGTTAGAGAACTTCTCATGTTAGAAACAATATCACCAATATTTCAGCTTTTGAGAGGAGTCAGGGCTGGAGTTTTTATAAAGACATGATGCCCGTGGGGACCAAAGTCAATCAGGAAACAGACCACTAACTGGGGTAGAATTTCATCAGTGCACAAGGCAGCTGGAGTTGTGAAACTCAGGACCCCTAATGAACAGGGGCAATAAATCTCTGGACAGTCTGTCCAAATTCTCAGGTTGAATTCTAGAGGCAATTCGTACAGATAAATTCTACAGCCATGGTAGCAATCTCGGGACCTCTTCTGCCTAATTTTTTAATACTCTTTTCCTGAAATATTTATAAGGTTTAAAGCAGATATGTGAACAGAAAAAGTCTGTTTTTGATATGAAATTTACAAAATGTCAATTGAGCCTGTGATTTAACTAATTATACTAACTTAAATAAATAAGGAAAGTAGAACATATGGAACTAAAATAATTTGTCCATTCCCCAAGGTCACAAAGACTGTGTCCTAACATTTCCAGTACCTCACACAGTACCTGACACATAGTTGATGTTCAGGAAATAGTTGAATGAATGAATGGATGAATGAATGAAAGTGAAAAAAAGTGATTCCTTTCACACTAGGCAGAAGTCACTGGGCCTCACTCCTATTATGTCCTCACTCATCTTATCCCTCACCATTTACATTGGGCCACCATCACTGTCTAAACTTTACCAAGGATTGGGGTGTGGTGGCAGTGAAGGAAGGTGGTTGATTAGCCAATCAAATTCAAATTCTTTGTCCCCACATTTGCCTTTAAGAGCAAACAAAGTAATGCAATCCTGAAAAAGGCAGCTCTTGGGGAAAAGTTTTCCCACCATGTGCCTCATGTGTTTCCAAACAGTCTCCACAGACCCCATATTTTTTAATGCAATTTGCACTCCCCATCTAAACAAGGCAGTCTAAAAAGGGCACCATTCTGTATTAAAGATTTTGGTCTTGATTTTCAGCCATCAATGGAATTAACCACATTTTGGCCTTGGAGAGGTTGCATTCCTGATTCTCTCTGCCATCTCACTTATAAAGGCAGAGTAGGGAAGCAGGGTGCCAGGGAGAAGGCATCAGCTTGGCGTCTGTGGCATAACCACTCGGGAAATTCCATTCTCTGAAAATCCACATCTCCTTCCTGGAGGCCTTGTGGCTGAGGCCCACAACTGGGGACAGAGGACACATAGCTGCTCTCCCTTTAGCCCCTTCCTCTACATCCATCAAGGGTAGAAAGGCACCAATGCCCAGACATCCAAGGGGACAGGAACTTTATCTTCTAAAATCTCCTTCCCCAAAGACTTGAAGGGTAAGAGGAGCTTTTCTTAGTTTGGACAAAATCCTGATGCACGGACTCTTCCTTTGGCTTTCTAAGAAGGTGATTTTTGAGAGGTTAGGCTTATAACCACTTCCATTGTCAGGGTCTTCCAGTAGGACAGTGGCTTGTAAATATTCCTTAGCTTATGATATGCTTTCTAAAAATGAAATTCAGTAAATGAAAGACAAAAAGTGTAGTTATACTGGATAAAGTAAGGGAGGAGACCTAGATTTCTGACAGATTTGTCTCCCTATATCAGCTTCTGAGGACTCTCCATGAGTACTCCCTATAAATCAAAGAACACAATTCAATGAGTACTATACTTGACTGTAAGACCCAATATGGAGGACTGTAGACCATGTCTGGCTTACTGGCCTCATTATCCCAGCCTTGTGTTCAAAGTCGTGCACATAGAAGGAGCATCACTGTCATATATCCAATAAATAGGGGGTACCAAAAATTGTTGTAAATTGCTGTTCCTTACTTGATTTCTCCTCCCGTGTGTGTGTGTGTGTGTGTGTGTCTGTGTGTGTGTCTGTGTGTGTGTGCCTATGTATACATATTGAAAGGAAGCGAAACTCAAAGCACAGGGCTAGAGTGCATTGTTACTGAAATGAGAAGCTAAATCTGATGGAGAGCTTGCAACAGGGGCAATTGTGAAGAGGAACTGAATGGTGAATGGCTCAGCAGGCTGCTAGCTTCTGCAGATTTGCAGGCAAAGCTTATTCTTTTGCTCATTCATTTGTTAGACAGTTACTGAGTTCCTGCTATGTGTCAGGCTAGCTCCTGAGAGACAAAGATGACTAAAACACAGTCCTTGCTCTTAAGGGCATTATGATCTTGTGCAGGAGACAGATACATGAAAACAAAGCAGTAAATAGTGTAATGCTATATTCATTTAAAAGCCATTTATTTGGCATATATTTGACTCCATGGATGTCTTGATGCTGTAAGTTTCATCAAATCTATAGGCTTCTGCTCTTTAGGGAAAGGCATATACCAACAATTCATTGCTTAGCTTTGACAGATTAGGTTTTGATTTTAGTCTATTGATAACATTTCAAGGAAAAAAAATGGGATCCAAGCTTAAACAAAGTACACAAAGTACATCTTAATTTTCACTAATTTCTCACCAAAAATTAACATTTATGTTTATTATAATATAGGCCACACACTTATGACTTCACCATTAATAGAAATCACAGATGTTGTCTAGGGCTTTGTTAAGTTGCTGAGGCTGACCTCTGACTTGTGATCTTCCTGCTTCACCCTCCTGAGCCCCTGGGATTATAGGCATGCTGTTTCAAAACAAAACATAAAAAGGGCTGGGAATGTGGCTCATTGGTTAAGCATCCCTGAGTTCAATCCCTGGTACAGAAAGGAAGGAAAGAAGGAAAGAAGGAAGGAAGGAAGGAAGGAAGGAAGGAAGGAAGGAAGGAAGGAGAAAAGAAAGAAATCATACATGTCTTCGTATCAAATTACTATTGCATCTGGCATGCAGAAAATGCAGAATTTAAAGGAGTAAAGAGGACTGGTGGACCACCAAAAGCCTGTGTTTAGAATGAAGAGGCTTCAAAATCAGGTCGCTATGAGAGTAAAAACAAATAATTAAGGACATGTATTTCAGCAACAGGTGCAATCAATAAAGTCCCTAAAAGACCAAAGGGGGACACCCTGAACATTGCCTTTCACAGAAATGTAGAGATTGTTCCAGACCAGCCACTCCATAGCACAGAACAGTATGCACCCAGAAGAATGAACATGAAACCAAAGCTTATTCTCTCCAACTCCACTGGCCCTTATTTTATAAGAGGAAGGGAAGTGAAATTAAAACATACACGTTTCAATATTTATTCAGAGGCTGAATCTTTCCATTGGCACAACGAACTATGTGTTTGCATTCCCTCTCCCCTATCCAGCAAGGTCAAATTTCTTGGGTAGTTCAATTAAATTCTAGAGAACATTTTTACACATCTCAGTTGCAACCTTGCTGTAGGTGTTTTGTTGCTGATGTGGAAGTCAATTCAGAGTCATAAGGAAGACAAAGGAAGAAGACTCCAGTTGCATGAGTCTGTGGGGGTGTGAGATTGGTATTTCAGGAGAGGCTGCATTGAGAAGGGAACACTTGAACTCTACCTTGAAATACGAGTATGTTCTCTGGAGGTAGTCAGGTACTTCACTTGCAATACCAATGTTCTTGGTTGAGAAATTAATAGTTAACATGGTGTGATTTGAAGGATACCAGGAAGGACTCCTAATGCCCCACCCCAATACCACCTAAAACATTATCATTCAGGAAATATTGTTTTGGTCTTGAATGGTTTCTAGACCAGTGCTTCTCAAATGATAATGTGCTTGTGAATTGCTTGTAGATCTCATTAAATGGAAGATTCTGATTTAGCAGATGTGGGACAGGACCTGAGATTCTGCACTTCTAATGAGCTCTCAGGGGATATTGCTGGTCCACGGACAACACTTTGTGTAGTAAGATACTAGAGACCTAAGTACTAACATTTACTCCTTCCCTATTTTGTGGCAGGCATTTTACAAAGCCCTTTGAACGCTACGACCTCATTTAAGCACCATGACCACTTTCCGAGAAAACAAAATTTTCAGTGATCAGATTCAGATAATATAAGTGATCTGCCCAAGGTCATTGCTTTAACGAAACAGGGATGGAATACAAACTGCATCATCTTGGACGCTAACTCTAAGCAAATCTCTATTGCCTCCCAGAAGGGGTAACAACTTAAGATGACAAATTTAGTTGTACTTTTGTGTTATTATTTTTAAGAATCTGGACCATATTTTAGCATCTAGTCTGTCTAGCAGATACAAATATAATTGATCTATTTAGCAGGGCTGGGAAACCCAAAGCCCATTTGCTTATTCACCCCACTCATCTTCCATATCAGCTACTAAAGTACCATTTCAGACCACTGCGGTTCTAGGCTACTTGGTTTATACCCTAGTGGTTTGAGATACTGTGAGTTACTCTCTGTGGGTAGATTAGTGGATGGTTGATTGAGAATGAACTTAGTATTTGGATGGAAGCTTAATTAGGAGGGGCACTAGGATGGAAATATAAGTGGATTCAAAAGGAGAGATTGGAGGGCCATAAACACAGCTGCATCCCTGTTTGCTCAGAGTTTGTTCTATCTTGAGAAAGTCTTCCCTGAAGCCTTTCTAGGTTTACTGATTGCTCTCCCTTTTACCACACCATTGGTTTGTACCCTTGTTCCTAAGAGTAGAAATGGCCACCTGATGGGCAGGGTTTTATAGCAGCTACTCTTATGGTTTTAAGACTTTACTCAGTGCAACCTGGAGCTCCTCCAGACATTTCATTCATACTACTGGGTGTGATGAGGACAGGGAGGAAGAGTAGAGGACTTTAGCAGATACTAGTGACTCAGCCATTGCAGAAGCAGAGAGCCTGAGAGCCTAAGGAATTGGGAGTTCCAACTGTTGATTTTTGTTCCTGTGAAATGCTTCCCACAGCTTACCTGCCCATGATCATCTCTCCTTTTATAGCCAGAGAGCACTTTCTGTCCTGAGTCTCAACCAATTCTGAGAATAAACACTAGATAAAAATTTCATTTATGCACGTTCATGAACTATATTTCATATGCATTTCAACTCTAAGATTGTCTCTGGTCATGTTCTAGTTACTTCCATTTAGCTGTTTGCTCAAATGTCCCCTCCTCAGAGTTTACCCTGACCACTCTATTTAAAGAAACACTCCCATACCCATTTTGTTTTGTTTAAAGCACTTATCACTATCTAACCTTAATGTATTTATTGTATCTCTGTCCTCACTAAACTGTAACCTCCAGCTCATTATTGTTTCTTAGAGCCTAAAACATTACCTGGGACATAATAGATGCTCAATAGATATTTGTGAAGTGAATAGATGGATGAATAAACCCAATTCCCATTTAACCTCAGACTTACCTATTAAATCTGTGGAGTTTCTCTTTTCATAAGTGGTGTAAAACAAGAGTTTTTATGTTCCCTTGAACATGGCAGTTCCTCAATAATTAACCAAATGAAAGACAGATGACTATAGGAAGAAAAGCTTGGTTTAGACTAAAAATTTTGCTGTGTGTGAGGACATTGTGGACATCCATCTCAGAAGGGTAGAATATTAAAATAGAAGGTAGGTCAGTGGAGTAGACAAAGGGGAATAAAGAAAGGGAGGAAGGATTGGATAGGGAAAGACAGTGGAATGAATCAGACATAACTTTCCAAAGTACATATATGAGTACACCACAGTAAATCTCAGTATCATGTATATTCACAACACCCTAATTTATTTTTTTATTTTTATTTTTATTTTTTTGGTACCAAGGATTGAACTCAGGGCTACTCGACCCCTGAGCCACATCCCGAGCCCTATCTTGTGTTTTATGTAGAGACAGGGTCTCGCTGAGTTGCTTAGCACCTAGCCATTGCTGAGGCTGGCTTTGAACTCACAATCCTCCTGTCTCAGCCTCCCTAAGTGCTGGGATTACAGGCTTGAGCCACCACGCCCGGCCCACAAGACCTTAATTTAAAATAAGTGATAAGTAAATAGCAGAAAGTTCAGTAGACTAGAAGGAAGGGAACAGGGAGAGGGAGGAAAGGGGAAGTACAAGGCACTGAATTAGAGCAAATTATATTCCATGCTTTTATAATCATGTCAAAATGAATCCTAATGCTATGTATAACTAAAAAGACATCAATAAAAAGAAAATATAGGTGCTGGAGTTGTGGCTTAGTGGCAGAGTGCTTGCCTCGTATATGTGAGGCACTGGGTTCAATCCTCAGCACCACATAAAAATAAATAAACAAAACAAAGATAAAAAATATTTTAAAAAAACACTAAAGCATTTTTAATATTATAAATACAGAGTTCAAGCTTTCAAATTATTTACAAATTCTAAGAATGATAAAAGAAAATATGAAAAAAGACTATTTTCATGGTGCAAACTACCAAAAAGGGCATGAGCTTTTTGTTTCCCAAAAGGTCAGCATGAAATATAATTGTTGCAGTCAACACTACTAGACTAACAGTCTGTAGAGGCACCTCTCAGTAGAAAATTCTGTGATTACAAACTCGCACACATCCCATGGTATGTGATCAGCTGTCCAACATCTCTTTCCTAAGGAGTGCCTCTCACGAAAGAAAATGCTGCTCAAAATATTTTCCCCATTGTAAAAATTTTTTAAAAAGGCATGGAAATTACCAAACCACAACTGAGCTGCAGTCAAAGCAGTCTTGAATGGGCATTAACAAGAAGAGGGTGCCATGAAACAAAGGCAAATTTTCCTTCTCCCTCCCACCCCCATGCTGATCACATTCCATTTTTTAAGACAATGGCACCTATCCAGCGGGTGTTTAATTTATGCAAATCCACAGCAGCTTGTAGGTAGAATGAACACAGCAAGGAGCAGAAGGCAGACCTCGATGTTTGAATTGAGATTCTTTCTTGGGTGACTGTGAAGAATTTAAAGTACCTCATATCTAATCTGAACTGCATCTGTTAGTGTACAAACCTGCCTCCAGGTGAGAGGATCACACACTGGCAGGCTCTGATATTTAAAATTACTGCAGGTAAATGGATGGAATTGGAGAAAATTATGCTAAGTGAAGTAAGCCAATCCCTAAAAACCAAATGCCGCATGTTCTCTCTGATAAGTGGATGCTGATACATAAGGGGGGTGGGAATGAGGAACATAGGAGAAATGGAGGATCTCTGGATGGGGCAGGGGATAGGTGGGGGGAGGGAAGAGGGAATGTGTGTAAATGTAGTAAAGATGTTGATTGAGATGGTCATCACTACCCTTGGTGCATGTATGAAGACACAAATGGTGTGACTCTATCTGGTTTGCAGCCAGAGAGATGGAAAAATTGAGCTCTATATATGTACTATGACTTGAAATGCATTTAAATTAATTAATTAATTAAAAAATAAAATTACTGTTTAAAAATAAACAAATAATACCTCCTCTTTGGAAAAAAAAATAAGTACAATATAAATAAGCCATATCATAAAAATGATCAAAAACTCAACGGATAGTTATTCTTAGTATATTAATATTCTAGACCTTTCTTTCATCATATATGTTACCATATTTTTCAAAAGTAGGAATTATAGGGCTGGGGTTGTGGCTCAGTGGTACAGCACTTGCCTAGCATGTGTGAGGCACTGGGTTCGATCCTCAGCACCACATATAAATAAATAAAATAAAGGTCCATTGATAACTAAAAAATTATTAATAAAAAAGTAGGAATTATAATGTACTTTTTTTACTTAGCAATATATTATAAAGATTCTTCCTCATCAAGACATATAGGTCTATAACACCAATGGACAGTTTCCAATTTTTCACTATATAAACATAGATGCAGTGAACATACTTGAATCAAACATGTAATTATTTAGGATAATTATTCAAAGGTGGGATTGAAGGGTCAAGGGGTATATATATTTTAATGTTTATGATACCACACATAAACATATACATTTTCATGTATATGATAACACACAACTCTTGTGTGTGATAGTGTTTGGTATTATCATATCATAATACTAATTATTATTACTGCAATTATATGAGCAGTAAACACTTATTGATCTTACTACATGCCAAACACTGAAGTATTATTTACATATTACCCCATTTAAATCCTACCACAATTCTCTGTGATAGGTACTATGATGCCTGTTTTACAGATGTGTAAAATGAGGTAGAAATATGTTAAGCAACTAATTAAAGTTACATAGCAAACGTGAAACATTTCAGAATAGAACTTGGAGAGACAGTACACTATAATCTTAATTGCTACATCATCTTTGTAAATTTGATGAAGCAAATAATCAACCTTAAGCTTATAAGTTCTAGCCTCAATTACAGTTATTACCTCATGTTTTCCAAATTTGTCCTCTCCCAGACATCCTCATCTTTTGTTCATGAAAGAAGTACCTTACCCAGGAAGTGTGCCACAATGTCAGCCTGAAAAAAACAAACTACCAAATGTAAAATTTAATTTTTTTAAAAAAAATGCAATTGAAAACCAAGTTAGAGGAAATTCAGTGCTTCTGTTTTGGTGCCAGTGCCAACTGCTGGTGACAATCCAATGGAAAATCATTCTTTGGACAGTGTTTCTTATATTTACCCAAAAGTCCCTCATGGCACCAACTTCCTCCTGAACTTCTCATCTCATTTTTTTAAATATTTTTTTTAGTTGTTGGTAGACCTTTATTTTATTTATTTATATGTGGTGCTGAGAATCAAACCCAGTGCCTCACGCATGCTAGACAAGCACTTTACCACTGAGCCACAACCCCAGCCCCATCATCACATTTTTTACTCACTTTTTAATTATAAATGCTTTCAAGCAGTTGTCATTGGGAGTATACTAGTGTTGAGATGACCCCACTTCCTGGAGTTTCTACCCCTAGTGGTAGTAACTGTCTATGAATACTATTTTCCCTTCCACTTTTGTCACTGAAACAGCTTGCACTTCAGTGATGTTCAAAAAAAAAAAAAAAAAAAAAAAAAAGAGGTACTAAGCATGCTTGATCTGGATTAGCATCTTGGTTTCACAAATACAAGCCATGTGATATTGAATAAGTTAATTAACCTCTCTATGGCTTACTCACTTCATTTTTAAGTGGAAAGTGATAAAATGCCAACTATTTCACTAGTAATTTTTGTCAGATAAAATGAGAAAATGGGTCAAAAACATATAGAATGTGAGCATTTAGCATTAGATTCTCTTTTAACTATTTTTCAAGAGTGCATACTTGGGAGTCAAAATTTCTAGATTCAAATATTGATCCTGACCTTTTTAGTTGTGTCATCTTGGGCAATTTACTTATGCTCTCTGTACCTTAATTCCCTCATCTGAAAGGCTAGGTGCCTATGTCATAGGGTTGGTATGAAGATTCCATAAGTTAATGTAAAGTGCTTGCAAGAGTGACTAACACAGTAGATGTTGGCTATTATGATCATTCTTGCTATTATTATCATCATCATTAAAGCATTATAGGCATAAGAAGACATAAAATGTTGGTGATCTGGGTACAGTGGTGTATGCTTATAATCCCAGTGGCTAGGGAGGCTTAGGCAGGATGATCACAAATTCAAAGCCAGCCTCAGCAACTTAGCAGGACCCTGTCTCAAAATTAAAAAAGAGCTGAAGATGTGGCTCAGTGGGTAGGTGCCCTTAGGCTCAGTCTCTGTACCCAAGAAAAACAAATGTTGGTAAGGGTGTGGAGAAACTGGGACATTGACGCATTTCAATGGGAATACAAAATGGTATGGTCATTGTGGAAAAACAGTTATTGGTTCCTCAATAATTTAAACATAGAATTACCTAAGGATCCAGCAATTCTGCTCCTAGGTATGTATCCCCCAAATTGAAAATGGGTATTCAAACAAAAACTTGTACACAAATGATCACAAAAACATTTTTACAATAGGTGGAAACAACCCCAATGTCCACCAACTGAAGAATGGAGAAATAAAATGTGTTATATTCAAATAATGGACTTTTTTGTCCATAAATAGGAATGAAATATTGATACATGCTACAACATGGATAAACAGTGAAAACATTATGTTAAATAAGAAGCCAGTCAATAAGTATTATATTGTACCTTATTTTATTTATGTGAAATGTTCGGATGAGAAAATCCACAGAGACAGCAAGTAAATTAGTGGATTCCTGGGTCTATAGCAGGAAAGGGAGGACAGGAATAGGGAATGACTGCTGATGTTTATGCAGTTTGTTTTTGAGGTGATGATAATGTTCTAAAATTTGATTGTGGTAATGCTTGCACAACTCTGTATAAATTAGAGAAAACATTGGATTGTGTGCTTAAGATTTTATGGTAAATAAACCTCAATAGAGTTGTTTTTAGAGGCTATATGGGTGAGAAGGTTTAAGGTCCTCTCACACTACTTTGCCAGCAATTTTGCTCAAATGAGATGGGATCTTTTTGTGGTCCTAACAATATGATCAGATCAAAGATTAGTCTGAGTTCAAGGCAGTGACACATTCCTGTAATCCTAGCTCCTCAGGAGGCTGAGGCAAGAGGATCACAAGTTTGAGGTCAGCCTCAGCAACTTAGATCCTGTCTCAAAATAAAAATAATAATGGCTGGAGATGTAGCTGAGTGGTAGAGTGACACTGGATTTAATCCCCAGTATTTAAAAAAAAAAGTTTAGTGGCTCGGGAGGCTGAGGCAGGAGAATCACGAGAACAAAGCCAGCCTCAGCAAAAGTGAGGCACTAAGCAACTCAGTGAGATCCTGTCTCTAAATAAAATACAAAATAGGGCTGAGGATGTGGCTCAGAGGCTGAGTGCCCTGAGATCAATCCCTGGTACACACCCCATCCCCCGAAAAAATTCAGTCCCTTTCTTGAGCAGTGTTAACCAGTTAACCAGATTACACCATGGCTCTCTGGGATCTTTGAAATCAAGTCATATGTTTTGAATATTACTATAGCCATGAGGATGATCACTGTCCTGTGATCTACCATATTTAAGATAGTTTCATGCTGTAAATGAACCATTTTCTTGTGAGGAACAAGAAACTTGTCTATCTTATTTTGAATTATGTCCACAGTGCCAGCTTGGCATGCCATAGGTGCTCTCTAAATATATGACAAAGGAATGATGTATTAATAGACAAAGCTACATGCATCATGACAAGACTATAATCAGAAAAAAATGATTCTAACCTACCTCCACTACTTACTAGTTATGCAATATCCAGCAAGTCAATTTAATGATCTTATACTCAATTTCTTATAAAAACAATGATAATAGTACCTTCTTTATAGGCAATAAACTTTAACTGAGGTCATACTACACACTGTGAGTACTTAATAAATATTAGTTTCCTTTCTTTTCCATAGAGAATCACTGGGGCACTGGAGGGTTCACTACTGACAAATAGCTTTATGTTAAGTACTAAGGTAGCAAGAAACATGAGCATTGACACTTTCCTAAGCACTTTATGTCATGTGATAGCTATGTTCAATCACAGAAGCTGGCAATGAAATTTGAGACCATAAAATGCCAGAATTGGGAGGGATTGTTGTAAGAGATCATCTAGTCCAAGCACTATATTTGGTAGAGAATCCTCAAATGCCACAACATTAATGGGCCATTTGAAGACTGGTTTAATAAAAATGAATAAGCAAAGAAATAACTGGAAACATGGATGGCAGACATCTGGGAGACTATCAATGAGAAATTTCCAGAATGATTCATTGTCCTCACATGTTAAAAAGTCCCCTATAATGTTTGACAGCTTAATCACCATATGTGTATTTATACAGGGTGAGGGAAAGTTTCCTGTCCAAGACAGAGCCACTTGAGGAACAGGTGTTGATCTTCACCCTTCTAAATATATTATTCAAAGCAGAATGTCTGCAATAGGAAAAAAACAATCAGCAGATCTACAGGGTTCTGCTTACACTTAAATTTAAGTACCTTTAATTTCTTCTTCAAATTTTGAGCCTTGTTTTCATATGAAGAAACTATCTGAGTTTGGTTCCCTGGTGCCCCTTAAAAAGTGGTATACAACTAAAATAGACAAATAGTGTCTTCATTTATTAAGGTCCTGAACTGAGAAACGAGCTGTTAGCTAATGAAGTAAATATTTGACTCCTCTGGAAAATAAATAAAGGATAATTAATTTGCTAAATAAGTTTTCATAGTTGATAATGTCAAGTGTGACAGATATGTCTATTGCATGGAGAAAGTATATGCCATGGATTCTGATTCTCTATTATAAAATGCACAGAAGCATCAAGGGTGATACTAGAAACCTAAGAAGAAAAACAACACTGGGAGGCAGTAGAGCCTGGTGGTTAACATCATAGGCTTGTTCTTCAGTTTAAGATCAATGCCTTGGCTTATGTAGGAAATAATCTAACATCCCATCAACACACATACAAAATCATACATTCCAGACATGGAGAAATGCCTGATATTTAAAGTTTGAATATATACTTAATTTGAGAGCAAGAAATAAAATATACCAGAAACAAAGAAATATCCCATATTGCAATTATAATTTGAAGACTAGTGGCTCAAAGAGACAAATAGACAAGATGTAGTTCATAGGGCCTCAAATTTTAATGCTTAAGAGAGGAGAGAAGTCAGAGTTGCAAGTTCTGGGTATGGAATAGAGTTATAACTGGTATATATATGGAAAGTGGGAAATTGAAAAGGATGTCTTCTTTGAAATAAATCTAAACATTGGCCTAGGGACAGCAATAATATGGTTCCTGCTACAAGTCATAGGTGAAAATGAAGTCAACCTGAAAAATCAATGCCCCTAAATAATGTCACATGAAATATGACAACAAAGAACACAGGGTAATCAGAAAAAGCAAAATAATATATTAATATTTACAACAAATATACGTGGCTTAAAATCCTTTTTTAAATTAGAGACACTCAGATTATACATGATATGTTCCACTATATGTTGCCTATCAAGATACATACATAAAAACTGGGAACGGTGGCACACACCTGTAATTTCAGAAACTCAGGAGGCTGAAGCAGGAGGATTATGAGTTCAAAGCCAGCCTCACTGACTTACTGAGGACCTAAAAAAAGGGCTAAGGATATGGCTCAGTCATAAAGTGTCCCTAGATTCAATCTCTGGTACCAAAGGAAAAAAAAAGAAATGAAACACATAAAATATCATGACATCATGAAATTAAAAGAAAAAGAAAATAGAAAAATACATAGAAGACAAAATGACATTTAAGGTGAAAAACATTAAGAGCAAGGGATACATCAATTAATGATTAAAAAATAGCCACTCACTAAAGAGAAAATTAATTTGTATGCATCTAAAAATATAGCTACAAAATGGATAAAGTGAAAACTAACAGAATTAAAATAAGAAATAACCACATCTAAAATAATAGTGAGATATTTTAGCACACCTCCTTCAAGAACTGATGGATAAAGCATATAAAATTATAGGAATATATAAGATTTGATTAAAACAATAAAAATTGTCATAATAAAGATACATAAAACTGGTTAATCTGATAAGGTTACAAATTGTATGATGGTTAATCTGATAAGGTTACAATTGTATGATGCCAAACTGGTTAATCTGATAAGGTTACAATTGTATGATGCCAAGTATATGTTATTCAGGAAAAGGCAAAACTACAGAGATAGTAAAAAACTACAGCGCTACAGTGGTGGCGCTGGGGTTGTGGCTCAGTGGTAGAGCGCCTGCCTTGCATGCGTGAGGCACTGGGTTCGATCCTCAGCATCACATACAAAAAAATACATAAATAAATAAAATAAAGATTTAAAAAAATATCAGTGGTTTCCATGGGTTTAAAGGGAAGGAGGATGAATAGGTAGTACATAGAGGATTTTTCGGGCAGTGAAACTCGGTATAATACTATGGATGTGTATTCATGTCATTACATATTTGTCAAAACCCACAGAATCTGTAACAAGAAAAGTAAAACTATGGAATTTGTATAGTTATGTGTCAGTGTTGGTCCATCAACTGTGACAAATGTTCTACTGTTTTACCAGAGGTTGCTATTATGGAGTCTATGTATGTTAGGAGGAAAGAAGTATGTGGTAAGTCTGTACTTTCCACTCAGCTTTTCCATGAGCCTAAAATGGTTCTAAAAGTAAACTCTATGTTCACACACAGACACACACTGAACCCACCAACTGAAGACTAAATGTTCCTTTAAAGCACATATAGAAAACATTTACTCACTTTCTAATGATATGAATAACTTATTTGCTTATTCAGATACTAGCTTCAAATACTGGAAGATTATTTCCTAAATTTTTGTGTAATTGAAATACAGTAGCTACAGATACAATGCATTTTAAACTTCAATTTGTATTATCAATATTTTGTCACTTGTTTTTCATTTATTTATTCTAATTGGGTTTACATGACAGCAGAATGCATTTTGATTCATTGTACACAAATGGAGCACAACTTCTCACTTCTCTGGCTGTACATAATAGCAAGTTACACCATATGTGCAGTCATACATGAACCTAGGGCATTGTTGTCCATCTCATTCCACCATCTTTCCTGCCCCCATATCTACTCCCCTCCTCTCCCTCCTCTTTGACCAAAGTTCCTCCATTCTTCTCATGCTCCATCCCCTCATTATGGATCAGCATCCACTTATCAGAGAGAACATTTGCCCTTGGGTTTTCTGGGATTGGCTTACTTCGCTTAGCATGATGTTCTCCAACTCCATCCATTTACCTGCAAATGCCGTAATTTTATTCTTTTATTGCTGAGTAATATTCCATTGTGTATATATGCCACAGTTTCTTTATCCATTCATTTACTGAAGGGCATCTAGGTTGGTTCCACAGTTTAGCTATTGTGAATTGAGCTGCTATAAACATTGAAGTGGCTGTGTCACTGTAGTATGCTGCTTTTAAGTCCTTTGGGTATAGATCGAGGAGTGGGATAGCTGAGTTAAATGGTGGTTCCATTCCAAGTTATCTAAGAAATCTCCATACTGCTTTCCAGAATGATTGCACCAATTTGCAGTCACGCCAACAATGTATGAGTGTGCCTTTTCCTCCACATCCTGGCCAACACTTGTTTATATTCTTGATAACTGCTATTATGAGGATTGAATCCAGGTGCACTCTGACAATGAGCTTCACCCGCAGCCCCACTTTTTAATGTTGAGACACTGTTTCTAAGTGGTTGACACTGGCCTCAAACTTGCCATCTTCCTGTCTCAGGTTTGTGAAGTCTAGAGAATTAACGAAACAGCAAATCAACTCCTATTATATAGCATTTACAATACTCTAACCATGGCCAATTTTTATAAGCTGCCAACATGATATTACTGGGAAAAGACACAAAGTAGCACACCATTATATAGCATTTACTCCTTTCAGATACAGTAGATAGAAATAATGTCAACAGCATAAATAATAGTAAAATGTAGTAAGTTAAGAAGTGGTGGATTTTGAATGCTCATTAATTTTGTTTCTAATATAATTTATTTAATATTAATTTTACATAGTTCAATTTCTGATAATGGTTATTTTTAGCAACCAGGTGGAGGTTTTTCTGAAAACACAATAATTAGCTTTCACTAGCTGATAAGAGCTCACTCTAACACACCACTGATAAATCCAAAGAACACAGAAGGAAATAAATAACAAAGGTGAAAGCAGAGATTAATAAAACAGAAAATCAACATACTATAAAGATGAGTAGTAAAACTAAAAGCTCATTCTTTGAAAAAATCAAATATTTGGTAAGACCAATGAAAAAAAGAAAAGGTACAAACAATATTAGGAATATAAAATGGGACAAATACATATAAACTTTTAAGAATACTGTGTATGATAATGATATGTTAATTAGAAAGAATTAATACTGCCCTAGAAAAAATTTGGGGGGATACTAGATATTGAACCCAGGGATGCTTAACCACTGAGTCACAGCCCCAGCCCTTTTTAAAATTTTATTTAGAGTTAGAGTCTCACTAAGTTACTTAGGGCCTCCCTAATTGCTGAGGCTGACCTTGAACTCATGATTCTCCTGCCTCAGCCTCCTGAGCTGCTGAGATTATAGGCATGCACCATCACACCCAGCTTCCTAGAAAAATTTAATTGAACAAAATTGACTCAAGAAGAAATAAAAAATATGAATATGCCACTGATCATTAAAGAAATTGAATTCATAGTTTAAAATATTACTCCAAAGAGGGAAAATAAAAGAATCTGTCAATACAGTTTTTTATAGGTGAGTTTTTACCAAACTCTCAAGGACTTCATAATGCCATCTTTTGCAAACCATTCAGTGCAATAATGAATAACTATTTGGAGGGGCTCATCTAATTTAATAGCTGGTATTGCCTTGATGCTGAAACTGAACAAAAACAGTAAAGAGAGTATAGGTTGGTTTCATTTATGAACAGAGACAAAAAACAAAATACTTAACAAATATAACAAAACCATTGGTGCAAATACACAACAAACACCTTCATAATCGTATTTATCCAGGAATACAAAAATGATTCAAAATTAAGAAGTCTATCAAGTCAGTGCATTACTACTTTTGTTGAGCATTGGCCATTGTGGTTACGATATTGGATGGGTATCTTTACTAGAGCAGATTCATGTGGCCACAAGTACATAGTTTGTGGACATCAATTTAGAAAATGTATGTTTTCTATGCCACTCAGAAAAGAGTATCAGAAACAGTCATATCTGTGTAAAGTGTAAAAATAAAATAAAATTTTGGCCCAGTTCTATTCTAATGCTTCTGTTCTCTGTCATAACACAATTTAGACAGATCTAACCATCTGCCCATTTCAAGATATCACATAAAATTGTGGACATCATGCTGATTAGTCACGATGGAAAAACAAGTGGCTTAATATGCTTGAGGAGTTGGCAAAACATGCATGTGCTACAAGGAGTGAAAGAAATCCCAGGCCTGGTGTGGTGGTGCACACTTGCGATTATGAGTTCAAAGCCAGCCTCAGTAACTTAGTGAGGCCCTAAGCAACTAAACACAACCCTGTCTCTAAATAAAAAAAATAAAAAAGGCTGGGGATATGGCTCTGTGGTTAAGCACCCCTGGGTTCAGTCCCTGGTACCAAATAAAGAAAGAAATATAAATCCCACAAAGATTCAGGAACTATCACTTTGTTAAAAATTTAGGAGGCTAATGGTTAAGGGTATGCCAGTATATCACTTCCATAACAAAAGATTCCTTATAGCACCTTGTATTCCTTACCAAAAAGAAGGAAGAACAGCACCAAATAGACCTTGGATCCTAGAGGCAACACATTCCACAGTGGCCCATATACCAGGTGACAGAATGCTGTCAGCCTTAAGTGGAACTATGGAAAAACACAGGGACCTGTAACATATTGAAGCTATGGTTCAGATAGTCCTTCTGTGCAATGTTTGTAATTTAAAAGACCCTATGTTTTGGAGGGGGCAATGGGAAAAGAGGCAGTGTGAAGTTAATGACAAATTCCCAAGGGAAAACCACAATGCAGGTCTCTGAGGTTCTTGGGCAAGACCTTGCCACCTGCAGTGGAGAAACATTATCTGGACATGCTGCTGAAGTTGCAAGAGATGAAGTATTTAACTATGGCACATCAAGTAATAAGTATCTAAAATATTATATTATGAGCTAAGTTCTGTTACCAAGTCATCCAGTCATTAAGGCTTGGTCCATCATAATATAGAAACCATACTGTGGAGTTGAAATATAACAGGACTGCAAAACACCATTAAATTACATTGGCCGGTAAACCAGAATTGCCCCACTATGTGATCCACCAGAGTTCACTAAGGCTCCTCCTTCAGTTTGAATGGTTATATAGAATATAGGCATGGTAAAAGTACCTAAATAATGGGTAGATCACAATATGCACAACATTGCTATGCAGACTATTATAAAACTTTATGCAAGGATATAAAAGAAGACCTAAAAATACTGAGATAATCCTTGACAGTCCTCTGAAGGCTCATCCATAAATATAAATCAATGCTCAACAAATCTCAATAGTATTGGGATTGACAAATTTATTCTAGAACTTGTATTGAAGGACAGAAGTCCAAAAACAAACAACCAAGAAAAAAATCTATAATACCAAGAACACCTTGCCTGTCAAAAAACATGAATTTATATAAAACCATGGTAAATAAAATAACATAGTATTTGTACAGGAATGGTCAAATACATCTATGGAACAGAAAATAAAGCCCAGTTATAGATTCATGTACTTAATGGAATTTGGGGTATAATACAGGTAACTTCACAGATTGTAGAGAAAACAGACTGTTCAGTAAATGAGAATGAGATATTGGGTTTACATAAGAAAAATATTAACTAGACTCCCATTTTTAACCATATGAGAAATGAAATACTAGTTATATTTAAAACTTACATATTAAAAATAAAATGCAGGGGCTGGGATTGTAGCTTAGTGGCAGAGCGTTTGCCTCGAATGCATGAGGCACTGGGTTCAATCCTCAGCACCACATAAAAATAAATAAATAAAATAAAGATATTGTGTCCATCTACAACTAAAAAAAATTTAAAAAAATAAAATAAAATGCAAAATTAAAATATATAGATATCTTTGTGGCATCAGATTTCTAGAACAATCAAACAAAAACACAAATCAAGGAAATTGATAGATTTAGCAATCTGAAATTTAAAATCTCTCACACAAACAAAAAAAAAGTCAACAGGGAAAGGCATTTGAAATACATGGACTAAACAAAGAATTAATGCTTTAATTAGTTTTGTGTTGTTGTGACCAAAATAACTGGAAAGAACAACTTAGGAGGAGGAAAGGTTTTTTGGACTCATGATTTCAAAGGTTTAGTCCACAGTCAACAAACTTCATAGCTCTGGGCCTGAGGTGAGGCAAAACATCATGGTGGAAGGTTACGATGGAGGGAAGCAGCTCAGGACATGGCAATCAAGAATGAGAGAACACTTCACTTGAAGGAATAAAATAAAAAACCCCAAAAGCACTCCATCCAGGGACATATCTCTTCCAGCCAAACCCTACTTGCCTACATTTATTCACTGATTATGTTATAATTCTCGTTATCTAAACATTTCACCTCTGAACATAATTATATTGTCTCATACATGAGCTTTTGGGGGACACTTCATATCTAAACCAAAATAATTAGTATCCATAATGTAAAGAGATTCTGATCAGTAATAAAAATACAAGCATATTAACAGAAAAATGGGCAAAGTTTATGAATAGGAAGTTCACTTGAAGAGAAACCTGATTCGCAAAAAGGAGGAGGAGGAAAATTTTTCTAAATGAGGTATTATTTGACTAATATTAATTACATGTATATGAGGTGATATACACTTTGAAGGACAAATTGGCAGTTAAATTTGGTATTTGTAAAGTGCATTCCTGAATGTTAGCCAGTCCATTACCTCTGCCCTCAATATCCTTTTCATCTTCTTTCTGTTTTTATTTAATTTTTTATAGACAAATAATAATTGTATATATTTATGGGATACAATGTGATGTGTTGATATATGTATATGTTGTGGAATTATTATATCAAGCTAACTACCACATATATTACCTCAGGTACTTTTTTTTTAGTCAGAACATTTAAGAACTATTATTTTAGTAACCAACAAACATATATTATTATTAACTATGGTCACCATGATGTGCAATATACTTGAAAACCTTTCTGTCTAATCAAAATTTTGTACCTCTTGACCAACATCTCCCCATTCCCTTCTCATCCAGGTTTTGGTGACCATCATTCTACTCTCTACTTTATTTAAGTTCAATGTTTTTAGATTCTACATATAAATAAGATCATATAATTTTTGTCTTTCTGTGCCTGAATTATTTTACTAAGTATAACATACTCCAAGTTCATCCATTCTGTCATAAATGACAAAATTTCCTTCTTTTCTAAGGCTGTATAGTATGTATATTCGTCTGTTGATGGATATTTAGTTTTATTTCATAACTTAGGAATTGTGAATAATGTTGCAATAGACATGAAAGTGCAAAACTATCTTCAACATAATAATTTCATTTCTTTTCTAACAGCAGAGTTGCTGGATCATATGTATATTTTATTTTTAGTTTTTTGAGGTACCTCCATACTGCTTTCCATAATAGCAGTACCAACTTACACTTCCACAGTGTACAAGTATTCTTTTTCCTCCACATATTATCCAAAACTTTTGTCTTTTTATAAGACTCATTCTAACTGGAATGAAGTGATAACTCATTGTAATTTTAGTTTATATTTCCCTAATAATTAGTGGTACTGAACATTTTTTCATAAATTGTTGGATATTTGTTTTCTTTTGAGAAATATCTATGCAAATATTTGCTTCTATTCTGTGGACTCTCTTCATTCTAATTGTTTCCTATGCAGAAGGCTTTTTAGTTTGATATAACTCCATTTCTCTATTTTTGCTTCCATTGACTGGGCTTTCTGGCTCTTATTTTAAAAAATCACTTCCCAGACCAATGTCATGGAGTTTTTCTCTATTTTCTTGTTGTTCTTTTATCATTTCAGAGCTTAAATTTAAGCTTTTTACCCATTTTGACTTGATATTTGTATATAATATGACATAAAGGCCCAATTTCATTTTTCTGCATGTGGATATCCAGTTTTCCCAACACTGTTTATTAAAGAGACTCTCCTTCCATTTACCAGAAAATGCCATTCTTCTTTATGCCAGATTAATATTCCATTGTGTATATATACCACATTTTCTTCATCTATTCATCTGTTGAAGGGCACATTTGCTGGAAAATGGACAGAAATAAAGAATATCATGCTAACTGAAATAAGCCCTTCCCCAAAAAACAAAGGCAGAATATTCCCTCTGATATGTAGATGCTGACACACAAAAAATGGAGGTGGGGGGATGGAATAATAGAATTTCATTGGATTAGACAAAGGGGGATGAAGGGAAGAGAGGGAGATGGGAATAGGAAAGACAGTAGAATGAATCAGACATGACTTTCCCATGTTCATATATGAATACACGACCAGTGAAACCACATCATGTACAACCACAAGAATGGGAAGTTAGAGTTCCTGTGGACCAGCAGGAGATGCAGAGGGCTCAGATCCGCCCTCAGGAAACTCCATGGGTGTCCAGCCAATGGGAGACCAGGGACTGCTAGCTGCTACACACTGGGGAGCCCAAACTCAGGGTAAGAGTCCCCAAAGAGACCCTAGCACTAGGTAGCTCCACCAAGGGCGGCCTGGGCCCGCTCCAGTTCTGCTCCAGAGTTCCTGTGGACCGGCAGGACCCACAGAGGGCCCAGATCCGCCCTCTGCAATCTCCACGGTTGTCCAGCCAAAGGGAGACCAGGGACTGCTACCTCTAGCCACTGGGGAGCCCAAATTCAGGGCAAGAGTCGCCTCAGAGACACCAGTGCAAGCCAGCCCTGCCCAAGGGTGGCCTGGGTCCACCCCAGTTTGGCTCGAGAGTTCCTGTGGACCAGCACGAGCCACAGAGGGCCCAGATCTGCCCTCAGGAACCTCCACGGTTCTCCAGCCATCAGGAGACCAGGGACTGCTAGCCACTAGCCACTGGGGAGCCCAAATTCAGGGTAAGAGTCACTCCAGAGACTCTAGCAGAGGCAGCCCTGCCCAAGGACAGCCTGGGCCCGCCTCAGTTCAGCTCCAGAGTTCCTATGGACCAGCAGGAGCCGCAGAGGGCCCAGATCCGCCCTCAGGAACTCCACGGGTGTCCAGCCAACAGGGGACCAGGGGCTGCTAGCCGCTAGCCATAGAGGAAGGCACACCCAGGGTAAGAGTGGCCTGCACAGATCCCAGTGTGAACAGGCCGCACCCAAGTGCGCTCTGGGCCCGCCTCAGTTCCGCTCCAGAGTTCTTCTGGTCAGGGGAGACAGAAGGCCCAAAACCACTCTCAGGGAATGCCAGGGGTGCCCAGTTGAAGGCAGACGAGAGCCTGCTAGCTTCTAGCCCCAGGGGAGCTCACACTCACCCTAAGGGTCGCACACAGACTCTCCTGCTTGTGACCCTGCCTAAGTGAGACCTTGGCCCACCTCCAGTTCCACTCCAGAGCTCCTGTTCACCAGGAGGAGTGCAAGAGAGGGGTAAAACAGCCCTCAGGGACCGCCTCAAGAGCCCAGCCAAGGCCACTCCCACTGCCCTCTAGAAGTACATCCACTACCTCTGCCACCAACTTTAGTGGCAGTAGTGCCCATCTGGGGATACTGGGGGAACAGAAGTAGCTCCAAGGTGAGACACAGG
>CM053417.1:36446685-36480850 GCA_028644305.1 Xerus rutilus
GGAAAACTGGAAATCCATATGCAGCAAAATGAAACTAAACCCCTATCTCTCACCATGCACAAAATTTAACTCAAAGTGGATCAAGGATCTGGGAATCAGACCAGAGACCCAATGCCTAATAGAAGAAAAAATTGGCCCAAATCTTCATCATGTTGGGTTAGGACCATACTCCTTAACAATACTCCTATAGCACAAGAAGTAAAATCAAGAATCAACAAATGGGATGGATTCAAACTAAAAAGCTTCTTCTCAGCAAAAGAAATAATCCATGAAGTGAACAGAGAGCCGACACCCTGGGAACAAATCTTTGCCACACACACATCCGATAGAGCACTAATCTCCCGGATATATAAAGAACTCCAAAAGCTTAACACCCAAAAACCTAACAACCCAATCCATAAATGGGCCAAAGAGCTGAACACAAACTTCACAGAAGAAGATATACAATCCATCAACAGACATATGAAAAAATGTTCAACATCTTTAGCAATCAGAGAAATGCAAATCAAAACTACCCTAAGATTCCTTCTCACACCAGTCAGAATGGCAATTATCAAGAATACAAACAACAATAAGTGTTGGCGAGGTTGTGGGGAAAAAGGCACACTCATACATTGCTGGTGGAACTGCAAATTGGTACAACCAATCTGCAAAGCAGTATGGAAATTCCTTAGAAAACTTGGAATGGAACCACCATTTGAGCCTGCTATCCCACTCCTCGGTCTATACCCAAAGGACTTAAAAGCAGCATACTACAATGACACAGCCACTTCAATGTTTATAGCAGCTCAATTCACAATAGCTAAACTGTGGAACCAACCTAGATGCCTTTCCATAGATGAATGGATAAAGAAACTGTGGTATATATACACAATGGAATATTACTCAGCAATAAAAGAGAATAAAATTACGGCATTTGCAGGTAAATGGATGGAGTTGGAGAATATCATGCTAAGTGAAGTAAGCCAATCTCAGAAAACCAAATGCCGAATGTACTCATTCATAAGTGGATGCTGATCCATAATGTGGGGAAGGACATGGGAACAATGGTGGATCTCTGTTCACAGGGATGTAAGGGGGAAGGGGGCATGGGGACAGCAAAGGTGGTGGAATATGATGGTCATCATAGACCTAACTTTATGTATGACTGCATATATGTTGTGATTCTATACAACTTACAGCTAGAGAATTGATATGCTATCCTCTATCTATGTACAATGAATCAAATTGCACTCTGTTATAATGTAAGCCTAAATAGGACAAATAAGAAAATACACAAAAAATAAAAAGGATGTTTTCTCTTTCTGAAAAAAAAAATGGGAAGTTATACTCCATGTGTGTATGATATGGCAAAATACACTCTACTGTTATGTATATCTAAAAACAACAAATAAAAAAAAAGAATGTCCTTTCTCCATTTTGTGCTCTTACTATATTGTCAAAAATCAATTCTTTAACATATGGGTTAATTTCTGGTTCTCTACCTTGTTTCATTGTTTGATGTGTCTGTTTTTAAAGCACAGAGGAATCTTAACTACATACCACTAAGTGAAAGAAGGCAAACTTAAAAGGCTAAACACTGTAAGATTCCAACTACATGTCTTTCTAGAAAAGGTAAAACTAGGGAGAGAGTAAAAGAGTCAGTGGTTGCCAGGGGTTGGGGGAAGGAAGGGATGAATAGGTGGAATACATCATTATACGTTAGTCCAAACTCCTAGGGTATGCAACACCAAAAAGTTAACCATAATGTAAGGTATGCATTTTTGGTGATAATGATGTAAAAAAGTGGGGTCATCAATTTTAACAAATATACAACTTTGGTGCAAGATATACCAAGGGAGGCTGTGCATATGAAGCAACAAAGGATTTATAAGAGATCTCCCCTTTCTAATCAATTTGGCTGTGAACCTAAAAGCACTCTATTAAATAAAGTCTAATTTAGCCAGGTGGCATGGCTCACGCCTGTAATCCCAACACTTTGGGAGGCTGAGACAGGAGAATCGTGAGTTCAAAGCCAGCCTCAGCAATGGCGAGGCACTAAGCAACTCAGTGAGACCCTATCTCTATATAAAACACAAAATAGGGCTGGATATGTGGCTCAGTGGTCGAGTTCCCCTGAGTTCAACTCCTGGTATGCCCCAAAATAAAATAATAATAATAATAAAGTTTATTTTAATTTTTTTTAAAAAAAGGACCAAAAATGTAAGCTTTGAAGTCAGATAGGTCTAGACTTTCATGTCTGCCCAAATAAAAATTATGTAACTTTGGGCACTTTGCTTAACTTTTGGAACTTCAGTCTTCTTATTTTGTAAATGAAGAACCCTCATAGGGTTGTCATAAGAATTAAATATGAGTGTCTCCGTGCAGTGCCTGAAACATAGTATAATCATAGCTGTTAATATTATGAGAGACTCATGGTGCTGAATGGGTTCTCTAATTGTGCAGGGACCCAGAACTACAACCTTTGGCAGTTGCTTAATTCAGTATCTAGTTTTTCATACAATTAAATGCTTTCTACTTATAGGAATTAAGCCTGTCTATTCTAATTTGGCCAATTGTAGAACTCAAGAACAAGTTTATCATCCTCATATTAATACTACAAGACACTAAATAGGAATAAAAAACCTGACTTCTAGTCACAGTTTCTTGACAATGTAACTAGATGCCCTTGAGCATTTTGTTTTCTTGCCTCCTGTAAGAGGCAAGAAATAATTCATACTGCACCTTGCAGGGTTGTTTAAAGCACAGCATAAAGTATTGTGCCTGGTTATGGTTTGAAATTTTAAAGAGCTGTACAAATGTTAAAGGATTAATAGTTACTTGAACAAATGTATTAAGCTATTTCTTAGCCTTCTCCATTCAAGCCTAATTAGTCTCTAACTCTGTCTGTATTCATTCATTCCACAGACCTGAATTGAAAGCCAACTTCATGTCAAGTCTGCTCTTAGGTCCTAGAAGAACCGAGATTAATAGGGGGCCACAAAGAAGCTTAAAGTTTAATGGAAAAACAAACATGAAAAAATCAATTCTTTATAATGTGATAAATGTTTTAGGATATATATTATATATAAACACTGATGAATAATGGACTTACAAAACCTTATGGAAGACTTCACAGAGAAGGTGGTATCAGTTCTGGACTCTGAAGAATGAATAGCAAATTTCATGATGGAGAAGACGTTTTAGGCTGAAGGAACAGTGTAAGTAAGTCCACAGAGGAATAAAAGCACAGAGCATGTAAGGTGAGGATGATATTTAGGTATGATGAGAGGTGAAGCAGATGAAGTATACTAGGAAAGTGGAAATAATGAATTATATTTAGAAAATATTGACTTTAAGATGCCTATAAAACGAGGCTGGGGTGGTAGCTCAGTGGTAGAGCACTTGCCTACCATGTGTGAGGCACTGGATTCGATCCTCAGCACCACATATAAATAATAAAATAAAGATCCATCAACAACTACAAAAAATATTTTAAAAAAAGATGCCTATAAAACATCTCTTTGGATATTATATTATATCTCTTTGGATATTTGGAACTTACATGGAGAGTTTGAGGAGTTATCAGTATTTAGGTATTAATCACATATGTTGAGGGAGAGATAGTGGATAATATTCACATTTCTTGTTAGGGTAAGTGGGTAGACAGTGGTGCCCTCATTGAAGTAAAAAACATAAAGGAGGACAGGTATCACAGTAGGGCAAACCTGTAATTCCAGCGACTTGGGAGGCTGAGGCAGGAGAATTCAAGGCCAGCTTCAGCAACTTAGTGAGGTCCTAAGCAATTTAGCGAAACTCTGTCTCAAAAGAAAAAATAAAAAGAGGTGCAGATGTGGCTCAGTGGTTAAGTGCCCCTGGGTTCAATTCTTGGTACAAAAATAATAACATAAAGTAGGATGAACAAAGGGATTAGGAGATCCTATAGTCCTTTGGATATGTTGATTTTCAGATATCCATGGGACATCCAAATGAGGATGATCAGTAGGTATTTGAATGTATAGCTCAAAAATTTTAGAATGAAATTTGGACAAAGTTAGTACAGAAATTGTGCTAAAGTAATGAAAATGAGTAAAACTGGCCAAGGATAGTGTGAAAATTAGATTATGTACAGGACAGAGCCATAATGAATGCTGATTTTTTAAAAAATATTTTTTAGATGTTGATGGACATTTATTTTTTATTCATTTATTTATATGCAGTGCTGAGAATCGAACCCAGTGCCTCGCACATGCTAGGCAAGTGCTCTACCACTGAGCCACAACTCCAGCCCTAAATGCTGACTTTTTGTTTTTTGTTTTGGTGCTCAGGATGAAACCCAGGACCTTATACATACTAAGAGGGATTGGTCATCTGTGCTAAATGATGAAGACTGAAAGATTAACTAAAATAAGGTCTGACAAGTACCCATTGAATATTTATTGGATACTTAGTTTTCACTTATAATTTTCTGAATTCAAGGGACTCTGAAAATATCAAACTTGAAAGCTAAGAAAAACACTGGCAGTTAGCACTTTGTTTTCCACCAATCTGGTATGGACCTTCCCTTACAGGGCCTTCCAAGTTCATCAATTACTGGGTGATCTAATAGCTTGGTTTCCCCCATGTCCCTGAACTTCCCAGACAAGAAAATCAACTGGATACTTATTGAAACACTTGTAATCAATTTCAGCAAAGTAAAATAATAAAAATAAAAACTTAGTTTCTAATGGAATTGACCATACAGGCCTCCCCAGGGTGCAGAGGTTTATGTGCTGTGCCTGGACTATGTTAAGAAAATTAAAACTGGATTTGTAACAAAAGGGCCAAAGTGTCAAATCACTAAAAGCAGAAAATTCCACTTGAACCCAGATGCCAACTCTCACACTGGTTTATGATGAGAGAAAGTGAAGATTTACAATATGCTTTCCATAAAGTACTGACAACCACTCAACTAGGACCTCAGGAGGCCAGCTCAGAGGTTCTACCTCATTACCAAGGGAGAGAGAGCAAAGGGAGAGAGTGCTTAGTCACAGAATAGGCTTTGTCTTTAAGAGGAAGGACCACCTCTCACACCTGGACTTCTTCAGCTCTGTCACTTGGGCTCTTTCAATATTTATAACAGAATAAAAGCAAGAAGTAAGTTGGCCCCTCAATTCAAGTTCAAGAAAAAGTTATGTATCATGTGCAAATGAATTGCTTATAGTCACTCTTTTGGATCGTTGGAAGTCATCCAAGCTGGGACAAGCTTGGCTATGTATCTTTAAGAAGCAATCTCAAAATTTTAGCAGCTATAAGTGTCTATTTCTTGCTCATTCCACATGTATGACATAGGTTGGCGGGAGGGCACTTTGGGGGATGGTTCTAGTCATAGTGATCTTAATCTTCCCTCACTTTGGGATCCCAGTTAATTAAAGAGTCACATGGGATATTGCCAATCAACACAATATATGGAAAAGGCAAAGTGGCAAAGAAAAGCAGTGGTTCTTCAAGCTTCTTTAGGTACGATACATTCCAATTCTGTTCTTATTTCATTCCCTCAAGCAAATCATATGTTTGAACTTGATGTGTTTTGGGGGGGTACCAGGAGTTGAACTCAGAGACACAACCACTGAGCCACATCCCCACGATGGATATTTTACTTTGAGATAGGGTCTTTATAAGTTACTTAGGACCTCACTAAGTTGCTGAGACTGAGTTTGAAGTCACAATTCTCCTGTCTCAGCCTTCTGAGCTGCTGAGATTACAGGTGTGCACCACCATGCCCAGCACTGAGCTTGATTTTAAAAGAGTAAATATAATCATTCTCTATGTAGGTAGAGACTGTAGGAACTGACATAAACTGAATGTGCAATAGTCTACCAAGAAGAAACTGTTATAAATGTGTATTGAACCTCAATTACATTATATAACAGGTATTCTGAGCATGAATGTCTTAGTAGGTGTCATAAAAATATCTAATGTGACTAACTGGCTACTGTGCTTCAAACTCTACCTTTCGAAATTCATTCTATGGAGCTTAAAATATTGCACTATCTTAACTCAATGGTACCAAAATGGAAATGCTCAGGATGTGACAGTACATTAATGACATGAAATTAATATAATATATTCAGATTAGTTATCCTATAGTGAGCTATTATCATTGGAAACAAGGAGTACAGCCCTGAGATACTTCATTTAATAATTATTATATGCCAGGAACTATGTATGTTCTTTCACATACTGTATCTTACTTTCTCCCCTTACCTATCCCAATGTAATGATAATGCAAAAGGTCCTGATTTGACACGATTTCTGAGATTGGGGTCTTTGACAAGCCGTTTTTCTCAGTCCCAGACAGAAGTTCACTAGGAGATTCTGAGCTTTACCTGCCTCCTTTGCCTCTGACATGATATACCCCATCTGTAGCTCCTGGAAGACGGAATTGCTACTGCTGATACTCTTGTCTGTTGCAGTAAGAGAATGCTGGCTGACTGAAGAAAAATTCATGCAACCCAGAAGGAGAAAAGAGCAAATAATCATAGGAAGAGTTGGGTGCATGGAATCTGCTGAAACCACTCTTCAACTAAAGCACTGTGGGCCAAGCCCAGACATACACAACTACATGTTCAGGGTGTGCCAGAATCCAGTAACCACCTCTCTGCAGTAGACGTGGTAAAGATCAACAAAAATAAAGGGAAGGAGACAATGGTAGGGACACTCAACCAGACTCACATGTTCAGTGGAGGTAATTGGGAGTGTTGAATCTGTCAACCACTGCGGCGAAGAGTAGCATTGTACAGTAGTGATGATTTCATACTGTCCACACACCCTAGAGGGCTATTTTAACCCTGAGGAGTGAGGTGAAATTCAAGATTGTTTCTATCTCTTTGAGATGGATACAAGTCTGGCCTATTTCCAGAGATGTCCCACCTCAGTGTGGGTTCTATCTTTCTTGTCACATTGGCATCAGTAGTTTCTGTCTATGTTATGGGGAGATTCCTATACCAGCAACGGATTGATGGTGGGAACAAAAAAAAATGGAGAGGTTTTCCAACTTATCCTCCTGGCAAGATCTTGGCAATCTGGCAGAAGCAAGTTGTGACTTTGTGTGCCACTTGAATTCCCAAAATGTACATGATATATATTGGGGATGGGGAACAATCAGCTATGGAGAAGTCACAAGAATGGATGACCACTGATCACCAATGTCTAGCCTCTTCTTCAATCCCTGAGACCAGACCATACTCACCAAATATCTCAAGCAGTCAATTATCCATGTCAATCTCTCATCACACCCTTAATATTGTGCGTGATTTCTAGTTTGCTGTTAATTTGCATCATCTTTTCACTAGTAGAACTGGCTTTTGCTTATTCCCTATATAAGAGAATCTGTGAAAACAAACTATTGCACTACCTCTCCATAACAGAAGGTGTATGTTGGAATGTTAAAATGGGGACAAGGGTGTGACAGGATACATCTACCTTTCCTTTTTATTTTTATTTCATTTTTATTTGGATTTTTTAGATATACATGACAGTAGAGTGTATTTTGACATATAATACATATAGGGAGTATAGCTTATTCTAATTAGGATCTCATTCTTTTTTTCTGTGATTTTTTAAAAATTTATTTATCCTAATTAGGAATACATGACAGCAGAATGCATTTTGATTCATTGTACACAAATGGAGCACCACTTTTCATTTCTCTGGTTGTACATGATGTAGAGTTGCAGCATATGTGCAGGCATACATGTACCTAGGGCATTGTTTTCCATCTCATTTCACCATATTTCCTGCCCCCATATATACTCCCCTCCTCTCCCTCCTCTTTGACCAAAGTTCCTCCATTCTTCTCATGCTCCACCTGCCCCCATTATGGATCAGCATCCCCTTATCAGAGAGAACATTTGCCCTTGGGTTTTCTGGGATTGGCTTACTTCACTTAGCATGATATTCTCCAACTCCATCCATTTACCTACAAATGCCATAATTTTATTCTCTTTTATTGCTGAGTAATATTCCATTGTGTATATATACCACAGTTTCTTTATCCATTCATCTATGGAAAGGCATCTAGGTTAGTTCCACAGTTTAGCTATTGTGAATTGAGCTGCTATAAACATTGAAGTGGCTGTGTCACTGTAGTATGCTGCTTTTAAGTCCTTTGGGTATAGACCGAGGAGTGGGATAGCAGGCTCAAATGGTGGTTCCATTCCAAGTTTTCTAAGGAATCTCCATACTGTCTTCCAGATTGGTTGTACCAATTTGCAGTCCCACCATCAATATATGAGTGTGCACTTCCCCCACATCCTCGCCCCAGACAGAAGCGTAGGCAGGAGGATCACAATTTCAAAGCCAGCCTCTGCATCTTAGTTAGGCCCTAAGCAACTCAGCGAGACCCTGTCTCTAACTAAAATACAAAAAAGGGCTGGGGATGTGTCTCTGTAGTTAAGCATCCCTTGGTTCTATCCCTCATACCAAAAAAATGTTCTATACAAAGAAAAAACAAATTATAAAGACATGTTTTGGAAGAAATTGTAGATATCCCTTTCCCTATTCAACTATTGTGACCTTTCTAAACCAATGAATAATATACAGATGATACAAGGGAACATTTAAGCTACTAAGAAACGAAGCATCATGATGGAAACAATTTGCTTGTTTGTTTATTTTTTTGTTTGTGGTACTGGGGATTGAACCCAGAGCCTCTTGTATGCTAGGCAAGTGTTCTATCACTGAGTTATACCCCCAACCCTTGATGGTAACTCATTTTATACAAACAATTCCTCTTAAGTTTTCCCTGATCTTGCCCTCATCTTACCATATTTTATTGGACTTTTTAATTTGAAAAAATACAATCATTAGACAATAATATTTAGGTTGCAATTGAAATGCCAAATAGCAACAATAAGAAGGTACTGAGCAAGCTGGGCATGGTGGCTCAGGCCTGTAATCCCAGCACTTAGGGAGGCTGAGATAGGAGAATCGCGAGTTTAAAGCCAGCCTCAGCAACAGTGAGGCACTAAGCAACTCAGTGAGACCCTGTCTCTACACAAAACACAAAATAGGGCTGGAGATGTGGCTCAATGATTGAGTGCCCCTGAGCTCAATCTCCAGTACCAAAAAAAAAAAAAGATACTGAGTGTTAGGTTGGGTCAGGGTCCAGGATGTTCAATTAGGGGGTCCAGTCAGCAGCTGTGGGAGTGGCCAGCCAGACACTGAGGGCACCAGTAGACACGCCTCCTGTCAATCAGCGGGTTTTCCTGACCTATCCAGGAAGGACTCTGGCCTTCTCTTCCTGCCCCCAAGCCCTCCTCTTCCTGACCAGGCTGTCTTGAAATTCTCTGTGCACCAGAGCCCGGGCGCCATTTCTCCCGGACACACTCTGATGGACAGGAGGATTCGGCTCGAGAGCATGTATTTTCAATAAAGTCTTGCCGAGTGGCTTTAATTCATCTCCTTCTGTTCGTCTAGTCTTTACATAATGGTGCGCGCTCGAAACCCGGGACAGTTTTGAACCTCCCCCATACTGGAGACGAGGCAAGCCCTCTGGACTGGGAGAACTCCTGTGCCACTCTCTGTCTTCCTCACCCGGACCGACAAGAGTGAGGTAGGGGGGCTGGGGCTGTAGCTCAGTGGTAGAGTGCTTGGCTAGCATGTGTGAGGCACTGGGTTCCATCCTCAGCACCACATATGAATAATAAATGAATAAGATAAAGATCTATCAACAACTAAAAAAAAAATTTAAAAAAAAAGAGTGTGGTAGTCTCCTGTTTCCTCTGACTCCTCAGCTTGCCCCCCCACCGCTTGCTCCAGAGGCCTACTCGTAAGTCACGCGCGTGCGCATAGGTCTCTGCCCGCCCAAGGCCACGTGGATTTGGGAAGACGTTCCCAATCCCCGTGTTAGTCATTCGCCGCCACCGTCTGGGCCCCGGAAAGTTCGCAGGGATGCCTCAATTCTCCACCTGGCTCTCTTGTTCTCCTGTGGGTGCAAACATTTTGATGGATGCCTTTTTATGTTCCCGCCCACTCCTCGGAACCGCTGAGAAGTCACAAGGAACCCCAAGTCTTCTCTACACCTCAAAACTCCACTGTACTATGGTTTAGATAACGGACCAAAATGGCCTCCAGGGGGAACTTTTGATTTGCAAATCCTCACTGATTTGGCTAATTTTTGTCACCGGATGGGGAAATGGACAGAAATTCCTTTCATCAGGGCTTTATTGGAAAGTGCGCTCTCGCCCCTCCCTTCTTTCTCATCTGTTCTGTCCTCTCAAGGTCTTCTCGCTAAAAGCCCCCTTTCCCATTTGCTTTTCTGTACCTCCTTCCTCATTCTCTGATCCTGCTCCCTACCCAGACACCCCCATCCCCTCTCCAAAGCCGAGGCAGTTCCCCAGCAGTTTCCCACGGGAGAAAACAAAACAGGCCTCAGTCCCACTGCTGGAAGGCAGGAACGAGGCATTGAACGGAGCCTGCCTGCCCCGCTTCCCTGCATTTCTCGCTGCCTCTGTGCTGCTCGGACGGGCAGCTCGGCATTTGTGGGCTGCCTGCCTTGCGGCAGCCCCTCCCCCCAGGTTACCACTTTACCTCTTAGCTCAAGGAAAAAACGGGAAAAGGTTACTTTACATCTGCCTAAGTTGCCCCGCTGATCAGATGTATTTTATCCAACTATAAAAGTTTTTTTACACTCTACTAAGACTAGATACACCTACCTTTAATTAAAAAGGCCTTTTTGCTTTTCATTTTGTCTGTTTTTTCTGTATTGTCTGTTTCCATCTACATGTGTTTATGTAAACCCAATATATTAAAAATGGATCCAAATATTTTTAATTCACATGATTTAAAAGGTTCAATTTAAATTGAATAAACACAAAGGTTTATAAATTCCTATATGAAGTTTTAAAGGTTTCTATTGTTGCCTAAGTTCAAAAAATTACAAGGATTGCTTTAGGATATGAACAGAAGGAATTAAAGATTCTAAATATGGTATTTATTGGAAGGAAAGAGAATATTTCTGATCAAAAGGTTTACAACTATGATTAAACAAAAAGTTAAAATCTAAAACAATGTTCTGCTCTTACTAAGATAACTTTCTTACATCAGGTTTTATCACTCGAGGAAACTAACTTTCAAAAATTGGTGTTTATATAACTATGGTTAAACAATACCAATGCAATTATGGTGCTACCAGTTCTATTTTTATATTAAATGTGTTCATTTATTTCAGATATAAAAGCTTTAATGTAGAAAGTTTTAAAAGAGCATTATATCAAGCTGATGTTCTCCAAACTGAACTTGTATGGTATCCATTTATATCATTTAATGTTTTATAACTGAACCTACCATCAATAACATGAGGCTTTAAGTTATTTTTACATCAGAGTGATCCTTTAAATAAATGAGGACCTAATCTATTTAATATTCTACTAAGATTTTTCAAGGAGCCCCATCTTACCTGAAATAGTTCTGTCTCCTAGCTTACTACAATAGCTTCAAAGTAGGTGAGGCTCCAGTTCATTTAAAGATATATTCAAAGGATTAATTTGTTGTAAAGATCATTAGGATCTCAAACAGGGATATAATATGTAATTCAGCCAAAACTTGAGAAAGCTGTTACACAAACTAAATATGTTTTAACTGTTATTAATTTTATTTTGTATTTTCCTTAAACTCTAACTATTGCCTGTTAATGTTTTACAGAGGTACTACTTCAAGAACAACCAATCCAGATTATTTTAAGATAAATCAGCCATCACCTATAGGATAGACATTAAAATTAAAGCCCAGTACCCTTACTTTAAGACTGGTGAAATTGGCTTGCTGAGTGTTTAAGATCAAGACTTAAAACTAAAATTAAATTAAAGGGCCAAGAAAACCAGTATTTGGCTCTTGCCCTTTGAGTCAACCTGAATCCAAGGAATGAGGAAACTTCTCTGAAGCGCTCTACACCTCTGGGCCTTGGGACCTCCTGATCGGGGAGATTTCTGAGACCATTAGAGAATTAAAGAGCCAATCAAATGCCATACGATGAAGAGGAAAGTCATAGAAAAAGGGAATCATCCCTCATGCTTCCCTGGGGAAGCCACATGTTCAGCACCAGACCTCAACCTATCCTAACGCAGATGGCACTAGCAGAGCTAACAAGCTGCCCTCAAGTTCCTCAAGGATGCCTCCCAGGAGACCAAAAGGTGACTCTTAAATAGGTAAGAACAAAAGTCAATTTGACTTGCTTCATCTTAAACACCTAGCACAACTAAGAACACAGCCATTCCTAGGCATTTAAAATAGTTTAAAGATAGACATCTGTGACATTACAAACTAAATACTATGTTTAAATGTCTTGTCCTCTCCAACCTTGTTATGGGGACAAATTCTCAACTCTTATACTGCCTACATCTCAGACTGTTTCCTCTGTGTATATTTAAATCATAATTTTAATTCTCATTGATGTTCCTCAATTAACTGTACAGTAAGGCTGAATTACCATGACTTGTTACCACCTCCCTCTCTAAGGCCAAAAAAGGGCCATCTTTCTATTGGTAATAGTTGGGCTTTCCTTGGCCCCCATTCACTACCTCTGGGCTAGGGCAAGAGGTCTTGATTATGCAGTAACTGATACTTAAAAACTTAAACAAATTTCATTACAGAATAGACCAGCCTTTGACTCCCATCACATTGGACTCCCACCAAACTCAAAACTTCTCAGCAGCCCTCCTTCTTTTTTCTGCTAATCAGTAATCTCTCCCAAGCTTCTGTTCCTACCCACAGGTGATGCTTCTACATTCAAGCAACATGACTGACAACCAGCGGTTCCCACACCCCTGCATCTGCCTCCCTGCCTGACCAACACCCAAGCCATCTCCCTCTTGGTGCCCCCAATCCCGCACAAAGCAGCCAGACCGAATCTGCTGTCCTATATCATCAAAAAAGCTGGGATGTTAGGTCAGGTCAGGGTCCAGGACATCCAATTAGGGCAACCGGTCAGCAGCTGCGGGAGCAGCCAGCCAGATGCTGAGGGCACTAGTAGACACACCTCCTGTCAATCAGTGGGTTTTCCTGACCTATCCAGGAAGGACTCTGGCCTTCTCTTCCTGCCCCAAGCTCTCCCCTTCCTGACTGGGCTGTCTTGAAATTCTCTGTGAACTGGAGCCCCAGCACCATTCTCCCGGACACACTCTGATGGACGGGAGGATTCGGCCCGAGAGCATGTATTTTCAGTAAAGCCTTGCTGAGTGGCTTTAATTCATCTCCTTCTGGTCGTCTCGTCTTTACACTGAGCAAAGAATATGTTTTCCTCTTCAGAGGCTACTGCAGTGAGGCAAGAGAGAGATTGGTGGCTTGGGTTAGGGTGGAAATAAGAGATGGGGGGAGCCAAGGCAAGAGGAGGGATTTGAAAGTGATTTTGGAAGTTGACTTAGATGTTTTTGAGTGGTTCTAACAGAAAACCAGAGACAACTTGATTTGTAAAGAACAGAAATATATTTCTCATAGTTCTGGATGCTGAGAAGTCCAAGTTCAAGGTGCTGGTGACTGGTGAGGGCCTTCTTGCTGCATTCTTGCATGGTGGAAATAAAGTGCAAGAGAAAGAAAAACAAGAGAGTAAACACTTGTTTTAGTCAGCTTTTTTTTTTTTTTTGCTGCTGTGAACAATAGACCTGACAAGAAAAATTTACAAAAAGAAGTGTTTATTTGGGGGCTCATGTTTTTAGAGGTCTTAGTCTGTAGGTGGCTGTTTCTATTGCTCTTGGTTCAAGGTGTGGAAGAACATCATGGCAGAAGAGTGTGGCAGAGGAAAGCACCTCAGAACATTGCATCAGGAAGCAGAGGGAGAGACTAAGATCATCTCACAA
Source organism: Xerus rutilus (assembly GCA_028644305.1). Classification (NCBI taxonomy): domain Eukaryota; kingdom Metazoa; phylum Chordata; class Mammalia; order Rodentia; family Sciuridae; genus Xerus; species Xerus rutilus. The sequence goes on from CM053417.1 coordinate 36,460,500, forward strand.
AATATATACTCCAAGGATCACCCACAATGGCGCACGTCCTCCAACCACATCCTACATACCTATAGTCACCACTCGGATAATACCTACCAGGGTTTAAGGCTCTCATAACCCAATCATTTCACCTCTGAACTTTCTTGTATTGTCTTACACATGAGCTTATGGAGGACACCTAATCTAAACCGTAGTAACACTAGCACAAGCCCTTTTTATGATACTAATCCATTCATGAGGGCTCTGCCTATTAAGCCCCACTCCCAGTACTGTTGCATTGAGGAGTAAGTTTTCAATACATGAATCTTGGGGCCGTAATCAGATCACAACATAGGTATATTTGTGATAAACTAGATATGCCTTCTTTCCTGTAGAGCAACTAAGGAAGTTGATAGTGTCTGGGGTCACAAGGAGAGGTTGATTTGACTGGAGCAGGGCAGAGCTAAAATCCATTTTTTCATTTAAATTAATTTTTAACTTATATGCATAAAATTGCATATATTATTAGGGTACCATGTGATGTTTCAACAACTGTATATACATTGTATATTGTCTAAATCAGGTTAAGCAATATGTGATAGGCTAACCTTTATCTCCCAAAATACTTGTGCCTTCTTTATGGTGAAAACGTTCAAAATTCTCTCTTTTAGTTTTCTGAAATATGTAGTACATTTGTTATCTATAGTGACTCCACTATTCAATAGCACATGACAGTTTTCTGATCCTGTCATTTGGTACTCAATGAACAATTTTTCCCCATCCCTCAAACCCACAATCTCTCCAGATTTTGGTAACCACTATTCTACTCTCAACTTCTATGAGATCAACATTTTTAGATTCCACATATGCGTGAGATCATATGGTACTTGTCTTTCTGTGCCATAATCATCTCCAGTTCCATCTATGTTGCAGACAATAACCGGATTTTATTCTTTTTATTGGTGAATAGTATTTAATTGTGTATATGTACCACATTTTTAAATCCATTCTTCAGTTGATGAACACTTAAGATATTTCCATTTCTTAGCTATTTTGAATAGTGCTGCAGTGAACATGGAAGTCCAGATCTCTCTTTGATATGCTGATTTCGTGTTCTATGCATATATACCTAGTATTGAGATGACTTCAATACAGCAATTCTATATTTAATTTGAGAGGGACTTTTGCTTGGGGGGGACTTCTGCATGTTTTCCACAATGGCTGTACTAATCTACATTCCCACCAACAGTACTCAAGCGTTACCTCTTCCCAACATCCTTGCCAGCACTTGCTATCTTTAGTGTTTTTAACAAGAGCCATTCTTACTGGAGTGAGGTGATATCTCATTGTGGTTTTGATTTGCATTTCCCTGATAATTAGTGATGAGAAGTATTTTATCATAATAATCATTGGTCATTTGTATGTCTTCTTTTGAGAAATGCCAATTTAGATCTGTTGCCAATTTTTAAATCAAGTTGTTTATTGCTATTGAGTTTTTGGAGTTTCTGTGTATTGTGCATATCAACCCCATGTCAGATGTATAGTTTGCAAATATTTTTTCCAATTCTATAGGCTGTCTCTGCATTCTGTTTATGGTTTCCTTTGTTGTGCAGAAGCTGTATTTTGATATAACAGTTTTTCTATTTTTACTTTTATTTCATGTGCTTTTGGGGGTCTTTTCTCAGATATCATTGCTCATTCCAATGTCCCAAAGCATTTCTCTTGTGTTATCTTCCAGTAGTTTCATAGTATCAGGTCTTACATCTAAGTTTTTAATCAATTTTTAAATTAATTTTTGTAACTGGTGACATAGTCTGTTTTCATTCTTCTGCATGTTCATATTCAATTTTCCCAGCACCTTTAATCCAAAATACTGTGTTTTCTCAAATATATGTTCTCAGCACCTTTGTTGAAAATCAGATGACTGGGGAGTGATATTGGACAAGTTATATTGTTATATAGCGTGTGTGTACAAATATGTAATGAATCCCATCAATAAGTACAACTGCAATGCACCAAAAAACAAATAGGAAATGAAAATCAGATGACTAAAGATGTGTGAGGTTCTAGGTGCTCTATTATTTTCCATTGGTCAACCTGTCTTTTATGTCAATACCATGCTGTTTTGATTACTATGGCTTTGTAGTATATTTTTAAGTCCAGTAGTATAATGCATCCTGCTTTGTTTATTTTGTTCAAGATGGATTTGGCTATTCGAAGTTGTGGTTTCATAATAATTTGTGAGTTTATTTTTCTAGTTTGGTGAAGAATGTAATTGTTACTTTCATAGGAATTGCATTGACTCTATACATTTCTCTGGGTAATATTTTAACAATATCAATTCTTCCAATACATAAGCACTGAATATCTTTTTGGTTTGTGTGTGTGTGTATGTGTGTCCTCTTCAATTTCTTTTACAATGTTTTGAAGGATTCAAATCAAGATTCATAACTGTTAGCTTTTGGAATTCAATTTTTCATTGAGATAATTACAGATTTGCAAGCAGTTATAAATAATACAGAGAGATTCTATGTATCATTTACCCAGTTTCCACTAAGGCTAATGCCTTTCCAAATTATAATGTAGTTTCATGATCAGGACATTGATATTGATGTAATCCATCAATCTTATTTCTATTTCCCCTTATTTGTGTGTGTATGTGTGTATTAACTTCTATACAACTTTAGCACACATATAGGGGTTGTGTCTATCACCATAGTCAAGATGCTTAATGGTTTCAACATTACAAGGATCTCTCTTACCCATTTATAATCACATCCACTACATTCCTCCACCATCCCCTCTTCTCCTCATCCCTCAATCCACAATGTTTTTCATATCAAAAATATTGTATAAATGGAAATATATAGTATAGACTTTTTGAGATTAGCTTTTTTCATCCAGCATATATCAGTAGTCCATCCTTTTATACTGTTGAGTACTATTCCATTGTATGGATATTTCCCAGTTGCTCAATCATTCACCCAATTAAAGGCTCTGGGATGGCTGCAGTTTGGGGTTATTAAGAGTAAAGCTGCAGCTGGCTGTGATGGCTCAAGCCTGTAATCCCAGCACTTTGGGAGGCTGAGACAGGAGAATCATGAGTTCAAAGCCAGCCTCAGCAATGGTGAGATGCTAAGCAACTCAGTGAGACACTGTCTCTACATAAAACACAAAATAGGGCTGGGGATGTGGCTCAGTGGTCGAGTGCCCCTGAGTTCAATCCTCTGTACCCAAAAAAAAGAAAAAAAAAAACCAACAAAACAAAACAAAAAAAAAAGAGTAAAGCTGCCATAAACATTCATGTACAAGTTTTTGTGTCAGTATAAGTTTTCATTTCTAAGGGATAAAAGCCCAATTGTTCAATTGTTCTTCATATGGTAATAGCATATTTGCTTTTGTAAGAAACTAATGAATTGTTTTCCAGAGTGGCTGTACTATTGTACCTTCTCACCAGAAAGGTATGAATGATATGGTTTCTCAACATCCTTACCAGTATTTGTTTTTTCACTACTCTTTATTTTACTCATATTTGTAGGTTTTTAAAATTACAGCTTTATAATTATGCATACTAATTGAGTTCATTTTGACAAAAATCATACATGCACCTGTAATCCCAGTGGCTTAGAAGGTTGAGACAGGAGGATTGTGAGTTTAAGGCCAGCCTCAGCAAGTTAGCCAGGCCCTAAGAAACTCAGTGAGATCCTGTCTCTAAATAAAATATAGAAAAGGGCTAGAGATGTGGCTCAGTGGTTAAGTGCCCCTGGGTTCATTCTCTGGTATTAAAAAAAATCATACATGCAAGGAATTTAATTTAAATCCCCATTCCCTCCTTTTCTTCCTCTCTTTCCTCCCCTATTCTCCCTCCTGTACTTTACTGATAATCCTTAAACTCCTTTATTTATTTATTTTTATTGTACTTTTTACATATACATAAAGGTGAAATTCCCTGTGGCATGTTTATATATGTCTATAACATGATTATATTAGATTAATTCCATATTCCATATTTCTTCCCCTTCTCCTTCCTTTCTCCCTCATTCTTGTTCTCCTGCCACTACTCCACTGATCTATCTTATATCTTTATGATATCTGATCCCCTCCCCAACCACCTCCTTTCCTTGACTTTGCTCCAGGTTTCTCATATGAGAGAAAGCATTCAATCCTTGATTTTCTGCATCTGGCTTATTTAGCATGATTTTCTCCATTACCATCCATTTATCAGTAAATAATGTTATTTCATTCTTCTTTATGGCTAAGTAGAACTCCATTGTGTATATATACCACATTTTCTTGATCGATTCATCTATTGATGAGCATCCAGATTGTTTCCATAATTTGGTTCTTGTGAATTGTGCTGCTATAAACATTGATGTGGGTGTATCAGTATAGTATGCTACTTTTAGATCTTTTGCATAAATACTGAGTAGGATGGCTGGGTCATATGGTAGGTCTATTCATAATTTTTGAGGAAATCTCCACACTCTTTCCAGAGCAGTTAAACTAATTTGTAGTTCCACCAACAATGTATGAGTGTATCTTTTCCCCCACATCCTCGCCAGTATTTATTATCAAATTATATTCTTGATATTACCATTCTGACTAGAGTGAGATGAGATCTTAGTGTAGTTGTGATTTGCATTTCATTGATTACTAGAGATGTTGAACATGTTGTCATATATTTGTTAGCCATTTGTGTTCTTCAGAGAAATGTCTTTTTAGTTCTTTTGCCCATTTATTGATTGGATTATTTGTTTTTGTCTTTGGCATTGAGTCTTTTGAGTTATTTATATATCCTGGATATTAATCCCGTCAGAGAAGTAAATAGCAAAGATTTCTCACATTGGGTAGGCTCTCTCTCCACTCCCTTATCATTTTCTTTGCTATGCAGAGTTTTTAAATTTGATATCATCCTACTTATTGATTCTTGGTTTTATTTCTTAAGCTTTAGGGATTCTGTTGAGGAAATCAGTGCCTGCACCTATAAGATAGAGTGTTGACCCTATGTTTTCTTCTATCAGTTGCCAGGTTTCTCGTCAAATTCCTAAGTCTTTGATCCATTTTGATTTGACTTTTGTTCTGTATGAAAGATAAGATTGAATTTCATTCATCTCCATTATGGATATCCAGTTTTCCCAGCACCATTTGTTAAAAAGACTGTCTTTTCTCATACATATAGCGTATGTATTTGGCACCTTTGTCAAGTATCAGATGGCTGTAAGCATGTGTCTTCTATTCTGTTCCATTGGTCTTCACATCTATTTTAATTCAAATACCATGCTGCATTACTACTAGAGCTCTGTAGTATAATTTGAGATCAGGTATTGTGATGCCTCCTGCATCACTTTTCTTGTTCATATTTGCTTTGGCTCTTCTGAGGCTCTTATTCTTTTAAATGAATTTAGGACTATTTGTTTCTAGGTCTGTGAGTTCTGTGAAGAATACCATTGCATTGAATTGTATATTGCTTGAATTGTATATTGCATTGAATCTGTATATTGTTTGTGGTATTATGGACATTTTGATTATATTAATTCTGTCTATGCAAGAACATGGAGGTCTGTCCATTTTCTGAGTGCCTCTTCAATCTCTTTCTTCAGTGTTACATAGTTTACTTTGTAGAAAAATTTTACCTCCTTGGTTAGAATAATTCCCAGGTATGTGTGTGTGTGTATGTGTGTGTGTGTGTGTGTGTGTGTGTTAAGTGATTGTGAAGGGGATGGTTTTCCTGATCTTTTCCACAGCTGAATCACTGTTGGAGTAGAGAAAAGCTATTGATTTATGAGTCTTGATTTTGTATCCTGCTACTTTGCTAAATTCATTTTATCAGCCTTAGAAGTCTTGTGGAATTTTGAGGTCTTCTAGATAGAGGATAATGTCATCAGCAAATAGTGTTGGTTTGACTTCTCTTTTCTAATTTGAATCTATTTAATTTTCATCTCTTGCCTGAATTCTCTGACTAAAGTTTTGAGAACTATATTGAATATAAGTAGTGAGAATGTACACCCTCATCTTGTTTCCAATTTTAGAGGAAAAGGTTTCAATTTTTCTTCATTCAATTTGATGTTGGTGATGGGTTTGTCATATGTAGTCTTTATAATACTGAAGTAACTTCCTTCTATCTCTAGTTTCTCCACTGTTTTTAACATGCATGTTTGCTGTATTTTATCAAAGATCTTTTCTGCACCTATTGAGATGAGCATATGATTCTTGTTCATAATTCTATTTAAATGATGAATTACTTTTATTGGTTTGTGTATGTGGAACCAATCTTGCATCCCTGGGTTGAAGCTCACTTATCATGGCATACTATCTTCTTCTTAATATGTTTGAAGGGATACCATAGATTGAACACAGGGGTGCTTAACCATAGAGCCACCTTCCTAGCCATTTTTATATTTTATTTTGAGACAGGATCTGACTAAGTTCCTTAGGGCCTTGCTAAGTTGCTGAGACTGGATTTGAACTTGGGATCCTCCTGCTTTAGCTTTCTGAATTGCTGGGACTACAGGCGTGCACCCTGCCCAGCCCTAATATGTTTGGATGTGGTTTACTAACATTTTATTAAGGGATTTTTCATCTATGTTCATCAGGAATATTTATCTGTAGTTTTCTTTCCATCATGAGTCTTTGTTTTTGCTATCAGAGTTACACTGGCTTCATAGAATGTGGGAGTGTTCCCTGCTTTCCAATTTCATGGAATAATTTGAGAAAAACTGGTGTCACTTCTTCAAAGTTCTCAGCTGAGAATTCATCCAGTCCTGAGCTTTTCTTTGTTAGTATGCTTTTAATTGCTATTTCAATTTTATTACTTGATATTTGTTTATTTAATCTTCCACTATCTTCTTATTAAATTTGGGCAGATTGAATGTGTCTAGAAGTTTGTTAATATCTTTTAGATTTTGAAGTTTATTGGAGCATAAATTCTTAAAATAGTTTCTTTTATTCTTTTTATTGGTTCTTTGTAGTTTCACATATCATTAGGATTCATTTTGACATAATTAAGAAAGCGTGGAATATAATTTGCTCTAATTCAGTCCCCAGTACTTCCCATTTCCCTCCTTTCCTCCTTACCCTTCTTGCCTTTCCTCTACTCTACTGATCTCTATTCAACTGACTTAGAGTTTTTTTGTTTGTGTGTATGGGTTTTTTGTTGTTGTTGTTGTTAGTGTCTTGTGGACTAATTATCCGGATTTCAGAAGTATATGTGGTGACATCTCCTTTTTCAGATATAATTTCATTGATTTGGGTCTTCTCTATCTTTCTTTTGGTTAGCTTGACTAAGGATTTTTCAATCTTATTTATCTTTTCAAAGAACCAACTCTTCATTGCATTGATCGTGTACTTTTTATTCTCAATTTCATTAATTTCAGCTCTAAATTTATTATTTCCTGTCCTCTGATTTAGGAGTTAGTTTTTTTATTTGTTTTCTAAGGCCTTGAGATGAAGCATAAGTTTATTTATTTGGGATCTGTTTATTTGATGTAGACACTCAATGCAACGAATTTTCCGTTTAGTACTGCTTTAATAGTGTCCCAAAGATTTCGATATGTTGTATCTTTATTTTCATGTGTCCCTATGAATTTCTTCTCTCATTTCTTCTTTGATCCATTCTTCATTTAACAGAGTATTGTTTAATCTCCATGTGTTTCTGTGGTTTTTATTATTTTTCTTGCTGTTGATTTCTAGTATTATTCCATTATGATCTGATGGGATGCATGGAAATATACCAAGTGTTTTTGCATTTGCTAAGATTTATATTGTGACCTAGAATATGGTTTATTTTGGAAAATGTTCCATGGGTTGCTGAGAAGAAGGTTAATTCAGCTGTTTTGTAGTGAAGTATTCAATAGATGTCTATTAGATTCATTTGATTTATAATATTGTTTAGGTTGGATATACCTTCATTGATTTTATGCCTTGATGATTTATCTAATGGTGATAAGGGTGTGTTGAAATCACCCAGTATGATTGTATTGGGGTCTGTCTGAGACTTAATATCAGGAGTTCTTTTTTTTAATGTAACTGGGTGCATTGATATTTGGGACATATATATTTACTATCATATCTTCTTGTTGTATTGTTCTCCTTACCAGCATATAATGAACTTCTTTGTCTATTCTGATTAAGTTTTCTTTGAAATCAGCTTTGTCAGATATGAGAATACCTATTATGGCTTGTTTTCACACTTCAGTTGCATGGAATGTTTTTCTATCATTTTATCTTTAGCCTATGAGTATCGTGTAAATAGCATATAGTTGGATCTTGTTTTAGTATTTATTCTGCTAGTCTTTTTTTTTGATACTGGGGATTGAACTCAGGGGTACTCGACCACTGAGCCACATCCCCAGCCCTATTTTGTGTTTTATGTAGAGACAGGGTCTCACTGAGTTGCTTAGCACCTCACCATTGCTGAGGCTGGCTTTGAACTCACGATTCTCCTGTCTCAGCCTTCCTAAGTGCTGGGATTATAGGCGTGTGCCGCTGCACTCGGCTTAGTCTATGTCTTTTAATTGGGGAGTTGAGATCTTTATATTCAGTGTTATTGTGGATATGTGTTTGTGGTTTGCTGGCATTCTTGTTATATTTTATTCTGTCCTGATTCTTGTTTACATTATTAGTCTTCTATTGATCTTCATTTATTTGAGAGTTTGGAGTTTTGTTTACGGATTCCTCTGTGTGCAAGTTATCTTTGAGAATTGTTTGTAGTGCTGCCTTGGTTGTTATATGTTCTTTTAGTTTATCTTTGTTATGGGAAACTTTTATTTCTCCATCAAATATAAAAGAGAGCTTTGCTGGGTATAGCAATCTTGGTTGACGATTGTTTTCTTTTAGAACTTGGAATATCTTATTTCAGGCCTTCCTTGGTTTTATAAATCAGAGTAAGCCTTATTGGTTTGCCTCTAAAAGTGACCTGATCTTTCTCTCTTATAGCTTTTATATTCTTTCCTTATTTTTTATGTTAAGTATTTTGCTTATGATGTGTCTTGGAGAAACTCTCTCCCAATTAGTTCTATTGGGGATCTTGTATGCTCCTGTATGCAGATGTCTATCTCACTTCTGATATGGGGAAAGTTTTCTGTGACTTTATCATTGAAAATGTTCTTAATGTTTTTAGCATGTATTTCCATGTTCTCTTCTATCCCAATGATTTTCAGGTTTAGTCTTTTGATGTTGTCCCACAGTTCTTGTATATTATGAAAGGTAGTTTTCCCCTTTATTATAGTCTGTGTATTCAAGTTCATGTATCCTGTCTTCAAGGGCTGAAGTTCTATATTTTACACAATCTAATCTGATGGTGATGCTTTCAAGTGAAATTTTAATTTAATTCACTGTGTCTTTCATTTCCAGGAGTTCTGATGGGTTTTTTTTAATGTTTCTATTTCTTTATTGAAATGGTCTTTTATATCCTGTATTTGCTCTCTCAATTCCTTTCTTAGATCTTATTTTAATTCATTGAACATTTTAAAAATCAGTTTTTATAATCTTTCTCTGGAATTCCACTTCTGTATCTGTGGGATCCTTTGGGAATTGTGAATTTTGGGGGAGCATTTGTTTGCTGGTTTCCTCAGGTTTTCAGAAGTCCTGGGCTTGTGCATCAATTATGGTGGATTCCCCTTCTTATTTTTTAAAAAATATTTTAGATGTAGATGAACACAACACCTTTATCTTATTTATTTATTTTTTATGTGGTGTTGAGGATCAAACCCACTGCCTCACACATGCCAGGCAAGCACACTACCACTGAGCCACAATCCTAGCCCCACCTTCTTCTTTTATCCACATGTCCTTATGTATGCAGTTCTTTTTATTCCAGAAATTTTCTGGTTCTGTTATATGAGTACATGTTGAAGAGGAGAGACTTAAAGTCCCCCTCTGGCTGTTCCTCCTTGAGGCTGGGTTTTTTGGTTTTTGGGCTTTTGTCTCCCCAATTCTACAAGCTGAAAGAGTGTTTAGGTTCAGGTGATTCTAGATCATGTGTGGGCTGAGATTCACTGTTGTTTGTCTGGGTTGTATTTCTCAGCAGGTCTCTACTCTGTAATCTTGATGTGTCCAATTCACTTTCGAGCCCATCTTAGAGGAGGAGGGATCCAGGAATAGCACTAATGTCAGTAACCAATGTATAGTTTTAAGATTAATGTTTGGTGTCTACTTTGACATACATTAACATTAATTGCCAGTTAAATAGGAATAATGGAGTCAAAATTTAGCATCAATAACAGCAATAGAAAACTGTGAACTAAATTAGGCATTCAACATCCAGTGTCTATTATGTTGTCCACTGTATTAGCAATCACATCAACATGAATGGGGTATGAATTACATAAAATACATAATACTATTATTCAGTGAGATTACAGTTTCTTAAGCAAAGAGAAAGTATGGTGGGAAGGTGAGAGAAAGTTTGAAATATTTTTAAAAAGCACTCAGAAGAGAGGCAGGAGGTAGATAGCAGATGTCACCTGTAAAAGAAGAAGGAATAAATGATTAAATGAAAGTAATAAAATAGAGGAAATGGGAACAAGAAATTTGGCTGTTAGTGGGCAAGGATAGTGAGGAAGGAGAGGTAAGAGGGGCAAGAACCAAAGTATGAACAAACCAGCAACTATAAGATCAAATCAACTTAAACCTAGGTATAATTGAATCCTACCTAAGACAAATCAAGGCTAAATAATAACCAAGTATAGTAGTAAGTAATTACTATGAAAGCAAAATTATAAAAACATACGTACATTTTTTTCTTTTTGGTACCAGGGATTGAAATCAGGGGCACTCGACCACTGAGCCACATCCCCAGCCCTATTTTGTGTTTTATTTAGAGACAGGGTCTCACTGAGTTGCTCAGCGCCTCGCCCTTGCTGAGGCTGGCTTTGAACTGGTGATTCTCCTGTCTCAGCCTCCCTAAGTGCTGGGATTACAGGCTTGCGCCACTGTGCCTGGCTCATACATACATTTTTGAACCTATCCATGCAATGAGTACATACAAATCTACATACATGCACACACGATTACAAACAATGGAAAAAAGTTGTAATATTATGAATTGATGTTTTTTAAAAAGTTTTAATTTTACAAAAGAAGACTAAAATGGATTAAAATAGAAATATGGAGAAAAGAAAAAAGGAAGTGAGAGAAACAAAATCTTGCTAAGAATATAAACGATTTATTTCCACTGAAGTGGTTAAAATTGTTGGCACGGATGGATTTTCATTTTTTATATTTGGTTTTGACTTCGTAATCCTTGAGTCAAGGGTTGGGGTTTGTTAAGCCCAATGCCTTTAAGTTCCTCTATTAGCTGTTAGCCTTTGTGGCTAGGAAGTACATCTGCTTGTAGTAGATCTCAGCTTCAAGTCCCCCAGTATATGGTGGGGTAGCACAATTTAGGGACTGACAAATTGTATGTTTCTGTGGTGGGGATGGTGCAGAGTTCTAAATTGGAGTTTCCAGTAATTGGAGTTTAGTCTCAACTGAATTTTGGAACTCTGGGGGTGAGAGTTTGAAAGTTGATCCACACTCCCTATTTCTGGGATATGCCAGTCTCTGCAGGATGCTTGGATCTGCAGGGTCTTTGGTAAAATCTACTTTTAGGGCATAGGGACAAAACCACCACATGTTTCAGCTTCACCGGTATGAATATGTAACACCTGGTGTCTTCCCCGAAGTGCAGACGCTCCAGTATGGTGTTCATAGCACCAGCACACCAAGGTAGCTTTCTTCCTTGGGATCCAGATCCTGAATGGCCGGGTATAATATTCCTTGTGCCTAATTCTGTTTCTGGTTCAGGCACCTTCTGGAGATTATTTTGAGTTGGCTGCAGGAGTTTCCAATCTCCTGTCTCTGTTCTCAGGTGCACCAAACAGCAGATTGTCCCATGAAGTGCACATGCAGAGCACTGCATCAGCACTGGTGGTAGATTTCCCCACCCAGCACATAGGAGCATGATGGCTGCTTTCCCTGTCTGGGAACATTTTCAATGCCCAGAATGTTAGGTTTGCTTTCGCTAAGCAGATCTCCCTACTGACTGGACCCATTAAAATCAGCCTTCTTCTCCATTCCACCAGTTTCCCCAAGTCAATTTGTCTTTATTTTAAATTTCTATATCCACCAGCTACAATGTCTCCTTAGCCTATGCTGCCCTTGCCCTTTATTACCACTGCTAACAGCCAAGATGGTGCTTCTGTAATGAGTTATTTCTTCCTTTCAAGTTTCTGACTTTCTGTGCCAATATAGTTTTTTTTTTTTTTTTACGGTTCAGTATTAAGTTTGAGTTCCCTTAGTTACCTGCCTCACTAAGAAACTCTCTTCCTGCTTTGCAAATCTGATGTTGAGGAGCTGCTGGGAAGCGCATCCTTCTTCTAATCCACCATTCTCTTTCTTCGTAGGTTTTTTATATATATTACAATTCTTTAATGGAATGATTAACAATATAAAATATTGACATTAAATGGGGGATAATAAAAGACAAATAAATATACTTTCAAAATTAATCAACTCAATTTTTATAAATTAAAAAAATAAGATGCCAAATTGGAGCTTTTATACATTTTCAGCCAATGCCATCTTTTGAGGAATTAACTGGCTGGTGACATTCTGCTTCCACTTGAGATTCTCAAGTCCCTCCCTTCCCTGCCCTTGGTCTAGCAGATGAAGTTGCCAGAGTTAACTCATTTGCCCACATTATTCACTGAGAATTCATCAGTTTATATATTTATTACCCTACCCCTGTTCTGGTCTGTGAAATCCTTAAGAGAGTCAACCCTAAGTTTCATCACCAACAAGGCTCTTTATGATTCTATATGATTAAGCTTTTTATTTATTTATTCTACTTAGTTTTTTAAAGTGATATATTGTTGTAGTTTTGATTTCCATTTCCTAATGGCTAATAATCTTGATCATCTTTTCATGTGACTAGTTGACATTATTTATTTTTTGTGAAATATTTTTTCATATGTTTTACCTGTTTTTCATTTTGTTTGTTTTTTTTTGTTTATTTTTTGATTCTTTACTGTTGAGCTTTATGAATTCTTTATATATTGTGGATACTAGTCCTTTGTGGCATATGTGATTTCCAAATATCTTATCCCAGTTTGTGGCTTGTCTTTTCATCCTAGTGATATGAAATTCACAAAACAAAAACTCCTAATGTTGTTGAGGTCCAATTTACAATGTTTGCTTTTTATGGATCAGGTTCTGGTATCAAGTCTAAGAACTCTTTGCCTACCCCTAAATCCCAAATCTCTCCAAAGCTTTCTAAGACTTTATAGTTTTTTGTTTCACATTTAGGTTTATAATAATATATTTTGAGTTAATTTACATATTAACAAAAATTTTAAATTAACATATGAATTTTTGCCTATGCATATCTAGTGGTTTTGGTACTTTTTCTTGAAAAGACTATTGCTCTTTCATTGAACTAGTTTTGCAATTTCATCAATAGTATTTGAGCACAATTGTGTAAGTTACCTATTGTGTTCCATTGATTTATATTCCACATATTTTCTTTTTAAATTTTTTTAGTTGTAGATGGACACAAATATCTATTTATTTTTTATGTGGTGCTGAGGATTGAACCCAGTGCCTCCCACATGCAAAGCAAGCACTCTACCACTGAGCTACAGTCCCAGCCCCCATATATTCTTTTTTTAATGAACATTTTCTCTGGGTTTTATCTTTTTAGAGAATATTTGTACATAAAAACAATCAAACGGAAAGGAAAAATTAAGCAAGCATTAAGGATTCCCATTCCTTCCTAATATTTCTCTTTTTTATTTGTTCTTTTTTATATATACATGACAGAAGAGTGTATTTTGACATGTTATGCATACATGGAGGATAATTTCCCATGCTTGTGGTTTACACAATGTGGAGTTACACTGGTCATGTATTCATGTATGAACATAGGAAAGTTATGTCTGATTCATTCTACTGTCTTTCCTATTCCCGTCCCCTCCCCTTCCCTTCACTCCACTTTGTCTAATCCAATGAACTTCTATTCTTCCCTCCACCACCCCCGTCTCGTTATTTTGTGTTAGCATCTGCATATCAGAGAGAACATTCAGCCTTTGGTTCTTTGGAATTTGCTTATTTCATTTAGCATGATATTCTCCAGTTCCATCCATTTATCAGCAAATGTCATAATTTCATCCTTATTTATGGCTGAGTAATATTTGATTGTGTGTATATAACATATTTTTCTTTAATCATTCATGTGTTGAAGGGCACCTAGGTTGGTTCCATAGCTTAGCAATTTTGAATTAAGCTGCTATAATCATTGATGTGACTGGTAACTGCAATATGTTGATTTTAAGTCCTTTGAGTATATACTGGGGAGTGGAATAACTGGGTTAAATAGTCTAATATCAGACTGTATTGATTACTTTAACTATATAGTAGACCTGAATACAGGGTAGAGTAATTCTTTCCAGTTTATTCTCTTTTACAAGATCATTTCAGCTATTCTAGGGCTTATGGCTTTCCACATAAATTTTATTTTCTATTAAAATATAATTATTAATGCATATTAATTATACAAAATAATGAGTTTCATGGTGACATGCAAATAGCATGCTTTGATCATGTTCACCCTCCCTTCAACCTCCCTTGCTTTCCTCTCTCACTAATGTCCCTCTCGACTCAATCTTACCGAATAGCTCCCCTTCTACTTCCAGGTCATCTTTTTTCCTTTTTCTTTTTCTTTTCTTTCTTTCATTTTTCTTTTTTTTTCTTTCTCTTTTTTAGGTTCTCATAGGACAGAAAAGTTATTTTACTTAAAATGATGTCCTATAGTTCCATCCATTATTCTGCAAATGATGTGACTTCATTCTTTCAGGTTTGGTTTGGATATGAGATGTCCTCCAAACGTGTGAGACAATGCAAGAAGTGTCAGAGGAGAAATGATTGGATTTTGAGAGTCTTAACCCAATCAGTGAATTAGTCCCTGAGATTAACTGAGTTAATCTAGAGGCAGGTGGAGTGTGGCTGGAGGAAGTGGTTAATTGGTGTGGGTATGAGATATATATTTTGTATCTGGAGTGTGGAATCTCTCTCTCTCTCTGCTTCCTGATGTGAGCTGCTTGCCTCTGCCACAATCTTCTACTAGGATGTTCTGCCTCACCTCAAGGCCCAGGAATAGATCCAGTCTTCTATGGACTAAGACCTCTGAAACCATGAGCCCTCAAATAAACTTTTCCTCCTTATAGTTGTTCTGGTCAGATCCTTTAGTCACGGCAGCAAAAAAGCTGAATGAAATGGTGGGGGGGATAGTATTATGCCCTTGTGCATGTGTATATGCCATATTTTCTTTATCCATTCATCTTTTAATGGACACCTATGCTGATCTCATATCTTAGCTATTGTGAGTAATGCTACAATAAACATGAGTATGCAGGTACCTCTTCTGTATGCTGACTTCATTTCCTTTCAGTAAATACTCAGGAGTGGTATAGCTGAATCACATTGTAGTTCTATTTTTAGGTTTCTCAGGAATGTCTATATCATTCTCCATGGAAGCTGCACTAATTTACATTTCTACCAACAGTATATAAAGGCTCCTTTTTCACCATATCCTTGTCAGCATTTGTTAGTTTTTTGTTTTGTTTTGTTTTTATTATAACTATTCTGATGGGGGTGAGATAAAATCTTAATATAGTTTTGATTCTCATTTCTGTGATAAAGATACTAATCATTTTTCATACATCTATTGGTCATTTTACTTCTTTTGAGAAGTATCTGTTTAGATCATTCGCCCATTTTATTGTATTAGTTATTCTTTTTTTCTTAAATTTTTTGAGTTCCTTATAGTATTCTGGATTAGTATTCCTATTAATATTCTGGATACTAATATTCTGTCAGGCAAATAGCTGGTAAAGTGTTTTTCTCCTATTTTGGAGGTTATCTCTTCACTTTGAGAATTATTTCCTTTGCTGGGCAGAGGGGTTTTTTGCTTGTTTTTTGATGACATCTTATTGTTACTTCTTGCTTTAATTTCTTGAACTATTAGAGTCCTATTGAAGAAATCATTAGCTGGATGCAATAGTGAACACCTGTAATCCCAGCAACTTGGGAGACTGCGGCAAGTTCAAAGCCAGCCTCACCAACTTAGCAAAGCCCTAACCAACTCAGTGAGACCCCTGTCTCTAAATAAAATATAAAAAAGGGCTGGGGATGTGGCTCAGATTCAGGAACCCTGAGCTCAATCCCTGATACAAAAAAAAAATCATTATCTGTGCCAGTATCTTCAAGTGTTTTCCCTATGTTTTATTCTAATACTTTTAAATTTGCTGTTCCTACATGAAGATTATTTCATACATTTTGTTTTGATTTTTGTACAGGGTGATAGATAGGAGTCTAGTTTCAATATTTTTTCATGTAGATATCAAATTTTCCTGGTACCATTTGTTGAAAAGGGTGTATTTTCTCTAATTTATGTTTTTGGCACCTTTGTTGAGAGTCAGATGGCTGTAGAGTTGTGGATTTATTTCTAGGTCCTCTATTCTGTACTTTTAGTTTGTATGTCTGTTTTTATGCTAAATCATGCTGTTTTGGTACTATAGCTCTGTAGTTCATTTAGAAATCAACTGTAGTGATGCCTACAGCATTGCTCTTTTTGTTCAGAATTTTTGTAGCTATTGGAGTTCTTTCGTGCTTCCATATGAATTTTAGGATTATTTTTTCTATTATGTGAAGAATGTTAATGGTGTTTTTGATAAGACCTTCATTGACTCTATAGATCAATTTCAGTAATATGTCCATGTTAACAATAATTTTACCAAATCATGAACATGGAATATTTTTCCAACCTCTACTACTTCTTTCAATACTTTTTTACAACATTTTGTAATTTTAGTTGTAAAAGTCTTTTACCTCCTTAGTTAAGTTTGTTCCTAGGTACTCTATATTTGAGGGTATTGTTGATGGGATTCCTTTCTTCATTTCGTTCTCAGATAATTCATTATTGGTACATGGAAAAGCTGCTAAATTTCACGTTGTTTTATCCTGCTACTTTGTTGAATTTGTTTTGGTGGAGTCTTGAATGTTTTCTAAATATAGAATCATATCTTCTGCAAACAGGGATAATTGTAACTCCTACTTTCCTATCTGTACCTTATTTATTTATTTATTTATTTGTTTATTTATTTATTTATTTAGCTTTCCGTAATGACTCTAGGCAAAGTTTCAATTAGTATCTTTAATAAAATTGGACACCTTTGTCTTATTTTTGATTTTAGAAGAAATGTTTTCATTTTCTCTGTTATGGTTTGGTATGAGGTGTCACCCAATAGCTCACGTGTGAGACAAATGCAAGAAGGTTCATAGGAGAAATGATTGGGTTGTAAGAGTCTTAACCCAATCAATGATTTAATCCCCCATAGGGATTAACTGAGTGGTCACTGAAGTGCTAGGGTGTGGCTACAGGAAGTGGGAATTGAGGTGTGGTTTGGGGTATATATTTGTATCTGGCAAGTGGACTCTTTCTGCTTCCTAACCATGGTGATGTGAGCTGCTTCCCTCTGCCACACTCTCCTGCCATGATGTTCAGTCTCACCTTAAGCCCCAAGAAATGGAGCAGGCCTTCTATGGACTAAGATCTCTGAAACCATGAGCCCTCAAATAAACTTTTCCTCCTTATACTTGTTCTGGTCAGATCCTTTAGCCACAGCAGTGAGAAAGGTGACTAAAACATTCCCCCATTCATCAAGATGTTGGCTATGTGTTAGTTATATATGACCTTAATTATGTTTGGTTGTGATCCTTTTTTGCCTAATTTATTCAGGAATTTTATCATGAAAGTGTGTTGAATTTTATTGAAATATTTTTCTGCTTATTGAGATAATCATGTGATTTTTGTATTTGATTCAGCTTATATGCTGTATTAAATTTACTGATTTACATATTTAAAGAATTCTTAACCAGGCATGGTGGCGCACACCTGTAATCCCAGCACTTTGGGAGGCTGAGACAGGAGAATCGTGAGTTCAAAGCCAGCCTCAGCAATGGCAAGATGTTAAGCAACTCAGTGAGACCCTGTCTCTACATAAAACACAAAATAGGGCTGGGGATGAGGCTTAGTGGTCGAGTACCCCTGAGTTCAATCCTTGGTACCCCCCCACCAAAAAAGAATTCTTGCATCCCCAGAATGAACCAACTTGATTATGGCACATGATCTTTTTAATGTGTAGTTGATTTTTTAAAGATTTTTAGTTGTCAATGGACCTTTATTTTATTTATATGTGGTGCTGAGAATCAAACCCAGTGCCCATGCTAGGCAAGTGCTCTACCACTGAGTTTCAACTCCAGCCCCATAGTTGATTTTTATTTGCAAGTATTTATTAAAGATTTTTGCATCTATGTTCATCAAGGATATTAGTCTATAGGTTTCTTTTTTTTCTTGTTGTGTTCTTATCAGGAGTGAGTAGTGGGGTAATACTGGCTTCGTAGAATGAGTTTGGAAGTGTTCTTTCCCTTTAAATTTTAAGGAATAGTTTCAGGAGAATTGAGGTCAGTTTTTCTTTCAATATTTGTTAAAATTCAGTCATGAATCCATTCACGGGCTTTTCTTTATTGGAGACTTTATTACTTCTTCAATTTCATTGCTTATCTTTAATCTGTTTATTTTTTAAAATCCTCTTGGTTCAATTGTAGTTATTCAAAATATTCATTAAGGTTCTTATGAACTTCAGTGCTATCTGTTGTAATATTAGCATTTTTATTTCTAATTTTAATTATTTGACTCCCTTTCTTTTGGCTAGTTTGTCAATTTTGTTTATATTTTCAGAAAACCAACTCTTCATTTCATTGATCTTTTGTATTGTTCTTTCAGTCTCTATTTCATTTATTTCTGCTCTGATAGTTACTATTTCTTTCCTTATATTGATTTTCAGTTTTATATGTTTTTGATTCTCTAACACATTGAGATGTATTGTTAAGTTATTTATTTGAGATCTCTCTTTTTTTTAAGTGTCAACTCATAGCTATAAAATTCCCCCCTAGTACAGCTTTCACTGTATTTCACAAGTTCTGGTGTTTCCATTTTCAACTGATGCTAGAAATTTTTTAAATCTCCCCTCAATTTCTTCAGTGAATGATTTTTAAAAATGTATTATTTCATATCCAGATTTTTGTGTAATCTGTAGCTTCTCTTGCATTCATTTCTAATTTCATTCCATTTTGGTCTGATAAAATGAAAGAAATTACTTTACTTTTTTGATTTTCTTTAAAATTTGCTTTATGGACTAATATATGATCTATTTTTGTAAAAAGTTCCATGTGTTGATAAAAACAATGTGGGTTCTACAGCTATTGGTTGTGATATTCCCTAGATATCTGTTACATCCATTTGATCAATATTATAATTTAAGTTTGATGTTTCTTTCCTGATTTTTTTGGTCTAGATGACAAAAAATGAGGTATTGGAGTAGCTCCCTGGTATTCCATTGAGTTCTATCTCTCCCTTTATTCCCTGTAGTGTTTCTTTTATAAAATTGTGTGTTCCAATGTTTGGTGCATATGTATTTATAATTGTTATATACTTTTTTTTAGTTTTAACCAAAGAAAATTTTATTTTATTTTATTTTTATTAGTTTATTTAATTGCATTTCAAGTCATAGTACATATATAGAGCTCAGTTTTTCCATTTCTCTGGTTGCAAACCAGATAGAGTCACACCAATTGTGTCTTCATACATGCACCAAGGGTAGTGATGACCATCTCAATCAACCATCTTTACTATACTCATTCCCCTTTCCTACCCACCACCTCCCCCATGCCGTGTCCAGATTTTCTCCGTTTCTCTTATGTTTCCCGTTCCCACCCCCCTTATGTATCAGCATCCACTAATCAGAGAGAACATTCTGCATTTGATTTTTTGGGATTGGCTTACTTCACTTAGCATAATGCTTTCTAATTCCATCCATTTGTCTGCAAATGCCATAATTCTATTCTCTTTTATTGCTGTATAATATTCCATTGTGTATACGTACCACAGTTTCTTTATCCATTCATCTATTGAAGGACATCTGGGTTGCTTCCACAGTTTTGCAATTGTCAATTGTGCTGCTATAAACATTGAAGTGGCTGCTTTACTGTAGTGTGCTGTTTTTAAGTCTTTAGGGTATAGGCCAAGGAGTGGCATAGCTGGGTCAAATGGTGGTTCCATTCCAAGTTTTTTAAGCAGTCTCCATACTGCTTTCCAGATTGGTTGCACCAGTTTGCAATCCCACCAGCAATATTTAAGTGTACCTTTTTCTCCACATCCTCGCCAGCACTTATTGTTGCTGGTATTTTGGATAGCTGCCATTCTGACTGGGGTGAGATGAAATCTGAGGGTAGTTTTGATTTGCATTTCTCTAATGGCTAGAGACGTTGAACATTTCTTCATATAT
>CM053417.1:36481624-36519251 GCA_028644305.1 Xerus rutilus
AAGACACCGACAAATTTCTAGAGGCATATGACCTACCCAAACTGAACCAAGAGGACATACACAACTTAAACAGATCAATTTCAAGCAAGGAAATAGACGAGGCCATCAAGAGCCTTCCAACCAAGAAAAGCCCAGGTCCAGATGGATTCTCAGCTGAGTTCTACAAGACTTTCAAAGAAGAATTAATACCAATTCTCCTGAAACTCTTTCATGAAATAGAAAAGGAGGGAACCCTTCCAAACTCATTCAACTAAGTTTTAATCTGACTTATTGAGCTTTTCATTTCCAAGATTTTTGATTGTTTTTTTGAAATCTATTTTATTGCTCCTTCATGTACTAAATTGTCCACCTTATTTCATTAAAATCTTTATTTGTGTGCTCTTAGAATTCATTGAGCTTTTTAAATTCAAAATCATTATTTTGAATTATTTGTCCAGCTTCTCAACCACTTTGATATCTTTGAAATCATTTGCTTGAGGATTATAGACTTTAGGAGATGTCATATTGCCTCATTTTCACCTTTCTTGTGTTTCTATGTTGAGATATGCACAGCTATTCAGATGAATATCTCTTTGATTTTTATGTGAGAGCCTTCCTAGTAAGTTTCCTTCTCTTGATGATGTGCCCGGGGATATTGGTTTGTTGTATGTTAGCTTGTTTTAGTTAGCTTTTCTTTGTTGTTAACCAAATGCCTGAGAAAAAACAACTTAGAGGAGAAAAAGTTTATTTTGGCTCATGTTTCAGAGATTCAGACCATGTTTGGTTGATTCCATAGCTTTGGGTCCAAAGTGAGGTGGAACTTCCACCAAAGTAAGGTGGAAGCCATGATGGAGGAAATTAGTCAGGACAGGGCAACCAGGAAGTAGAAAGATAGCTCCTCCTGCCAATATAAACCCCAGAGGCACACTCCCAGCAACCCACTTCCTCCAGCCACACCCTGCATGCCTATGGTTACTGCTTAATCAATATCAGTGGATTAATCCACTAATTAGCTTATACCACTCATAATCTAATCATTTTACCTGTGAAAATTCTTGCATTTTTCTCACACATGAGATTTTGGGTGACACCTAACATATAAAACATAACATTCCACCCCTAGCTCCCAAAAGTTCATGCCCATCTCACAGTGCAAAACACTTTTAGTCCATTTCCAAGAGTCACCATGGTCTTAACAGTTCCAGCATTGCCCAAAAGTTCAAGTCCAAAGTCTCATCTGAGACTCAAGTGAACTTTTAGCTGAGAGAGTAAAAGATCAAAAGCAAGTTACTTATATCTAATACATAATGGCACAGAGTAAACATTTCCATTCCACAAGGGATAAATAGGAGCATAGAGAGAAGGGGTGGGACCAAAGAAAGACCAAAATTCAGGTAAACACACAAGTTTTATATGACTCCATGTCCAGCATCTGGGGCATGTGTCATTGTGATGTTTTCTCCAAAGGTTTGTGTAACTCTGCCCCTATGGCTTTGCTGGTCGCAGCCCACATGGCCTGTATCTTAGCTTGTTTCTGCTCAATTTCTGTGGCTTTTCTCAGTAAACATCCCATTATACTGGCATATCTTAATCTTGGGGGTCTGCACTGAAGCTTCAGCTTCCTGACAACATCTTTATGCATCAATCCATTCAGGAGCAGCCCAAAGGAACTCTGATGCTGCTACACTTTTCCAGACCTTCCTTCAAAATCTTGGTGGAAGCCTCCATGACCCCCTAACTCCAATATCCTAAATTCCTGCATGATCCGTACCACATGGTTGATGCCAAGGTCTGTCATCATCTTGAACGTTAGCCAAGCCTCCTGGGATCCACTTCCTCCAGCCACACCCTACCCACCTGCAGTTACCATTGAGTTAATCCATATGAGTGTATTAATCCACTGATTAGATTTCGACTCTCATAATCTAATCATTTCACTTCTGAAAATTCTTTCCTTGTCTCACACATGAACTTTTGGGGAATACCTTATATCTAAACCATAAGAAGAATTTAGTTTAATTCCAATTGGACTTCATTGTTTAATTTCTCTGTGACTTCTTTGGCTGTGATTAGTGAGTTTTTGTACAATGTGTACTGTGCCTGAGCCTGAGGGACCCTCCTGATCTGTGGATCTCACAAGAATGGGATGCCTTTGCTAGTTCAGGTATGTATGATATAGATAGCAGAATATAAGGACTGCATCCTCTGTGTATACTACTCCAGTCTTGTCAGCAATGTGTGATCCCAAAGGATGTGGGAGTGACCTATGTTGAAGTCCCTCTTACATGTAGTGTCCATAGCCACTGCATTATATTTCTCTGCTGTTGCTATGAGGGTGAATATCTAGGAGTAGGACTTCAGGCCCCCTACCTATGTGACTACATGGGGGCTTATCAATGGCAATGGGCTTTTATCTCATTCATTTTTTAAGTTTAAATATCCACCAAGTTTCCAGCAGGATTAGATTATGAACTAGAGTAAGATGTGGTTTCTCTGAGCTGAGCTGGGGGTGTACCTCACTGGCACAGCACCCACCCAACATGCGCAAAGTGACAGGTTTGATGCCCAGAATCACAAAGAAAGAAGAAAACATTAACACCACCATATTTATATGTGTGTGTGTGTGTGTGTGTGTGTGTGTGTGTGTATACACACCACCATATACTTCAGTAATATATGTAATATATATATGTATATATATATATATATATAATTAAGGGAAAATAAAAGCAACCACAACTACACCAGCAAACAACAGAAAAGAAAGGGGGCAAAAATAATACAGAATAAACTAAAAAGTTTTTTAAATAATAAAAAATAAAATTAAGCCAGGCTTGGTGGTGCACGCCTGTAGTCCCAGCACTTAGGGAGGCTGAGTCAGGAGAATCGTGAGTTCAAAGCCAGCCTCAGCAACGGCGAGGCACTAAGCAACTCAGTGAGACCCTGTCTCTACATAAAACACAAAATAGGGCTGGGGTTGTGGCTCAGTGGTCAAGTGCCCCTGAGTTCAATCCCCAGTACCCAAAAAATAAATAAATAAATGAAATTAACTTTGTAGAAAGGGAAAAGTAGAGATTTTTTAATTAAAAAAGAAAGTGGGAAAGCAAGAAAATAATCAAAAAGTAAAAAGAGGAACAATGTAAAAGAAGAAAAAAAGGGAAAACATATTCAGAGAAAATATAAACAAACAAAAAGCAGAAATAATGAAAATTTCATAAAAAATTAAAGCTTTTTTTCTCTGCTGAGGTGCTTGATTGAGCAGGCAAGAGTGAATGTTCACAGCCTATGCTGATCAGAAATGTTTCCATGTTGTCATGATTTAGATCTGAAATGCTACCCAAAGTCCCATGTGTTCAGAGGTGGGGCTTTTGGGGAGTGATTAGTTCTGATCACATCAGTGGATCTATTAATGGCTGATTGGACTACTAGGAAATGGGGCCTAGTTGGAGGAAGTAGGTCGCTGGTGGTGTGTACTACAAAGGTTTATCTTCTCCCTGGCCCCATCCCCCCCTCCTGCTTCCCAGCTGCCATGAGCTGAGCAATTTTATTCTTCACACCCTTATGCCATGTTGTTCTGCCTCACCTCAGGCTTACATCAATGGAGTCAGCCAAGCATGGACTCAAGCCTCTGAAATCATGAACAGAAATAAATCTTTTCTAAGTTACTCTTGTCAGGTATTTTGGTCACAGCAATGAAAAGCTGAATGATACACGTCTTCTTAGGTTGTGCACCCCTTGGAGACAGTGAAATCTGGCGGATATTTACCCCCTTCTTCCTTCCTTTGTGGCACTCACCGAGCAACAAGCAGGAGTGGTTTGTGGCTGGAGCTAGTTGGACTACTGCTTAGCTGTCCTACATGTTAGACCAAGCTAGGGGTGGAATTCAGAGCTCCCCAGACAAAGATTGACTTGTGGATTATTTGGGCTTCACATTCGGATAGTGGGGCAGGCACTGATACTCAAGTGTATCACCAAATTAACACAGAGCGCAGAACTTGTCTAGCACATGTTCCCTCTGGTATTCTTTGTGCAGTGAACTTGAAGGGCAGGGCTGATACCAGGCGCTGCAGTGTATCAAAGACTCCAGCACCTTTTGTGCAGCACATTCTGAGGGCAGGAGCTGCTACAAAGTCACAACTCTCTGTGCTGGAGGTGGGGAGCCCCATGCTATCTATCACCTATGGTGGTGTTCTAAGACAGCTCCCACGTGAAATCACATGTAACTGCTCATTCCCTTGGACTCCTGCATCTGGATTTCTGAATCACCAGTTTTAAAGGGGAAGGGTCTTTCTTCCCTTACTTGTTGCAGTCTGGTTTCCCACTACATAGAATGTTCAGATTTGTGTAAGAGGACCTCTCCTGGGGACAAACTGAATATCAAGGCAGCTGTCTCTTCGGCCAGTGTAATAATATTGTAGAAGGAATCCGGAGGCAGGAATAAGCTTTTGACTCATAGAGCCCTAAGCTCAGACATGATCTTCTCAATATGACTCCCTATTACAACACCATGAGAATAAGCTGCAAAGTGCAGAGAATTTATCAAAAGCCAGTTTGCTATGTAGATTGAAACTCTATTATCTTTTTTTAAAGATTTTTTAGTTATACATGGACATAATATCTTTATTTTGTTTATTTATTTTTATGTGGTGCTGAGGATGGAACCCAGTGCCTCACATGTGTTAGGCAAGCGCTCTGCCACTGAGCCACAAACCCAGCCCCTCTATTTCCTTAAAGGTACTATTTCCTGTGCTAGTTATACTCACTGGGATTCTCCCACTTTCACCTCTACTCCTGCCCTCTGCCATGCTGCCATGTGATCAGTGCTAAGGTGTTTTGTTTCCCCCTCTGTTCCACTATTCCAAGTCTTTGTGCTTCTCAAGTATCTGTCCACTATTAAACTTCAGTGTTCTCTCACAGTAACCCTCCTTGATAGTCAGCTGCTTTCCAGTTGTTTGACTCTGTCTTGTGGAGGAGCTGGCCTGTGCTTGGGCTTTACTGGCCATTTAGAATCCTCATTGTCATAAATTTTCGAATAAGCTTTTCTGTGTCTGCAATATATCTTTCTGAGATTTTATATGAATTATATTAAAGATAAATTTTAAGAGAACTGACATTTTCTATGGTAAATCCTCTGATCCATGAACAAACTATGTCTCTTCCATTATTTAGGCTTTGCTGACATGTTAAATGACATAGATTTATTTGTAAACCTAGCTATTTTGTAATTGTTATAGTTAGTAGCTACTGAAAATGTATACTCCTATAGCATTTAAACATTATAACAGCCATGTGAGATAGGTACTGTTTATCATTAGCCTAACTGTACAGAAAAGAAAGAAAGAAAGATGCTCAGATAGGTTAAGCAATTTGCCTCATCACATACTCAGTAAAGGGTAACTGGGAATTCAATTCAGGACTGGTTCACATCACTTCTTATATCTTTCCACTCCTTAGCTGCCCTTCAGGTGCTGATCAGAAATTTCTTAGCAAAGGAATTTATATCCATGTATAAATAAAAAGGGAACTTGACTATAGCAACTAGTCTCTTCAAAAAGATAAAGATCTTATCTCTCCCTTCTTGCTCTTTAACTCAAACAACAGTCCCTTTCCTGGAAATCATCAAGGCTGATGTTGAGTCAGTGCCAAAGCTCTTGAAAATGCCTTCTTGGGAACCATGGGGTGGGTGGGGGTAGCAGAGGAACAAATGATCAAACACAGTATTTCAATTTCCAAGATTAACTAGGATGGCTGGCAGAGCTTCCCACCCCAAGGACAATACTGCCTATCAATCTGCCTTTAAATGAATTCATGTGTGTGTAAAATCCATCTGACATTCTCCTTTTGCGACATGCTGGAATCATGGACCCTCTGGTGAGTCAGAAGGGGCTTTCGCAGCAGAGTAGGAAAAGTTACTTCATGCAATTGTTTTCCTCAGATGATTAAATTAAGCATATTTCCCTTGGAATTGGAATTTTCTTTTCACTTTTTTCAAATAAACAACACCAGGATTTTTTTCTCTCGTCTCCTTAATACTACACTACAGACAAAGGAGACATTTGACACAAACACTTTGGGAGCAAAACTTACAGTGTTTATTAGATTTCCCTTTGTTTTCTTGGTTAATCCAAATAAACATTTTCCTCCACTTCTAAAGGAAAAAATATCTGGGGCCAACTTTTTGAGGTTCTCTTGTTCTTTTACTCTCGTTCTTTCCAACCTGTCACCCCACCTCCTGCATCTCCTGGTTTCTCTTTCTCCACAAAGAGAAAGAATAGCTCTGTTATCCTTATTGTTTCAACTCTTTTACTTTCAGATAGATTCTGAAGAGAAAGGCACAAGTCTCAACATTTTCAGTCCTCGTTTCTCCACAAATGACCCCCCAAAATTATGCCTTATGCTATCCTGCTCAATAGACTGAAGTTTTGCCATTATCTCCCTTCCTCCCAAATGCTATGACCTCCTACCAACCCACTGGCATTATTTGGCCATTTAACCCTCAAGGTATCATATAAGGGAGTCACTTCTTGACATTTCCCTCAGCAAGTTTAAAATCTGAAGGATTTTCATTATTTGACTTTGTGAGCTTCCTTGACCTATCTCCCTACTTTTCACCTGAGAGCTTTAGTCAGTTGAACAAGCTCTCCTATGTTCATCTAAAGTAGAAGAAAGAAAAATAATTTAATCAGGGTCCTATGTCTAGTTGTCTGTGATCCAAATTCTGTCGAGGTGAAAAGACCCCTTTTTGGAAGGAAAATTGAGGCAGGCCAGAGCTTCCAGTCAGCATTAATAAAGTAGACAGATGCCTCCTGAGTTCCAATAGCCCACCTCTTCTACTTACTCACTGAGCCAGACATTTAGCTTCCTTTATTTCCCAATCACAGAAAGAAATGGCACATGAGGCATACCGACTCTCATTTCCCTAGGGAGGAAAATAGCCTGAGTAGCTATGGTCAAAGGGAATGCAGGAGAGAGCTGAGGGATACAGGGCCATCATCCTATAGGTGACTGGTGAAAAGGCACCTTGAAGCAAGAGGAAAATCTGAAGGAAATGAAGCTGTGATCTCTCAAAGACTAACAGTGACCATATTGCAAATTTCTCCTGGCTCCCTAATCCATGTCTAATTGCAAATCTCCTGTACCCCTTGGTCAAATTGCCATTCCCTGTCATATTTAGATAATTCTCAAAGAATTACTGGTATATTCTGACCATTCTACATGTTGTGAATCTTATTTCTTTCATAAAGATAAGTTCATAAGGAACAGTAATGTGTAACTGAGTTGACCTTTAACTGGAGGGATATTCTGGGTTCTGACAGCTGCAGGACAAGAAAACATATCCAGGCCACCATTAGTCAGTGTCCTCTTTGTGGCTCCAGAAATGTACCTTCAAGTCACAGAATATGCTGATTGGCTAAACCACACCAGCCAGTCTGTACTGAACCAGGATATAGCAGATAAAAGCATTATGAAGTGTTCATAATATTAATGTTGCCTGAATATTAACATCTTCACCATTCCATTTGTCTCTGTTCCTCCAATTATGGAAATAATGGTGCAGAAGGTAGCTAAACATACTTGGCAAGTAATAAGCTAAGATTGCAGAAATGGAATGCATGCTTGTGAGAAAAGGGGGAAATACAGCAAGAATAAGACAAGCCTTCACATAGAAAAAGGTTCAGGGCTCCAGAAAGTGTCTCTGACTAGACAAAAATTGAAAGACTAGTTTCAAGAAGTATGAAGAGCAGATAACTCTGGTGATTGGATAAAGCAGAGTCAAAGTCCAAGGGGTCTGGATCATTCTGGAAGGCAGAAGAGCTAGCCTGAGCAGAGGTTACCTCCTAAGGAAAAAATTGTCTTTGGAAGGTATTCCAATGTTTTGTTGAATGGAAATACACCCTAGATACACCAATTCTAATAATGACCAAGCAACATTTAAGAGCCTATGCTTGATCAGGATACTAAGATATTAAACCATGAGCTCACAGACCAGTGATAGAATTTCAACCACAACCCAAGACAGTCACTGTGCTGAGTCTTGGGTATTCATCAGTGAATAAGGCAACATGTGCTCTAGAGACAGCTATGTGTTTACCAAAATCCTTTCCCTCCTTTCCCCAAGCACACAAGTAGACCACATTTCTCAGTCTTCTTTGCAATTATAGGTGGTTATGTGATTGATTTCTAATAAATAGAAAGTGAACAGAAGTGATGTGTTTTATAGTCCTGACCCATAAAAAACATCTAAGGTATATGATCTTCTCTATGTTCTCACATTAGTTGGCTGGATATGGATTCCCAAGGGGACTTTGGAAGCCACATATGAAAGATGATAACACCCCCAATAGTATGGGTCCTGAAGGACTTCAAGAAGCAGATTGCATAACACTACCATCGGGCCCTGCCATCACCATATAGGTTTATATGAGTGAAAAATAATTTTTATTTTGTTAAACCATTGAGATTGATATATTTGGATAATTCTTACCCAAGTTAGCATTACCTTAACACCAAAATCAGTGACCCTTGCCTTTATGGAGCTTGCTGCATAGGGGGTATACAGTACAGGAATTTCTATAATCCTATGGAAACATAAAGCAGGAAGTGACCAGTTGGTTTAGGGAAGTAGAAGACCATAGACTTCATTTGAAAGGAATCATGAAAGAGAAACATATTCCCCCCAAAGAATCAGTGAGTCAGGTTGAGAGTGGCATATGCAAAAACTGCAAAATTTGAGAGCTCAAGAATATGATTGAAGAGCAAAAGGCAGCAAGGTTGGGGGAGACTATAAGGTTTAAGTACTGATGAGAAATGAAAACTGCCAGGCTACTGTATGGATATATGTCTATGTGGGTTCCAGGGGTTCCAGCCATCAGCATATTTGAAAACATCTGGAGGTTTGGGGTAGGCCAGTGTGAGACAGTCTCCTTCAGGATATCAATCAATGCCAATCCTCAGACAAGAAAACCAGAAGCCAGGAAATGAAGATTGTGAACTCAGCTCTTACTGTTGCTAAGTCTGATTCTCTGATCCTGCCCTCTTCCCCTCAACATTCTCACCCGTATCCACTTGGGAAGCAGCCCAATGAGTGGTCTTGCCCTCACCCCTCCCATTCACAGAGGTTGCTCTTCTGGGCAACAATCCACAGACTGCTCTGCAGCTGTGGCCTGTGAACACCTTCCAGGATGAGAGATCCCAGGGGCCAGGAATTGAAGGGAAAGAGAAACCACCTGCATGTTCTGTTGTGTCTGATTAATTTCAAACGAATATTCCAATGCTTCAGATGTTCCTGGACAGCCCTCCAACATCCTGCAATTAACCAAAATGGATGTGCTCCATGCAGGAAGATGGAACGAAGATGATTCTGATCTGAAGGATGAAGGATTAGTAAAATCATAAACTGAACTTCTAGATCACCCAGTTTAAATGCTGTATAACAGATGAGAAAACTGAGGGTCAGGAAGGGGTCATGGTTTGTCTTACGTCAGAGTGAGTCAGTAGCACAGACAGGGCCTCCAGGTCTCAATTCCCAGTCCAGTGCTCTTTCCACTATACTAATCAAGCATCTAGACCAGTTGGAAGAAACATGTTGAAAGCTACTGATGAAGGAAATAGTGGGTGTTTCCAAGACAGGGAAGCTCAACATCCAGCCAAAATACAAGCAAGGGTCAGTCACATGCTTTCCATTTATAGTCTTTCCACTGGACTGTGTGTGTCTGGGAACAACAAGCAGAGGAAAAATTAATTTGAGCTTGTGCCCAGTCTACTTTGTAGAGGAAGGAGACAGTCACTTCTCTGATCTGATTTGAGGGGTCTGAGGAGTTTCTCCTGCCCCAGATGGTCTTCCTCATCAGCCTGATATTTCAGGTAAGCACTGCCTTTCCTGGAGATTGCCTTCAAAAAAAGCCATTGAAAGAAAACATTCTATGTAGTTTTCAGCCACCAAAATCTTATGAATTAGGTATAAAATTTGATTCCAGTGGTTATTTCAATCTACATTGATAAAAGCAGCAAACTATATAAGCTAGGGACATGACCAATTGACTGTGGAGTGCTTGGATTTCCTTAGAACTCTGTCTATCTAGAGAAAGTCACCCCACTTCGGAGATTAACTGTAGTGAGAAAATAGCCCAGAAACCAAGATGGAACCTAGAAATCCAAGCTGACTTACACTGTAAGCTCCAGGAAGCCCTTTTGTATGTACTTTTTAGTCCTAGTCACTACCATCCTGAGATCTCAATGGCAATGCCCTTGAACTCACTAAATAGTCTTCTTCTCACCTATTTCTTCACCTAAATCCACAGTAATCACTCCTACTCTTGATCCTGGAGGTTAACATCATGGGTGGAAGTTTACAAATCTTTTTCTCCCTGTAGCTTACATGGCAAGTAATACAGGTAAACAGCCTGTGGTTCAGAGAAATTAAGTAATTTGCACAAAGTCACAAAAGCAATGGAAGTCATTGCTGAGTCAAACCGGAAACTGGAACCTCAGTGTTCTTTATGCCTCCAAATCCTGCCCTTGTTCTTTTCTTACACTATATTTCCCTTATCCACCAAGCATAAATTCATTGATAATTAGGCTGGTAGAAAAAGGGAGTCCATGATCTAATAAGTATTTGCTTCTTCTACTCGCCTTGTAGGATATTCTAGGCACATCAGCATAGCAGAGACTCTGAGAAGGTAACTCTGAGAAGGTAATCCAGAGTTTCCAAAGGGTACTTGAGAATAAAAGGAATGCATATATATATATTTTTTTGGTACCAGGGATTGAACTCAGGGATACTCGACCACTGAGCCACATCCCCAGCCCTATTTTGTGTTTTATGTAGAGACAGGGTCTCACTGAATTGCTTAGCACCTCACCATTGCTGAGGCTGGCTTTGAACTCTCAATTCTCCTGCCTCAGCCTCCCAAAGTGTGAGGATTACAGGTGTGCACCACTGCATCTGGCTAAAAGGAATGCATATTTATTGGACACTTGCTGTGCCAGACTCTGTGTGAAGTATTTTGTATACATTAGCTTATTCTACCTCCAAACAATTTCACAATCTTCCTAATATGCTTATCCTTGCTTTAGCATTGATGAAATCAAGGCTCTGAGACATAAAGTTACTTGTCCAAGTTTATACAGTAAGAGCATGATCAGAAATGTTCTCAGGGGCTGGAATCATAGCCCAGTGGTAGATGTTTGCCTAGCATGTGTGAGGCACTAGGTTTAATTCTTAGCACCACATATAAGTAAATAAAATAAAGGTCCATCAACAACTAAAAGAATTGAAAAACAAAGAAATGTTCTCAGACTCAGCTGTCTAACTCTATATGGTATTTGCTCACATACATTTTGTGATCATGAGCCCTCTTTATATCCAACATCACTATCTTTTTTCAGGGGCAATTTTGAGAAATATTGTTCCCCATTAACCAACCCCTTAGCAGCAGACTTGCTTTCTTGCAACTGTCTCATCTCTCAGTAACCAGAATTATCCAGAAATGGTGAGCAACACACCCACAGTCTGGTAAACGATACAGATATTTGGCTATAGAAACAGGAACTAAATGTCTAGAGAACGTGACCACTGTGCCAAGAGAGCCATCAGATACTGGGGCTCTGAAAGACATGATAGAAGGACATCACAAACCAAACAGGCCTGCTTCACAGTTTTTCTCTACATGCTCAGAGGCAGAATCATAACTGAATTTTCAGTTAAATCATCAAGCCCTTATCTCTACCCAGCAGGGTGCCTGGAGCAATACATATTCACTGTACAGGCTGATGCTGATTGCAATGACAGATAAATAGACCAAAGTTGATCAGTTCAACTAAAAGTAGTAATTGAAACCACTGTGTAATGGTCCTGCCATTGGGCATGGGCACATGTGTGTGTATGTACATGTGCATCATGTATGTATGTGCACATGCACACACGTACACACACGAATTCAGTGCCAAGAAGACAGACTGATGAGGTCAATTCAGTCAAATGAACAGTCAATTCAGTGGAGAGGGGAAAAAAGTAAGTCAAAGGAGATATGTGACTAAATTGGTCAGTAAATTTAATCCAGTTAGTCAGCAGAAAAGCTCCAGTAGACACAGTTGTCTTTGGGGATATGGGGAGTAATAATGAGGCACAGAACCCAGGGAAAGAGAGGTGAATTGCAACACATAAAATTTAGGTTAAATGTAAGGGGAAAGTTCTTGTTTTTTTTTGTTTGTTTTTGTTTTTTACAACAAAGGGATGTCCAAATGCCTGCTTTGAAAGGAATTTCACAGGCAAAAAGAAAAAAAGGAAACTTTTCAATAGAGAAATAAACTGGAAAAGAATATTTGTAACATATAAGACAGACTAAGGTTTATAGCCTTAGTACTTCTAAATGTTCTTATAATTTGATATGAAAAAGACAATCCATGCTATGCTAAATGGCAAAGATTATAAATAATTGTATTACTGTAGAAAACCTCTCTCTGCTAAATCAAGAGTACCAGTAGAATTGGCCAAGTTCTATATTACAATTCAAGCTTCTCAGTTTCACTAAAATAAGGGAGAAACACCTTAATTTAATAAGGAAATACTTTTGACCTTTCAAAGTGCAAAAGTAAAATCTTAGAAGATTAAAAGCACTCAATGATGATGAGTACTTTGTTACAATGCTGGTAGAATTGTCCATTGCCTCAACTTTTTCCATTCTGATGCTTAGCAGTTATAAAAATCCTAAATCCAGGGGCTGGGATTGTAGCTCAGTGGTAGAGTGCTTGCCTCGTATGCGTGAGGCACTAGGTTCGATCCTCAGCACCACATAAAAATAAATAATAAAGATATTGTGTCCATCTACTACTAAAAAAATATTTTAAAAAAAATCCTAAATCCACATATCCTATGATCCAACTTTCTCATCGTGGAGAGTATATTCTACAGAATTAAAAGTACAAGTAAATAAGAATGTTATATATAAAATGAATGCAAAGGATCATTATACAGTAGCTACAAAATTTCAAAATGACATAATATCCATTAAGATAATGGTAAACAAATTAAGTTACATTTTAAGAGACTATTCTTCAAGTATTTTTTTAAAATATTTATTTTTTAGTTGTAGGTGACAGAATATCTTTATTTTATTTTTATGTGGTGCTGAGGATCGAACCCAGTGCCTCACGCATGCTAGGTGAGCACGCTACCACTGCGCCATAACCCCAGCCTCTTCAAGTATTTTTAATGGACTAGATCTATGGTATTGACTTGGAGGAGTGTCTGACATGTTGTAAAATAAAATCAAGTAGAATAATATGTATAATAGGATATCATTTTTGCAAACCGAAAAAAGGGGATGCCTGTGCATTTATGTGCGTGTGTCTATAGAAAATTTTGGGAATACATACATAAAGCTAATATTTGTTACCTTTGGGAAATAGAATTGGAGGAGGAAGAGGGGAAACTATTATATTTTCCTTCATACACTGCTTTAATTTTTGTTACAAAATAATATATTGTTTTTGAAATAGAAAATACAATACTTGTATTTAATATGGAAGAAATATCACTTTTTTTAGTTATCAAAAATAAAGTAAAAATACTTAAAGGCATTTTTCACTCTTAAAATACTTTATCCCAATTCCCCCACAGTCTATTAGGAAACAACAGATGGCACTTTCCCACTTCGAGAGTCACTCCATGTAAATCCAAGAGAAAGAATCCTTTCTCCCCACTGATTAGAAGTCTGCCACAATGGAAGCTGGGCTCTTTGGAAACTATGTTGTGGAATCAGGGCCAAAGGCCATCATTGACGCCAGGGGTCAGATGACAGAGGGTATGTTCATCATACAGGGTGTGTAACTTCAACTGAAATATGAAGAACCTGGTTTCTTATGTGGCTCATAAACCAGTTCTAAAGGCATTTCCCAAAAAAGAAGTCCAAAATGTTTGGGCAGTAGCAGCCACTTTAGTGTAAGTATTTTTCCCCAAGGTTGCTATTTGGAAGGACAACACTCAACCACTTCAAAGTTGTTCTAGTCTGTTGATGTAAAAATATTCTGGTCTGTTGATATAAAAAACATAAAAAAGTCAGCCTCGTTTTATAGCCACACCAAGTCTGCTTAGTGCAATAACTACCTAATCCTGGATATTTGTACTTTGAATTCAACCTCAGAGCGTAATTGCTTCAATTGTTTAAGGTGACTTTTCAACTTGCTTTTGCAGAGCTCTCCTGCTGTTACTGCATCCTTAGGGTACTAAGCCCTGCACATTTAAAACTAACCTCACATAGAAAGCCCAAAGAGCATTGTGATTACTATTTCTGCTACCACTCTTACTGAATAAGGCTACTACTTTAGAGTGTGTATTTACTATGAGCCAGGTATTGTGTCAAGTGACAAAGAAACAGTCACCAGGAGATCAATTTGCCTAAGCTAGTTTGATTTGGAGCTGGAGACTGAAACCAGTCTGATTCAAAAGCCCTTTGCCCCTAACCTCTCTATTATTTGCCCTAAAGGACCACAAAATTTCTCTAGCTTCAGCTCTCCGGCCCATTCATTTATGAATGCATGCATTGATTCTACAAAATGTACTATCTGCTACTATGTGCACCTACTGTATACCTGCTATACATGAAACATTGTGCTGGGGATACAGAGAAAAATGAGATGCCATTTCTATACTTGAGAAACACACTCTGGTGTATTATATATATATACAACCATAGAAAATGTAGGATGCTTGGGGTCATACATAGAAAGCATCCAACCCTACCTGGCAGCAAGAAGACAGTTTCAGGTACAAAGAAGGCTTAGAAGGAAAGAGACCTTCTCAGTATGTCTAAATGTCCAATAATGGATTATGACTTTTCTTTATAATTTCTGTTAGGATCTAGAAAATGTAAGGCATAAGAAAGTCCCTAAAAGAGGAAAGGGTGGGAAGAACCACATGACGAGAATGCATTCTTCCCTAAAAAATAGTGTACAACCGTTAAGTTCCTGAAATTACAATGCTGTGATCACTTATTAGATATTTTCCCTCATTTAATCGGAAACAAAAGCAAAGCACTTGATGGATTGCAAGAAGTCCAAAGCCATCAAGAGCATGGGAGTTGCTTGAATTGCTTGAAATATGCAGTCAGGGAGCTGTGGGTCAACTTTTTCACATCTGATGTGCATGACAAAGATTCTCTATCAAACAGAGTAAGTGCTATCTTAGGGTAGATTATTTGAACTGTATTATGAGACAGGAATTCAGGTGTATCTCAGAATTAATGTCCCTTTAAATCTTACTTTATATTACCTTTTCTTAAAAAGACATGGACTGCTTAGGGCTAATAATTGAAACTGATGTGATTATTTTTTTAATATTGTTTTAGTTGTAGATGAACATAATATCTTTATTTTTATTTATTTTCATGTGGTGCTGAGGATTGAACCCAGCGCCTCACACATGCAAGGCAAGCGCTCTACCACTGAGCCACAATCCCAGCCCCACTGATGTGATTATTTTAATGAAGCATTTTCTTTCATAATGTACTGAGTTATATTAATCTAAATTCTCTTACAAAATGACCATGGTGAGGGCTGACAAGGCCCAAGTGTTTACCTAAGCCAAAAAATTCCTCATATATACTATGGTATAAGCAGATATAAAGAGTCAAGTTCTTTCAGGAGGTTAATGAACACAGCTAAGGAAGACAAGGTTGTGAGTGTGGACTCATTAGGTCATGTCAGGTGTAGTGAAAAGCACTATGTATAAGAATAGCAGTGAAAAACTCTCACCTTTGCTGAAAAGAAAAGAAGAAAAAGAAGCCAGCTGTATCCTGTCAGCAGTAAGTCTACAGCACAAGTTTTATCTATGAAGAACAATACACCGTCTTTCCCTAGAATAAGACAAACCAAAAACAAACACTGATGTGGAATCCAGAGCTTCTATGGGAAAGTTTTACTTTATTCAGTGCATCAGAGGATCTATTCTCAGAGAGCTCATTAACTTAATTGGACTTACAGGTCAATTATTTCATGGCTCATTCTGCCATTCTATAAAAGAGAATGGAGGAAATAGCCAATTTAGGCCAGTTATCTATTGCTGTGTAAGAAACCACCACCAAAACAGTGATTTATAACAACCACCATTTATCTGGCTCATAATCCTATAGTTACTAAGATGGTTCACAGGGCCAGGGTTAGAATGAAGGGAAATGAGCTGCCTAGGACATAAAACTGAAGGAGACACTCACTCTTACAGTCATAAAATTGTCAACCTTGCACTTGCATGACTATAGGAGTGAGTGCCTCCTTCCAAAATGTGCCTTACTTGCCTTCACCTAGTCTTATACCCAATGCTTCTGGTCTAAGCCAACTGAGATAATCTGTGATAGGGTCCATTTTTTTTCCTTTTTCACTTTAAAGAGATCCTCCCCCAAATCTCCTTGTTTGTATTTGCCAAGAAACTTTAGTTCTACACTTTTTAAAAATTTGTTCTTTTCTGATGCACATGACAGTAGAGTGTATTTTGACACATTATACATACATGGAGTATAACTTTTTCTAATTAGGATCCCATTCTTGTGGTTGTATGTGAAGTGGAGTTTCATTCTTAGTGTATTCATATATGAACATAGGAAAGTTATGTCTAATTAATTCTACTGTCTTTCCTGTTTCCATTCCCCCTCCCTTCCTTTCATTTTCCTTTGTCTAATCCAATGCACTTCTTTTCTTCCCTCCCCCTCTTATTGTATGTTAGCATCCACATATCAGAGAGAACATTGGGCCTTTGGTTTTATGGGAGTAGCTTATTTCACTTAGCATGATAGTCTCCAGTTACATCCATTTACCAGCAAATGCCATAATGTCATTCTTCTTTAAGGATGAGCAATACTCCATTATGTATATAAAACACATTTTCTTTATTCTTTCATCTGTTGAAGGATACCTAGGTTGGTTCCATAGGTTAGCTATTGTGAATTGAGCTGCTATAAACACTAATGTGGCTGTGTCACTGTAGTATGCTGATTTTAAGTCCTTTGGGTATATACTGAGGAATGGGATAACTGGTCAAATGGTGGTTCCATTCTCAGTGTTCTGAGGAATATTCACACTGCTTTCCATAATGCTTATACCAATTTGTAGTCTCACCAGCAATCTCTGATTGTACCTTTTCCCCCACATCCTCACCAATATTTATTGTTACTTTTATTCTTGATAATTGCCACTTTCTAAACTTTGTTTTTCAGGTCATACAAAGATTCTATTTGCCTATGGTTCATTTTTAATAATCTGGTTTTTAAAAATTTCTTCATTCTGTAAGAACTGAGGTGAGTTATAAAAACAGTTGAAATGATAGCAATTAGGTAGCACTTTAGAATGCCTACTTGATTTACTAGTTCAAAAAATTGGAAATCATCTCTACATAAATTTACCACAAGGCTCAAAGGTGAATTACAGAAATAGAGCAGAATAGCTGTGATGAATGCATCAACTGAATAAAATAATTTTAATCAAGAGCAGACCAGATAAGGATTCCCTTCAGACTGCATCAACCACTCAGGAAGGAAATTCTTCACTGAAGAAATAAGATCAGATTCACATCACACATGCATTACTCAGTTTCACGTATAGACTTTCAAAGGATATATCTTGTGTGTGAATTGCTCCCCAAATCTCTATCCTGAGAAGGACATTTCTAACATTTCCAGAGTGCATGCAGCACAGAAGTTCTCAGGGATTTTATGTATAGCAATTCCTCCTGTGGGTGAGGTTGAGAATCCTCGTTTTAGAGACAAATCAACATTAACAATTTCCACTAAATATTTAAACATGATCTTGCCATAAAATGTAAGGACTATTTCTGCTTGAAACTGAATTGTTCTCAAACAATTATGCATTCGGTTGCATAAATGAAAAAAGTTACCATTTTCCTAATTTGGTTCCAGGTAGAATCCAAAAATATCTGTGTATTTTCTCCTCCTTCTACTCTTCCCTCCTATTTCACTAATTCACTCCAATATCTGTGTGGCATTTGAAGCCAGACACAAACATCACCTTGCCCCAAATCTGTCTCCAAACAATTCTATGGCCTTTTGATGATAAGGAAAGATGCTTTAGTCCCTTCTTGGAAACTCTAAGAACAGAGTTCTGAAGAGTATGTTCCTTGCCTGTCAAACACTGACAACATTGGCGTAGGCAAACGGAGACAAAAACCAGTTGGATGACTGTAAAATCAGTCACCTTACATGGTGTGCAAGTTTATTCCCAAACAAGTCACTTGGAGCAATTATCAAAGACAACCAGGGTTTATTCTGAGAAGTGTCAGCAGTCTCAGTCACTCTTTCTTCCCTGGAAATCATTCCAAAGAGGATCTGAGGTTCATTTTCACGTGGTGGAACCAGAAAGCACATTATTCACTGGTGAGATGAGCTGACTGCATATTATCCATTGACATTTATTCCCCAGGCAGATCATCAAAATGCAGCTGTTGGATAGTCATGGGAAATGTATTCTCACACATGTAAGATGGTCCTCTTCAGATGAAAGACCTTATAACTGAGGCACAGCTTATATATGAATAAGTGCTGAAGCCCCATTTGAAGAAAACTCCCTAATAGTTGGCTTGACAAAAGATCTCAAGTGGTAATGGGAGGACTGGGGTAAAAACTATCCTAGATCTTACATGACAAAGAGCTTGCCCAAGACGTGGATCAATTGCACCAAGATCCAGCTCATTCTCTAAAACAGTAGGTACTTCTTGTCATTATTTAGGAGCAATGTCTCCCTTTCACCAAATTTTGACTCTAAATAGGAAAGATAAATAGGTCCTTTCGAAACACTGGGCAATTAACTCCAGCATGCAAAGTTTCCAAACCATTTCTGTGACCTTTTCTATTATCCCTAACAACACTGCTCATTTTAGAAAAAAAAATTATTTAAGGGTTCTCTTTAGGTACTCATACTGATTTAATATGGTTTGGTAAAGTATCAACACATTTTGAAACACAATTGATTTTAGTCATTTCCCAAAGGTGAGAAGTCAGGCAAAACCTGAATTCATCAGGATAATAGTCTGTAGCCTATATTTGGGAAGAAGAAAAGTCATTATATTGTATCAGACCACATGAGGGCTAGTAAGGGAGAGTTTGAATGCTAGCCAAAGGAGTTTTATCCTCAGCTAAAAAATATTTTCTTCTGCCTATAAAATCTCTGTTTTTGATTTTGTGTTGTTGTTGTTTTAGTACTGAGAATTGAACCCAGGGGTCCTTTTCCAAAGAGCCACATCCCCAGCCCGTTGTTTCATTTAAAATATATTTATTTTTTATTTTTTTAAATATATTTTTATTTTTAATAGCTACAAAGTAATTGTGCAAATTTATGGGGTACAGTGTGTACTTTCAATACATGTATGCTCTGTGTAATGATCAGATCAGGATATTTAGTGTATCATCACCTTAGAAGCCTATCATTTAATTATCTCTATTTTTAATTAATTTTTATTGTGATAAAATGCATACAATGTAAAATTTTCCATCTTTTCTTTGGCCTCAAATTTGCCATCCTCCTGCCTCTGCCTCCCAAGGTACTGAGGTTACAGGAGTGTACTACTATACACAGCTCCTAAAAATCTTAAGTTCTGAAGCCTAGATCAAGTTCCATATCTTCTGAAAAACCTTTCTTGACTTCCACAGACGAAGACCATCTTCCTCTTTTCATAATCAATAACACCCACACTAATACTTGGTTGTGTACATCTTCCATTGCTCTATGCTGGTTTCATAAGTATTAACCTCATATCCACAATCAGATTCTAAGGTTTTCAAAGGCAGAAACTATGTATGGTATGTAACTCATTAAATACTCTACCTCCTATACACAAACACAATACCTACAAGAGTATCTTTACACAGGAGACAGTCATTGTTTGCTAATTATCTGTGTATTAGTAATAGGTCATTGAAGACTCTTCTGTGGGTGAGTAGGCTTTTAATGAAAGAAAAAGCCTCAAAATAGTTTTGAAGCAACTTTAATGAAACAACATATATCCGATTTTTACCCAAACTAATCAATCATATTCCAGCAAAAGGAGCTAAATTTATTGGTCCAACAGGGATAATTTATGGATATGTTGCTGTTTTGAAGAAGGGTGATAACTTTAATTTTCTTTATATGAACATGTAGCCATACTGGTTGAATAATCTATCAGTTAAGGGATTATGCTTTATGGGCCATTGTTTCATACTTTTCAACTAATGGTTAAAATGTAGGACAGATATAAAACTTCCATGGTGAGAGAACCATAAGAGCCAATGTAGCCCAGTGAAATGAGTGATGTCATCAGAGTCAGGATGCCAACGTAGGAAGATCAAAAGAACCCTGAACTGAGGAATCAGGAAAGCCAAGTTCAAATTTAGTCCCTGGTCTAGGTGATTGATGGACTAGGCACTTTATTTGTTTGAATCTCTTTCCTCATGTATAAAAAGATGATCAATAACCCAAAAAGATTAAGATAATGAAGAGTCATAGTATCTTAAAGATGGCTAAGACAGATCTGAATAGAAAGGCAACAGGAAATTTTCTCCACAGGTCCAGGGCTTTGCCATAGCTACATCCTGCCAAGTCTAAATGATAGGCATCAGGAACAGTCTCCTGTTCTAGGGTTTATCCATATGACAATGCCAGCACTGTGTACCTTATGAATCCAAGATGTATTGAAACCCAAGGCAGTGTTTAACTTATCACTATCTCAGTTCACCCTTATGTCATTCAAGTCTTCATTAAAGGGCAATGTCCTTTTAGGGCAATGAATTTTATTGAATGCCATAAATATAAACTGTCACTTTATCTCAAAATTTTTATGTTTGGTATTGCTTATTTTCTTTTTTAGGGAAAAAATTCAAATGATTTTAGCTGTAGAGACTGTTTTATCATGGTGTTAGAAGAATAGAGGGGTGAAGATTAATTACTTTGGTCAGACAAGTATAAGGACCCAAAAGAAAAGGAAAAAATCTACTAAAAATTTGCAGACAGTATTAAGTGAATGAGCCGAGTGCGGTGACACAGGCCCTGTAATCCCAGTACTTAGGGAAGCTGAGACAGGAGAATCACGAGTTCAAAACCAGCCTTGGTAATGGCGAGGCGCTAAGCAACTCAGTGAGACCCTGTCTCTACATAAAACACAAAATAGGGCTGGGGATGTGGCTCAGTGCCCCTGAGTTCAATCCCCAGTACCAAAAAATAATAATAATAATAATAATAATATTAAGTGAATTAATGGGTTAAGCCAGCATTTTAAAAATGCATACTGATATTTATTTACTTAACAAATTCTTTTTATGTGTACATACTCTGTTAGGAATTGTGCCAGGTGCTGCTTCAATAGAAGACAAAAACAATGGTTCTCACTCTCCATTCAGTGTTCCATCTCCTGTCCTACTGTCTTTCCTGGAAGCCAAGATTAAGATACTGGGGAGACCTGGGCAGTAGTTCATCTTCTTCGGGCCTCCAAGTCAAAACCTAACAAGTCATGTCAGGATTAGACCATCCTACAGGGTTAACACTCATTCTCAAGTCTTCACCCTGTTTTGTAGTCATCAAATACCAAAGAGACAAGTTAAAAGAAAGTGAGAAAAAAAAAAGCAAGCAAAAATGATACTGAGAATGTAAACAGGAGAGGACAAAAAATAGCCATGAAAATCATATTAGTCAGCCACAAAAAGGTCAGATGATTCAAACTTTCCATGAGTTTTCATAGACTATATGATGTTTCTTTCTTCAGCCAAGGCTGATGTTCTTGGATCTCCACAGCTGTCATGCATTGTGGCCCAGGGATACCACTAACAATATGGAAACCCCAAATATTGAATTATTATTGGTCTCTAAAGACAAGAAAGAGAATTTTCTGCAGGACCTCAATAAGCATTTAATGGTCCTTTAGTAGGCATTGGGTACCTAAAATGAGATAATGGGCATCGCTGTGGTAGGATAGAATATAGCAATTATTATCCAGAGGTGTGCAATATTTGGAAATCCAGATAGGAAGTCAATATACAGGACATATTTTGGCACATAACAGGATCAAGACAGGGTCTCACTGAGTTGCTTAGGGCCTCACTAAATGGCTGAGGCTGGGTTTGAACTCACGATCCTCCTGCCTCAGCCCCCTGAACTGCTGGGATTACAGGCATGCACCACTGTGCCTGGCTTTACATTTTAATCCAAAAATAAATAAATAACTAGGGTAGCTATGTAAATATGTTTCAAGACCGTTGAGGGGGTGGTACAGAAAGTAAGAAAAAGCCTAGGACCTAGTGACACTAAGTATAGGGGTCATAGAGATACAAATTGCCTACTTTGTGTAAAGGAGGCATGTGAATTTTTTGCCTGGATTGCATTTTGAGACTATATTCTAAGAAGATGGACCTTCATGGGGTTGAATCCACTGCCCATCCCAACATCTAGGGGGAACAAAAAGACGTTATAGCAGAGGGTGAAGCTCACCTGCAGAATTGAAATCAGCCATCTGAAGCCCATCTGGATTTGGATTTACCACTTTAGAAGTCAGAAACTGTTGACTGGAAACCATTATATAAAAAGCTATAAATTTTACTACTTGGCTCCTTGTTTGCTATTTATGTTCTCCTGCTGTGATTAGCCTTGAAACTTCTAAAGCAGGAAATAGAAACATTTTCCTGTAAAGAACCAGATAGTGACTTTACAATGCCAGCATATTTCAGGCATTGCAGACAATATTAGAAAGTCTTTATCACAAGCATTCACCTGTTGCCATTGTAGTGCAAAAGCAACCCTAGACTGGGGTTGTGACTCAGTGGCAGAGCACTTGTCCCTCACATGTGAGGCACTGGGTTCGATCCTCGGCACCACATTAAAAAATAAATAAAGATATTGTGTCCATCTATAACTAAAAAATATTTTTTAAGAAAAGCAGCCCTAGATGATATTTAAATCACTAGGCATGACTGTGTTCCAATGAAACTTTATTTATAAAATAAAGCAATGTCTTTGATTTGGATGGCGGACTATAGATCACTGGCCCCCTGCTCTAGACTCCCAAATGACCTGTAGGCTTATCATTAGAAACAGTAGTCTAAGTGAGGGGCCAAAGAGATTGCAAGCAACTCTACAATCAAGTTTAAGGTGAAAAAGTCCAAGTAGGTAGCTGTGCAGGAAAGAGAAATAGGCAGAGACCCTCAACACTGCTACTGTTGCTACTGCCACAGCTGCCACACCAAAAAAAAAAAAATCTCAGAAAACAAATGTGGCTAGGCCGGGTGCGGTGACTCAAGCTTGTAATCCCGGCACTTACGGAGGCTGAGACCGGAGAATCGCTAGTTCG
Organism: Xerus rutilus; assembly: GCA_028644305.1. Taxonomy (NCBI): domain Eukaryota; kingdom Metazoa; phylum Chordata; class Mammalia; order Rodentia; family Sciuridae; genus Xerus; species Xerus rutilus. The sequence goes on from CM053417.1 coordinate 36,504,921, forward strand.
AAGCTAGCCTCAGCAATGGTGAGGTGCTAAGCAACTCAGTGAGACCCTGTCTCTACAAAAAACACAAAATAGGGTTGGAGAGGTGGCTCAGTGGTCAAGTGCCTCTGAGTTCAATCCCTGGTATCACAAAAAAAAGAAAGTTGAGAAAGTGAGAATGCCTGGGACCCTAGCAAAGGGCATTGAGGCTTTGAAAGAGACTTTAGAATGCAGTTATACTGAATGCAGTTGTATTAAATAGTTATAATAGCCAAATAGTAACTAGAAGTCATTAAAAGAGCTCTTTTAGAGGTCTAAATTGAACTGTTGAGGTTTCCTTGAACTGCTTTGAGTGTACAAATGTTATAATTTGTCCTTCAGGGTTCTCAGGGACTAACAAGTATGCAGATCAACTCCAAACCACACTTGAAATGCAAACTAGATTTATGTGGGTGAAGCAACATGCACATATGCTTAGAGATGGTCTATTGGGACTTTTTCTCAACTGTGCCCTACAAATAATAACTTGATCCTAGACATGCAGCCAAATTTTGTAGAATCTGACAGTAGTTCCCATAGGAACACAATATTCTATTTCTTACTCTGTCTTATGATGTCCTAGTAGACACTCGAAGGTGAGGGCCCTGAGAAGCCAAAAGACTTTCTACCCCAAGGAGAAAGAGTTACAAAGGGATAACAACTCCAACCTTAGTCTGCTCCAGGTCAAAATGATCTGATCCTGTTTCTTCTGAACTTTCTCCAGAAAGAGAAAGGCACACCCAGGAGGACTGTTCCAACTTAGTCACAACCAAGGGATAAGCCAACTAAGCAACTGAAGGGGAGAGGGGAAGGGAGGTTTACAAAAACACACCCTCAAGCATGTGCATCCACTCTGAAGCCAAAATGAATCTGAAGAAGAAACAACTTCTTATTTTCCATTTCTTATTACGTTTTCTCTCTTTTGTTGTGTGAGCAGAAGACAGTCTCCTTGGTGAATAAGGAAGGCTTTAAACAGAATCTAGACAGAGCTAATGAATCAGACATGATGGAAATTTGGTGACTCCAATTCATTAACCCAGGTCCATGACCCCTCAATGGCAGAGAACTAGAAATTCTACTCCCTTAGTTTATGGAACCATCTGAATAAACTGGGATAACTTAGAAACAGAGACTTCTCAAACACACTCAGATCAATCATGTTCTTGTAGATTTAACTTAAATCTAAAGAGACTCCATGTATATCAAACTTGTTTGAATAATCAGATACATTTTGCCTATGTTAAGAACCATGCTTCACAATGTTTATGTGGCTTTATCATCAACTAACTCATGAGCTCTTCTTTACGTCTTAGTAGCTTCCGGTGTCTGGCACATGGTAGGCTTTCAATAAATATTAGTTGAATTGAAACATGTATTCAGCCATGGTCCCTCCCTCTTTCCTTTCTATATTTCTTCCTTTCTGCCTTTTTCCCTTTCTTACTTTTTCTTTCCTTACAGCAAGAACATATCTACAAAAATTTTGAACTATTTTGACTAAATAGACCAGAAACCATTTACATCTATTCTACCTGCTAGCTGAGAATTGCCTAGTAAAATGATTTCCAATTACTGTAAAAACTGTAAAATGCTATAAGAAATTATACTAGGATAGAAAATGAACCTAATTTGTGGCAAGACAGATTTGGTCTTGACAACAAAATGTCCTTCATACTGTTTACTAATTGAAGTCAGTTAGCAATTCACTTAGAAGATGAGTAGACATACTTGGGTTCTATGCCAGCTCTAGTACTCATTTCCCTATGTAAACTTGGGCAAGTCACTTAACTATCTGAATCTGAAGTTCTTCAATTATGAAATGGAATAGTGAAATATTAATGCTTGTTTTGAATGGCTATGGCAAGGATTAAAGTGAAATGAGACCATTACATAGACTGGCTGAATACCTGTGTCAATTGAATCAATGTGAAAGGCTGAATGCTCTCTCTGACATGTGAATGCTAACATACAATAATGGCAGGGAGGAGAAGAATCAAAGTTCATTGGGTTAGACAAAGGGGAATGAAGAGAAGGGAGCGGGGATGGGAATAGGAAAAGCAGTAGAATGAATCAGACATAACTTTCCTATGTTCACATATGAATATAACACAGTGAATCTCCACATCATGTACAATCACAAGAAGGGGATCCTAATTAGAATAAGTTATATTCCGTGTATGTATAATATGTCAAAATACACTATATGGTTATGTATAAGTAAAAAGAACAAATAAAATGGTGTAGAAAAATAGTTATATTGAATGTGTGTACAAATCTGTAACAACAAATCCCATCATTATGTGTAACTATAGTGCACCAATAAAAAATAGGGAAAGCGAAAAAAAATAAAATCCATTTTCCTAAAGAAATTTGACAAAAGGAAGAGCTTTTGAGTTAATGGAAGAAACAGCTGCTTATAGAATGTTACCAACAAAGCACTGTGAAAGTCCAGAGGAGAAAAAGTAGCTAATTACTTGGGAAAGTTTGAGATGGGTTATCATAATTTTGCCAGTTAGAGAAGACAGAATTAGGATGGGCTACAAGACTAAACCTTGTCTAGGGAGTACATTCCAAACAAGAAACAATATAAAACAGGAAGCAAGGCAATGCCTGATTAAAATCTTCAATGACATTGAGTATTTGAAAATATGAAGCACACCTTCCATATGTAATTCAAATTTAAAACTAAGAATAAAGCTAAGTATGGTGTCATGTGTCTGTAATACCAGCTTCTAATGAAGCTGAGACAGGGGGATCTCAAGTTCAAGGCCAGCCTCAGTAATTTAGGAAGATACTGTGTCAAAATAGAAAAAGGGTTGAGGATGTATCTCAGTAGTAGAACACCTCTGGGTTCAAAAACTAAGAATAAGGAAGGAAGTACTACTAAGTGCTATATTTCTCCAAGAAAATAATACATACTTAAATGTGTTTAAGGTGTAAGCACTTTACATTTGACAATTCATTTAATATTCATAACAATCCTATGAGACAGATATCATTATAACACTCTGCTTTGCAGATTTGAAAACTGGATTACATAGAAGTGAAGTAACTTTCCCATGTTCATATTGTTGATAGGCATCAAAAACAGGATTCTGAGCCCATTTTATGGTCTTACTTGCTATGTTTATAAGCCTCTTCAATCCCTCTCCCTCTCCCTCTCTTTCTCTCCTCCTCTCCCTGTTTGCTCCATCCCTTTTCCTCTTCCTTTCTCTCTCCCTCCATGCCTCCCTTCCTTCTTTCCTTTCTTCCTTCCTTCCTTTCTTCTGAGAAATCAGATATCAGCAATGTGGCCTTTTGGTTTGATTTTTCAAATACAACTTTAAATGCTATGCAAATATATCCATGCTTCTCAAAAAAACTGATCTGAGTGGTTATATGATGAAGTATATGAATTCAGAAGCTAAACAAGACCCATCTTATTGCAACATCAATTTTAGTTAAGCATATATGGTTATATGGAGCTGAATTTTATTGAGTACAAATATATGTAAGGCATTTAGGCCTCAAAACAACCTCATGAAGTAGGTAATATTGCCATTCCCACTTTACTGATGAAGAAACGGACTTATAGAAACTCAGTAACTTGTCCAAAGTAACACAGCTAGTAAGAAGTGGAGCCAACCTTAGTTGAAGCCTAACTTTTCTTGGAGCCTAGCTTAACTGATGCCAAAGTTTTCTATGTTCCATGGCTTTAAAGCACAGATATATGTTATAAAATTTTGCATACATAGCACTTTTTTTGGTACTGGGCATGGAACTCAGGGGCACTCGACCACTGAGCCACATCCCCAGTTTTGTGTTTTATGTAGAGACAGGGTCTCAATGAATTGCTTAGTGCCTCCCCATTGCTGAGGCTGGCTTTGAACTTGTGATTCTCCTGTATCAGCCTCCCTAAGTGCTGGGATTACAGGTGTGCACCACTGCACCTGGCTCATAGCAGTTTTAAGAAATGTCTAACTTCTAAGCTATTTCAAGGTACAATCTCAGATCCCACTGATAATGTATAAATGCACTGTAGTCAGCCACTATTGCTCCTGTAGCAAGAAAAAATGAGAAGCGCCACAAAAAGAATTCAAAAAGACTGGGAGATTCAATGACCTCCATTCATGTTGACAAATGGGGATGGTTTTGTAAACATGTGATTCTGGTTGTTTGTATCAATCAAATTCACAAAAAGAAATAGTTGGTACATTCAAATTAGGAAAATTTGAGAAAGGTTCAATTAAATGGCTAAAATATTAAACCAGATTGGATATAAGGGACATGTAATGGATACTACAATAACTAAAAGCTGCAGCAGCAAAGCTGTTGCCAGCTCCAGGCCTAAAGGGAAAAGGGGAAGAATGGTTACAGGAAGGCAGAAAGAGAAAAATGGTGCAGAGAAGGTAGAAAGAAGCAGAGACTTGAAAGAAGCAGAGACATTTTGTTGAGGGATACAGCTGTCCAAGGAACCCAGAGAGCCAAGGGAATCAATTTCCTGACCTTATTCCGTTCTTTTCCTCTGACCTCCTATGGGAGCTCATGTCAAACAGCCAGATGCCAGAGGCCAGGGGAGCTGGATAATGTAATCCATACAGTTCAGATTATGGAGGGCAGAGAGCAAGGAAGCAAAGGACATAAAGTGGATTTGGAAAGGGCAAATAGAAGACATAGAGCACAGCTCCCCTGTGAGACTGCTGTGGCAACAGAAACCTACCAGAATCTCCTGTTACACAGTCTTGTTCTGCTGATACCAGAGAGACTCATGATAAATGTCTTCCAAGAGATCATTCTAGCCCATAGATATGAAACTCACAATATACTGCTAGGCGTTCTAGTACATAAACTCTAAACTTTCAGTGTCATAATACCATAAAAATATTTCACAGTTCAAAGTGTTTCTGATTATAAAGGGCTTCCACATGGGCATCACAAACCCTGATCCTTCCATCTTATGTCTCTGATCTCCTCTTAGCCCCTAGAGTTCTCTCCATTCAGCCAGAAGATAGGGAAATAGACTAAAGTCACTGTTTCTTAATTATTTTGGTCTAAAATGTCTCACAGCAATTCTCCTAAAATTCTATTCATGAGAACTAGTCATATGCCCCATCTAAATGTGAGGGGGGCTGGGAAATGCAGTGTCTGGGTGGATAGTCACTATCCAACAGCAACCTTATAACATGGAATGAAAAGAGAAATCTTTAGAGGTCAGTTAGACATCTTTGTCACAGACAGATTTAAAACTGAGATAAATTGATGTTCTTTATACAGACTGACAATATCCTAACAACCATTTAGTCAAACAGTTATTGCAGGCTGCTCTATGGTAGGCACCATGTAAAACAGACAAGTTATCAAGCCTGGAAACTGCCCTCAAAAGGTTTATGTACTTGCAAAGGCATCTAAGTGAAAAAGTTAAAATTGAATCAATTACTCAGTTGTTGTCAAGTTCCTGGTGCTTGATACCTTAGAAACAGAAATATGACTGATTTAACTCATTCATTTTTTATTAGTTGTTAGTGAATCTTTATTTTATTTGTATGCAATACTGAGAATCAAACCAAGTGCCTCACACATGCTAGGCAAGCACTCTACCAACCCCAGCCCAACTCATTCATTTTTTAATCTACGTATTTCAAGCCCTCTACATACAAATAGTTCTATTGTTCAGACTGAAATTAATCCACCAGTTTTGTCAAACCAGTAGCTTCTTTGTTTATTCAGAAAACAGAGTCAAACATTTTTTTCTTGTAGCTGTTGTAACAGCCTTGGGTCTCCTGATCACTACAGACTAACCTTCTTATTCTTCCTTCAGTATCTGAAAACTGCTCATTGAATCCCAAGCAATAGCTATTCCAGAGCCTAATTTGGGGGTTTATATTTCCTCCATGGTGAGGAAAGCACCCTCTCTCTCCTTCCCTCCCTCTCCCTTTTTCCCTCTCCATCTCTCTTCCTCCCACCCTGCCTTTCCTTCCTGGTTCCATGTCCTTAGCTGCTTTCCTCTGCCACACTCTTCTGCCATGATGTTATGCCACACCTCCAATCCAGAGCAATGGAGTCAGTCATCTATGAACTGAGACCTCTGAAACCATGAGCAACAAATAAACTTTTCCTCCTCTAAAAAATAACTATAAAAGAGCCTAGTTTATTTATCTTGTGGAAAAAAATTCCAATTAATTATATGTAATTATATCCCAGGGTTCCAACCTTTAATTCAACTTGTATTGACTTTGGCCTTTTAAAAATCTTCCACACATCCTTTAAGAACACCTTACTTACTTATTTTATTCCTTAAGGTTAATTTTTTTTAAAAAGGGCAGTGACACCCAGGTCAGGTTTAGTTTGAAAAGCTAAAAGCTGCCCAGAAGAACAATTGGTAAATAAACTGTGAGAAAGATTGGAATCCACAGATATAAGCAAACATCTGCATTCCTGAAATGCCATTCTCTAGTTTTTCTGGGAAGAAAAGTTACATTTATAATGATGTGAATATGTGACGTTTTTCTTTTTTCTTTAGATTCAGAAAAGGATGTAATGATATTTGATATAAATAAGGCAAAAACTACTGCCTGGCCTGCTAGTGAGGACATAGCACAAAACCTATGGAGGCTACCTAGGGAACCTGAGTAACTGAAGTCCATAGTTACTGTAAAAAGTTAAAATTCACCTGTGAAACTTTTTAAAAAATTATTTCTAATCGTTTATACATGATAGTAGAATGCATTTTGACACATTGTACACAAATAGAGCATAACTTCTCATTCCTCTGGCTGTACTGCTTAGTCACACCAGTAGTGTAAACATACATGAATATAGGGTAATAATGCCTGTCTCATTCTACTATCCTTCCCATCCCCACTGCCCCATACCTCCCCACATTCCCCTCTGCACAATCCAAAATTCCTTCATTCTTCCCTGCCCCAACCCCTACTATGGATCAGCATCTTCTTATTAGAGAAAACATTCAGTCTTTAGTTTTTTAGGATTGGCTTATTTCATTTAGCATGATATTCTCTAGTTCCATCCATTTACCTGCAAATGCCATAATCTTCTTTAAGGCTGAGTAATATTCCATTGTGTATATGTACTACATTTTCTTTATCCATTCATCTGTTGAAGGGCATCTAGGTTCCATAGTTTAGCTATTGTGAATTCAGCTGCTATAAACATTGATGTGGCTACCTCACTGTAGTATGCTGATTTTAAGTCCTTTGTCAAATGATGGTTCCATTCCCAGTGTTCTGAGGAATCTCCATACTGCTTTCTAGAGTGATTGCACCAATATGCAATCCCACCAGCAATGTATGAGTCTTTTTCCCCACATCCTCGCCAACACTTATTATTGCTTGTATTCTTGATAATTGCAACTCACCTTCCACCCAGTCAAGAGCTGATCACAAGGTGCAAGAACCACACTTCCTTTCCTTGGCTTGTATGCCTTGAATGTATCTCCCAAAGTTCATGTGTTGGATCTTTATCTCCTACCCAATAGTGTTAAGAGGTGGGACTTTTCAGAGGTTATTAGGTCATGAGGGCTCTGTTCTCATGGATGGATCAATGCTATTACTGCAAGGAAGTTAATCTCACAAGAGTAGACTTATCATAAAAATAAATTTGGTTTGGTCCTCTCTTGCTTGCTCTTATGCTTCCTTGCTTTTCTACCTTCTGCAATGGCAGGGCACAACAAAGGACCCTCACCAGATTCTGGCACCTTGATGTTAGACTTTCCAGCCTCCAGAACTGTGAGAAATAAATTTATTTTCCTTATAAATTACATATTATAAATTCCCATTAAATTACCACATACCAAATAACCAAAGTTCCATTAAATTTCCTTAAAAATTACAATCTATGGTGTAGTAGGTCCCCCTTATCTTTGGAAGACTCATTCCTAGACCCTTAGTGGATGCCTGAAACCACAGATAGTACCAAACCCTATATACACTGTTTTTCCTATGCATATGTAACTATAATAAGGGTAAATTTATAAATTATGCATAATAAGAGATTAACAATAGTAATAATAAAATGAAACAATTGTGACAGTGTACTATATAATACAAGTTATGTGAAGATGCTCTCTCTCTTTCTAAGTTATTGTACTGTTTTCACCCTTCTCATGATGATGTGGGATGATACAGTAACTGTGTGATGGGATGGAGGTGAATGGCATAGACATTGTGGTGTGCACTAAACTACTATATAAGGACTACTAAACACAAGCTTTGTGATACCAAGAAAGTTGATCTGATAACTGAGATGGCTACTAAGAGAATAACAGGTAGGTAGTATATGTGAACATGCTGGACAAAGGGATGATTTATGTCCACAGTGGGTTGGATAAGAATGATGTCAGATTTTATTATGCTCATAATGACACACAATTCAAAATGTATGAATTATTTCAGAAATTTTTCATTTAATTTTTTCAGAACACAACTGACTACATGTATTTGAAACCACAGAAAGTAAAACTGGATAAGGAGGAACTACTGTATTGTTGACATCAGTCTTTCCTTAAAAGATATGAATTAGTTTATATAAATCATATAGAAATATAGATCTGTAATAAAAGGAAGAAGAGTTTGAAAGCTATTGCAAAACCTTGATTTTGAAGAGCCTTTCATTGCTACAGTCATATAATGCTCATTAGACAGAATTAAAATAAAACATTTGACAAAATTCACTGAATATGGCTATGCTGACTGGCCATACTTTCTTTAGCACAATCACTTTATCATTTCAAAAAATTTTTAAAGTGCCTAAAAATAGCATACAGTGGGGAAGAAGGGTTTTACACCAGTCCAGAAACCAATCTTGAGCTGAGGTAGTATAGGTGGCCAATTATGTAGTGTTGTAGTGTTCCAGAAAGTCTTTCCACCCAAAATAACTCTCTTTATTTTTGTGCCTAAATCTCTCTGAAGAAAGCCTAAGCTCTTCCTTTCACAAACAGAAATGAGATGAAAATATTAATCTCACCAGGGTGCCTGGAACTCTGGTGCCTGCCAAAGTTTGGATGATGATAGTAATAGAAAAAGAAGACCTTAGTGCTGAGCAACCATGTTCTTTAGACTTTCACATGAAGCTCATCTGTTATCCCAAGAGGGAACCATAAAAAGAAGAGTCAGATAGTGAGAAAAGCAACTTTAAAAAAATAGCAAAGGCAATTTAAAATCTAAAGGGCTAAAACAAAAGCTCTTTTGATGTTCTGAATTTCACAGGGCTGTGGCTAAAAATGTATTCATTTTTACCTTTTCTCCTTGGAATTTAATGAATGTTTTCACCTGCATTTATTTTCAATTCTGGAAAATTCTCAACCCTTAAAATTATGCCTCTTTATTATTTCAATTTTCTCTTCTTGGAACTCCTATTAGACAAACTTCTGAACTTTTATTCTATCATTTATGCATCTTTCACATTTTCTTTCTCTTTAGCTCTCTGTCTTGCATTTTGGGTGACTTCCTCATTGAATGAGATATCTCGATCAATTCAGAAAATCTCCCTTAAGTAATGTCTGGTCTACTGCTGTGTGTATCTATTGATACAACCCCAACTCTCAACAATGTTTTATAAATCTGTTAAAGTATAATTTATATGTAATAAAATATACCTATTTAAATGTGTAATTAGAATAAAATGAATATATTTATGTAATAATCACCATAATTAAGATATAGAACAGGGCTAGGGTTGTGGTTCAGTGGTAGAGTGCTTGACTAACATGCGTGAGGCACTGGGTTCAATCCTCAGCACTCCATACAAATAAAAAATAAAAGGTATTGTGTCCACCTACAACTAAAAAATATATATTTAAAAAAAGATACAGAACATTTCAAACACACCAGAAGGATATTTCATGTTCCTTCATACATGCTCTTTATATATCATAGATTACTTGGGCTGGTCTATAATACGACATACATGGAAGCAAATATTCACTATCTGATTTCTTATGTTTAGCATACTGCTTTTGAGATTTACCTATTCTGTTGAGAGTATTGTTCCTTTTGATTGCTGAGTATTTCATTGTATGGATATGCCCATTGATGGATATTTAAGTTATTAACAATTTTAGCTATTATAAATAAAGTCACTATGAATGTCTGTATGCAAGTCTTTGTATTGACAAGTTTATCCATTTCTACAGATAAGTCCTTCCCAGGAGAATTACTTAATTATATGTTAGATCTATGTTTAACTTTAAAGAAACTACTAAGCCATCTTATAAATCTCCTTCATTTATTCCACTGATCTCTTTTCTATTTTCAAAGGATCTCCTCTTTTTCATTTCCTTATTTCTTTCTGGCTTCTGCATATGAAAGAAAACATTTGACCTTTGACTTTCTGAGTCTGGTTTATTTCACTTAGCATGATGTTCTCCAGTTCCATCCATTTACCAATAAATGACAATTTCATTCTTCCTTATGACTGAGTAAAGCTCCATTGTGTATATATAACATTTCCTTTATTCATTCAGTTATTGACAGGTACCTGGGCTGGTTCCATAACTTGGCTGTTGTGAATTGTGGTACTATAAACATTGATATACCTGTATCACTATAGTATGCTGACTTTTCTTACTTTATATAATGCCAATAAGTTGGAAAGCTAGGTCATGCAGTGGTGCCATTCCTAGTATTTTGAGGAGTCTAAAGTGGTTGTATTAATTTGAAGTCCCACAATGTGTGAGTGTACCGTTCCCTCCATATCCTCAACAGCACTTATTATTATTTGTATTATTGATAATCACCATTCTGACTAAAGTGAGATGAAATCTTAGTATAGTTTTTTTTTTTTTATCTTTTTTTTTTTTGGTACTGGGGATTGAACTCAGGGGTACTCGACCACGGAGCCACATCCCCAGCCCTATTTTGTGTTTTATGTAGAGACAGGGTCTCACTGAGTTGCTTAGCGCCTCGCCGTTGCTGAGGCTGGCTTTGAACTCGCGATTCTCCTGTCTCAGCCTCCCTAAGTGCTGGGATTACAGGCTTGAGCCACCGCGCCCGGCTTAGTATAGTTTTGATTTGAATTTTACTGATTGCTGGAGATGTTGAACATGTTCTCATATTTGTTGTCCATTTGTGTTTCTTCTTTTGAGAAATGTCTGTTTAGTTCTTCTGTCCATTTATTTATTGGGTTATTTTGTGTTGTTTTTTGGTAGTAAACTTTTTTACTTCTTTATACATTCTGGATGTTAATCCCCAGTTGGAGGAGTAAATGGCAAAGATCTCCCATTTTTCAGACTCTCTCTTCATGCTCTTGCTTCTTTTTCCTCACAGAAAATTTTAATTTGATGTCATCCTGCTTATTGATTGTTGGTTTGGTTTCTTGAGCTTTAGTGCTCTTGTTAAGGAAGTTGATATCTGTGGCAGTATGTTGGAGTGTTGACCCTATGTTTTCTTCTAGCAGTTTCAAAGTTTCTGGTCTAATTTCTAGGTCTTTGTTCCACTTTTAGTTGACATTTGTGCAGGGTGAAAGATAGGGATCTAGTTCCCTTCTCTACATGTGGAGATCCAGCTTTACCAGCACCATTTGTTTAAAATGCTGTATTTTCTCCAACATGTTTTTGACACCTTTTTCAAATATCAGATGGCTGTAAGTATATGGGTTTATCTCTGTGTCTTCTATTCTATTCCATGGGTCTTCATGTCTGTTTTGATGCCAATACCATGCTGGTTTTGTTACTACAGCTCTGTACTATGATTAGAGATCAGGCATTGTAATGCATCTAGAATTGCTCTTCTTACTAATTGTTTACTTTGGCTATTCTAGATCTTTTATTCTTCCATATAAGTTTTAAGAACTTCTTTTTCTAGTTCTGTAAAGAATGCCACCAGGGGCTGAGGTTGTGGCTCAGTGGTAGAGCACTTGCCTCACATGTGGAAGGCATTGGGTTCGATCCTCAGCACCACATATAAACAAATGAATAAATAAAGGTCAATCAACAACTAAAAAAAATTTTTTTTAAAATGCCACCAGTATTTGGTGGGAATTGCATTAAATCTTTAGATCACTGTTGGTAATATGGCTATTTTGACAATATTAATTCTGCTTATCCAAGAACATGGGAAGTCTTTCCATTTTCTTTTTTTTTTAATTGTTGATGGATCTTTATTTTATTCATTTATTATTTATATGTGGTGCTGAGGATCGAACCCAGTGTGTCACACATGCTAGGCAAGCGCTCTACCACTGAGCTACAGCCCCAGCCCCTTTCCATTTTCTAAGGTTTTCTTCAATTTCATTTTTCAGTGTTCAATAGTTTTCATTGTAGCAGTCTTTCACTTACATGGGTAGATTTATTCCCAAGTATTTTTAGGTTATTGTGAACATAATGGTTTTCCTAATTTCTTTTTCAGCAGATTCCTTATTAAAATATAGGAAAATAGTGGGGTGTGGTAGTGCATGCCTGTAATCCCTGCAGCTCATGAGGCTGAAGTAAGAGGGTCAGGAGTTCAAAGCCAACCTCTGCAATTTAGCGAGGCCCTAAGTAACTCAGTAAGACCTTGTCTCTAAATAAAATATGAAAAAGGGCTTGGGATGTTGCCCAGTGGTTAAGTGCCCCTGGATTCACTCCCCAGTACACACACATGCGCGTGCATACACACACACACACACACACACACATATATGAATGAAAGCTATAGGTTTATGTATGTTCATCTTCTATTCTGCTTCTTTGCTGAATTTGTTTATCAACTATGCAAGTCTTCTGGTGGAGGTTTTGTGTCTTCTAGATATAGGATCATGTCTTCATCAAGCAGAGATAATCTGTCTTCTTCTCTATTTGTGTCCCTTTAATTTCCTTCTCTTACCTGGTTTTTCTAGCTAGAGTTTCAAGAACTATATTGAATAGGAGTTGTGAGAGTGGATATCTTTGTCTTATTCTTGATTTTAAAGGAAATTATTTCTGTTTTTCCCTATTTGGCATAATGTTAGCCTTGGGTTTGTCAGATATAACCTTTCAAATGTTGAGGTAAGTTCTTTCTATCCCTAGTCTCTTCATTGTTTTTAACATGAATGAGTGCTGGATTTTGTCAAAGTTTTTTCTTTATCTATTGTGATAATCATGTTATTCTTGTATGTAATTTTATTTATGGGGTGAATTACATTTACTGAATTGCATAGTTTGAACCAACCATGCATCCTTCTTGATCATGGTGTACTGTATTCTTAATGTGTTTTTTAATGTGCCTTGCTAATATTTTATTATGGATTTTGTTTTTTGTTCATCAGGTATATTGGTCTATAGCATTCTTTCCTTGATGTGTCTTTGTCTTGTTTAAGTATCAGGGTGACACTGGACTCATAGAATGAATTTGAGAGAGTTCCCTCCCTGTATATTTCATGGAATCATTTGAAGAAGACTGGCATTATTTCTTCTTTAAAGGTCTGATAGAACTCAGGTGAGAATCCAACTGATCCTTGTATTTTCCCTGTTGGAAGACTTTTAATTGCTGTTTCAATCTCATTGACTGATATAGGTCTATTTAGGTTTTGAATCTCTTCATGCCGTTTTTGTTACTATTGCTTTGTAGTAAAGTTGAAGGTCTGGTATTGTGATGCCTCCTGCTTCACTTTTCTTGCTCAGGATAGCTTTAGCTATTCTCGGTCTCTTATTTTTCCAAATGAATTTCATGATTGCCTTTTCTATTTCTATAAGAAAGGCCTTTGGGATTTTAATTGGGATTGCATTGAATCTGTATAGTGCTTTGGGTAGTATGGCCATTTTAATAATACTGATTCTGCCTATCCAGGAGCATGGTAGGTCTTTCCATCTTCTAAGATGTTCTGCCATTTCTTTCTTTAGTGTCTTTTAATTTTCATTGTAGAGGTCTTTCACCTCTCTTGTTAAATTCATTCCCAAATATTTTATTTTTTTGGAGGCTATTGCAAATGGAGTAGTTTTTCTAATTTCTCTTTCAGAGGATTCATTGCTGATGTATAGAAACGCATTTGATTTATGTATATTGATTTTATATCCTGCAATTTTACTGAATTCATTTATCAGTTCTAGAGGTTTTCTGGTGGAATTTTTTGGATCCTCTAAGTATAGAATCATATCGTCTGCAAATAATGATAGTTTGAGTTCTTCTTTACCTATTTGTATCCCTTTAATTTCCTTCGTCTGTCTGATTGCTCTGTCAAGTGTTTTAAGAACTATATTGAATAAGAGTGGTGAGAGAGGGCATCCCTGTCTTGTTCCAGTTTTTAGAGGGAATGCTTCCAATTTTTCTCCATTTAGGATGATATTGGCCTTGGGCTTAGAATAAATTGCTTTAACGATGTTGAGGAATGTTCCTACTATCCCTAGTTTCTCTAGTGTTTTGAACATGA
>CM053417.1:36519751-36795456 GCA_028644305.1 Xerus rutilus
AGTATCTTGGTTTGTTTGAGTCACTTTCTTCCCTTGTTTTCTCATGATGTTTGTGTGTCTTTCCTTCTAGCTCTGCTGATCCAAGGTGTTACAGTTTTAACTCCTATATGGTTATAGTTTCCCTGCAGGGTTTCGTTACTTCTCCTCTAGTAGGTGGCGTTGTCCGTTGTTTGCTGGACTTTCCTGGCTGGTATCCTTGGTGCTGGTCCCAGGCCAAGGTGAAACTCTGGGCCGCTGGTGGAGTCGCTGTTCCACCGTGGCCAAGGTTTGCTCCCAGGTGTTCATCTGCCCCCCCTGGTGTGTATGAAGTTCCGCTGTGTTAGAGGGTGGTCCACAAAGAACAATAGCTGGGGTTCCGCTCAGGAGACAGTCCACAGAAGCAACTGCTAGCGGTCTCTCGCGGTTGGGTGGGCACTGGGGCTAGGCACCCTGTGCGGAAGCAGGCCCAGCACGCCCGGGGTAAACTCCGGGCTGAAGCCCTGGGCCAGATGCCCCACCACAATTGCACTCCACCGGTGGGCGCCGAAGGCACGCCTCCCGGCTACCGCTGCCTCCCGGTGGCTCTGCGCTCACACACCAAGCGAGACTCTTTCGTGGGGCGGCAAGATGCAGAGAGCTGCCAAAAAACTGGTTGGAAGCTGGCACCCCGCTACTTCCAGTCTCAGTCTAGGATAGCCGTAGCCCTGGGCCGAGGCCCGGGCTGCAACCGCGTTTGTCCGGCCGGCGCTGAAGCCACGCCTCCTGGCTACCGCTGCCTCCTGGTGATCCTGTACTCACACATACACTAGCGAAATTCCTGCGTGGGATGTTGAGCTGCCGAATGATGCCAGGAAGCTGGCTGGAAAACGGTGCCTCCACCACTTCCAGCCTTGGTCCCTGAGAGCCTAGCGCAGAGTGGACTGTCTAGGCCGCCATCTTGGAACCGCCCCCGCCTCTTCTTGGAACTGCCCCGCCTCTTCTTAATTTTAATTGAGTTTAGTTGACTTTTCCTGAGTTTTGCTCTTGTAAGTAATTAATTCACTGTCAGCTATTCTTGACTCTGTTGAGGTTTGATTTTAAGCTTTATTAGTATGAGAGTAGGGGCTGGGGATATAGCTCAGTTGGTAGAGTGCTTGCCTTGCATGTATAAGGCCCTGGGTTCAATCCCCAGCACCACAAAAAAAATAGTATGGGGCTAGCATAGCCATTTTTCTAAAACTAGGTTCTAAAACAGGGTCCAATCAACAAAATTGTAATAATAATAATAATAAATGATATTCTTTCTCTTAAGTCATTGCTTTTCTTGTATGTCAACTAAATGCCTAGGGTATCAGTAAGGTATCTATGGCTGGGCCAATATTTCAACATTACCTAACACTGTGATACCTCTAGTGTCTTCATTCCACTCTTAACCCTGTTGTGATAAAGTCTTTTGGACTCTTACTCTATACATAAGAAAACAAGACTTTGACCAAAGGCCCATGATATCCTACCCCTCATAAATTTGTGGATACTCTTTCTCTGCAGCTTTCTCCTCTTTGGTACCTTCCTCTTCAATTTCCAGCCACCTAAATAGCCCCAATGTTCAGTCTCTGCCTCTTCAACTCCAGTGTATCATCATGTTTCATTTGGGATGAACTTCCCTGTGCTGTGGTTGATAAATTGTTTCCAGGTATATAGCCAGAGTGACCAGGAGCTAACCCTTCTATTTTCTCCAAGTTCATAATCTTAATACTGTTCATTGTCTGATACTGAAAATAGATGCCTTATGTATCTGTCCAGTTTTCTACTTGCTTACAAAAGGAAGGCAATTCTGTACTTATAAGCTCCTCTATGACAACTGGAAACAAAAGTCTTCAGTGATGTGCTTTTCATTTCCAATATTTCTATTTGATATTTCTAAAAACATTCCTGATATTCTTTTATAGTATTCTGGTTCTAATTGATGGATTCTGTCCTTTCATTAATTTTCACACTATAAGCATTTTTATTTTAGCTTTCCATTTAGAATAGTAAGTATCTACTTACTTAGATGTGAATTTCCCTTTGATCATTTTATGGACTGTCTTAGCATTAGATATTTCATGTTTCTTAGTCCATTTTCTGTTGCTATAGACAAATATCTGAAACTAGGAGTTTATATAGGATAAGAAATGTATTTAGCTAATGATTTTGGAGGCTAGGAAATATGAAGCATAAAACCAATATCTTCTCAGTTTTTGGTGAGGACCTCATGCTTTATCATAGCATAGCAGAAAATTGAAAGGGAAAATGGGTGCATGTAAAAGAGAAAAACACAAGTGTAGCCTCAGTTTATACTAACCTATTCTTTTTTAAAATTTGTTTAATAACACTTTTGTTCTTATAATAAAAATTATTTTAGCTATTGATTAAATATCTGATCTATGAAATAGATAGAAAATGGAATTGTAGTTATCAAACCTTTTTTTTGGTACCAGGAATTGAACTCAGGGATACTCAACCATTGAACCACATCCCCAGCCCTATTTTGTGTTTTATTTAGAGACAAGATCTCACTGAGTTGCTTAGCACCTTGCTGTTGCTAAGACTGGCTTTGAATTCGCAATTCTCCTGTCTCAGCCTCCCAAAGTGCTGAGAATAAAGGCATGTGTCACTGCACCTGGCTTATCAAACCTTTTGAGCAGATATGTCTGAGTTTATTTTAAAGAATAGTAGACACATTTTTAAATACACAAATTTACATATGTAATAGTCAAAATAGAAAAAAATGTAGAATGCATAGTAACTATTAAAATCTAATAGTTATATAAATGAATTATGCATAAACTATAACTTTCCCTAGTAACTGAAGGAAGGCAATAGAAAGAATCATGAATTTTCACTCATCCAATCAACCTAGAAAGGAGAGCAAAGGAGAATACAGTGAAACATTCTTCTCCCATTGTTGACAGTTTCAATATGTGTAACAGTGCAAAAACATTTTTTTCTGTAAGAATGTTTTTATTTTAGTTTTATTTGTTTTTTCTAGTTATGCATGCCAGTAGAGAGTATTTTGACATGTCATGCATACATGGAGTATAGCTTCCCACTTTTGTGGTTGTACATGATGTATACAAACCTACTCTTAAGGTAACTCATCCACTCCTACAAGAAAAGCATTAATCCCTCTTGATGATCTAATCACTTTTTAGAGTCCCTACCTCCCAACACTGCCATAATAGCAATCAAATTTCAACAAGATTTTCAGAGAAGAAAAACAACATTTAAACCACAGCATCATGTATTTTATAATTTTGGTTTGTAAGGTCATTTTTAGAAGCAGTTATATTTTAGAAGGCTTTCGTGCACCTCAGTGACAGTCTCTCAGTGGGACCATTTTATGTTTTCTTCTGTTGATGACCTATGAGACTCATAGGTACAAACTAGATTTTAGATTTACATTTGGTTCAGTGTTCCTCTAATCATGTGGATAATAAAATTGAGATCTTATACCCATGGAGGCATAGATACTATCAAAGATGTAATCCTCTTTCAACATCAAGCTTTAAGCCAGAACCCCAGTTTTAACATTCTGTAATGCACTACACACCTTATACCTCCATGTAAATGTTATAACTCCTAGACTAAGTATGTAATACCTTCAAAGACTCCCTTATGGTTCCATAATCTCTTTTTCTTAATGATACTTTGAGATTACTTTCTTATTTTCAAACTTATCTATGTATTTTATTTTATTTTATTTTTTGGTACTAAAGATTGTATAATACTTTATGTTGCACTCCTATGTGCTTAGAATGGGAGTGGCAGACCATATTGATGAGAAGTTTCAGTTTTAACTATTTAACTAAGCGGCCTACACATGACTTTGTTTGAGTTCCACTTCTCTCCACAACTACAGTATCTCTCTCTAAACTTAAGCATAGCTAATTTAAATAATTTTTAGCACTTATTAAGCACTTACAGTGGACCAGGCATTGAGTTTGACACAGTATTATTAGTTTAATAATCACAAATGCCCTTGGAGACAGGTTGCAATACTATGTATATTTTATTTACAAGAGGAATTTAAACATTAGAGAGATTAAGTAGCTGTAAGTCATACAAGAGATAGGTGATATAACCAGATTTGAACTCAGCTATGCCTAATGCACAGTGTGTACTTATAGTATCTATGCTATGTTACCTCGCTTAGTGGATACTTAAGATTACTCTTAGAGGGTAACTGGTTGTCCTGGTTTGTCAGAACTGTCCTGGGCTTAGCACTGAAAGTCCTATATCCTTGGAATCACTTCAATCCTGAGTAAATACAGAAAATCAGTCACCCTACCTCATGCAGCAATAATCTGATAGTAACAACCTGTATGGCTATTACCTTCCAAGAAATGACTGGTGACAATAAATATAGAATTCTCTTACTCCTTGGGGAAACCTGAGGCCAATCCAAATATCTTTCAGTAAAATCACTCACTATGGCCTATCTAAAAGGTTTTATTATTCATAAAAGTATGGAAGGATTGGTTCCTATGGTTTACTAACATGTTTGAGAGTGAAAATGCCAGCAGAAGTGAAGAAACAGGCCCAGGTTTCTCCATCACCCTGTTATTTCTACCAATTTGACTTTGTCAAATAGCTCTTCCAATTGAAAAGTCATAAACAAAGAACTAGCAAGCTGGGCTTATAATAGCGCAATGGTAGAATGATTGCCTAGCATGCCCAAGGACATGGGTTCAATCCCCAGAAATGCAATAAAGAATGAACTGGAAATTCTTTGGTATATTGGTCAGAGTAGGCAATCAACCCAACATGAACTGGTGTATCCAAGTGGGCTTTAAGAGGGCAGGGCTATCTGTTTTGCTTGTCTTCACATTAGACACCCATGATCTCTGCAGGCTAATTGCAAATCTCTTAGTGTTGAGTAGGCCCAGGCCTTAATGGCCTTTGTCATAATTTTTTCAGACCCTCATCCCTGAAATCCCAAGGAGAGTATGTGGGTTTTGGGAAATAGAAGCAAAAGTGACACTTGAAAAGTTCAAAAAAGTACTCAACCAAATTGGCAAAAGCTATTTACCTGAAAGAGGATTTTGTGTGAATTAGATGAGCCATATTTCTCTACAGCTGTGCAATAAATTGTCCCTAATAAGCTGACTATATGCCTGTGCTTTCTGATGTATCTAACTTACCTCTAAAAAGGCACTAGGGAAAATTATAACCCATCATTTCTTAAGCTCCCTCAAGATGAAAAGTCTTATATAAGGATATTGTGTGAGTATGATCTTTTAAATAATACTAGCTATTTCTAAAAAGTCTCAAAGCTACTTGCAATTTTTGCCTGTAGTTCCTCCTAACTCTAAAGGCTTGAATTACAAGCATGATTGTAAAGTTTATCTTGATACCCAACTCTTAAGTATTTTATTTGGCTCTCTTGGTTTCTGTTAATTCACTTTGGTTGCTCTGAGTTTCAGTGGTCTTTAAAATGCAACATAATTGAACTTACTCTTTTCTCTGTCCTTGGTTATTTTGTCTGCCTAAAAAGTGAGACATTTTTCAAAACTAAGGTCTAAAAATGTTTTTGTATTCTACTATCATGAAACCAGAGTGTGGTGGTATTTTTAAACAACTATATCAATAACTGAATTCATTTCAAATACAGTATTCAGAGAAGAAAAAGTGGGCTTCCTTTTTCTATTTTTAAACTGAGTCTACCTATTAGTGGAAATTTTTATTAGTGATTAACACTAAATTTTTAGCTGTTGCTCAAGTCATCCAATAGGGGAAATTTTGCCCATTTCCTCCTTATAACACAGACTCTCCCAATGTTCTCCTGTATTGTTCTCAACTAGATCCATGGAGGTGCCACAAATATTTTTCTTTGACAATCATTGCTCAGTGTCTTCTCTGGGTATTAAATAAACATTGTTACTATCTAGACTATATAATCAAAACACTTGAAAGACTTGAAAAACATTGACCCCAAGATGTTATCAGTGTTAATACTGATAGGACATAAGTATAAATGGGGGAGTAGGAATTTGGGGAGTATTAGGGAGGGAGGTGGTCTGAGAACTATTATGAACAATAAGCTGAGTATCAGGAGTCAGGTGTGCAAACACATACCACAAGTCAGTGTATATAATTTGAGCAAAGTTGAATCATCACTCAAAAACTACTTGAGCACCAACTCTGAGTCAAATACTGCTTTAGTTGCTTGGGATAAAACAGTGAACAAGACAGACAGAAATCACTGCTGTCATGGCCTTTACATTTTCGTGTCATTTAGATGCAAGTCCCTGCCAGATTTGTCATCTTAATACTTTGACTTTTTTCTTTCATCTCCATTCTTACTGCCACAATCCCAGTTTGTCTCAAATACCCTCTTTTCCAGACTATGGCAATTGTCTCCTACCCAGTTTTCTTGTCTCCAGGTTAACATCCCTAACGCCCACCTTCCTGATGGCAAATAAATTACTTTTTTTAAAAATACAATTCTAAACATGCTACTCTTATGCTCCAAAGCTTTAGATAGTTTCCAATTATTTTTAATTAAACTGAGAATTCTTATCTTGACATTTGGGACCATTTACAACATGCCTTCCACCTATATTTCCAGCCTTGTCCCAAACCACTGACCTATATTTCAGCCACTCTCTGCTTTCTTGAACTCCATTTCTTGCCTACCTCGTTCCCTTTGAATTGAATTTCATTTTCCATGCAAACAAAGTAATATGTCCAAATCATTCTTATCCTTTAAAGTCTGGCACTAAAGAAGGTGAATAATCATATAATATGTATACAAGTTCCCCTTTCCAGCCATATCCTCTCCTCTTCCTTACAGCAATCTTCTCAGCCACTCTTGCATTTGTCCAACTTTCTCTCCAAGAGGATCTCAATCCAGGGGTTAGAAACTTCACAGCATGTATACAGACTTACTTTATGATGACCTAGCCAACTTCCAGGTACCACCGTCCTGCACTCTCCTAGTGAAGATTTTCCTAGGTTCTGGTTCCCTCTCTTTCCTTATCTATCACGTGTAAATATTCATGTCTCCCAAATTAATATGTTGAAACCCTACCTGCTAAGGGGATTGTATTAAGAGGTAAGGTTTTTGGAAGTTGATTAATTCATGAGGGAGGAACCCTCATGAATGGAATGAGTGCCCTTATAAAAGACACTTAAGAGCACCCCCACCCCTTCTGCCATGTGAGTATACAACAAGAAGGTGCCATCTCTGAGAAAGTGAGCACCTTCATCTTGGACTTTCCAACCTCCAGGACTGTGAGAAATTGATTTATGTTATTTATCTATAAGCCAATCTGTCTAAGGTATTTTTGTTTTAGCATCCAAAATGGATTAAGACATGTGGTCCTTAGAGGAAGAGGATTGACAGGAAAAGAGGGGGGGACAAGGAAGTATTGAGGAATGAAGCCTTCCAATTTATGCTGTGTCCACATACAAGTATACAATAATGAATTCCACTGTATATACAATTATAATGCATTGATTACAATAATGATAATAATGGGAGATCAGTAGAGTAAAATGAGCAGATCAAGGGGAAGGAGCAACATGGGGAAAGGGATGGTACTGGGGAATGAGAATGATGAACTTATGTGCATGCACAAATATGGCATAATGCATTCTACTATTCTATGAAATTATAATGCACCAGTAAAAAAACATTTTTTAAAGACATGTTATCTCTATGAGATTTCATATATTTTGACCAAGACCCAAAATGACAGTAATGGCTTTCATTCACCTACTGACTCTACCACTTTTCCTCCTCTCTGGCTTACTTGATTAGTTAGTTACTAAAACCATTTAGTGCAGGGAATTACATGCAGGCAATTTTCTGTATAGAAAGGTAGTGATAGTGCAAGTACAGTTTACCCTCAGTGCCAAAACTTAAAAATTTCACACATCCCATCTTCCTCTCCTTACTCTGCCCATTTCCCCTGGCAGTCCAGAATTCAGGAAGGTATCTGGAATGTACTGCATTATTCTGTAGTTACTGATGCCTGTGTTTAGATATGTGTCCCTACAAGGGTGATTCATGGTTGTTGCCCTGAGGATAGACTAATTTCCCTCCACATTGACATTTTCAATGAATAGAAATAATAGAAATAATCAACATAGAAATATGAAATATTATCTAGAAATATTATTTCAACATAGAAATAATCCTAATAATAATAATAATACATAACACTCATTAAGTATTTAGTATATGACAGACATAATGCCAAGTACTTTGCTTACAGTATCTCAATTATTGCAACAATCCTGTGAGGTAGATATTGCACTATTTTTGTTCCCATTTCATGAATGAGAGAAGCAAATAACACAGAAATATAGCGAGTTGGAAAAGGTCACATAGCTAATAAATGACAAGAACCTTAACATTTGCTGATCATATTCCTATAGATATCAGTCCCTGTAATATCAACTCCAAATGTCTTTTTCTGGCTTTCTTTTATTTCCCACTGTTCTCTGACCTTCATTCTTTTCTAAGCATGTGGGACCATACAACACCTCATCTTTCCAGGAAGCCTATGTGCTAGTCGCCTTTCCATCACTGTGGCAAAATAACTGAGATAAATAACATATAAGAAGGAAAAAATTATTTTGACTTACAGGTTCAGCAGTGCAACATAATCTATAGTCTTTTGGCTTCATTGCTTTGGGGCCTTTAGTGAAGCAGGAAATCATGGCAGGGAGCATGTGTTGGAAGCTGCACCTCATAGCAACCAGGAGGAAAAAATAGAAATGGGCTGGGTTCCCAATATGTCATTCAAGGCACATCAACATTGACCTAATTTCCTTCCACTAGGCTCCACATCCTAAAGGTTCCACCATTTCCCAATAATGCCAAAACAGAACCAACCAAGCCTTTAACACATGGGCCTTTGGGGGACTTTTCAGATTCAAATCATAGCACGTTACCTGAACAACTCTATCTCTGCCATGGTTTGATTAAATGACTCTGCAAGGGCCATATGTTAAAGGCCTGATTGCCAGCCTATGGTGCCATTGAAAGGCAGTGGAACCCTTAAGGACTAAGGCCTAGTGGAAGGAAGTTAGGTCCACTGAAGGGAAGCCCTTGAAGAGGATGTTAGGATGGCAATCCTTTCCTGGCTCTTTTTTCCTTCCCAGCCACCATGAGATTACCAGCTTCTTGCTCCACACACTCCCTGCCATAGCACACTGCCTCTTCACAGGACCAAAAGCAACCGGGCCAACCAACCATGGAATGAAACTTCTGAACCTTGAGCCAAAATAAACCTTTCTTCCTTATAACTTGCTTACCTCAGATATTTTGTCACAGTGATAGGAAGCTGACTAATCCAACCTCCATTACTTAGCCCAGAAAATCCCAGAATCATAGGAACATCAAAATATTAGTAACCAGTACACAATACTCTTCAAAGAGCTGCCAAAGGTCAAGGAAGACTCTAAATTTATTCACCAAAAGCATTGCTAGGTTCCTACTATGTATAAAAAACAATTTTAGGCTTTGAGGATACCACAGGGCACAATCCTTGTCTTTGAGGAGCTTACATCCTGGATAGGGAGACAATGAGCACAATAAATAGTTAATATTATAGGATGTTAGATAATAATGAATACTAAGGAGAAAAAGAAAGCAGGTAAGGGGAGTAGAAAGTGATTTGCAAGGGAGAAAATTGCAATTTTTAATAGGGTAGGTAAAGTAAACTTCAGTGAAAAGGTGATTGACAAAATTCAGGCAAAGATCACTATTGACCCACCTGACATCACTTCTAGACATTTGCCACCTGAGTAGCAAAATGGAGAGGGATGAGATTTGATTCCTTTTCAGTTTGATTCCTTTTTATTTGTGCTGGGGATAGAACCTAGGGCTTCACTTATGCTAGACAAACACTCTATCACTGCAGCGCATCCCCAGCCCAAGTTTGATTCTCCTCTTCTTTTAAATCTGAGTGTTATTTTTATCTGTTCCTTTTATGTATATGTGATTCTTTTAATATGAGTAAATCTTCCCATTCAGAACATATTTCTTCACAGAGGTTCCTCCATGTTTTTTCCTTTTCAAAACAACTTGAGCTGGGAGCTGTGGCACACACCTATCATCCCAGTAGCTTGGGAGGCTGAGACAGGAGAATCGTGAGTTCAGTCAGCCTCAGCAAAAGTGAGGTGCTAAACAACTCAGTGAGACCCTGTCTCTACATAAAACACAAAATAGGGCTGAGGATGTGGCTCAGTGGTCGAGTGCCCCCTGAGTTTAATCTCCAGTACCCCCTCACACACACAAAAAAAACTACTTGGACTGTCTATTTCTTCAGAAATAGAAGATATAGAGCAGCATGCACCTTGGAATTAAACCAATTTGTGTTCCCATCTCAGCTCTGCCACTTACTTGTCCTGTGACTTTGAGGCAAATCACTTCTTTAACTCAGCTGCTTCTTCTGCAAAATGGGAGTATAATAGTCAACCCAGAGGGATGTTGCAATGATTAAATGGGACAAGTTAATGTGAAATATTTCATGAAGTGCTCATAAAAGTTGAGTTGTTGTGGTACATGTAGCTATTGGGCTTTGTCAGCATGATATAAATGAATTGGGCCACAACTCCCTAAAACAGACATTGTTTCCTGGTTTTCAAAACTCTACCAGTAAAATTCGTTTAGATATGGTTCTATGTTGAAAGCATATTTTAAAATAGTTATTTGGAATATTCAACTGTATATGGCAGTGGCAAACAATTATAGAAAAATAAAGAGGAAAAACAATAATAACATTGCTGCAACTGAAAATAGTTACCTCAGCAGCTATTTACCAATTTGGAGAGATTCTCTTCAAGGAAAAGAGAAAGCCTTCAGCAAAGCTGGAGGGAGAGCTATTTGGTATATGATTCAATGTCAGAAATATTCTGAATCAATAAGGATTTAATTTTTCTATTTTGATGACAATTATTTGTGAGTGGATAATGCATCAAAAATATGTGTTTGAACATGAGGGAACATGAGTCCTAACTTCATTTCAAACATATAAACAAACTTGTTTTGGAGCTCAAGGAAAACAGATTTGTTTTGGAGTCAGCACCTAATATTCTTAATTTCTGTCTCAAGTCTAGTTTTTAGCCAAATAATAAACCTATTAAGATAGAAGCATAGTATGGAAATATTGACATAATCTTCACTTCACACTGAACAAGTAGATGATCCAAAACTAATGCAGTCTGAGTCCTGAGTTTCCATAAACCATTTCTTATATTTACAAAACTGCTAGAATATTTTCCAGGAGTACTTTTTTAAATGGAGGAGATAAAGGGATGTAGGTATTTGATCCTAGTCTTGGCCAATTTGGCTACTCTTCACTAATGCTGAATTTCAATATGTGTATGTATGCATGCACACACACACACACACACACACACATACATATCTTATTTTCTTCTGAAATACTAATGGTAATTTGTCTTCCACAGATTCTTCCTGTACAATCTTGATTTCTTATGTTGTACTTCAAATTTAGGCACCTACAAAGGAATAGGTGGAGGGCAATAATACTTTTATTTTTATTTTTGCAGTGCTTGGGATCAAACCCAGGGCCTAATGCATGCTAGATTAGTGCTCTACCACTGAGCCACTTTCGCAGCCCTCATTATGGTCCACTTAGCCTTCAGTTTTTCTTCTCTCCATATTGCATGTTACTCTCAACACTGACTTTAGCAGAAATTTCTCCCTAGAATTACAGACCTGTTTGTCTAATTCCATATTACTCATATCAGTGGCCCTTGGTCATCTCAAATCAAGTTTATTACAATTTGAATCCAAAATTTCCTTTGTCATCCAAGCTTAAAATTTTGGAATAAGTCATTTTTCACTGTTCCTTCATCTCTTGTGCCATAGTCAACCAGTTAACTTAACTCCTCTTACCGACCATATATGACTTAGAGGAACTGTCCCTCACCCCTATGTCCCACTTAAGTGAATTCACCCCTATGACCTCATTTGGCTTCATGTGTTAATATTGTTGGTACCTCTGACACACACTCTTTACACTAACACTGTAGTTTGAGGTCTCATAACCTAAGACAATTCAGTCATTTTGTGGATACAGTTGTGTTATCTCTAAGTTGGACACTTTACCATCTCACTGTCTTTAAGGAGAATGATTATTCAGGTAACATAATGATGTTTAATCTTGAATATTTTTATTGGTGCATATTAATTATACAGCATAGTGGACATCATTGTGTCATATTCATATATGCATATGACATAATATGATTAGTTTAGTCTTAAATCTTATAACCAAACACTAAACTGCAGAGAATGCCACACCCACAGTATTCTTTTTTTCCTTTTTGGCATTTTTATTATAATTATTGACATATAATATTTGTACAAAATAATATATTTCTTTGTAACAATTTCATATATGTATATAACACTTTGATTTTATCTCCCTCCCTATCCAAAGTATTATTTATATAAGAATGCTTCATATAAATTAACAATAACAAAACAAAACAAGAGTTAATAAACTTTACAGCCATAATGAAATAAATTACAGTACCAAAACTAAGGGCAAACAAAAAAAAAATAATTTTATAACTTAACTTGAAACACTTTGATCTCATTCTTATATATCATTTGTAGCTATTTTTCTAAAAAGCTCAATTTTACTTACAATTCTAAGTTGATTTTGAATTTCTATTCTGTTCTTATTTTGCTGTGAGCCATAGGTCTGGATTTCACAACAGTAATCACCACGTAATAGAATTACTCTAAAGTAGACTCCATCCAAATACTCATTTTTGTGGCTCTTCCTGCTAAAATAAGTCATCCTTTGAATTACTATCTGGAACAGAACTTTACAATTCTAAACACAGCTCTCTCCTCTTAGATTCCATCATAATAAATAACTCTGATCTATCTATATCTTTTTCTCTGAATATACAAACTAAATATCAAGGTAGAGAGGGAAAGGGGTTATGATTCCTTGCTTCAACAGAGTCCTACTCAAGTTTCTCAAAGTGAAAATAATATATAATTTCATATTCCCAATAAGTAGGTAAAACCTATGCCCCAACATAGACACTAGAAAAAAATGTTTAAAGTTTTGGGAACTACTTGGTATTAAATATTTTAATGAATGACAATAATCATCATGAAAGAAAAATAATCTTGATTGAACTTTGGTATATTTATTTTGTAGTTTATGGATGCTTTTTAAATTCTAAATTGCACATGGGGGTAAGTACTACAGTCTTTTCAGTATTCCACACAAAGCCTAGGGTCTCCATCTTTCCTTGGGACAGATTTATTTAAAGAAAACCGTCTTGCATTGTACAAACAGTAATCATTTTATTCTTAAAACTAAATATATGTATGTGACTAAATTATTGTAACAAACCCCCAGACTCTTCAAAGTCAGACTCTATTTCCCAGCTTCCTTTTCTATTTAGGTGTAGTCATATGACTCCATTTTGGTCAATGAAATGTGAGCAGAACTAATGTGTATGAATTCCTGACCTAACCCATAAAAACCTCCTTCATACAATCTTTCTTTTTTTTTAAATATTTTTTTAGTTGTAGATGGACGCAATATCTTTATTTTATTTATTTATTTGTATGTGGTGCTGAGGATCAAACCCAGTGACTCATGCATGTGAGGCAAGCGCTCAACCACTGAGCCACAGCCCCAGCCCCCTTCATACAATCTTTCATTTTATCTTTTTTCTGTTCTCCAGATGAATGGACAAAACGCCAAATACCTTGAAGAGTACAGAGTCATGAAATGGAAAGAACTTGGGTTCCTAGGTAATGGTTTACGTGGAAAACTGCCCAACTGAGAATACCCACAAAAAACTATGAGGTGAGTGAAAAACGTTTATTATGTTAAGGCATTTAGAACTGGGGATTTATCTATTATAGTAGTGTTATTGTTAATAATCCCAAAATCCTTGGCAATCTATCCCTAATCTGTTCCTAACTTTACTTCCTGAATTCAGCTTCTCAACATGAACAATATCTTTACTGTTCTCTGATATGCCACATTTATTCTCACCTCCTTGGCTTTACTAATTCTGTTTCTTCTTCTTAGGAATTCATCCACTAGTTCTTCCCCAACTCCACAAAACATATTTAATGACTAAGCTTAATGCCTAACATTTTCAGAAAGCTACTCCAATCATTTCACATCACAGTAATTGCCCTTTGATAATTCCTTAAAGTGCTTAACCATTTATTTGAGTACTTACTATCTGCATTACTCCAACCATTTTATATATATTATCTCATTCAATCTGAAGCTCAGAAAGGTTAAGCAATTTGTTCAAGGACACAGAGCTAGGAAATTAAAATGGCATTTGTCTATAACAATTTAAATGACAATAGCAGCAACTAACCTTATTTATGCTCTCTTTTTTTTATTTTATTTGTTGTTTTTAGATACACATGACAGTAAGGTTTATTTTGACATATTATACATACATGGAATGCAACCCATTCCAATTAGGATTCCATTCTTGTGATTGTATATGATGTGGAGTTACACTGGTCATGTATTCATATATGAGCATAGGAAAGTTATGTCTGATTCATTCTTTTCTATTCCCATTTCCCATCCCTCCCCTTCATTCCCCTTTGTCTAATCCAATGAGCTTCTTTCTATATTTTCCTTCCCTACGCTCCCTTATTGTGTGTTAGCATCCAGAAATCAGAGAGAACATTTGGCCTTTGGTTTGGGGGATTGGTTTTCACTAAGCATGATAGTCTCCAGTTCCAAACATTTTCCTGCATATACCACAATTTCATTCTTCTTTATGTCTGAGTAATATTCCATTATGTATATATACAACATTTTCTTTATCCATTTATCTGTTGAAGGGCACCTAGGGCACCAACTAATATTAAATGTTAAGTATGTGCTCAGACAGTGCTTTAAGTACATTATCTTATTATCTGAAATGGAGGTAGAATTATAATTATTAAATACTCATTTACAGATAAGAAAACTAAGATTCAATGAGAAAAGTGGCACACCTTGACTCAAGACAACATCTGAGTCTATTTTCTTTGCTATTAAACTAAACTAATAGGCATAAAAATAGATACTAAGACACCATGGGTGGAGGTTATGACACACTAGGAATAATAAAGTTTAGTACAGAAAGTCATATTCAGAAAAATCAATGGTTGAATGTTTCCTCTTGTATGTAGAAGTTACAGCAAAATAATGGAAACAAGGTGGTGGGGGAGGGGAAGGGATACCATAAAGATATAGGGAAGATCAGCGGGGTAGGAGAATGAAACGGAGGGAGGAAGGAAGGGAAATGGAAAGAAATATAGAATGAATCTAACAGAATCATGTTATAGGCATATATAAATGTACCAAAGGGAATTTCACTTTTATGCATATGTAGAGAGTACCAATCAAAAATAAATAGATAGATAAAGGAGTAAAAGGAAGATTAGTACAGTTGAGAAGGGAGAATAAGAGAGAGACTAGGGGAAGGAATGTGGGCAATAGGGATTGAAATACAATTCCTTGTATGGATAATTTTATCAAAATGAACCCAAATTCTATGTATAATTAAAATGCTCTAATAAGAGAAAAACAATGACATCAGCAAGATAGCAGAATATAAAGCTGTGGGTCCATACTCTACTATACAAATATTTTAAAAAACAGACACTGGTTAAAATAATTTTATAACAGTTCTAAAAAGCAAAGATATGCAGAAACCAAGTGAATGCCCAATCAAAAAAAGTAATATTCAAACAGTACAAAATTTCACAGCATTTTTACATGCTCTTGCCCTACCCCATCCCTGGTGGGACATGACATGATCTGAAGGAAACAGTATCTGAGATTATAATTCCCTCTTTTGAACCAAAGGGGGAAAAAAGCATCATTTGCAACATTCTTACCTATTTGGAGAATGCCTGAGTGATACAACTGTGTTTCACTTGGCTTGGATATCAATTTGAGTCATGGAAAACCTTAGTTGGCTTGGTGCATAAAAGCTGCAAGGGGACTGTAGATCTGACAACACCTAGGGGAAGAGAATATGGGTAGAGGAATACAATAGAATAGCTAAGTCCCCAAGAAGAAGTTGGGGTGAGACTCTTTTAGAAATAAAGATATTTTAAGCAGCCTTGTATATAATGAAAAGACCCAGGCCCAGACAAGATACACACTAAAAAAGAATAAAGAAGGACTTAAACATTCTCCCTGAGCTGACCTCAAGATTCACAACATGCTCTGTTATTTAATGAGAGTCTGGCTTGATGTGGAACC
Source organism: Xerus rutilus (assembly GCA_028644305.1). Lineage (NCBI taxonomy): Eukaryota > Metazoa > Chordata > Mammalia > Rodentia > Sciuridae > Xerus > Xerus rutilus. Next base: position 36,535,999 of record CM053417.1, read on the forward strand.
ACTCTGCAAAGATTGGGTAAGGTTGGTTTTTTTATAAAATCATAATTTAAAAAAATTACAAGATGTGTAAATAGGAAAATATGACACAATCAGAAGAAGAAAATGCAGTGGCAGAAACAATCCTGAAAAAAGTACAAACATTGGATCTACTAGACAAAGACTATTAAATTATTATCTTAAATAGTCCAAAAAGCTAAAGGAAAACATAGACAAATAAATTAGGATAACAATATAGGAACAAAGTGAGAATAACAACAAAGAGATGTAAGTTACTTAAAATAAACAAGTCTAAAGCTGAAAAATACAATAACTAGACCAAAAACAGTCACTAGGAATGTTCAAAAGCAATTCAGTTAACTTGAAGACCAAACATTTGAAATTATCAAGTTTGAGGAACAAGAAGAAGTAGGAATAAGAGGAGGAAAAGATGATAGATGATAGATAGATAGATAGATAGATAGATAGATAGATAGATAGATAGATAGATAGATAAAAAGAAGTCTTAGAAAATGATAGAAAGGGTCAAAGACATTATTCAAAGAAATAATAGACAAGAATTCCCCAAACTTAAGGAAAGACATGGATATACAAACACATGAAGGCTCATGAGGTTTCAGAGGTTCAGTCCATGGTCTGTCAACTCCATTTGCTCTGGGCCAAAGTGATGCAGAACATCATGCCTCACTCAGAAGGGTGTGGTGGAACAGTGCTGCTCCATTCATGGCAGCTAGGAAGTAGAGAAGGTAAGGGTAAATGGCTGTAGGGAAGTTGATCCCTTCCTGCTATATTCAACCTGCCCATAGCTAACACCCAGCTAGTCTATTCAAACGAGGATGGACTCATGAGGTTATATCTTTCATAATGCAATTATTTCACCTCTGCATTGACAGAGGAGCTATAGGGCACTCAAACCCAAACGATAACAAATGTAAAATTAAGTCCTTCCATATCAGTAATTCCTTTTAAATATAAAAAAGATACAGATTTACAGAATGGCTAAAAAAAAGAAAAAAATAGAACCCTACATCTAAAAACACATATATGGAAAGAAAAAAGATGAAAAAAGGACTATAATAACTAAAATCAGAATGAAAAGTGAGGACTTTACTACTAATTTTGAAGAAATAAAAAGTGTTACATCTCATGTAATGTATGTTTACCACAATCTAGACATTTTTATTTTTATTTTTATTGGTTTTTTTTTGTTTTGTTTTATTTAGGCTTACATGTTAACAGTGTAAATTGATTCATTGTACATAGATAGAGGATAACATATCAATTCTCTAGTTGTAAGTTGTATAGAATCACAACATACATGCAGTCATGCATAAAGTTAGGGTTATAAAAGTAAGAAAATAAAGAGACTAATACATAAACAGGATGGCAAAATAAAACCTCCAATAGGCATACTCCCCCCCCCCAGAATAAATATCAACTTGAAAAACTATCCATGCAGAAAAATGTCTTCTCAAGAGCTAAGGAAACCAGGTGACAGATTAAAGCACCTAGGTATAGTAGGGAAATAAAAGACACATATAAAAGACACAAATAAGAATAGTAGAAAGGACAGTTTTATAATACCCGTGTTACCACTCCCCAACCCAAGGCAGTACGACATGGAAATACCCTACATTTAGTGGTAAGAAAGGAATATGAGTACTGGATTTTGTTTTGAACCCTGAAACTGGGCACACACCAGTAAAACCCAGCTGAACAGACACCAAGAAGTCATACAGAGACCGTGCTTCCGGGCTCATGTGGGCATCATGCCACATTCCATAGCCTTAAGTTCTAGGCCTGCCTACACAACTGTACCAAGGACTAATCCACAGCCAGGAAAGACTCAGCAGTCCAAAGCTCTCTATAAACTTCAGCACCAGGATGACTCCAGTGGCCTTAGGATTTAGGTATACCCAAACACTAAGCCAACCACAATAGACTTAGTCTCCAGGCCCACATCAGGGTAAGGCAGGCCTGCCAACCCTGATCTCCAGGCCAGCACCCATGATAACAGCATCCAGGTTGGCCCTTGCAGATACAGTATCTGGGGATACCCCAATTCCAGGATAATTTCTATATTCATAGGTTTCAAACCAGCCCATAACCAGGTTAACAGCCCCAGGCCTCACACCTGCCTCAGAGTCAGATTAGGTCAGCACCCTTGGCTCAAGTGTCAGACCAGGACCTATGAACACAGACTGCAGTGCTGCTAAGTACTAATCCAGTTCCTGTAGCTAGGGCCCTGTGCTTAATTATACTTATGATCCAGGCCTGTTCCAAAATACCAAGGATCTAATTCCATGCCAGTAAACCCACAATGTGCTGTCACATGTGGACCCAGACTCCAGGACTGCTTCTGTGGACTTAGACTCTAGATAGGTCGCCATGACTCCAGATACCAGGCTACCACCCATGACCCCAGGCTCCAAACTAGTCCCTGTAGACACAGGCTTGATCTCTGCCCCAGCACCAGCCTGGCTCCAGGCTCTATACCAGTCCCTGATAGTGCCAGTCTCAAGTAAAATTAGAAACCTGCCCCACTACAACAGACCCAGGATTTGGGTAAACCCAAATACCAGGCCAACCTAAACATGTTTGGTCCACACCAGGACAAAGCAGAACTGGCAAGCCTGATCTCCAGATAAGCACCCATAGTCCTAGTATCCAGGTTGACCCTTATAGATACAAGGCTCCAAGAATACCCAATCACTATAATACAGCAAGGTAACAGAACTACACCAGAAGAATGTGGTACCATAATCATCCCCACAGAGTGAGGTTCTAAGACCAATCCTACATATACTCCAGGACAGCCCCCATGAGCCCAAGACCCACGCCAGTTCCTCAGGGACTCAGATTCTAGGCCCACCCCAGCACCAGCTGAGCCTCTGAGGCCCCAGGCTTCACATTGGTCCCCTATAAATAAAGACTTCAGGTCTTATGGTTCTAGGCTCAACACTGTGGACCCAACCAGCAGGTATGCCCCAGTAGATCCAGGCTCCAGGCCCAACCTTATGGACCCAGGCACCAGGTCAGCCTTCCCAAAGACTCTAGCAATAAGACTCCCTGTGAGGCTGGGATTGTAGCTCAGCAGTAGAGCACTTGCCACCCATGCGTGAGGCCCTGGGTTCGATCCTCAGCACCACATACAGAGCAATAAAATAAAGACATGGTGTCCATCTACAAAAAAATTAAAAAAAAAAAATAAGACTCCCTGTGAACCATGCCAGACAGCTGGTTCAGAATCTCTGAGCAGGCTCACTAGTAAAGGTATTTCCCCAAATAATAAGCAAAATGCAAAGATGGAAATAAGTTGCTAATTCTTCAAATACACAGATACAAACACATGGCCACAAGGATCAAGAATAATCAGTCAAATATGTCACCACAAAAGAAACAAAATGGAACACAGTAAGTGACCCATAAACAAATGAAGGTACATAAACAAAGAATTTAAAACAACTGTTTTAAGAACAATCAACAAAGCTCAAGAAAATACAGGGGAAAAGGGCAACAAAAATCAGGAAAATTTGACAGATTAAAATTATTTTTAATATGGTTTTATCTTAATTGACATAATACTCTTACATAGTTATGGGGTACAGGGGAACATTTCAATATATGTGCAATGTATAATGATCAAAACAGGAAAATCAGTATATCTGTCATCTCAGATATTGCTAATTTCTGTGTTGAGAGTATTCAAAATCCTCCCCGATAAATATTTTTCAAATTCAACTAGTTATTGTGGACCTTAGTTATCTTCTTGTGCTACAGAATATTAGAATTTATTCATTTCATCCAACTGTACCCCTGTTCCTATTAAATATACTCTTTCATACCCTCACCCACAATCTTCTCAGGCTGTATTAGCCAATATTCTACTTTATTGGTCAACTTTTTAGCTTCCACATATAAGTTATATAAGTTATATGTGGAAGCTAAAAAGTTGTTATATTCCACATATAAGGTCAACTTTTTATCTTCCATATAAGTTAGAAAATGCAGCATTTGCTTTTCTGTGCTTTACTTATTTCACTTAATATAATGTCCTTCAGCTCCACCCATGTTGCTGCAAATGATAGAATTTCATTCTCTCTTATGGCTAAATAATACTCCATTTTGTATATATACCACGTTTTTTAATCCATTCATCCCTCAATGGACACCTCTGTTGATACCATACCTTGGCAATAGTGAACAGTACTGCAGTAAACATGGGAGTGTAGATGTCTCTTCAATATGATTTATTTCCTTTGGATACCCTGTAGTGGGATTGCTAGATCATATGGCAGTTCTATCTCTAGGTTATTTTTTTTGGTAGAAACTCTATACTGTTTTTCATACTCTCTGTACTAATTTACATATCTACTGACAGTATCTTATAGTTACATTTTACTGTATCCTCACAAGAAATTATCACTTTCTACTCACATTACTAAAATTCATGATGAAAAAGGAAATATCACAACAGATAGTACTGAAATACAGAAGATAATTAGAAACCATTTTGAAAATGTATACTCCAATAAAATAGAAAATATTGATGACACCAACAAATTTCTAGAGGCATATGATCTGCCCAAACTGAATCAGGAGGACATACAAAATTTAAACAAATCAACTTTTAGCAATGAAATAGAAGATGCCATCAAAGCCTACCAACCAAGAAAAGCCCAGGATCAGATGGATTCTCAGCTAAGTTCTACAAGACCTTAAAAGAAGAATTACTACCAATACTCCTTCAATTTTCCATAAAATACAAAAGGAGGGAACCCTTCCAAACCTATTTATGAGGGTAGTATGACCCTGATACCTAAGCCAGACAAAGACACGTCAAAGAAAGAAAACTTCAGACCAATATCTCTGATGAACATAGATGCAAAAGTTCTCAATAAAATTCTGGCAAATCACATACAAGAACATATTTAAAAGATAGTGCATCATGATCAAGTGGGGTCATCCCAGGGATGCAAAGTTGGTTCAACATATGGAAATCAATAAATGTAATTTATCACATCAATAGATTTAAAGATAAAAATCATATGATCATCTAAATAGATGCAGAAAAGGCATTTGATAAAATACAACATCCTTTCATGTTCAGAACACTAGAAAAACTAAGGATAGTAGGAACATACTTCAACATTGTAAAAGCTATCTATGCTAAGCCCAAGGCCAATATTATTCTAAATGGATAAAAATTGGAAGCACTCTCTCTAAGAACTGGAAAAAGACAAGAATGTACTCTCTCACCACTCTTATTCAACATGGTCCTTGAAATGGTAGCCAGAGAAATTAGGCAGATGAAAGGAATTAAATGGATATGAATAGGAAAAGAAGAACTCAAACTATCACTTTTGCCGATGACATGATTCTATACTTAGAGGATCCAAGAAACTCTGCCAGAAAATTTCTAGAATTAATAAATGAATTCAGCAAAATAACAGGATATAAAATCAACACCCATAAATCAAATGCATTTCTATACATCAGTGATGAACCCATGGAAAAAGAAATTAGGAAAACTATCTCATTCACAATACCCTCAAAAAAATAAAATAATTGGGAATCAATTTAACAAAAGAGGTTAAAGGCCTCTACAATGAAAACTACAGAACATTAAAGAGAGACATTGAAGAAGACCTTAGAAGATGGAAAGATCCCCAATGTTCTTGGATAGGAAGAATTAATATTCTCAAAATGACCATACTACCAAAAGCATTATACAGATAGTACTGAAATACAGAAGATAATTAGAAACCATTTTGAAAATGTATACTCCAATAAAATAGAAAGTATTGATGACACCAACAAATTTCTCATAGAAATAGAACATTCTTCATAGAAATAGACAAATCCCAACATTCCTCATAGAAATAGAAAAAGCAATCATGAAATTCATTTGAAAAAATAAGAGACCCAGAATAGACCAAGAAGAGTGAAGCAGGAAGCATCACAATGCCAGTCCTCAAACTATACTACAGAGCTATAGCTAAAAAAAAAAACCTTGTTATTGGCACCAAAACATACATGTAGACTAATGGTACAGAATAGAAGACACAGAGACAAACCCACATGAATACAGTTATCTCATACTAGACAGAGGTGTCAAAAACATACACTGGAGAAAAGATAGCCTCTTCAATAAATGGTGCTGGGAAAACTGGAAATCCATATACAGTGAAATGAAACTAAACCCCTATCTATCACCATGCACAAAAGTCAACTCAAAATGGATCAAGGACCTAGGAATTAGACTGGACCCTGCACTTAATTGAGGAGAAAGTAGGCCCAAATCTTCATCACGTCGAATTAGGCTTTGACTTCCTTAACAAGACTCCTAAAGCACAAGAAATAAAAGCAAGAATCAATAAATGGGATGGATTCAAACTAAAAAGCTTCTTCTCAGCAAAAGAAAGAAACAATCAATGAGGTAAAGAAAGAGCCTACATTCTGGGAACAATTTTTGCTAAAGGCACATCAGTTAGAGCACTAATGTCCAGGATATATAAAGAACTCAAAAAAATTAATAGCAACAAAACAAAAACTCAATCAATAAATGGGCTAAGGGGCTGAACAGACACTTCTCAGAAGAAAATATACAATTGATCAACAAATATATGAAAAAATGTTCAACTTCTTTAGCAATTAGAGCATTGCAAATCAAAACTACCCTAAGATTTCATCTCACGCAGGTCAGAATAGCAGTTATCAAGAATACAAACAATGGGACTGGGGCTGTAGTTCAGTGGTAAAGCACTTGCTTAGCATGCATGAGGCACTGGGTTCGAGCCACATATAAATAATAAATGAATAACATAAAAATCCATTAACAACTAAAAACACTTTTAAAAAAAGAATACAAACAACAGTAAGTATTGGTGAGAATGTGAAGGAAAAGGCACACTCATACGTTGCTGGTGGGACTTCAAATTGGTGCAATCAATCTGGAAAGCAGTATGGAGATTCCTTAGAAAACTTGGAATGGAACCACCATTTTACCCAGCTATCTCACTCCTTGGTCTATACCCTAAAGATTTAAAAACAGCATATTACAGTAGTGCAGTCGCTTCAATGTTTACAGCTCAATTCACAATAGCTAAACTGTGGAAACAACCTAGATGCCCTTCAGTAGATGAATTGATTTAAAAAACTGTGGTATACACACACAATGGAATATTACTCGGCATTAAAAGAGAATAAAATGATAGCATTTGCAGGTAAATAGATGGAGTTTGAGAACATCATGCTAAGTGAAGTAAGCCAATCTCAAAAACCAAAGGCTGAATGTTCTTTCTGATAAGTGGATTCTGATCCATAATGGGGGAGGGAGCATGAGAAGAATGAGATACTTTGGTCAAAGGGGAAGGAGAGGAGGGGAGGGAACACAGGGGCAGGAAAGATGGTGGAATGAGATGGACATCATTGCCCTAGGTACATGTATAACAGCACATATGGTGCAACTCTACATCATGCACAACCAGAGAAATGAAAAGTTGTGCTCCATTTGTGTACAATGAATCAAAATGCATTCTGCTGTCATGTATACCTAATTAGAACAAATTAAAAAAATTATCACTTTCTGTCTTTTTGGTAATAGCCTTTCTAACCAGAATATGATGATATCTTTCTGTGGTTTTCATTTGCATTTCTGTAATGATTAGTGATGTTATTTTTCATATACTTATCAGCCCTTTTAATAAAAAGATTTAAACTATTTTTTAAACATAACATAAATTGTGGGGTAGAAAAGTGCAATGAACAAAATGAAAAACATAATAGAGAGCATCAAGTGCCAAACTGATCAAACAGAAAGAAGACTGTGAATTCAAAGATAAGTTATTTGAAAATAGCATGAGAAAAGAAGAAAAAAGAATTAATAAAGTTTATAAGACTATGTATAAGCATCAAAAAGAAAAAATTAGTGACATATAAGTTAAAGAGGAAAAGAGAAAGGGTAGAAAGTTTATTTAAAAAATAATGGAAAACTTTTCAAAGCTGAAGAGTGATGTAAATACCCAGGTACAGGAAGGTCAAGGGCCTCCAAACAGATTCAATCAAATGAGGATACACCAAGACATATTATAATTAAGTTGGAAAGATCAAAGACAAAGAGAATGGCTGGGGTTGTGGCTCAGTGGTAGAGCACTTGCCTTGCATGTGTGAGGCACTGAGTTCGATCCTCAGCACCACATAAAAATAAATAAATTAAATAAAAGTATTGTATCCATTTATAAAAAAAAGACAAAGAGAAGACTCTCAAAACAAGAAAAAAATGAAAATACTTTGTAAGGCACTTCTAATAAGACTGAAAATAAATTTCTCAGCAGAGAACTTACAAGCAAGGAAAAAGTGAAATGACATATTCAAAGTGCTACAGAAAAAAAAAAACCTGCCACCCAAGAATATTATAGCCCAGCAAAGATTTCCTTCAAAAATGAAGATGAGATAAAGACTTTCCCAGACAAACAAAAGCTAAGGGAATTTGAGGCTGTGGCTATGACTCAGTGGTAGAGTACTTGCCTCACATGTGTGAGGCACTAAGTTCAATTCTCATCACCACATATAAACAAATAAATAAATAAAAGTTCATCAACATCTAAAAAATAGTTTTTAAAAAAGCTAAGGGAATTCATCACCACCATATCTGTATTACTAGAAATGCTGAAAGGAGTTCTTCAAACTGAAAAATATATACTAATTTGTAACATACAAACACACCAAATTATATAACCCACTGGTAAAATTAAGTACACATTCAACTTCAGGATACTCATACTGTAATGGTGAAGCACAAATTACTAATATTTTAATACAAAGGTTAAAACAAAACTATTAAAATAATAATAGCTATAATAATTTTTAAAGGGTTTAAGCAATTAAAATGTAAATTGTGATACCAAAGGCATAAAATGTGGAAGAGGGTGTGATAAAAATGTATTGTTAGTTTATGTGATAAAAATTAAGGTGTTCTCAGATTAAAATAGCCAGTTATATTTTTAAAAATTTTGGGGTCAGCTTCATGGCAACCACAAATCAAAACCCTACAGTCAATATGCAAAAGATAAGAAGAGAGAAAATAAATCAGACTACTAGAAAAAGATAATTAATAAAAAGAAAGGCAGCAAGAGAAGAAGAAAGGAACAAAGGACCTAGAAAACAATTAACAAATGGCAGCAATAAGTCCTTATTAATAATTACTTTGAATATAAATGGATTAAATTCTCCAATCAAAAGACAATGAATAGTTAAATGAATAAAAAAAAACTCAACTACATATTGCTCACAAGAGACTCACCTAACCTTTATTGGCATGCATAGATTGAAAGTGAAAACTTAGTAAGATACCCTAAGAGAAACCACAAGAGAGCAGGAGTAGCTATATGTATATCAGATAACAAATATTTTAAGTAATAATTATAAAACAAGACAAAGAAGGCCATTATATAATAATGAAGGGGTCAACTCTTCATGAAGATATAACAATTATAAAATATATGCACTCAACATTGGAGCATCCAAATATATAAAGCATATATTAATAGATCTGGATTAAAAGACAGCAATACACTAATATTAGGGGACAACTGTATGACACTTTCAACAATTAACAGATCATCCAGATAGAAAAACAATAAGGAAAAATGTACTTGAACTACATTTTAGAACAAATGGACCTAACAGACACATATAGAACATTCCATCCAACAATAGCAAAACATGCATTCTTCTCAAGAGCACATGGAAAAATCTCCAGGACAAATCACATGTTAAGCCACAAAACAAATCTTAACAAATTTAAGAAGATTGAAATCATATGAAGTATCTTTTCTGACCACAATGGTATGAAACTAGAAATCAATAACAGGAGGAATTTCAAAAAAATCACAAATTCATGGAAATAAAATAACATTCTCCTGAATAACCAATGAGTCAAAGAAGTTAAAAAGGAAATTTTGAAATATCTTGAGATGAATTAAAATGGACACACAACACACCAAACTGTATAGGATGCAAGAAGAGCAGTTCTAAGAAGGAAATTTATGGCAAAATAAATGCTTAGATCCGAAAATGAAGATTTCAGATAAACAACCTAATATTACAACTCAAAGTACTAGAAAAAGAACAAACTAAGCCCAAAATTAGGAAGGAAACAATAAAGATCAGATTGGAAAAACTGAAATAGACACTAGAAAAACAACAGAAAATATCAACAAAACCAAGAGTTGGGTTATGAAAAAAAATAAACAAAATCAACAAACCTTCAGCTAGACTAATTAAATGTTATGGTTTGGATTCTAAATGTCCCAAAAAAATCTCATGAAGGCTTGTTACCCAGTGCAACAATACTCAGAGGTAGAACCTTTGGGAGATCATTGGATCATGAGGGCTTTCACCTTATGGATGGATTGATCCATTTATGGATTCATAACTTAATGGGCTATTGGGAGATGGCGAAAATTTTAGAGGTGGGGTCTCATTGGAGGAAGTAGGTTATTGGCAGTGTTTCCTTGAAAAGTATATTAAAATCCTGGCATGCCCCTCTCTGTCTCTCTGTCTCTGTCTCTGTCTCTGTATGTGTATGTGTGTGTATCTCTCTCCCCACTCCCTATTTTCCAAGAGGTGAGCAGGTTTGCTAAATCATATGCTCCCTGCCATGATATTTTTCCTCACCACAGGCCCAAATACAGTGAAGGTAGCTGACCAAGGGCTGAAACCTTTGAAACCATAAAACAAAATAAATCTTTCCTCCCTTTAAGTTATTTGTCTCAGATATTTGTCACACAATACAAAGCTAACACACTAAGAAAAAAGATAAAACTGAAATAAAATCAGAAATGTAAATGGAGACATTAAAACTGCTTCAATGGAAACATAAAGGGTCATAAGAAACTATTATAAACAATAACATACCAACAAGTTAGATACCTTAGGATAAATAGATAAATTCCTAGACACATACAACTTACCAAAACTGAACCATGATGAAATAGGAAATCTTAACAGATAAATAACAAGGAGACTGGATCAGCAATAGATCTCCCATCAAAGAAAAGCCCAGGCACTGGGGTTGTAGCTCAGTGGTAGAGCACTTGCCTAGTATATGTGAGGAACTGGGTTTGATCTTCAGCACCACATTAAAAAATAAATTAAATAAAGGTATTGTGTCCATCTACAACTAAAAATATATTTAAAAAAAAACAAAAAAAGAAAAGCCCAGGATCTGATGATTTTCCTGTTGAATTCTACCAAACACTTAAAGAAGAACTAATATCAGTCCTTCAAAAACTCTTCCAAATAATTGAAGAAAAGAGAATACTTCCAAACTGATGTTATCAGGTCAGCATTACCCTCAAAGCCAGATGAGATCACTATGAAAAAAGAAATTTTTAGATGTAGAAAAAGCCTTTACCATAATTTAACATCCCTTCCTGACAAATATTCTCAACAAATTCTGTACAGAAGGAATATACCTCAACAAAATAAGGTCCCATATGACAAAACTACACCTAATAATACTAAATAGTGAAAAGCTATAAGCTTTTTCTCTAAAATCAGGAACAAGATAAAGACACCCACTCTCATCACTTCTGTTCCACAAAATACTGAAAGTCCCAGCCAGAGAAATTAGGCAAGGGAAAAAATTTAAACTCATCCAAATTGGAAAGAAAGAAGATCAATTGTTCCTGTTTGTAGATGAATTGTCTTACATATTCAAACTCCTAAAGAACCCTTCAAGAGGGGCTGGAGTTTTAGCTCAGTGGTAGAGCTTTGCCTAGCATGTATGTATGAGGCACTGGGTTCAATTCCCAGCACCACATATAGATAAATGAATAAAATAAAGGTCCATCAACATCTAACAAAAATATTTTTAAAAAAGAATCCTTCAAGAAACAGTTAAGTGTAATGAACAAATTTAGTAAAAGTTGCAGAATAGGGGCTGGGATTGTGGCTCAGTGGTACAGCACTTGCTTTGCATGTGTGAGGCACTGGGTTCGATCCTCAGCACCACATAAAAATAAATAAAATAAAGATATTGTGTCCATCTACAACTAAAAAAAATATTTAAAAAAAGTTGTAGGATATAAAATCAATATATGAAAATCAGTATATTTCTATCCACTAACTGTGAACTATCTGAAAAAGAAAAGAAAAAATCCCATATACAAAAGTGAAATAGTTAGGAATATTTTACTAAGTATAGGAATAGTAAAATATATACAAAGTTTAAAATTTAGGAATAAATTTAACCATCTTGGTGAAAGATCTCAACACTAAAATTTATAAAATACTGATAAAAATATTGAAGAAGATGTAAGTACATGGAAAACTATCCTGTGCTCATGGATTGGAAGATATAATTTTGTGTAAATTTCCATACTACCCCCAATCAATCTACACATTTAATACAATCCTTGTCAAAATTTCAATGACGGTTTTCATGTAAATGGAAAAAAATCCTAAAATTCCCATGGAACCACATATGTGTTGAAAAGTGAAAGCAGTCTTGAAAAAAAGAGTAAAGCTGAAGGCATGACACTACCTGACTTCAAAATATACTATAAAACTAGAGAAATAAAAAGACCATAACACTAGAATTCAAACATACATACAGACAAATAGAATAGAAAGCCCAGAAATAAATGCATACATTTACTCTTGCTTTTTGACAAAAGTGCCAAGAACATACAGTGTGGAAAGGACAGTCTCTTCAATAGTGTTGAGAAAACTGGATATCCACATATGGAAGAATGAAATTAGATCCTTATCTCACACCATATAGAAATATCAACACAAAAATGGATAAAAGACTTAAATGTAGGACCTAAAACATGGAAGTACTAGAAGAAGATATAGGGGAAAAGCATCATGACATTGGTCTAAGAAATGGTTCCTTCAATATAACCCTCAAAGCATAAGCAACAAAAGCAAAAAATAGACAAATAGAGTTGAATAGAATTGAAAAAGCTGTTGTACAGCAAAAGAAACATCAAAGTGAAGAGACAACCCAGATCGAGAGAATATATTTGCAAACCATACTGATAAGTTGCTTGTATTCAAATTCTATAAGGAACACAAACTACACAATAACTTGAAAACAAATAGCCTGATTTTAAAATGAGCAATGGACCTAAACAGATACTTCTCAAAAGAAGACATAGAAATTGCCAATAGGTATATGAAAAATGGTCAACATCATTAATCATCAGGTAAATGAAAACTGACCACAGTGGGATATCACCTCATGTTTACAATGCCTGTTATCAACAAAATGAACCATAAGTGTTGGTGAGGATATGGAATAAAGGAAACTCTATACATTGTTGGTATGAATGCAAATTAATACAATCATTATGGAAACCAGAATGGAAAATTCTCAAAAAACTAAAAATAGAACCACCATATGACCTAGTAATCCAACTATTGTGTATACATCCAAAGGAATTGAAATTAATATATCAAAGAGATGTCTGCACTATCATGTCCATTGCAGCATTATTCACAATAGCCAAGAGTTGTGACAATACAGGAGAATATGTAGGACATTATGCTAAAAGAAATAGGTGAGGCATAAAAAAACAAATAAAAGATGATCTTGCTTACCTGTGGCATCTAAAAAGTAGAACTCAGAAACAAAGAGTCTAATTGTGGTTACTAGAAGATGAGAGTGGGAGGTGGACCAGCAAAGGATAGATATTGACCTAAAGGTACAAAGTTTATTTAAACAGGAGGAATAGGTTCTGGTGACCTATTGTACAGCACAGTGACTACAGTTAGTAATAACTTATTGCATATTTTAAAACTGCTAAGAGTAGATTTTAAATGTTCTCACTACAAATAAACAATAAATATGTGAATTGAGATATATTACACTAATGTGATCATTCTACAATTTGTATATATACCAAAACATCACCTTCAATCACATTAATTCATACAATTATTATTTATGTTCAAAATAAGTTTTTAAAATCATGTTTATTCCATAAATATATAGATATATTTTACTTGTCAACTTAGATAAATTACTTTAAACCTAAAAGACTTAAAAAGTGTTATATGAGAACTGTATGAAAAATTGTGTGCCAACAAATTAGATAATGTAAATATAATGGACAAATAGCTAGGAATAAACAACCAACAAAGAGTGGATCATGAAGAAACAGACAGTCTGCATAGATCTGTAATGCTAAGGCTATTGACTCAATAACCAAAGATTGTAAATGAGCTCTGAGTCATGTGCAAGCAAAAATTTACTAGAAGCTGTTAAGCAAGTCAAATTATGACATCTGCAATTCTCTGGAAATAGGGCTCTATTGGGGAGCCCCAAGCCCATCTCAACAACTCAGATGGCTACGAGGCTGATGGTTCACACAACTACCATACTTGTAAAACTGTTGGTTTTCAAAGACGCCATTGAATTGAGGAGAGATTAATAGACCAAGTTTAAATGTCATTAATCTCACTGTTCTTAGCAAGATCATTATTTTTTTCTTAATAAAGAGTTCTCAGATTGCTACAAGACATTGGTTAATTTCCAGAGTTTTAAAAAGTTTATTTTGACAAATTTTCATGTATTCTTGTTGCTTTTATTAATGAATGCATGTTTGGAAGTCCTTATTCTGCCATACAGAAATGTTGTCTTATAGCTATTTTAATCCTAAAATGTTTTTATTTCAAACAAAGTCCAAGCATTACCAGATCTATTGTACATATATACCACTCATATCAATATATATTTCATTAATACCATGGGGGGGGGGCAGAGAGAGAGCATGTGAAAGAGAGAGAATGGAGAGTGTGTGTGTGTGTGTGCGTGCGTGCGTGTGTGTGTGTTTCACTCCATTCTATCAACAACCACATGGATGGGGGTAAAGGAGAGAGGTATTTGAGAAGTCAGATTGTCTGCTGCTTTTACCCTGTGAATACCTCAAATATCCCATGCAGGTATATAATTGTCTAAACCATAGAAACCACTACTAATCCATGTGCCTTGTGGCATAAAAAAAAATCATAATTGGCCTAGTAAAAGCAGTCAGTGGACTAAAGAGAACCATAAGAAGCTTCTAAGAAAAGACATTTAATATTCCAGAACTCCTCTGTTTCTTTCATGTTTATTTTTTATTACTTCCATGTTTGAGAAGACTGTATGGAATAATTTCAATCAATGTAAACATATAACTACTCTTCTTACTATACTATAATTATTCATACAGCCTGATTAATTTAATGATTTTTTTTCTCCTGGCTTGAGAAGAATACTTATATCAATGCATTTTGGGAAACCCTTTTGGGTGACATTTTAGGATTCAGAGGCATTTGACAAAAATGTATCTTTTAAGCTCTCTTCTAAGGTACATACAATCAATCAGAGGAAAGATCCTCTTTAATAATATCCATCTGTAGCAGAGAAAGAATTTTTTAAATGACATATGAGGACACTTTTTCTCTGCCTATGTTCTCATTATTTACTGCTATGTGATAAATGGGGAGAAATTAAGCCAACCAATTGGAAGGAAGATGCTATGAATGGGGTGAAAATCTACCCTTCAATTCTTACAAAGTATTTTCCCTCACAATGATTTTGAACCAATAGCAGTGACAAGACCACTTTAAATTCTTCTAAATCCATCAATTAGTTTTCAAAAAAAATGAAAACTAACTCAGGGTGGGAAGAGACCTTAGAGTTCATATAGTCCAATCCAGTCTACTATCTAATACTTGAAATTTCTCTGCAATACATCTTCCTAGAGATCCTTCAGGCTTTGTTTGCTTACTTCCAGTAATGGGAAAGTTCACTACTTCCTAAGATAAATTTTCATCTTTGAATATTATGGAACATTAATATGTTTTAAATATTGAGTTGAATCCAGCTTCCATGGAATCCTCCCTGCCACATGCAAACGTGCACAGTGGTTCTGATTTTCCCCTCAGATAAATAAAGATAGTACCTGAGCTCTCACCTCATAGACAGCAATTATGTCCACCCAAGTCTTCTCTTCTCCAAGAAACACATTCCTCATTCATTCATCATGCATCTCTCAGACCCAGCTTGTTTGGTTGTATTTCAAGGCCTAGTTTGGTGGTAAATATTTAACAACCAGTTTTCTGGGAGAAGGAAGATGGAGGGTGTTGATTTCCAGCATTTGCCAATTTATGTGGTATAAATATTACCACCATGGCTGATTTGAAGATATCAATGTGATGTTGCTGAATGCAAAATTAGGAGATTCATATAATCAGAGCCAGTGAACTAGTGCAAGTCAGCTGTAGAACACCTCTGGTCCTGGTCCCTTCTTCCCTGGCCAGTTCTTTAGAGTCAGTTCTATAGATAACATTTCATCAGCTTTTAGTCAAACCTTAACCTAGGGAACATGGGATATATGTCCTACCTCCATGGACAAAAGTAGGTTTTCTGCATTCTCCATTATTTACTCTGCATCAATGTATGGAAATCCATCAGCCATTTTAAAAAATATTTTAGTTGTATATGAACACAATAGCTTTATTTTATTTATTTATTTTTTTATGTGGTGCTGAGTATTGAACCCAGTTGCCTCACATGTGCTAGCCAAGCACTCTACCACTGAGCCATAACCCCAGCTGCTCCATTAGCCTTTTGTCAGATAAGAAAACAGAGACATTTGGGGATCTGTAAGGCCTTCTTCATTAGATTGACAATTCAATATCATGTTCTCTAGTAACCAGAAAGAGTTAATGTGATTCTGTATACCAACATTACCTGTATGTCATGACCAATATGTCACAGTAAATTCTGCCTAAGTCAATAGGAGGAATTAGATTCAGGGTATAATTAATTTCTGCTAAAGATACAAATAATCTCATATTCATCCCATTTTTAGTCCTCATTCTTCAGAAAACAATTCTTAGCTTTACTTTACCTGTGCTCAGAACTCAAAACTCCAGTGGGTTGGTCCTAGTAACACAGACACAACTCATATGGCTGTCTGGGAATAATGGTCTTATTTGGGCATTCAATTGACTTTATTCTCTTATATGGATAAGTCTTAATAAGTCACTTTTAATGTTCACTTAGCAACATTTGGGCCTCTTCCAATGTCCTTTAGGTACCTTACTGGATAAAATAAATGACATTTTATATTGAAATACATACTCAAGCATTCAGAAAAGGCTGAATCTGCCAAAATAGAGACTAGAGGAGAGCCTTTGATCACACTTTACCTTTTGTTATAACTGTTTAGAAGGTCATATTAATCTCTTCTTTCTTGACCTCATTGCCCAGAGGTTCTTGATATTGCATTTATTTTGAACTTTCCTTGTCCCACTGTAAGACAATCTGGTAGAAATAGGTAAGAAGAGTTTGTTCTTAGCCAAATAAGATTTTTGTTATCAATAATTTCCAGTCTTGCTCTACATTAGAATTGTCTGTGGAGTTCTAAACCATACTGATTTTTAAGGCTTATCCCCAGGATTTCTGATTGGTCTGGTAATTAACCTGAGTATCAGGATTTTAAAAGCTATATAAGTGATTGTATTGTGTCATCAAGGTTGAGAATCACTGATTTAGACAGTTCCTTGATCTATTAGTTTTTGGTTTGTTTGTTTGCTTTTTTTGAGAAAAAGGAAAATGAAGTTTTATTGCTTTTATAGCAAAGGAGAAACACAGGGGACTCTTGTCCCAGAGGCTGTGATTCTGCCCATCAGCAGGAACAGGAGGCTCTGAAAGAGGTGATTCAAAGGCTACATTCCATGTGTTCTCTGTTGGAGTTGTAATTCACTTGTGAATTTGGAAGATAGTCGTTCCTAAGGTCTTCTGGTGCCATCCCAAAGCCTGGATTACTTCATTCCTATGGTGGGTGTGTACTCAGGGACAGATAACTCTGCCTAGGATGGGGAAGAAAGGTAATCCTGTTTGCCCTGAGATTATGGAGGGGACAGATTAGGGAAGAGCAAGGAGAGAGGAAGAGAAAGAAATATGTCTATTTTAAAAATAAATTGCCAGGAAAGATGGTGGAATGAGATGAATGGACATCATTACCCTAGGTACATGTATGATTACACATATGGTGTGATTCTACATTGTGTACAACCAGAGAAAGTAAATGTGGTGCTCCATTTGTGTACAATGAATCAAAATGCTCTCTGTTGTCATGTATACCTAATTAGAATAAACGAATGAATAAATACATAAATTAATTAAAAATAAATAAATAAAATTGCAATGGCAGAGCATCAAGGGCTATATTCAAAGCATAAAGTGAACACTGTTACATTTCCCCACTGTCAATTTCTACATTTCATTTCTATGGAAAAATGGGCAACAACATCTCCAAGCTGCTTCCTGCTGAAAGAGAGCGAAGCTGGGGGAAGTAACCCAAAATATGTTCTCTATTAGGTGGTGCATGGACAGTTAAGCGTTTTCCACATCAAAGCGATCCAGAGGTCTACAGTAGCAGATGTCAGGTGTCTGGACAAGGCATACATAGGGCAGGAATCATTTAGATAGCCAAAGTTGTCACAACTTTCCTAAGTTCAGTTTTCTTTTACTCAAAGTGAACCAGGATGGAGTAACCTATACTGCTCAGGGGGAGAAGGCAAAGAAAGAAATATGTCTATTTTAAAAATAAATTGCCAGTAAAGGTGGTGGAATGAGATGGATGGACACTATTACCCTAGGTACATGCATGACTACACATATGGTATGATTCTACATTGTGTACAACCAGAGAAAGTAAATGTGGAGTTGCCCAAAGCAAAATGAGCTTTAGCAGCTGCTGGGATGGTCTCTCTCTTTACTCACAGGAATAGCCCCTCTGCTTTGACCCGAGGCAAAGTCACCTGTCTCCGAACTCTCCAGCAGTTGGCTCTCAACAATTTCATCAGCCACCTTGAATCCTCAGCATGGAAGCAGTGTTCCTTGGAAAGCCAGGCATGCCCAAGAAAGCTGGAGTGAGGACTGCCCTTGCATACCATTTGGGGTGCCAAATTTGTTACCAAAAGCTTGGTCCTTGTCCCTGATGCCAATCCAGGAACGAGGACACAATTTTTAGAAAAGGAGAAAAGAAGCTGTTTTGCTTTGCTACCAAAAGAGAAACAGAGGGGACTACTGTCCCAGAGGCTGTGATTCTGCCCATTTGCAGGAACAGGGGGCTTTTAAAGAGGTGATTCAAAGATTACATTCCAAGTGTTCTTGCTCATTGCTGCTATAATAAATTGTCACCAATTTGGTGATTTAAAATAGCACAAATTTATTACCTTACATTTCTGGAAGGAATGAATCTCAGTGAGATAAATCAATAACCAGAACTGTAATCCTTACTAACTCCCTACATCTTCACAGACAGCTACATCAGGCCAAGCTGTAATCCTTACTAACTCCCTACATCTTCACAGACAGCTACATCAGGCCAAGCCCTTCTCATGCTACATCACTGTTTCTCCCTCTTCTGTCTCTTCCTTTTATAAGGAAATTGTGATTACATTGGGCTCACCCATATAATTCATGAGAACCTCTCCATCTCAGTATCAACTGGTCAACAGGCTCAATTCCATCTGCAACCTTAATTTCCCTTTGCCACTTAACCTAACATATTTACAATTTTCAGGCACACAATTCAGACATTGTTAGGAAGCCATTTATTTGTCAACCATACTTGGGTCTTTCCCAGATTATCCACAATAATTCTGCATGGAAGGGGGAGGGGGTTAGAAGAAAAAGAATATATACCAAAGGGAAAATACCTGTCTTAGTCCATTTTCTATTGGTAAAACTGATTACCACAGACCAGATAATTTTAAGAGTAGAGGTTTATTTAGCTCTTAGTTCTAAAGGCTGGAAAGTTAAAGAGTATAGTGCCAATGTCTGGTCAGTGCCTTCTTGCTGCATCATAAAGTAGTGGATAGCATCACATGGTGAGACCAAGCAGGCATGCTAAGTCAAATCTCTCTTTCCCTTCTCATAAAGCCACTAATGCCTTCATCGGGGTGATAGCCTCATGACCTCTTCTAAGCCTAATACTTCCCAAAGGCCCCGCCTCTGAATACAGTTGGCTTATGAATTTGAGGATTGAGTTTCCAACACATAAACTTTTGGGAGAAACATTCAAGCCATAGCACTACCCAAATCAATTTTATTTATTTTCAGGACATTTGAAAAGAAAGAGTCACACACTTGTGCATAGGTGCTCATTTACCTATGTATGTAGTCAATAAACACTTATGATAGACTATCATAGCGTATCATATATATTAGTTGTTCAATAAATGTCCAATGAATGAATAGCTGACATGTTTCTTTTTAACATATTTTTTACTGATACATAAAAACCTAAAAATTTTACATATTAATGGGGTTCCATTAATATGTAAAATGTATACATAAATGTATACATAAATGTATATGTATACATTGCATAATGTTTAAGTCAAGCTAGGCTTTATTTATCTTTTCAATAATACATGCTTCTGAATGTGGGTTTCCTCAAGTTTTCCACACATCTGAATTATCCATGCCCCAGTAAGAACATACGGTCACTATCCTATCAACTCAAACATGACAGAGTTTAGGTAAAGAGGAAAACTTAGAGGTTGAGGGCCCAAAATAGGAGAATAATCCTCAGTAGCAAGGCCAAGTGAGAGCAACAGCAACAGCAGCAGAAAGAGAGAGACTTCTGGCACTCTTCAGAAAGCTGCTTTCAAGGATACATAATCTCCTCCTCCTGGTATCAGAAACAAAGATATAACTTGGTGTTCTGTGCTATCTTGAAAGTCTAACAAATCAGGAAGCCAAATGTTATATAACAAAATCCCTCAAAATTAATAGCCTGAAGCAATTATTTCTGTATATTAAGCTACCCTCATTTGGCTCCGTATACTTAAGAACTGCAGATCCAAATCCTTGCAATCCCATTTCTATTTAGGTCAGTTTTCACCCCACATCTGTCTTTCCACTTCAAAAAATTTGGCTTTCCCACATGGTTCATATGTTTTGAACTTTGGATCATGAGAATGTGGTCATTTGAATCAACGTCTATAAATCCTGATATTAATTCAAATGCCAAGGGATGACCTTTGCTCCTGTCAAGGTTCCTATTTGTGTGCTCATTTCAGGAGTTGGAGTTAGGGCAGGGTCTATGAAAGCCTGCTAGAGGGCAAAAGGAGAAAATGGCAGACATAAAATGTTTTCTAAGTATATTTTTTGTTCATAACTGTGAGGCACTGTCCGGAACTATCAGAACAAAAATTATTTGCAATGGTCAGGGACCAGAGTCAGCAAAACATGGTTTATTCTTTTGTAGTCCTGACCACTCATTTCACCATTCTGATATTCCACTCCATTGCCTTTATAACAGGATTTTGCTGTATAGCACTCTATCTACTGGGCACTGTCACTGCTGCTGGGCACTTTTACATTTCCCCTGACTTGCCACTTGGAGTCCTCAAGATGCCAAAGCTGCATGGAGTTCTATAGTGAAATAGAGGGAATGAGTCTCTTATTTTATTTATACTCTATCAAAGGAGTAGCTAGTTAGGACACAGCAAAGTGGGATACCACAATGTCTTCCAAATCAATCCTCCTCTCCCACACTAAGACTATGCAATTAGAACCTTCTCCACTATTATGAATTCTCCCCCAGTATGTTTTTTAGTCCCTCATGCAAGTAGATTTGAATGCAAGTATATATCTGTATCACAGTCATGGGGTAGGAGCAGTTTAAACTCAGAATTGGATTTTTCACTCTATAGGGCCTTCCCCAGTATTGGGTAACAGTGAATGATACCTTTCCAGAAGGAAAATAACTTAATTCAAGGCCACAATAGAAGTTGAGATCTTGGTCTTGCCAACATTCATATCCCCATTTTTCTTAAAATATCACCAGAAATTTCTGATAGATTCTAAGGTACTTAGCAAAGATCACATATCTTGATAATTTTAAGGTAGTAGGACATTTTCTAATCAAAGATTCTGGGAAAGAAGTACTTGAATTGAGGTCAGGAATCAGAGAATTTTATAAGAGCATGGATAAATGAAATAAAACAGCACTTTTACCTCCATCTAAAGTTAGGTCTAGAGTTCCAAAGTATTTCTGAGGAAAGAAGTTAGTGATATGTCAAATAACTGGTTTTAGAGTTTAAAACAGCTAACTAATAATTTTGCAATTAACCAGTGGTTTGCATTGAATTGCTTGCTTTAAAAATATCTAGCTGCTTGAGTAAATTCAACTTCCATTTGTCCTTTTTTCCCCAAATCTGTTGGAGTATATGTGAAAACAAAGTATAAATTCACATCTTAGAAGGTGGGGAAAATTACTGGATTCAGAGTGAGAAGCAAAGTATAATTTAGAAATATCAGGAAAGGATAAAAAGGAGGGAGAGGATGTGATCAAAACTGCAAAAGAAAACTATGAATATCATTATCATTTTGGAGTTCTTGAAAATGACCATATTCACAAAAGTGAAGTCTGGATCATTTGAGAGGGCATAGATCTCTTGGCACTTCTGTGCAACACCTGGTTGGAGGTCATGAGATAAGTCAATAATACTTTGCATGTTAAAGGATCCTCAATGACAATTTTTCCATAAGTATCACCAATGAATCTGGAAAGCAGGGTTCATACTATTCCCAATATAGAGATGTAAACACTGACTCCCAAAGAAGCTAAGCAGCTTTATCCCTGGTCATGTTCAGATGAGTGGCAGAATCTAGACGTACTTTGGACCATTATGCTTGGAAATAAGTGGATATTTTCCCAAATGCCTATCTTGCAAGAAGAAAGTCATTGAGGTGAATATTAAGTTTCTTTAAATGTCGCTTGCTGGGGCTGGGATTGTGGCTCAGTGGTAGAGCGCTTGCCTCGCATGCGTGAGGCACTGGGTTCAATCCTCAGCACCACATACAAATAAATAAAATAAAGATACTGTGTGCATCTATAACTAAAAAAAAAAAATTAAAAATAAATAAATAAATAAATGTCACTTGCTAGTGACTGCCTTAGCCCTAGCTAAGATAACAGTCACAGAACTAACAGAGTGATAGATACTTTTAAGGATGAAGCAAAGCTGATAATATATATTAAGCAATGGAACTTAATATACAATTGGCCATGGAAGCTTGAGGTAAAGAAACGGCATTTAGGATAACTCCAGGTTGGAGGATACCTACTGCTTTATCTACCCAGAAGTCTCCTCTGTTCTTCTTGGCATTGTTTCTCTGCCCACACCAATCTTATGTCCCAGCAGAAGCTGCCACATACTCATATGGGCCTATACCATGAACCATAAAGGAAGGCTCTAGAGCTGTGGATTTGGGTCAGCTTCACGAATAAGGCCCTTTTCTCTCATTTTTTAGGATTTGATCAAAGAAAATACAATCACTCTCCAAGTAGCTATAAGCTGTAATGCTGTACAGCAGTGCTATCTGACAGAAACACAATGTGAACCAAGTATATGATTTTAAATTTTCTAACTGCCACATTCAAAAAGAAACATGAAATTAATTTTTTTGCTTTTTAAAATTTATTTATTCTAATTCAGTTTACATGACAGCAGAATGTATTTTGATTCATTGTACACAAATGGAGCACAAATTTTCATTTCTTTGGTTGTACACAATATAGAGTTACACCATATGTGCAGTCATACATGAACCTAGGGCATTGTTGTCCATCTCATTCCACCATCTTTCCTGCCCCTATGTTCCATCCCCTCCCTTCCCTCCCCTTTGACAAAAGTTTCCCCATTATTCCCATGCCCCCTCCCACATTATGGATCAGCATCCACTTATCGGAGAGAACATTCGGCCTTTGGTTTTCTGAGATTGGCTTACTTCACTTAGCATGATGTTCTCCAACTCCATCCATTTACCTGCAAATGCCATAATTTTATTCTCTTTTATTGCTGAGTAATATTCCATTGTGTATATATACCACAGTTTCTTTATCCATTCATCTATGGAAGGGCATCTAGGTTGGTTCCACAGTTTACCTATTGCGAATTGAGCTGCTATACACATTGAAGTGGCTGCATTACTGTAGTATGCTGTTTTTAAGTCCTTTAGGTATAGACCAAGGAGTGGGATGGCTGGGTCAAATGGTGGTTCTATTCCAAGTTTTGTAAGGAATCTCCATACTGCTTTCCAGATTGGTTGTACCAATTTGCAGTCTCACCAGCAATGTATGAGCGTGCCTTTTCCTCCACATCCTCGCCAACACTTATTGTTGTTTGTATTCTTGATAACTGCCATTCTGACTGGCGTGACATGAAATCTTAGCGTAGTTTTGATTTGCATTTATCTAATGGCTATAGATGTTGAACATTTTTTCATGTATTTGTTGATTGTTTGTAAACTTCTGAGAAGTGTCTGTTCATCTCCTTAGCCTATTTATTGATTGGGTTGTTTTTGTGTGTGTGTTAAGTTTTTTGAGTTCTTTATTTATTTTATTTTTTTTGGTACTGGAGATTGAACTCAGGGGCACTCAACCACTGAGCCATATCCGAGCCCTATTATGTGGTTTATGTAGAGACAGGGTCTCACTGAGTTGCTTAGTGCCTCGCCATTACTGAGGCTAGCTTTGAACTTGTGATTCTCCTGTCTCAGCCTCCCTAAGTGCTGGGATTATAGGCTTGTGCCACCGTGCCTGGCTGAGTTCTTTATCCTAGAGATCAGTGCTCTATATTATGTGCCTTTAGCAAAAATTTGTTCCCAGAATGTAGGCTCTCCGTTCACCTCATTGATAGTTTCTTTGGCTGAGAAGAAGCTTTTTAGTTTGAATCCATCTCATTTATTGATTCTTGCTTTTATTTCTTGAGCTTTAGGAGTCTTGTTAAGGAAGTCAGGGCCTAATCCTACATGATGAAGATTTGGGCCTACTTTCTCCTCAATTAAGCACAGAGTCTCTGGTCTAATTCCTAGGTCCTTGATCCACTTTGAGTTGAGTTTTGTGCATAGTGAGAGATAGGGATTTAATTTCATTTTGCTGCATATGGATTTCCAGTTTTCCCAGTACGATTTGTTGAGAGGCTATCTTTTCTCCAGTGTATATTTTTGACACCTCTGTCTAGTATGAGATAATTGTATTTATGTGGGTTTGTCTCTGCGTCTTCTATTCTGTACCATTGATCTACATGTCTATTTTGGTACCAATACCATGCTGTTTTTGTTATATAATTAAGATCTTTGTAGTATAATCTGAAGTCTGGTATTGTGATGCCTCCTGCTTCACTCTTCTTGCTAAGGATTGCTTTGGCTATTCTGGGTCTCTTATTTTTCCAAATGAATTTCATGATTGCTTTTTCTATTTCTATAAAGAATAATGTTGGGATTTTAATTGGAATCACATTGAATCTGTATAGCACTTTATGTAGTATGGCCATTTTGACAGTATTGATTCTGCCTATCCAAGAGCATGGGAGATCTTTCCATCTTCTAAGGTCATCTTCAATTTCTCTAGTGTTCTGTAGTTTTCATTGTAAAGGTCTTTCACCTCTTTCATTAAATTGATTCCCAAGTATTTAATTTTGGGGGGACTACTGTGAATGGAGTAGTTTTTCTAATTTCTCTTTGGGAGGATTCATCACTGATGCATAGAAATACATTTGATTTATGAGTATTGATTTTATATCCTGCTACTTTGCTGAATTCATTTATTAATTCTAGAAGTATTCTGGTGGAATTTTTTGGATGCCCTAAATAAAGAATCATGTTGTCAGCAAGTAATGATAGTTTAACTTCTTCATTTCCTATTCATATACCTTTAGTTTCTTCTATCTAACCGCTCTGGCTAAGGTTTCAAGGACTCTGTTGAATAGAGTGGTGAAAGAGGACATCCCTGTCTTGTTCTCGTTTTTAGGAGGAGTTCTTCCAATTTTTCCCCATTGAGGATGATGTTGGCTTTTGGTTTTGCATAGATAGCTTTTACAATGTTTAATTTTTTTATTTGTTTTATTTAGGCTTACTTGATAAAAGAGTGCAATTTGATTCATTGTACATAGATAGAGGATAACATATCAATTCTCTAGTTGTAAGTTGTATAGAATCACAACATATATGCAGTCATACATAAAGTTAGGGTTATTATGACCATCATATATTTTTCTTAGCTCAGTATATCCAATATGCTATTGATGTAACATTTAATCAATGTTTTCTTAATTAATGAGATATTTTCTATTTCCCACCTGTATTCAGTCTTCAAAATCCAATACATGTTTTCCACTTACAGCTAGCACATCTCCACTAGACTATTTACATCTTGAGCACTCAATAGCCACATGTGACTGGTGGCTACAATATTGGACAGCACAGGTTTAGACCATCATGTGGAAGAATTCACTTTGTAATGATAATGGAAGTAAGTCAATGTAAACAGAGATGCAGAGATGGGAAGTGGAAATTAAAAAACAAGAATACTGGGGCTGGGGCTGTAGCTCAGTGGTAGGGTGCTTGCCTAGCATGTGTGAGGCACTGGGTTCAATCCTCAGCACCACATACAAATAAATAAATAAGATAAAGATCTTGTGTCCATCTACAACTAAAAATATTTTTAAAAAACAAAACAAGAATACTAGTGGCATCCAAGTCCTTGATTCTAGGAATATCTGAGGATCACTTGCACTCCCCTCCTAGAAAAGCTATAGCCTAGATCTTCTGAGACATTCCAGTTTCCTTTCAATAATTTTCCACTTTGATTTTTAAGTTAGTTCCTTATTATCATTATTAATAAATTAAAGCCATTTACCTAACTATCCTACAGATGACAATTTTCTCAATTTGTGTATCTATATCCCTCTTCTTAACAGATTACTAATTTCAGATGTTCTTTGATTTATAGTGAGGTTACATCCCAATAAACTCATCATAAGTTGAAAGCATTGTAAGTTGAAAATGCATTAATATACCTAATCTACCAAGTACTTATTATAGCTCATCAACACAGTACACTGTAGAGTATCAAGAGTTTCCCCTTATGATTGCATGGCTGACTGGGAGCTAGGGTTCACTTTCACTGCCCAAAATCATGGGAGAGTATCATACCACATATACTATCTTGGGAAAAGATCCAAATTCAAATTGAAAGTTTAGTTTTTGCTTAATTTATATGAATTGAATATGAATTTAATGAAGTTCAAAGTCATAAGTCCAGACATCCCCAGTTGGAAACTCTCTGTAATTACTCACTTGTCCTCTCTCTTACATGTCCTAGATATGACCTGAGAATCCTTCTCACCAATACACTAAGCAGCCACTACCAATAATTGGAATACACACATAAGTAGAGATGTATACCCTTTTTAGATCGTTGCAATGTGTGCAATTTATTTTTTCATTTGATGAACAATAAGAGACCTGTCTTTATGTGCAAGTCACAAGTGATGCAATCCCTGCCTGCCCTAGAAATAGCCCATGTGCATATTGAGATTGTAGGAGGAGCACAACTTCATAAGGGACTGAAGAACTTGCAATAGCCAAAGAAAAAGTCAGAAATATGTTTTTGAATAGTTTTTCAGTCATATATGTTTGTAGTCTTCACACTGAGGTGATTTGGGATATCACATTGACATGCAGAAACTTAGTTAATCACTGTAAAATACAGGGAACCAAAAGATTTAATATGGGAATTTCCAGGTGATTCTTTCTAATGATCCATATCTTAAAGTATTCCAGTGATTTTTGTTGTAATAAACATAAGTCAAGAAGGAAGAGTCTGAAAATAATAAATACTTTGGTAAGAAATTTTATCACCAAATTTGAGATTCAACCCTCTGGAAGAGATTTCAAATGTATCTGAACCTTTCCCTCATAGTCCTGGCAGTTATTTCCAAAGATGAAAAGATATCTGTGTAGCTGTATCCAAAGGAGACCTAAAGCAATGAGGCTTGATAAGAAATACAAATGCAAAATCTTTTTCTGTCTTGAATTTGCTAATGAACAACAAAATTAGTTGGGGACCAGAAACATTCTTCTCCCTCTGGTTTGTCTATACTTTTTCCAAAATTACTTTCCCTTCAGAAGAATGTCATTTATGGGAGAGGAAGAAACTACAGTTTTAAATTATTCTGAGATGACTACACCACAACCAACATTATTAGAGTAATTATTGATACAATGCTGCCCTCTAGCAATGGCTCAGACTGGACTTTGGCCCCAGCAGTCTTCTCCTCAGGCCACTTAAATCCCTCCCCACATCCAGAGCATGTCTAAATAGAACAGAAATCATCACCTAGTCTGTCTCCCTAATGAGAACTAAGGCCTAGAATGGCCAAGTGACTTCCTCAAAGTCACAAGGTTGTCACAGGTATAGCTGAAATTGGAACCCAGACTTTCACCTTATTTTCTTCTCCTCCCCTTCTCCCCTTCTCACTCTCTTGCTACCTCCCTCCCTCTCATGGTAGAGGTAGTTCATTTTTGGTGGTCAGGTTATGGGGAAGCTCTGAGTGGTATCAGAAGAAGAAAGGGTCCTAGTCAATGAGTCATTGCAATAGCAATGAATTCTTGGTTTAGGTTATTTTAGGTTTTGACAAAAGGAGAAAGAATATGCAAGACAGTAACCACATTTCCCTGTGGATTCTATTTGGGGCTAGGGTTTCTGGACCTTCAGCAAATCCAAAAATACAAGCCCACACTCACTTTTGTTCTGAGGCAGTTATTGTTGCAAATGGCAGCAGCTGAAAGAAAGCTGCTGCAGGTCTCAGACAGTGAGGATAATCTGTCTTTCTAAACCCCTGCACCTGATCCTGAAAAGGTTTAGAGCAATAGCACACTTGGGGTGGGCTGGAAAGCAAGAGGAGCATATTTTCAGCATTTTCTCCAGAAGTGAAGTCTTCCAACAATATTCATGGTGATATATTACAGGATAGTTGAATTTATAATTAAAATATATTAGAGGGAAGATCAACATCATCCATGAGGGAAATGAACTCAAATCATACTGAAATACGACTTCATACTCACAGGGATAATGACAACCAAAAAGTCAGACAATAAGGAGTGTTGACCAGGATATAGAGATCTTGGAATCTTCACACACTGTAGGAAAGGAAAATGGTCCAGCCATTTTGAAAAAACAAGTTTGGCAGTTACGCGAATGTTGCATTATCACATACTCCAGCAATTCTACTCCTAGGTATGTTTAATAAAAACTTGTTCATGCATGTTTATAGCAGCAGTATTCATAATAACCAATAGGTATCTGTTTAATAAAAACTTGTACATGCATGTTTATAGCAGCAGTATTTATAATAACCAAAACATGGAAACAACACAAATATCAATTAACTGATGAATGTAGAAACAAAATGCAGAAGCTAATCCAGAATGGAGGAGATAAGAAAAAGAACAGAAGTAAGATCAGTGGAGTAGACAAAGGGGAATGAAAGGAAGGGAGGAGGAATGGGATAGGGAAAGAGAGTGAAATGAATCTGACCTAACTTTCCTATGTACATATATGAATATACCACAATGAATCTCACCATCATGTACACCCATAAGACACTAATTTTAAAAAGTATAAGTTAAAAAAATAATAAAATGTACACTACACATACAATAGAATATTATTCAGATGGAAAAAGGAATCAGGTACTAACATATACTATAACAGATGAATCTTGAAAAATTATGCTAAGTGAAAGAAACCAGTCACAAAATGCTACATAATATGTGACACCATTTGTGTGAAATGTTCATAAGAGGTAAACCTAGAGAGACAGAAAGTAGATTAATGATTTTCAGGGACTGGGGGAAGATGAAAATTAGGAGTGACTATTTCATGAATATGGAGTTTCTTTGGGGGATGATAAAAATGTTCTAAAATTAAATTGTGGTGGTCATTGCCCAAATTGTGAATATACTACAAGACATTGAATTACACACTTTAAATGGATGAATTATACAGTATGTGGATTATATCTTGATAAAGCTGTTATTAAAATTTTTTAGAACATATTAGAGAAAATTTTGGAAAAGTAAATGTCAGTGTATTCAATACCCACTTTTATGTCAGTGTTTACACCAGTGGTATTCTTAGCAAAGATTGTCATAGGGTGGGGGCTTTTTTTCAATTTTGTGAGCTTCCCCAGGTCCAGCCTAGCTCTAAGAGCCAAACCTTTTCTATGAATAGTAAATTATCTAATACTTTGTCAGGAAACAGCTTTGTTCTGTGCTAGCTACAGCAGCATGGATACTAAAATTGGAACTACACAGAGGAGATTATCATGGCCCTCCACAATGATGATGGGTTAGTCAGCTATTCATCACTGTGACAAAAATACCTGACAAGATCACCTTAGCAGAAAAAAAGTTTATTTTGGACTCACAGTTTCAGAGGTCTCAGTTCATGGTCGGCTGACTCCATGGTTTTGGACCTGCAGAACATCTTGAGAGGTCATACCAGGGGAAAGCTGCTCAGCTCATGGCACTCAGGACACACACACACTCACTCACACACACACACACACACACACACACACAGAACATGAATATTAATGAACCCCAGGAGAGTTAGAGACAAGATATAATTTCAAAGGGCATGTCCTCCATGACCTACTTCCTCCAGTCATGCCCCACTTGCCACAGGTACCACCCAATAATCCATTCAAATTACTAGTCAATCAAATGGATTAATCAACACATTAGATTATAAAACTCATAATCTAATCATTTCACCACTGAACTTTCCTGCATTGCCACATGAGTGGGAACAACTAATATCCAAACCATTATGGGTGACATAAAAATTCATGCAGCATTGCATAATTGTTATAAAAAGAAAGTATCTTTCTTTTGTACTGACTCTTGAGTGGTACTTGAGCAATATAGGATTAGAGGTTCAGTTTTGCTCCACAAGCACTGTGTAAGTATTCCTTTTTCAGTTGGCCTAGATGTTTTCCAACTCCACCACAGCAACCTTGGAGGAGTCAAGAACTTATTGGTACACAATTAGGATCAGTCTTTGATTTTTGCCCACGGGGAATTTCTTTTCTTTTCTTTTCTTTTTTTTTTTGGTACTGGAGATTGAACTCAGGAACACTCGACCACTGAGCCACATCTCCAGCCCTATTGTGTTTTATGTAGAGACAGGGTCTCACTGAGTTGCTTAGCACCTCGTCATTGCTGAGACTGGCTTTGAACTTGTGATTCTCCTGTGTCAGCCTCCCAAAATGGGAATTTCTTTTATTTCAATTTTTCCCAAAATTTTTCTAGCATTTTTTGAGTTTATAATGGGAGAAGCCACTCTAGATTATTTCTATCAAATGACCGAAACCAGAAGTGTCTCATGCTTTTTGAGTAGTTGTATTCTCCTTCAATGTTGGAGCAAGGATTACCTTCCATGGAAGAAGTGTGGTGCTGGAAGGCAGGGGTATGGAGTATCGAAATGATTAATCACCTTCCTTCTTTATTTACTTCTCCCCTTTCCAAAAGGAAATGTGGAAATGAGGAAAAATAAGTGCTGAGAAAGAAGACCCAACTTTTGGTGTAACCACAATAATACCTTGCACTGGCAGATTTCTGGGTTCGAGATTCATTTCTTCTCAACTGGAAGTTGCTTAGGAGAGAATCTTAGTTTCCTTCTCAGGCCAAAGCTTAGAACAGAAGCTACTCCACTCTGAACCTACAGCTAGAACCTAGGCAGTACATCCTGAGCTTAATAGCATCCCACAATTATTGATTCTTTTCTTTGAATATAGAAGACTTTCCAAAAGTTCTTCCAGGAAAATTCTTATCTGTACCTCCATTGGGTAATGGGGTAATGGATGGGGGCAATCAGCGCCATTTTTGCTCAGACCTCCAACTTTATGAGTTTCAAATGCTAGCCACTGTTTCGTTAAAAAAAAACTTGTTTAAGCCGAGTGTGGTGGCTCAAGCCTGTAATCCCAGCACTTAGGGAGGCTGAGACAGGAGAATCGCGAGTTCAAAGCCAGCCTCAGCAACAGCGAGGCGCTAAGCAACTCAGTGAGACCCTGTCTCTACATAAAACACAAAATAGGGCTGGGGATGTGGCTCAGTGGTCGAGTACCCCTGAGTTCAATCCCCAGTACCAAAAAAACAAAAACAAAACAAAAAAAAACTTGTTTAGCCAGTCTTCACAGGGACCATCTGTCTCTGAATAACAAAGCTACACATACACTGGAGCACTTCATGTAATGTGAGGCTCTGGAGTCAGACTTCTTGTGTTCAAATCTCAGGTCTGCTGCTTCTTAGCTCTGTAGCCTTGAGCCAGTTATTTGACTTCCCTGAGCTTCAGATTCCTAGGATATAAAATAATATTAATGAGACCACCTACTTTTCAGCATTGTTATTATTTTGGCAGGGGCTTTGCAGAGACACATAATAGAAACACTTTTGTTTCAGTGTCCAGGCAAAAAGGTGTGGCACACAACTGAAAAGGGCATTCTCACCCATCCATGCCTTCAGCCAAAGCTGCCAAAAGGGAGGGTAGCACCATTCAGGCCTCTCATTGATGTGTAGCTGTGAGTGACCCAGAATTCATACCCCTCACTTCCAGCAAGGGCTTCCATGTTCCCACAGCCAGAGGTACACATCCTCAGCTGAAGTGGGGTCAAAAAGCTGCTCTCAAATGGCCATGTGGGCAGCTGACCTCCATTAGGCAGAGTAGCAGTCAAAGAACTGGCAAAGACTATTTTAGAGCACATGGAACTTCTGGGTTTCTCCCAATAAACTGGAGGAAAACTTCAAGGAGTTGAGATCCTGTAACACAAAGGTGGGAACAGAAGTTGATGACATCTGAGTTTTTCCTGCTTATGGGCCTTTATTTTTACTCATGGGTCAGTGAGGCCTAGAGAAACATGAAACACCATTTTCCAGCAGGCAACATTGTCTCATGTACTTGGATATATGATAGCCCAGCTCCATGTAGAGGCTGAGTGGCTCTTGAAACATTTCTAAATATAACTTTAGGGTGGGTAGAACAGGGACTGAGCTCTGACAGGTATGATTGAGCTTCATTTGCTCCATTTATCTCTGGTGATGTTAGCTTGAAGGAGAGGAGAGGCAAAAGCAAAAGGAAGATGAATGCTTGGGGAGAAAACAGAGAAAAGAATTGCTATTGTTCTCCATTATCATGGATATAAGAAAATCAGTTTCATTTTGAAGACATTTTCCTTCCTGTGTACATTTCCTGGGCATGAGTTGTGACTTCTATACATCAATTTCTTTTTCAGTAGGGAGAAAATTTGACAATTCTTTTCCAAGATAATAGCAATCCTGACCGAACATGGATGTCCATACTCTCCTTGGGCCTGGATTGGGTCACATGGGAGCCAATGTGCACAAAAAATGAGGGGGAAAGCTGGGTTACCAGAGGCTGGTTGTCTCCCCACTTGGAATTTGTATTGCCCAATTGATTGTCCCTCATTTTCCTAAGGCAACAGCACTGGTGATCAAGGCAGTTTCAGGCAGCCCCTAGAGCAGATACTTATGTACAGTACCACGAGGCTGCCAATTTGTCTGCTTAATATTTGTTTTTCCTGAAAATAATTTTCCTCTTCCTGGAATCAGACATAATGTTCAGGATAATGGAGCAATAGACTTAATTCCCCAGAGAGGGTTAGACCACTGTCCCTGCCTTTTCATCCCCACCACCACCACCCAAGATCAAGTCATCTAGATAGCCAGTCACCTGGACTATTGCAATGGGGGTTCAACTATCTATGACTCCCTCCCTCACCTTGCCTCCAAATTGTTGCTAAGTTGTCTTTCTAAAATACGTTTGTAATTTTGCTACTTCTACTGTTTTTAAAAGATCTTTGAGTAACCCAATTATTTGGACTATTATTAAATAAATAAATTGGTCCTGTTTGTATCAAATTTCCCATTATTCTGATTTCTTGTCTTCGTAGTATTCACTACAATTTCAATCTATTTTACTTAAGTGTGTCTTTGCTTATAGTCTATTTCCCCCCTTATTTGAATGTAATTTTTGTATAAGCGAAGGGTCTTATCTGTCTACCCCAAGACAGCAACTGACATGTGTAAGATAATAAATGTGAGCTGAATGAAGGACTCACGAAATCAAATTCTTAACTTGGAATGGAACCACCATTTGACCCAGCTATCCTACTCCTGAGTTTATACCCAAAGAAGTTAAAATCAGTATACCACAGTGAGGTAGCCACTTCAATGTTTATAGCAGTTCAATTTCCAATAGCTAAGATATGAAACCAACCTAGGTACCCTTCAATAGATGAATGGATAAAGAAAATGTGGTACATACACACAATGGAATATTACTTGGCCATAAAGAAGAATGAAATAATGACATTTGCTGGTAAATGGATGGAACTGGAGAATATCATGCTAAGTGAAATAAGCCACTCCCAAAAACTCAAAGATCAAATGTTCTTTCTGATATGTGGATGCTAAACTCACAATAAGGAGTTTAGCATCCACATATCAGAAAGAACTTCTATTCTTTCTGAGGGAGAATAGAAGTGCACTGGATTAGACAAAGGGGAATGAAGAGAAGGACATGGAGATAGCAATGGGAAAGACAGTAGAATGAATTGGGCATAACTTTCTTATGTTCATGTATGAATACATGACCAGTGAAACTCCACATCATGTACAACCACAAAAATGGGAAGGTATACTCCATGTATTTATAATATATCCAAATACATTCTACTGTCATGGATAACTAAAAAGAACAAATAAAAATTTTAAAAAAGCAGAAGAAGAAATCAAATTCTTGTAGCCACAATTAAATCCTTTTTTCATAAATGAACTTTATTTGCTTTTATGATTACAAATGTAATACATGCTTACTGTAGAGAATCTGGAAAGTATAGAGAAGTACAAAGAAAATAAAAAACACCCATAACCCCACCACCTGAAGGCAAACACTGCTCATGTTATATTCTAACATCTACGCCTGTTGAGAGACCAAGGCCCTTATCAAGAATGCTAGCCACGAAGCACAACAGCCAAGGAAAGTGAGGGCAACTAACAACTGAGGGGGGGTCACCAAGAGATCAGAGCTAGAGATTCTGCACTGAAGAACAAGACAAGGGCAATAAACAACAGATCAAGAGGTCAGAAGCTAACAACACAAGAACAAGTGGGGTTACTGTAACAATGTAGTGAGATGGTGCTTGTCAAGAGTTTAGCCCAGTACCTGTTACATGGTACATTATCAATAACTGTTAGCCATTACTATCACTATTATTATTATCATTATTATTATTATGGGTCAAAACAAATGGTTCAGGATGGAAACTTTAAACAGGGTAAGGACCCTGAAGACCCATTTTAGGTACTATGATTTGGGGCATACAAGGGCAAGTCTACTGGTTTAAAAGGATGGTACAGAAGTGAGTATCACTCTTTATAGGCTCCCCTGCCAGGTGCAATGGGACCAGGGTTTCCTCAAGTTTGCCTGATGACACATGGCAAGACACTCTAAGGTGTTTTTGAGGTAGGACATGATTTCTCCTGCCTAGACTTCTCCCTGGACCAACAACTAGGACTGGCCTTGATGGTGATGGGAGTTCACACTCTGATTGTCAGGGCAGGTCACAGGCATGTAGGTGAAAGACAAGGTCAAGGCAGCCAAGTGGGAGATAAAGTGGGATGTGCCTAGAGGGGGAGGCTAGAGGGCGAAGGCAACAAGGTTTATGATGTAGTTGAATGGAATGGGTCCAGGGACCAGTCCTCAAATTAGCAGCCAAGTCAGATGTCACAGAAAAGTTCCAGGAGCACTACTTGTTGGTGGGGGTCTTCTGATGCCCTATGCTCTGTCGAAGGTGGTCATGAAGTCTCTCCTGAGGGTCTCCATGCTCTTTCAGATAGTAACAGCGTTTGGGAACATGCTGGTGCTGGGAGTGACAAAAAAACAGCAGTTATAAAAATCACACTTCCTATGACAAAGAATGTTCTGTCTAGCTAAATTCAGTAACTTAACAGATCAGAGAACTTGGCTAATTTACCCACATAAAGTGTGTCAGAGGGCTAGGCTAATCAAATCCCTCAGTGACTTGAGTCCACAAATGCATATGGTTATAGGTGAACCCAGCCCCTTAAAGAAGCTATCTCTCCCTTAGACTTGGACTTGGAATAAATAGAGAGTTAGGACTCAATCCAGCCAGTTCTTTCATAATTAGAAGATTTAGTAAGTACTTTAACCATCCCACAACTTCATTAACTTGGGTTGAACATTGCTCCTGAAAGCGGTTAATACACCCAAAATAACTGCTCATCTATATTCACTGATAAAACTCTAGGTTGGGTTTTTTATGGTTTAGGGGCTCAATACCTCCCTCTTGGTTCTTCCTTAACTCTACTGAAAAGAGTAGGGTGTATTCTCCATCATTACCTCCTCAGTCTGCTGCTGAGAGCTCAGTTCATTCTCCATGGCCTCCTCATTATTCCGCTTACAGGCTGTCGGCAGAACCTGGCTTGAGTTGCCTGGGGAATCCCTCTCTTCAGCCAGCTGGCACTCTGTGTAGAGAGATCTATCTATCAGCTCCTTTAGGCTGCCGGCCACCTTCAGGAAGATCCGACCCATTTTGGTGGTAACAGCTTCCGAGAGTCCTTCCAGAAACCTGGTCCGTAGAATGGCATCAGACCAAGACAAATGTCGGGCCAGCAGAAGGAAATCAGTGGCATACTGCCTGACTGACTTCTGGCCCTGCTTAGGATGGCAAAGAACAGCACTGAGGATGTCTATCTCAGATAGAGAGTCATATAAACCCTGTGATCTGCTCAGGAAAGATTTATTTTCATTTGATAGGGGGTTTCCTACCTCCATCTGCAAGATGGACCACCTCTCTGCTGCCCCGAGATGAAGAGACACTAGAAATGCCATTTTCTCTGAATCATTCAAAAACCCCTTCATTTGCTTCTCCTCATCAATTTCCATCTCCTCCTCCACAGAGCCTGAACCCCGGGCTGCTTCTTGCTCTTCTAAGAGGTAACAGAGTGCTGGGGTCAACATTCCAAAGGATGGCACTTCCTTAGGTGGCGGGTTTGTTGTTTCAGGGTTTGTGGCAGTTGTGTGTGGTGTGGACTTTGATCCAGAAGCTGTGACATTGATGTGAGCAGTAGATGCCCCTCCAGAGTCTGTAGCTTTCATTTCTGGAGTGTTCATTTTTCCAAAGGCTGTTTGTGGTGTGGACATTGCTCCAGGTGCTTGGGTCCTCTTTAGCGATGTGGACATCTCTCCAGAAGCTGTGGCTGTCATTTGTGGCATGGACATCCCTCCAGAGGCTGTGGTTTTCAGTAGTGGCATGGACATCGTTCCAGAAGCTGAGGCTCTCATAATTGGTGTGGATACTGCTCCAGAAGCTGAGACCCTCATTGGTGGCTTAGCCATCCCTCCAGAAGCTGTGTATGTTGTTTGTGGCAGGGACATAGACCTAGAGCTTACAACTTTGGTTTGTAGAGCTGGCATTTCTCCAGAGGCCATTGTTTTCATTAGCGGCACAGACATCTCTCCGGAAGCCATGGCTGACATCAAAGGCATGGGCATTGTTCCAGAGGTTGTGGTTCTCATTGATTGCTTGGACATCCCCCTAGAGGCCATGGTTCCTGGTGGTACAGTGGACATCTTTCCAGAGGCTGGAGCTCTCATTAGCTCTGTGGACATAGCTCCAGAGACTGAGGGTCTCCTTAGTGGTGTAGATGTGACTCCAGAGACTGGTGCTCTGACTAGTGGTGGGGATAACCCTCCAGAGGCTGGACCTCGCATTTGGAGTGTGCAAATGTCTCCTCCAGAAGCTGTATGTATCATTTGTGGTGTGGACCTTGTTCTAGAGGCTGGGGTTCTCACTGGTGCTATGGACATCCCTCCAGAGACTGTGGATCTCATTAGTGGTGTGGGCACCGCTCCAGAGACTGAAGCCTTCACTTGTGGCATGGACATCATTCCAGAGGTTGTGGCTGTCATTTGTGGAGCAGATATTGTTCCATAAGCTGGGGCTCTTGGAGGTGTAGCTATCTCTCCAGAAGTTGGGGATCTCATTAGTGGCAGGGACCTCTCTCCAGAGGATGAAGCTCTTGTGAGCAGTGGGGACATCCCTTCAGAATCTGAGACTCTCGTTAGTGGTGTGGACATTGCTCCAGAGGCTCGGGCTCTCATCTGCATCCCTCCCGAGGTCATGGATCTCATGAAAGATGTGGACATCCCTCCAGAGTCTTGGATGCTCATTGGCTGACTGGGCATCTTCCCAGAGGCTGTGGCTCTCATTAGTGATGGAGGCATTGCTTCAGGGCCTGGGGTTCTCATTAGAGGCATGGACATATCTTCAGAGGCTGTGACTGTCATTTGTGATGTGGACATTGCTCCAGAGGCTGTGGCTCTCGTTAGCAGTGTGGATATTCCTCCTGAGCCTCCTCCTGAGACTGTGTCTGTCATTTGTGGCATGGACAGAGTTCCAGAAGCTATGTCTCTCATTAGCGGTGTGGGCATCACTCCAGAAGATGCTGTTGTCATTTGTTGCATGAACCTTGTTCCAGAGGCTTTAGATGTCATTAGTGGCTTAGACAATGCTCCAGAAGCTGGAGCTCTCGTTTGTGGCATGGACATCACACATGAGGTTGTATCTCTCATTAAAGGTGTGGACATTGATCCAGAGGCTTTGGTTGTCATTAGTGGGGTGGACATTGCTCCAGATGCTGTGGCTCTCATTTGTGGTGTCGATGTCAATCCAGAGACTGTGGTCCTCATTTGTGACATGGACATTGCTCCAGAAACAGGAGCTCTGATTTGCTGCATGGACATAGATGCAGAGGCTGGGGCTGTCAGCTGTGGCACAGGCATTGTTTCAGAGGCTGTGGCTGTGACTAGCTGTGTGGACATCATTCCAGAAGCTGAGGCTCTCATTCTCTGTGGGAATGTTGCTCCACTGCCCATAGCTTTCATAAAGCCTGTGGGTGTTGATCCTGTTTTGGCCATTGTTAACTGTGTGGACATCACTCTAGAGGCTGTAGTTGACATTTGCTCTGTGAAAGTCACTCCAGAGCTTGTGACTGCCATCAGTGGGCTGGACATTGCTCCAGAGGCTGAAACTGTCTTCTTCAATGTTGACATACTTCCAGAAGCTGGGGCTCTCATTGGTGGTATAGAGGTCACTCCTGAGTCT
The DNA here is from genome assembly GCA_028644305.1 of Xerus rutilus. NCBI lineage: Eukaryota > Metazoa > Chordata > Mammalia > Rodentia > Sciuridae > Xerus > Xerus rutilus. Next base: position 36,575,080 of record CM053417.1, read on the forward strand.
GAAGCTTTCACTGGCAGTGTAGACATTGTTCCAGAGGCTGTTGCTCTCATTGATGGAGACATGATTTCCGAGTCCAGATTTTGTGTTAACTGTGAGGACATCACTCCAGAAACTGAGGCTGGCATCAGTTGGGTAGGCATCACTGCAGAGCCTAGGGCTGTCATTAGTAGTGGGGACATTGCTTCAGCCTCTGGGGCTGGCTTTGGTAATGTGGACATTTCTCCAGCTTCTGGGACTGACAGAAGCGGTGTAGACACTGTTCCAGAGTCTGAAGCTGACATTAACAGTGAGGACATGACTCCAGAGTCTGGGCCTGACATGAGTGTGGTAGACATTCCCTCAGAGTCTTGGGTGCTTGTTGGCTGAGTTGATGTTTCTCCAGAAGCTAGAGCTGACATTATCAGTGATGATATCGCTTCAGAGTCTGTGCCAGACATTAGCAATGAAGATATCTCTCCAGAGGCTAGGGCAGTCATTAGCACTTTGGACATTGCTTCAGTATCTTCATCTGTAATTTGCAGTGGAGACATTGCTTCAGAGCCTGGAGCTGTCATTGACTGTGTGGATATCCCCCTAGGGTTTATATCTGGAATTAGGAGTGGGGATATCTCTCCAGGATCTGGGGCTAGCATTAATGGTGTAGACATTGTTTCAGAGGATGAGGGGTTCATTATAGGTATGGGCATTGCTCCAGAGGATGGAGCTGGCATTGCCAATGGTGATATCTCTGCAGAATCTGGTGCCACCATTAGTGCTGTGGACATTGTTCCAAAGTCAGGAATTGTCATCATCCCTGGGGACATTAAGCCATAATCAGAAGTGGAAAGCAATGGAGATAATGTTCCAGAATCTGAGGCTGGCATTAGCAGTGGGGATAGTGCCCCAGAGTCTGAAGTTGGCATTAGCAATGGGGACAGTGCCCCAGACTCTGAAGCTGGCATTAGTAGTGGGGACATTGTCCCGGAGTCTGAAGATGGCATTGGTGATGAGGACAATGCTCCAGAGTTTGGTGCTCCCATAAGAGGTGTGGACATGGTGTCAAAGGCTGAGGATGTCATCAGCTGTGTGGATGTCCCTCCAGGGTCTGAGGCTGAAGTTGAGACTATAGGCAGCTGTACATGAGAATGCAGAATTTGGACCTCTTCTCTTGTCTCTGTTATTGGTCTAGATAAGGTTGTCCCCCTATTTTGGGGGTCGACATTTTCCTCTCTCATCATATTGTTGAATTGCAGTGAATTTAAGGGTATTGACATATCTGCCATGGTCACAGTGTGGAGGGAGCCCCTAAAATATCAGAGGTCCTGCTGAAGCTCAAGTGGCAAGAGAACCTGTAAAGAGGAAATAAGTTTGAGGTCAAAAGCCAACATTAAGAAGATTGGATCCCAGCACTTAGGGAGGCTGAGACAGGAGAATCGCGAGTTCAAAGCCAGCCTCAGCAACGGTGAGGTGCTAAGCAACTCAGTGAGACCCTGTCTCTACATAAAACACAAAATAGGGCTGAGGATGTGGCTCGGTGGTCAAGGGCCCCTGAGTTCAATCTCTGGTACCAAAAAAAAAAAAGAAGAAGAAGAAGAAGATTGGAAAATATACAAATGATTCATGGTGGAGATCTGCTTATATGTGTTGACCAGTATATAACATTGAAGATGGTCCTCTCAGGCTAAAGAAGCTGTGCAGCAATGAATAACTCTGAAGCTGGAGCAAATATCCCTTTTGCCTCTGTCCTTTTCAAACCAACCCACTCGGTAACACAGCACAGCCTCTGTTTATAAAAGCTAGCAACTTCAGGCAGCCATGAGCCAGGGCAGTTCTGGCTCACATGAGGTCGCAGCACCACCTTCTGGCCATCTGTGAGAAGTGCAGGTTCCTGGTTTATGTTCTATCCCACCACAGCATTCGCAAGTCAGCCAAGGTACTGGCCAGACTGAAAGCCCTTTGCCCCAGGATAATCATTAGTTCCTAAGGCTCATGGAATTCTGCCAGTGGTTTATTCCTCATTTTATTACTCTGATGTCCCTGAATGTCCTTCTCAAGAAAAATAATCATGTATCTGATAAATGACTGGGAACAGCAATCCACAAACTGAAACCTTGCTTATTATTGTCATCATTAATAATAATATTAATAACAATAGCCACCACTACTACTTTTTATTGCTCACTTTTCATGCACATGTTACTGAAATTTAGGCAACTTTAAACTGCCTTTAATGTGCAATACACTATACAATAGATATTATTCTCATTTTACCAGGTTTCTCATATTAGCCATGTTTGGGGGCTAAAATAGGGTCACTGTGATAGCAACAGACTGTATATCAGTGACTCTCACCCTTCCTTTGGGTTGCCTAGTCCTTAGTATCCCTAAGGTTGCATTTAATTATTTCTTTGATATCCTAGACCAGGGCACACTTGAAGCCCAATCTATAGTATCTACAAATTTCAAGTTTCTCTGATGACACAGGGGTGGACCATCTCAGAGCCTTACTCCTCTGACACGCCCCCATAAGCAGTCCCAGAAGTAGCTCTTTGACACACAACTTGGAAACTAATGCAGACATTACACAAGGTTGACATGTCCCCACTGCCTGCCCATGCCAGAAATGGAAGACAGCTTACTTTGGGACAATGTCACAAAACTCACCAATCTCATGGAATTGTGCCTCCATGATAATGAGAAAACCAGCAGCATAAATACCAACAGCAAATCTTTTTGAGCACCCACTGACTGGCAGGCCCTCTGCTAGGCACTTTACTCACATCATTTCATTTGGTCCCCAAAGCAACACAGAGATTTTGTTAGTCCTCTTTCTTATCTTGCAAATGAAAAATGAAGGCCCATGAGTAATTTGCCTGCAGTCACAGAGATCCCTCGGTCCATCCAAATACTTTTTACCTGTACTTTTTACCAGTGATATATCATGATCTACCTTTCTGCTTTAGTCACATTACCAAGACCCTCCCCTCTGTCTCCAGCCTAGACAACCCCAAGATGGGGTGCCATAAAAGATATCCTGACCTCCTGCTAACACTTCATTTACCCTAATAACTAGTGCAATGGGAAAGATGAGTCAAAAGAGCAATCATGACCTCCACCTCCTGTCTTAAAAAAACATCCCTGAACATGCCACAGTTTCCCACTAGGCAAAACTCAGAAGGATCTTACCTTGTCAGTTATGGCGAAGAGGGATAGAGTGTCCTTTGCACCCTTAGCTCTTTTATTCTGGCCAATTGACTTATACTCTGTGCCAGTTCATTAAAGCAGTACCCAATACCAGCAGCTGTTCTCTGCAATCTCCCTAAGCTATCCCCTGCCACGCCCCCCTCTTGCCCGCCAGCCAGCCAGTCTGCCCGCCCACCTGCCCCACTGCTCCTGACTTGCTAGTGCTTGCTCTGGCTCTCTGGTCCCAGATTCCTGCCTCTATATAGGCTCTGACATTTGCCTCTGGCCGCCTTTCACTTGACAGCCCTCCAGAAGTTCCACTTCAGCTCTTGGCCTATGCAACTCCACCCTTCTTTCCCCTCACCACCAATAGTCCCACCCCACTATGCCCACCTCTGGTTGCCCCATAGAGAGAAAGAGATTGAAATAAGTAAAGGGATGAGACTGAAAGGGTCCTCACTCAGGAAGTAGAATATACCTCTGTAGAGTTGGGCAGACACAGAAGCCCTGGAAGCTGGGCATTGCAGCTGATATGACCAGGAAGCACAGGCTGGGCATTGGAGGTAAGGGAACTCAGGCTGGAGATCAAATGGAGCAATATCAGAAAAGCTCACAGAGGTTCAGGTGCAGGGCAACAGGGCAAGAGAAGATGGACAGTGGGGGCTACAGAACATATACCTTAATAGAGCCCTGCAATCATGAATAAGAAAAAGTCGATCCATCCCAGTATCAGAGATACAGGGGGAAACCTGGCAACCAGTGTTCCTGCCACGGGGAAAGGATTCAACAGTTAAGGCTCCATAGATTTCAGACAGTTGGCAAGAAAAATATGCCAGTCTTGGAGCAGGGTTGTGGCTCAGTGGTAGAGCACTTGCCTAATACATGTGAGGCACTGGGTTCAATCCTCAGCACTACATAAAAAAATAAATAAGTAAAATAAAGTAATTGTGTCCATCTACAACTGAAAGTATTTTTTAAAAAAAGAAAAATTTGCCAGTCTTGAGCATACCAGGTGAGACTCATCTCATAGAAATGCTGTTATAACCCACTTTCTACAACCAGAGCTCAAGGTCAAAGTAGAAGCAGCAGAAAAGTTGCCAGTGTCCTCTGTCCTCTCTTTTTTAATCATTGCCACTTAAGCCTTCAGTTTAGGACCACAATTGGTCTCTGAGTTCTGAATAGGGCAAAACCCTCAGGTGAAGTTCAAGTAGCCCAGGTATATGGACTCAGAGTTTGGGGATGGAGGCATTTAAGTCATTAAGCACTTCAAAAGTAGCAAGCAACAATAACTGAGTACATGGTCTAAGCCCTGGGCCTCTCAGCATCACCTGAGGTGGGCACTGGTATTCTCACTTCAGAGACATAGAAGTGGGCTTGGGAAAGTTTATGTGGCCAAGCTCACAGAGCTAGTAAAAATGGTAAGCCTGAATTTAAGCCCCAATCTGCCTCCAAAATCATTTTCTATGTAATCAGACAGATGATTAGAAACATTCTAAATATTCTACTTATTGCCACCTGCCTCCACCCCACCAAGAAAGGAAAGTTTCTCATTACAAATGGCTGAAACATTGTAGTAGTAGTAGTAGTAGTAATACCACCTGACCTTGATTAAACCCTTCCCATATGCCAAGAACAGTGCTGAGGGCTTCATGAGCATTATCTCATTTGATCTTTACTACTACTCTATCAGATAGGCACTTTTAATTCCCAGTTTATGGGTAAGGAAACTGAGCCTCAGTGAGATGAACTGACATGACCAAAAGCCCACAGCTCTGTCTGACTCCAGGCCTCATATAATATATACTACTCCAAAAGAAAAATTTTAGTTGCTCGCCCATCTCCCCTAAACTGAAAATAAGCCATAAAAACCTACTTTATTATAATAAGCAGCTTCAGAACAACTGTTATTCATATTATTAACATATCTAATAATTAAAACTATAGGTACTGCACCACTGTGCTAAGTTCTTTATTTACATGATCTCATTTGATACTCAATGACATCTCTATGAGAAGAGCTATTATCAACTTCATTTTTCAGATCAGAAACCCAAAGCACAGAGAGGTTAACTAGCTTCCCCAATGTCACACAGCTACAAAGCAGAGTTGTCTATGATAATTAAAAATCAGGCCGGACACAGTGGTGCACTCCTGCAATCCCAGAGACTCCAGAGGCTGAGGTAGAAGGAGTGTAAGTTCGAGGCCAGCCTGAGAAACTTAGCAATATCTTGCCTCAAAATTAAAAACAAAAAGGGCTAGAGATGTAGCTCACTGGTAAAGCATCTCTGGGTTCAATCACCAGTATTAAAAAAATTGTGACACAATTTGATAATTAATTGAATCATTATGCTTATAACAGCTTTATTTTAGCCATTGAGAATCATATTTTAGTGTGAACATAGTTATCAATTTTTTATAAAATAAAAATAAACACATTTTTGCACAGAAAAATAAAGTCTGAAAGGATATATACCAAAATATTGACATTGACGATACTTGAATGGTGGAGGAAGAGGGGGGTTTTGTTTTCATTTTCTTTATTTGTATTTTCACATTAATTTATAATGGACCCTTTAGACTTGTATGGAAAATGTAATAAAAGTTAATTTTCTTTTTTAAACATATGTGATTCCCTTTGATTATATCTCTAGCTCTTCTCATACTTCTTCCTGCACAATCTCTCTAGGCATACCCAACATCTCCCCACCCAAACAACTTTTCTCCCCCAACAAACTTAGTGGTTGCACCACTTGGATCTTTGGCCAGAAGTGGCCTCGAAAAAGTGTCTCCAATGACTTGATTTTATTTTGTTATTTTTGGTTTGTTTTTAAAAATGAATTCTTTTTTTAAAAATCTTTGTGTTTAATAATTACGCACATAATCTAGGAATTTATTTTCAGGGCAAAACTTTGAAATCCTCCACACAGACAAAGCTAAAATCCTGAGACTACTACTCCCCCCACCCTCGCAAGTCCCATTCCTCTGTCTGTTCGCAGTTGGGTGTGTCTCCTTCCAAACTTTTTCTAGCTGCAATGGCATTCAGAGTTTATATTCATGCAAATGCTTGCAAAATCCAGTGTGTGCAAAAAGCTACAGTTAGAAAAGCCATTCTGGCACTGGTCACTCCAGGGTTCCAAGTTCTGGTCCACTGTGACTGTTTTCATCAGCCTGATTCTAAGGAGGCTACTGAGAGAGGGCTCTTGCAGGCTCAGTCCATTTGGAGCATAGACTTCCGTTTTATTAAAGCCAGAGTCTCTAGGAACACAGACAAGGGAGGCCTTCTAAGGAAGGAAAAGCCCAGAAATTGCTGCTTAGCATCTCTCAGGTCCCTCACGTCCCACCCAGTCTGTGCTGATCAATACAGCTAGGAGGTGTCATGCTCCTGCTGCCTCACAAAAGGTAATTGAGTTTGGGGGATTGCATGGCTAGCTGCTTGGGGAAATAAGAATAAACAAGAGACCGTTCAATATGTCAACAAATCGCTTTCCAGCTGTTGAAAATAAGCCTTTCTCTAGATTCTCAGCAATATCCTCTCCCCCAGCCCTAGCAAACAGGCTCCCAGATAACTGAAAACAGACAAGCTAAGGCTCAAGCAATACCTGCACTACTTTAGGGTCCTCTGCCTGCCCGGATCATTCAGGAGAGGAGATACCTTCCCGCTGTCTTGCTCCTCAAAAGCCTCGACACTCAAAATGCCCACCCGGTTCCTTGTAAATACAGAGGGGGCAAATAGCTAGCATTTACTCAGCGCTTACTATGCCAGGCACCGTGCTAAACACTTAACATACATTATTTTATTGCACAATAAACCAATGAAGTGGGTATTTTGGCCCCCATTTGATAAATCAGCTACAGAACTGAAGTAGAGAGAAATTAAAATTCAGTAACTTACCTTGGCTCTCACAGCTGACAGGGAGTGAAGCTGGGCTTGTCACTCGGGTCGGTCTGACTCAGCCGGTGCTCTTAACTCACAGGAGAGTCACACACTGTCTTCAAGTCTCTGAAGAGCTGTCATATGGAAGAGAGGGTAGGTGTGTTCTGGGTAGCTCCAAAGAAAAGGATTTGACTGTTAGTTGGGAATTATGCTTTCATTGGATGTGCTGCAAATTCCCCCAAACAACATGTATATGCATGTCCAACTCTATAGGGAAAAGAACATTATAAGAAGAGCAAACGGAACTGCCTTGCGTTAGGTGCCGTCCTGAAGGATCTGTGCAATCGCAGAGAACAGGAGGGATACCGGAGGACTGCAAATGGGCAGTGTCCCAATTTCCTTAAATAAGGAAACTACAGACCGGTATACTGTAAACTCCAGAGCTGTAAGCTTGATGTCAATCCTTGAAGAGATTCTGCTGCAGATTATGAAGCAGGTAATTTAAAAGCACTTAGACTGTAAGTGGCAATAGGGAGTAACTAGAGGTACAAGCAGAACTCTAAAAATGAGACCAGGTTCTCGGGCTTGCAGCTAATGCAAGCCCCCAAACCAGAAGATCGACATTCAGTTGCCAGATTTTTATTTTTCCAAGTAAAGGCATTAACAAACAATAGAAAACAAGCATGAATTATCATTTCCTAAAAAGAAAGGGCTTTCTTTAAATGCCAAAAGAAAGGGAAATAGTCTTAGAATAAAGGAAAGTCCTATAAATGAAATATATTTCTCTTCTCTTTGCAAAACATTTACTACATAGTCCCCAGGCTTTGTCCTTGCATGGAGACTGCTGCAGTTTTCCTGGAGGATGGGAACTTGTCCAAGGACCTGCTTTAGGGAATCACTCCCAGTTAAAACATCAACATAGATAAGATCATATACCTGTAAGACAGGAAGTCTTTCTGGCCAGGAGACAGAAGAACAGAGTTTGACCTTAGCCTAAGTGAGGACATTCACATAGATAAAGAAAGTGTCCACAGGAACAGAGTGAGAGAAATAAAAGTTGCCAAGTGCAGACTCAAGCCTTGCTGAGGCGGGACTTGGCCAATGCATTTGACCTGTGCCACCCCTTGGATCATACAGCTCCCTTGTAGGAATAAGTGTCTGATGTCACTAAGCATTTGGACCACAGATTAGTTTCTGACTTGAGGATCTTCAAGCAACTTTCTGACCATTGCCTGTCTTCCCGGGGCCAGCTTCCTAAAAGCAGATGAATTCAAAACTAGCGGAATACCATTGCCAGAGTGAGAGTTCTGTGACAACCTAGAAGAAAGTCCCTAACCTCGATCCTCTCCTGTTCTACCTCTTTATCGGTGGTATAAATAAAAGCATGGATGGGATTTTTACACAACTTCTCTAGGGCCTAGAAGAACCTCTGTGATCAGCCTAGCAAGAAGGTTTACATTTTAAGTCCCCATCGTTTACAATATGTCTGTCTGCATTTGGTAATTTTCTCTCATGTTCTTTGTTGCCAGTGCACTAAGTTCCTGCAATTTGTGCTCCTCATGGAAAATGCTTAGTGAACATATGCTAACTATGAGCTCTGCACCCTGAAGAGCAGATCAGGTCTTCTATGCAACAGCTGAGCATTCATCTCAATCCTGTCTTCTTCCCTCAGATAACCGGTGCCAGTGGTAACTTCCTTGATGAGAAAAGAGGACAAACTGATGTACTCTTCTTTGCAGAAATGGCTCCACTTCCAAAAAGACTTTAAATCAAAATTTGATTACAACTGTCAACACTGGCCTGGTTTCTGAAGGCGACCACAACATAGTATACACTGCTTGACATACTCTCTAAAGCTGTGTTTCTCAAAATAAAAACATGGTGGGGAACCCCTGCATCAGCCACCCACTGAGAGGACCACTAAAATGCAGATGGGGGGGGGGGCTCCACATTCAAAGGGTCAGACTCAGTAGGTCTCAGGTGAGGACAAAGAATCTGCATTTTAACCCAAGTGATTCTGAAACACCAGTGGCTTAGGGGTTCCTACACCCTGCATTTAACATGAAATAGGCCTGGGCTCAAATCCCCGCACTGCAAGTTACTTCACCTCAGTTTCCTCATCTGTAAAACAGGGATAATCACAGTACCTACCTGGCAAGCTCTTTAAAAGTTTTAAGCAAAACAACATTTGTAAAGTGTCTGGCACATAGTTGAAGCTCAGTAATCTCTCCTGGTCCTGCTTATTCATGGGCTCTGATGCCTGCCTTCTCTGTGTTCAGCTTCTGCCCCTGTTACCAAACTGTTCAGTCTTTCTAGGTCTGCTATTCAAACTCCCCAAGAAAGAGACTCTCATTGGTCCAAATTTAGTCACCACTATATGGTTGGGCAAAGTCCTCATCCCGGGTTCCACTGTAGGCTGCTTGCCAGCCTATAGAATGACAGCTCTTGGATCAGATGCCCTCTTCTGGCTCAATCAGCTCATGCCTGGGGGAAGCAGGGTCACGTGGTACCAAACATAGCCACCTATTCATAAGAAACTGCTCCTTCCCTCAGCTAGGGTCTGTGGATGGAAACTCCTTAGAAGGGGCCCGTGGGTGTGGCAGGAATTCTGAGGCTTAGCCCATCCAGTACACCTAGGCTTCTCATTTATCCAGCCTGCCAAAGGAATGAAGCGTTCAAGTTCACTGAAGTCTCTATTTAATTCCAACTTTTCATCTCCATCAGGCCAGGAACACCAGTTTTCAAAAAAACTAGACCGCAGTTGGGGGGGGGGTGCTTAACCCTAAAATGAGATCTTCTGTTTCTAAAACACGTTTTTAAGTTTCCAAAGCACTTTCACATCTACTTCCTCATTGCAGAATTTACAAACTGGCAGCCGCAGATTTGTAGATCCAGACTGCAGACAGATTTTATTTGACCCATACAATGTTTTTAACATTTTTTAATTAGTTGCCAACATTTAGAAGTCAGGAGATTTCACATAAAAATCTGAATTTTTGGCTTCTCTGGGTAAACAGATGTAGGTTCTCATTCAGACATGGTAACAGTCAGCTGGAGTTGTCAATGTAGCATGTGCTCACAGTATCCATCCAGCCACCTTTACTTGAGAAGTCACCTGCTTGGCCCCCTATGGGCATCTGAAGTCTTATTCTAACACCCAGGATTAGGTAGAGAAAATGGTTAAGAGCTCAGACTCTGAAGCCCAACTGTCTGAGTTGGAATCCCAGCTCTGCTCCTTAACTGTCTTTGGGACTCTGGCAAAGTTATTTAACCTCTCTAGATCTCAGTTTCCTCATCTGTTAAATGGGGATGATAATATTATCGCCTAACTCATAGGCTTTATTGGGCCAACTAAATGGGTAAATACATACATAGAACAATGCTTGGCACATGGCAACACTAAATACCTCTTAGCTTCTTTCATTGTCTGTAATTCCCTATGTGTCTGTCTGACATCCCAGAGTTTATAAAAACTGACATTTTGTGGCAAGCTCATTCAGTGGCAAAATTAAACTTGAATTGATATGAAGTTATTCATTTATCCTGTTTAGAAATATTAATGTGTTTCCACAGGGTATTTCCTCAGATCCCATTAAGGGGTATTTAATAATGTATGTTATACATATCATATTGTTTTTCAAAAGCCCAAAAACTCCAAACACCAAAGCATATCTAGCTCTAATGGTTCCAGATAAAAGATTATGAATCTTATTACTCATAGTTTGTACACTCACTTGACAGATGGGAAAACTGAAGCACCAAACATTAAACAAGTTAGCAAAAGTCCCACAACTTAAAAGCAGAAACAACGTTCACCATTAGACACGTAGCCCATAGTGCCTAGTACTGTGTTATGCATTGGGCTTACTACAGGCGTGCTGACAGAGATAGTGGCTACGCATCAGGGTCCCCTGGAGAATTGAAGAACATCACCACTTATCAAGAATGACAAACTCTACCCTTACTTGAATTCTTTTGCCTTAATCTTTGCTATCCAGTGTTGAGTTTGAAATAAGACAGGGATTGTTGTTTTCTTTTTAACAGAAGGGGAAATTGAGGTCCAGAGAAGAGAAGTAACTTGCTCAAATCCACACACCAAGAGACAGGCAGAGAGGAAAGCAGAACCCAAAATCTGTGTTTCTTCTTAAACCCCAGAAACAGTCCAAGAATGACATATGCTGACCTTTCCACATACTGACCCTCACTCTCTGCAGTGCTAACGTTTTCAACATACCTGATGCAAGGAGAGTTTCTCAAGATCTCGGCAAATACAAAAATGAGACAACATGTCTGGGTGGACCTCATGCTTCCCAGTACCATAGGCCACATTGTACAGACACCATCCAGTCAGAAGCCACGGAGGGGAGATTTCTTAAATCCCAAGAAAAATCACAGAGACCCTACTGTTTGCTCTTCTCTGTTGATTTTTAAGAAGCTGACATTTACTTATGCCAAAGGCCAAAAGAAATGAAAAATCCACTGGAAAGGGAGTTTCATCAGTCATGAAGCTATATCTTAAAGAAACCTTTGCACAGTACCAGCTCCCTTGTTTGAAATGCAGAAAACAGAGCACTGCTATTTCATATTGTTAGCGCATCAGAGACCCGAGCAGGAAAACAGCATCCCTAGGACCTCTTTCCAGTCCCCTGCCACAGCACAGAGGAGCTTTCTGACATCGCCTCCAACTTAAGCAAGTTGGAAACAAGAAGGCAAGCCGTGACCCAGGTGACCTCATGTCACTCCTAAGCTCATGACTTGAGTTCCTGCTACCAACAAATCCGAACTTTGATCACACACCCACAGCGACCCAGATCTTTGAATTCAGCAATTCTTCCTCAGGTTTCAGTGAGGCATTGGCAGCCTGAGCTATTTTGGGACACTTTCTCTGCTGTGGATGCCACTTTCGGAATACGCCAGGAACATGCTGAGGACCTGGAGCTCTCTATCCTGGACCCGTTTCCTGGTCTGCTCGGTCTCTCTCTTTCTCTGGGCTAATCGCTTGGAAGACAGTTGCTCCTGCCAACCTAATCCCAGGGGCCTGACTACCTTGCCGGGCCACAGGCTCAAAGACGCAATGTGGCTGCCGGCACCCTTATGGTAAGGGGCATAGAGGCACCAGGAAGCCTTGTCAGGACGGGAGACCTCCTGGGGGTGGTCTGAGTTTGAATGTAGGCTGAGAAGACAGTCGGGAGGGGCTGGAGTAGGAAGGCAAGATTTTTCAAACATCTTCTTCCTACGATCATCACTTCCTAATCTGATGCAACTGGCTCGGCAGGCATTCAGGAGCCTGTGAGCTCCATTTTCCTGTTCTAAAATCTTCTGCACCTGTAAGTACCGGGGCTCACTGATGTTCATGCTGTCTTTTGGGGAGGGGGAGAGGAGGGCAGGGCCTAGAGATGGTCATCATTATCTCACTCAGGTGTAGGCAAGTCCATGGCATTAGAAGAATTTCTGACATCCCTCACCCCTAAACTGCTTCTTAGTTTGGAAAATGAAAATGCCTCTTTTTTTCTCCCCAATACAGCATACCAGAAACCCCACCGGTCCTTTGGGGTCCTCTCTTCATCAATGCTGTCTGTGCACACCTGATTTCTCATGTTGGACTTAATGGGAGAAGCACACCTTTGGCATTTGAATTTCTTAAATGCAACCACAGCTACTATTGTGGTCACAGCCCCTGCTGGCTTCTCCATCTTTTATACAGCAATTTGCTGAAACTATGAAAGATATTGTAAGCAGGAGGGTATAAATGAGAATCTAGGAACTCCTCCATGGTAAAAAGAAGAGCAATGTAGTTAATTCTCAACGCAGTTAGAAATGCCGCCACAATGAGGAGGCTTCATGCTATGCAGAGAGATGGCCCCTTACAATGCCTTTCCTATTTTAATGGAAAGAGAGGCCAAAATAGCTGCCGGCTCCCCAGGAAAGGAGCATTTCTGATGCTTTTACCATTTTACCTAGAGACTAGTCATTGTTTCTAGCCAGCTTATCAGTCCCTGAAGCAGCTCCAATGGCTGCTCCAAAAGGAGAGCCCTTCTTCCCTTCTTTTGAGGACTGCTGGAGCTTCCTCAGAATAGCCCAGGATGACTGAGCCAGGCCTGCCACCTACCCCTACCCCTAACACCAATAGCAAATCATTTCCATGGTACACAATTTGTTTGGAGGTGAGAGTGAGGAATGTCTCACCAGGAAGCCATTTGGAGAACCCATGACCACTCCGAGCTACATAATGACTTCCTTAACCATGAGTAAGAACAGGACAGGACATATGTATCTGGCCCTTTTATTTCCACACAGTACTGTGGAAGGAACATTGTCCTCAAGCAAAGAAAAAGTATTAAGATGTTCATCTGTCCAAGGCTAGCTACCTTCATTTTCTCTGATTGGCAAAATAAAAAGCTTCTTATTTGTATTCCTGCTAAGACTGCTGCCTGTGAAGTGGATTTGAAGAGAACAATGTTGATATCAGTGGTAGAGAAATCAAGAAAGGAAATTTACCTTGTGTCTAGTGGAGAACAGATTACTTCTCAGACTATAGAACAAGAGTAGTCTCAGGAGAACTTGGTTCTGTCTTGATTATTGCCTGTTTGTGTGATCTTAGGTAATGCATGAAGTTTCTCAGCCCTCCTCCTTCTGAGGAGCCCTGAGAAAATGATGCTTGGATCATAGTTTCATTGTGTGGAAGGCTTTTTGTCAAAGCCTTGAGTGTCGGTGGTAGCCTGAATTTTATGTCTACCTTGTGGCATTCCAGGAGCATTAAGAATATTCCCTTGGGCCTTCTAAATCTCCCCCTATCCACTCCTGAGGGCTTGAAAATTCTTAAGTACATAATTCCTTTTACTCAGTGCTTTGGCATCAGTTAAAATACCAACCTCTTGGGAGAGTCAACCTGCTAAACCTCATCTGGACACATCCCATCCTGACAGCAGATTCAGATACAAGGCAGAAGAGGGAGGAGGAACTCATAATAGGTACAAACTTGAGCTTCAGAGTAGGAGCCTGAAAGTAGGACCCAGGTCAAAGACAAAGGTACCAAGAAGCTCTGTTGGCAGAAAAGGAGGATTTTGTTCTTGCTTAAATGAGGTCCAAGGCGACTTATTTTATGTAGAGAGTCAGTATTTGAGGGACAAATATCCTCTTAATGAAACTGAGGTGCAAGAGGGAGAAAGAATCTCATCAACTGGATAGGGTATAGGAGAATTTCTTGCAAGGGTTATCATTAGGCTAAGTGATCTGAGTCACTGAACTAGGACTCCCCCAAATGTTAAGAGGCCACAGCATAAGAAATCAAACAGATCTAATACACCACCACCATGGCATATCATCAGCCCAGGGGTAGAGATCAAAAGAAGGAGGAACACATAGGGACTTAGAATTTAAGACTCTCTTTCCACTCTTTCCTTCTCCTGAATCTAACATTAAATTCATTCCTAAAGAGACTCATGGTAGATACAATGGCATACCTTGTCTACCAAGAGCTGTAAGATGCCAAAAGGTGTTGACTAGACAGAGCCACAGGCCAAGGATGAGGCATCTCTAATCTCTATGTGGATTCCTTTTAGGGCCTAGTGGACAGGGCCTTAGAGTAAGACCACGTGGGTTAAAATCCTGGCTCTGCCACTTTCTGGTTGTGTGGCCTTGGGCAAATCACATAACCTCTCTGAGTTTAATCTGTGAAATGGGCACATAATCCTAAGATCTATCATATAGTGTTTTAAAGATTAAGTGAAATGATGCATTTCAATAAAGCCCAGCATCCTGCCTACTGCCAAGTAAATGCTTCACAAGAATCAGAGATGATTAAGATTCCTGGTTTTCTGCTATATGCTTCAGCATCTGAGAACCATTTATAGCCGCAGGTGGTCCTGCTCAATGCAGGTCTAACGCCACCAGGGGTTCAGGGGCTCATCATCTCCTTCATTTAAAGTGGCCCTCTTCACCTTTTCCTCCCAATCTCGCTGGAAGAGAGCAGTCCCAAGCTCTTCCTCCCACTGATTCTGCATCTACTCCATCCCCCACAGCTAACTAAACAAATGGATTCACTGCTAAAGATTCATGAAGTCTTTTCCTTGGCTATCCCCAGCCACAGACTGAGCTTTGCTACCCACTCCCTTGTGGTGAAATGAAATCACTTCTGGGAGGGTGGGGTCCAGAAGGGTGCAGCTCTCGCAGCACTAACAAAAGGAAAGGAGTCCCATATAAAACGTGGAATCTCTGGTTCCTGTAAAGCTTACTGCAGATGTGCTGGCATCCATATGGAGCCACCACCATAGTCATTCTCACAGTGGCTCCCTGACTCTGTGAGTGCTGAACCACTGCTGCTCTCCCCCTCCCTCAGTAGACTCCATTGTCCGAGCCCCAGGGTGCAGAGGCAACAGTGGAGAGAGTCTTTCCTGAGCTTTCTCTCGCTGCCCCTCCCTACCCTCTCCTGGGGATGGAGTTAACTCTTTGGAGGGCGTGGTGGCAGAAAGGAACTGTGCTTTCTGTGCAGACGTGCCCTCAGCCTGCTCTCTGCCTTCTAGGGTCCCACCTCCTTGCTTGTCTGCTGGGCAGGGGGAGGAGGAGGAAGCACCCCTAGGCCTGCTTAGGTCAGTAACTCTTGAAATAAGAAAACAGGCCTACATCTTCTCAAAGACCAAGCAAGAGTGGTTCTCAACTGATTCAGTCTGAGAGTTGGCTAAGATGCAACTAGCTCCATAGAGATATAGTCTCTGCGTTTGGGCCTCAGCCCTGGAATCTGCATGTTTAAAAAGTTCTCCCTGAGATAATAAAAGCTAAATCTCTGCCAAATTTTTTAATTAAAAACACAAAGAGCAAAACACAACCTATAAAATAATATACATGTACATACACACACACAGTCCCCCATCCTTTTTGAAACTATTTCTCTGAGTAAAGCAGTTTATTTTCTCCTTGCCACCTTGGCCCTCTTCTTGTTTTTAAAATAAACTTTTTAAAAATTTCTTTCTAGTTGTAGATGGACACAATACCTTTATTTTATTTATTTATCTTCTTAAGTGGTGCTGAGGATCGAACCCAGTGCCTCACACAGGCTAGGCAAGTGCTCTACCACTGAGCCATATCCTCAGCTCCTAAAATAAACTCTTTAAAAGGAAAAATCAAAAAACTCTCCTTGGGTCAGACCTTAAGAAGCAGTGCACTCCATCTTGTGTGGAATACCACAGCTCTGGTTCCTATCATGAGCCCTAGCCTTACATTTTGACTTTCCAGAAGCACATGGAAATGCCTTCTGAGTCCTGACCCTACATTGTCCAAGCAGCAGCTCCCAAGATGCTTTACAAAACCATGAACAGTTTCAAATATCTAGACCAAATTGCAGATGCTACCAGTCTGAGGTGCGAAATGGATTAAGAGCCCTCATCTGGAGTCATTTTGAGCTAGTTGGAGCTATAGAAGATGGTAGTTGATAACAAACTGGAGCCACACAGGCAAGGTTTAATTCAGTCTAGACCTCATAGGCTGTGTGACCTTGAGTAACTTAATCTCTCTGTGATTTGTTCCTCACCTATAAAATGGGGATAAGTAATACAGCTAATAATAGTGTTGTTCATGTGGAATTATGAGTTACTTCATGTAATGTGCTTAGAACTATACCTGGCCTGAATTAAGCACTTAGCAAATATTATCTGTTATCCTTGCTACTATAAATAGTATTTTTTGGCAATTTATTATTTTTATTTGTTCTTTTTAGTTATATATGAGAGTAGGGTTATAATATTTTGACATATTATGCATACATAGAATATAACTTATTCTAATTAGGATTCCATTCTTGTGGTTGTACATGATGTGGAGTTTCACTCATGGTGTATTCATATATGAACATAGGACAGTTATGTCCAATTCATTCTACTGAATTTCCTATTCCCCTTCCCCTCCTTTCCCTTCATTACTCTTTATCTTATCCAATGAACCTCTAGTACTTACTTCTAGTATGAACTTCATAGTGTTCATAACTCTTATTCATGTGGTCCCAGGGATTTAACAAAGAAATCAAGAGAAGATCTTAGGGTTCTAGGGAAAGCCAAGGCCATCCTAGACCAATATTTTTGGGGAAGAGATTGGTCAAGGGTCATTCTGAGGCACAGAAAGAAGATGGCAGTTTGATGTCTCTTATGTGTTGCGTTAGATTTATGGGATTATGGGATTTGGTTCTGGGACCTGGTAGATCTACTTAAAGTTTTAGAACTCTGAGAAGAGTGGCTATGGTTTACAAAGACTGAATCTTGGAAAATGCTACCACTTATGTACTAAGCCTCAGCTCCATAGCACCAAAGGCTCCAACGGTCATTCTGTAGTTGTGGTATTTGTATTTTCTATCCCAAATCCCCAGTCATTAGAACACACTCCCCTGATTAAAAACACACACACACACACACACACACACACACACACAAGAGCTGAAGTGACTCTCCTGTTTTGCCTTATGGCCGATATGAACATAAGTTCTACACAATCAGCTCCCTTCCTCCCTATCTCCCCTCCTTCTTTCCTTTTTTCTGAATGCAGCTCTGGAAGGAGGATCCTGATCCTAAGAAGAGGGAACAATATTTCTGGGAAGGGCAAGATAAAGGCATCTTCTCTCCTGTTCCAATCACGTCTCCTGTTAAATCTGGAATTTCCTTGACTCTGTCCCAGTTCCTTGCCCTAGAGGAATAAATGGGAAGAAGATCTCATGTAGTCACAAGGAGTCAACTAATACCACTTGGACCCTAGTGGATTCCAGCTCCCATGTCTTGCCTGGGCTCTAAGCCAAGATTCCCAGTTTCCTGCTGGACGTGTCCACTTGGAAGTCCCATAGGCATGCCAAAACCAAGTGCAAACTTAACTTGTCACCTGTCTCCATCACTCACCACCCTGCGAATAGTCTTTTATTCTCTACCTCTGTTAACAGCACCATGGGCTCAAGGTGGAACTTTGGGGTCATTTCACACCCCCCCACTCCTGTAGTTTCCACCTATTGACATGTGCCCTGAGGCCTTCCCCTCCTCTCAGCTCTCACTGCCACTGTCCTGGTTCAGAGCACTTTCCTCTCTTCCCTGGAGTGTTGGCATGGCCTGCCAATTGGTCCACCTGCCTCTCGCCTCTCTCCTTTCCAGTCCTTCCCTGCCCTGGGGCTATAAGAATCATCTTCCAGATGTGTCACTCTCCTGCCTTAACAGAAACCTCCAGTAGCTTCCTATTGCCCAGAGAACAGAACTCTAAGCCGGAGAAGTTCTGAATACCTGAGGAAGGTCCTGGACCACAGCTGACAGGTTCTCATTAGCACACAGAGAAGAACAGCCAGAACCACCCAGTAGTAGTCCTTTGGCAGCACTTTCCTGGGAATGTGACACTAGGCCAGGAGGCTGAGGACATACATCCTAAACATGAGCTCTGCCATGCACTATCTGGGTGGCTGGGTGTAAATCTCTCCGCTCTCCTGGGCCTCAGGATCCTCACCTGTAAACTGCTGTCTGAGAATGCATAGCATGGCAGCTGCAAAAGCTCTTTGCCAAAAGGCTGCGCAGAAGTGAGGAGTTGCTAATTTCAAGTGGCAGGGCTTCACTCACCAGGAAACAGTCAGGAAGAGGAGGTTGTGGGGGAGAACAGGGGCTTATGTATCCAGGACATATGGGGGCCTATATTTGTTGTCTTCTTGCTTAGCAGCATTAGTGATTCAAGCTGGTGCTGCCTGTGGAACACTCTGTCCTTTGGGATCCTCAGGGACAGGAGGGGCTGCAGAGCAGCGAGGCCACAGCCAGCGTGGAATACTGTGAAAAATCGAGTGATAGTAATGAGGCGCCACGCACACAGGTTCATGCACATGCATTCACACTCCTGACGGCCCCCAACGCTGCCTCCCAACAGCAGCTGGAGCTAATTACAGACAGACAGCGTCTTCTCTGGCTCTTCTCTCGAAACTGTCAACCCTCCCTACAACCACCACTACCATGACTCGCCCCTGGGAATTGATTGAGCTCTCAGAAGGGGTGTTGCTAGCGCCACAGCTAAGTGCCTAGAAAGAACATTGAAGGGGGAGTGCAGGGGAGCAGGAAGCCACCATGTGCCTCCTTGTATTGTGGGGGTGGGTAGAAAGAAGGCTTGGGGGGGGGAGCTGACTGGGACACAGATGTAGCTTTGTGTTAACAGATGTGCTCTCCTGGCAAGAGGGAGCCCAGGCACTTAGCCCCTCCCTTTCCCTTCATCTGGATCCACCCAGGGATCCCCTCTTAACCCTTCTCCCTCTTAAATCCCTAACTTCCCCTCCAACTCTGTATCTGGCATAAAACTCAATTAATGTTGAATGATGGACATCAACCCTCCTCAAACTCTTACTACACTCAAGCCCTGTTCCTACCTCACAAACTGAAACTCCATAAGCCCTTTCCTCTGCTTTTCTTTCTATATATTCCCTTCAGGCAGTTTTCAACTCTTACCTATATGCTTTTAACTCCCAAATCTCTTTCCAGCACAGCCTCCCCGGCTGTCTTAAACCCAACATGCCCCATGGTAAAGTCTTCAGCAACCACCTCCCCAGGGGGTTTCTAGCAGCCAGTCCTGGTCTGCTGACAGGATTAGGGAGAAAAGGACCTGTACTTCACCTCCTACCAGGACAGGGCCAACTCCTGATCCCAACGCCTCTCTACCGCAGGACACCAAAATCCTTCCTTTCACCTTCTTTTTTTTAAATAAGCATTTTTTTAAATGGTTTTTTTTAATTTTTTTTTAGTTGTAAATGGACACATAATATCTTTATTTATTTTTATGTGGTGCTGAGGATCGAACCCAGTGCCTCACGCATGCAAGGCAAGCGCTCTACCACTGAGCCACAATCCCAGCCCTAAATAAGCATTTTTTATTTTTTAGCTTTAGATGGACAAAATGTCTGTCTATCTTTCTTTCTTTCTTTCTTTCTTTCTTTCTTTCTTTCTTTCTTTCTTTCTTTCTTTCTGTGGTGCTGAGGATTGAACCCATTGCCTCCCACATGCTAGGCAAGTGCTCTACCACAGAGCCAAAACCCCAGCCCCCTTTCACTCTCTTTGTTGCCCCTCCCACCCATAAGGAAAGCCAAATTGGAAACAAACTGCCAAATTGGCGCTAACTGCCCAATCTGGGCATCTAAGACTAGAACCAGACAAGTTGTTTCTGCAAAGAGAAGTCCTTAAAAGTGAATCAACATCAACTGGTGCGTTACTTCTTCTCCAACACCCTCTCTCCCAATCCCACTCTCATTGCTTCACAATCATAGTATCACACCATCTCCACCATCCCTCAGCCAGTACACACTACACACACACACATGCACAGCCCTCCTCTCGCTCCCCAACTCCATTCCTCTCCAGGAAGCCCTGCCCCCAGGCTCACTACAAACCCCCAGGTAAATATTGATCCAAGATTGGTGAAAGCTGGGAATTTCACTCCACCAGAGCAGTGCTAGGAGGAAGACTCAGAATGTTTACTGAGAGTCCACACTCGAATTCTTTCCTGGCCTTGGCAAGGATAAGAGCAAATAAAGCCCCTCTTTGCTCCAGGCCCTCCTAAATTTGGAAAGCAGCCAAAAATCGGGTTACAAACACAGTGGCCTTTTGGTTCCTGACAGCCTCCAGGGCCAACGAAGGCAGAATCCTAGTTTCTTCCTTCCTATTCCCAGGGGGTCCTGGGTACCCTATTCTAGTGCAAATGTAAGATGTCATTATACCCAGCCATGTTATGACCACATCTAGATATTTTCAAGTTTTTAATAAATATGAAAGATTTATCACAAATTTCCATCTGACACACATACACAAGATATGAAGTAATTTATTCCAAATATTCCTGTGATTACTTTCAATACATTCAATAGATTCAGCAAAGATATACTGAGCAATTCAAAGAGCTGTAATCCACAGTCCCAGCCTTCAAACTTCTCCTTTTATCATTGGGGTAGGCAGACCTACATATAAGGGTTAAATAATAATACAAGACTATGCCAAGTCCCTTCCCATGCCTGGTGTGGCCTATGTAACACATTCCCTTCAGCAGTACTGAAATTTTCCATTCTGTCACTTCTGTCACTACTATTACACTCTTCTCCAATATAAGTTGGTGATTACATCTATCTCTAAGGTACCTGGGTTCATATCTGAGTTCCACAATTCACCAGCTGTATGATCTTGGCCAAGTTACTCAGCCTGTCTGGTCCTCCTCGGTAAATTGAGGACAATAATAGTACCTACCTCACTGAGTGAAAATTAAATGAGTTAATACACACAAAGTTTTTAGTATGATATCTGGCACATAATAGATGCCCAATAAATGTTAGTAATTATTATTTTCCTGATGTACATACTATCCTTTGTTAACACTGGAATTTACATCTTGTTAGGCCTCCAAGAGAAACTGGTAGAATGCCTTATTCATTTCTTTATTCATCTACTCAATCAACAAATACATGTTGAGCTATGCTAAGATCTCAGAGTCATATAGACAAAGGAGACATGACCCCTGCCTTTAGGACTAAACAATTCACCTAAAGCAGTCCTGGATTAATAGTGCCCTGAAGCACCTGGAAGAAGCAAGCACAAATCCTCCCTGGAGGAACACACCCTCAACCCAGTTTTCATAGGATTATCAAGGATAAAGTCTGGCTGAACATGAACTCATAATCCAAAATTACAAAGCACACATTGAAGCCAGAAACAATGAAAACAGAATTAGGTCCTCAAAGACCTCAGGTATTGCAATTATGTGATATAAAATATAAAATAAGTCTTATGAGTATTAAAAAACAAAAGATTTTGAAAACATTAGCAAAGAACAAGATACTAGCTGAAAGTAACTTTTCTAAGTTATTTTTCTAAGTATAATCTTTTTGTAGATGTCAAAGCTAGAGCCCAGAAAACATTGACTCCTTCAAAGTTACGCAGTGGATAATAATGGACTCAAATAAGGTTTTCAATGTTGTTTTCTTTTGGCTGACTCAGTGATCAGAGCTACGATGTTTCTTCCCTGAGTCATTCAACCAGTAAGATGAGTATTGTGCTAGGTCTATAAGAAACACAAAGATGAACCAAATAGAGTCCCTGTGCTCAAGTAGTTTAAAATTCAGCAGAGAGACCAGACTACACACATATAAAAATAACTAGTAATATCAAGCTCTGTGGTGAAAGATACTAAGGTCTAGAATGGTAGGAGGTGACACATAAGCAAGTCCTCGAAGAGCAGGGTGGACCTGCGGGGAAGAGAAACTTTAGATTGGCCAATGGAGTAGAGAAGGCTGGGAAGAACCTGAACAACGTGATGGAGAAAGTGAAAATGCAGAGCAATGAGGGACAAGTGAGTGCCTTTAGCCAGCACACTGGATGTTTGTAGGGGCAGGCCTATGCTGTCACATGAGACCCTATGCTCAGAAGGGCCCCAGCTTGGTTTAGTGCTCTGTTGCCATCTTGAAATCCTTAATCATTTTTTAACATGGGGCTCCAAATTTTCATTTTGCACCAGGGCCCACAAATGATGGACAGGTCCTACATAGGGGAATGGAGGGAGGGATGGCTGGAAAGGCAGGGGACTCTTTGAAAGGAAGTTCTTTAATGCTAAATTCATACTTGCTCCACGGACAGTGAGGAATCACTGAAAGTGTTTGGGCACAGAAAGGATATGGTGACTATAGATTTAGAAATTCACATCTTGGGAATGGGGAAGTGTTCAAATAGGTTGGAGAAAGGAGAGATGGAAACGAGCCTGAAAGTTATTGCAATAAAGCAATGGAAGCCTGAACAGAAGTAGTGGCAAAAGACATGGAGAAGATGAGGGTCTTCATTTATTTGATTATTCATTCTATAAAGGTTTTCCGAGCACCTGACATGTACCAGACATTGTTCTAGGATCTGGAATACAGGAATGTACAGACTCTGCCTCTAACCGCAAGTTGCTCATAGTCCAATGAGGGAGGCAGATACGTAAACACACTGTGATGGCCGCATGTGCTAAGGGCTAGGATAGGATTGCAGTTAGGATACCATGGGAGTCTAGATGAAGGGTACCTAACCCATGCAGAGGATTCAGAGGTTTTCAAGATGTGATATCTGAGGGAGGATGGGTATAGGAAAGACAATAGAATGAATCAGACAGTAGTATGAATGTATATGATACACATATACATTCAGCGAAACTGAACACACAACCAGTGAAACTCCTCATCATGTACAGCCACAAGAATGGGAAGTTATACTCCATGTATGTATGATATGTCAAAATACACTTTACTGTCATGTATATCTAAAAAGAATAAATTTAAAAACAGATGTTCTCAGTGGCTCAGGAGGCTAAGGCAGGAGGATCACAAGTTCAAAGCCAGCCTCAGCAACTCAGCAAAGCCCTAAGCAACTTAACAAAACTCTGTCTCTAAATAAAATATAAAACAGGGCTGGGGATGTGGCTCAGTGGTTAAGCACCCCTGGGTTCAATCCCCAGTACCAAAAAAAAAAAAACAAAACAAAATAGATGTGATATCTGAGCTGCATCTTGAAGACTGAGTTGAAATCCATGCCACGGGTGATGCACAGAAGTACACTCCAGGAGCTGGGCACGGTGGCGCATGCCCATAATCCCAGCATTTTGGGAGGCTAAGACAGGAGAATCACAAGTTCAAAGCCAACCTCAGCAACAGTGAGGCATTAAGCAACTCACTGAGATCCTGTCTCTACATAAAACACAAAATAGGGCTGAGGATGTGGCTCAGTGGTCAAGTACCCTTGAGTTCAATCCCCAGTACCAAAAAAAAAAAAAAAGAAGTGCACCCCAGGAATAGAGAACAAAATGCACAGAATCGTGAAATGTCTACTATGTGCCAGGCACTGTACTTTAGTGTGAGAATCCTTGCTCTCAAATGTGAAGGGAAAGAAGATGACTAACCAGAGAATAACAAGACTAAGCATCAAGTGCTATGATATGGACACTGTAGGAGTATCGAGGAGAGACATCTAACCCAGATTGGAGGATCAAGGAAATCTCTTCCATAAAAGTATCTTTTGAACTATGTACTGTAGATGACTTAATGTGAGCTAGGTGAAAGGAGAGAGGGCAGAGAAGCCAAGGGATTGGGAGTGATATGTGCAAATGCACAGAGGAAAAAAACTGTGTGTGACTCTAAGGCTATTCCAAATGACTCCCTCATTGGATTCTAGAATGAACAAGCAAGGTCATAGAAAAATGTAACCAAGGAAGTAGACCTTAAATACCAAGATGAGCTTGTACTTCATCCTTTAACATAGTAGTTCTCATCCTTGACTCTACATTAGAATATCTGGATGGGGGGTTAAAAAATACTGATGACTGGATCCCACCCCAGGAACTCTCATTCAATTAGTCGGTGGGGGATGTTGGAATTTTAAAAGTACCTCCCTCAGTTTATTCTAGTGTCCATCCAGGATTGAGAACCTTTGCTTTAGGGAGTGAGTTCTCAAATTTGATGCTCATCAGAATCACCTGGAAGGCTTGCTGAACACAGATTGGGAGTGGGCACCCCCAGAGTGTCTGATTCAACTTTAATGAGTTGTCAGAGATGACAGTACTGCTGTTCCTAGGAACATACTTTGAGAACCTCTGGTCTCAAATGTTGTGAAGCTATTTATGAGGGTTAAGTGTAGGGGGTAAGATGTGAAATATTTTATTTGCATATCTGAAGATAACTCAAGACACTTTGGGAAAAATTCACAAAAGGGGGAAAAGAGATGAAGTGAGAGAAGCAACGCTATTGTAGGAATCAAGGCAAGAGATAATGGGGGTGCTGTCCTGAACTAAGGAAGTGGTGGAGGAATGGAGAAAATGGGTCACATTCAAGGAACACTTAGGATATAGACTTGGCAGTGCTTAGTGACTGGTTGAATGTAGAATTAAGAAATAAAGATGAATGCAAAAAAAAAGAAAGATGAAGGAAAGACAACTGTTGGGTTTTTGCATTGGGCAATTGGTGACTGTGCTGGGTATATTGATTACTATAATCACAAGTTAAATGTGCCTGCTGCAGTGGCTCACGCCTCTAATACCAGCAGCTCAGGAGGATTAAGAGTTCAAAGCCAGCCTCAGCAAAAGCGAAGCACCAAGCAACTCAGTGAGACCCTGTCTCTAAATAAAATCCAAAATAGGGCTTGGGGTGTGGCTCAGTGGTCAAGGACCCCTGGGTCCAATCCCGAGCCTCAGCAACTTAGTGAGGCCCTCAGCAAGACCCTGTCTCTAAATAAAATATTTAAAAATGTGAAGATGTGGCTTAGAGGTTAAGCGCCCCTGGGTTCGATCCCCAGTACTACCCCCTTCCTTTAATATATTAAACAAGTTAAATATATTACCAGGCTTGGGGTGGAACATGGGAGAGGGGAGCATTTGTACTCTCAAATCTCATAGCAATAGTCTCAGGAAATTATACAGATACCTCTCACTGTTCCCCAATCTCTCCTTTCAGCATCATTGAGTTTTCACTTCAACCTTATCAACTTGGGACTCTTCAAAATACACAGAACAAAAAAGGAAGATGGTGATCATCCCGAAGCAAAGACCAGCCCCTCAAGCCCCAGGTACAAGGCCTGCTCCTCTGCTATTACCCTAGGTATGTTTATTTCATTCATTCATTCATTTATCATTTTAACAAATAGCTATAGGGCTGCTGCTAGAGGGCTTTTGAAATAATCATAGAAGGTCATGTTTCACATCCAGGTAAAGAATTCATAACCTGTTCTTATATAACCAACAAAACAAATGCAGCTTAAAGTACAGCCTGCAAAGGAATTCATTCTGCATGGATTTAAAATGTATAAAAATGAGCAATTTTCCAGCATAGCATCAGTTGCAACTATTTGTAAGTCTCCTCTGTGGGCAAGTAGACTGCCAGCAATCAGCAAGACCAGCAGGAATGATGGATGGGATAATTGTCCATTAGGGTACAGATAACTTTTGTACCGTGGGAGGGTTCGACAGGGTAGAGACATGATAGATGGAGGAAGAGTTCACTAACGTGATAGGAGTTGCAGCTCCATTTCTCGTAGTAACAATTCTCTGGCTAATCAATGATAAATCAAAGATGCATTCTCATTTGAAACCCTTTGCTCACCAGTGCACAACCTCTGCTTTGGGTTGAATTTAATAGCATCATTAGAAACTGCTGTTCAAGAAACTCAAATTACTTCTCCCCAGAAGTCATGCCATAAGAGAGTGCTTTTGTGAGCTCCTCGAGGGCAGGGTCCACGTAGGGTGTGTGTCTGTGTGTTTTAAATATTAGAATCCTCAATGCCTAGCACGGGGGCTGACACATACATTGCACTCATTAAATGTTTGTAGAGCGAGGTGAAATGAATTAATACATCAGTCCACTCATTCTTCTGTTTATTCCTTCAACAGACATTCATTAAGCACAGGAATTAAGAGCTCTTGCCCTGCAAATAGATGCTTCAGGCTTCAAATTCCTGCTCCAATCAGCTGTATGAACTTGCACAAATCACAGCCCCTCTGAGCCTGTTGTCTCCTGTGCAAAGTGGAGGATATATTAATACTTGCTTCTCCACAGCTGTGTGAGGATTAAATGAGTTAGTGTTTACCACAAGCCCTGGCCTAAAGTAAGTGCTCACTAAAGGGCAACTGCTATTTTTATTGTTGTATATGCTAGGCTAGGCCTTTCTCAACTAACGAGGTCATTACAAGAGGCACAGAATGTCTTAAGAAAGGACAAGGCTTTTCACCAAAGTTGGTTTTCATTAACATGGTTACTTATGGTTCCTAGCCTAGCACCTCACTGCCCTAGGCCTACCATTCCTGGCCTGATGCCATCCTGTGGCAGCTTGGGCTGTATCTAAGTGGGTTGTGCTCTCTAGAGAAGCTTGAGAAACCGTGGAGTGGAAAGGTGAAGGAGAGAGGTAAGAGCTGGACAGGATCCAATGAACCATCAACGTGCAATTCCTGCCACACACACACCACCCCCATCATTGTCAACTCCCTTTGTTGCTTTTCTATGCTTTTGTATAGCTCTTCCTGGCAACATTTCACCTACTAATTGCCATCTCTAATGTTTATCCTCTTGGCTTAGTTAAGTAACATTGTCCATGATTATAATTTTTATTTTAAGGCAATGTAGTAGAGAATACTTGACTATGGAGCTTAGTCAGGAGACAAGGGAGGCTATATAACAGTGGTTATGAGAGGATCCTGGAGAGAGAAACAACACCACTGAAGAGCTGTGTGACCCAGGGTATGTTACTTAATGTCTCTGAGCCTTAGCTCTAGAAAAGGAAAAGTGGGACTAATGATGATCAAGACTAAATGGAAATCGAGCACAGTGGCACATGCCTGTAATCCCAGCACTTTGGGAGGCTGAGACAGGAGAATCGTGAGTTCAAAGCTAACCTCAGCAACAGCAAGGCACTAAGCATCTCAGTGAGACCCTGTCTCTACATAAAACACAAAATAGGGCTGGGAATGTGGCTCAGTGGTCGAGTACCCCTGAGTTCAATCCCCAGTACAAAAAAAAAAAAAAAAAAACACGACTAGATGGAAATCACCTAGCACAGTGCCTGATACACAGTTAAGTGCTCACTAAATGGTAACTGTGACTATTGTCTCAGGTGAGGAATGGAAGCTTAGAAAGGGACAACACTCATAGCTATGTGGTGACTGAGGTTTCCTGGTACTTTTTCTCACTAGTAAACGAGACCTGCCTCTTTAAAGCCTTTTACAGTCCCTATTTACACATATTCTGATAGTCTACTTGCTAAGTTCATATGTTTTTTAAATCAGGAAAATTTAATAAATTTAAATGTACTCTTCCCATATCTATATGCTTGCAAGGTCTTATGAGAAATTTGGGGACAGGAATAATAGCTTGCTTATCTAATATGTGTTCAATTAAAGTTTGGTAAATGTTGCTCTAGCTATCAATAAACTACCCAAGCTATATATGTCCCACATCTCCTGTGTTACATTTTGAGCATCACAGAAAAATGGAATAGGGGCTGGGGTTGTGGTTCAGTGGTAGATCGCTTGCCTAGCACGTGTGAGGCACTGAGTTCAATCCTCAGTACTACATATAAATAAATAAATAATAAATAAAAGAACAAAAAAAAAGCAAAGAAAAATGGAATGTATGCATGCAGGCCTGGCTTTGAACTCTACAATTGGCCGCTGGGTATAAAGCACCAACCACTGCTGGAAAAATGCAGTGCTGCATTAATAGTAAGTGGAAGAGGAAGGGGAGGAGAAGCATCAGTAGTAGATGAATTTTTATTTTTTGCAGTCCTGGGGATTGAACTCAAGGGTGCTCTACCACTGAGCTCACTTCTAGTCCTTTTAATTTTTTAAATTTAGAGACTGAGTGTTACTAAATTGCTTAGGGCTTCACTAAATGGCTGAGGCTGGCCTCAGATGTGCAATCCTCCTGCCTCAGCCTCCCAAGTCACAGGGATTTATAGGCATGCTCCATTGCACTCAGTTTGAATTTTGTGAAGGGCGTAAAATGTGTTACTTGAAGGAAGTAGTGTTTAATAGAGGCACATAAATCTGAGTTTCAATCCTAGCTCCCCATTTATTGACTGTGTGATCTTATATCATGCTCCCTGAGCTTCAGTCTCTTCATTGTAAAATTAAGATCATGACAGTTCCTACCTCATAGCTTTGCAATGAAAATAAGACATAGCATATAAATGCAGCACCTTACTCATTATGAAGAGTCAAAAAAAGCTATTCAATGTATTGATTCATCAATCAAATGGCATGAATGAAACTCCAGACACCATTTAACATCTGCAGGATATTTGAAGGAGGAAGAGATAATTCCCAATAAGAACTAGTTCAACACTTAATTGCCTTTCTCTTACCAAACAAAAATACCTAGTGTTGAAAACATTAGAAAATTAGCCCACTCCTCCTGAATGCATATGAAGAAGCTCCTGTTTCATGTGATAACCATACAGTTGCTGGACCTGAGTGAGTCCCTCAGAATGTGACTGAGTGTTGGAAAGCACAAAGCCTATACATATGGAATAGTTGATCATGTTAGTGCCTTTCTCACCCTCCTTCCAAGGAGCTAGAAACAAATGCACCAATAACCAACAAGCCCGCAACAACAAAAAAATGGAGTCAAAGTGGTTAAGAATTGACCATGGGTCAATTGCTCACTTCCATGTACATGCTCACTTCTACAGCATATGTACTAAAATTAGAATGATATGGAGAAGATTAGTATGGCCCCTGCGCAAGGATGACACACAGATTTGTGAAGCATTCCATTTTTTTTTATTGAAAAGATGACATTGCCCCAAGAGCCAAAAATAAATGGAATAGGAAAAACAAAAAAGAACTGACCATGGTAATGACTTCATTAAAATGACCTTGTGCACTTGACCCTGATGTGGCCACGCAGTCTGGAGAGTCTCTCAGGTTGAGCAACTGACCTTGGCAGGGAAGTCTACTGTCATGATGTGTCACAATGCTACCACACATCTTTTCTTCACTTTATGCGGGTGTAGGATATTTTGGATGGGATCAGCTCACAGCACTGCAAAATCTGTCTTTTCTTCTCTATCTGTTGCCCCACAACACCATCCTTGTTTGGACATGCACAGAGTATAGCATTCAAGATTCCTGCATTCTCTCTTTTTTAGTGTTCGGATTGGCTGTTTGCCAAGGTAACTACATAGCATTGTCAAAGAGCAGGTGAGTTTGGGGAAGATTTCTTATCTTCTCCAATATATTAACTCCCTGAAAATGAAAGCAGCCAAAGACCCCCTTGGAAAGAGCATATAAGTGCTCCCAGGGCTTCCAAATGAAAGTCCCTACAAGACACTGAACAGATTTGTCATTTTCAAGGTAAAAAGTACCCAGGTATGGTAGTTGCTTTTAGGAAATTTGAGAAGTGGCCTGCAGGTTATGTTTCTAATGTGAAAACCACTCTATTTTTCTTATAGGCAACTGTTTGATATATGGCATTGCAGTCATGAGTGTGAAACATCTGGTTGTAACCAGAATGTGGGTGATTTGCTTACAATTGGGGAGGGCAGGTAAATATGGCTTTGCCTCCTGGTCTTGTGCCTGGACTAGACATGCAAATTCGTGTATGCAAACTTATCCTTCTTTGCCAGGATTCAATAGGTTAATGTCAGCAGTTGGCAGAGGGCAGTCTGTGGTTACAGTGAGTGCCACATGGCGATAGGTAAGGACAACAGAAGACTGCCAGAAAAAGGAGCCCAGTTTGACTGAGGGGCAGGTGACCTGGCTTGCCAGTCAGGGGAGAGAACAGGCCCTGTTCCAGGCCAATACTGGAGGTCCAGAGAACACAGCCAGAAGAAACCTGGACATGGAAAAGGAGATGACAGCTACCATTTATTGAGCACTTACTCTGTGCCAGGCACTATGCCAGGTCTGGATATGTTCTCTCATTTAATCCCAGCAAGAGCCCCATTTTACAGAAAGGGAAACTCAGCCAAAAGGAAAAGACAGATCAAAATCAGGAATGGGGAACAACACAAATACCAAAGCACTCAGAAGGCAAAGTACTTGGGGTCAGTTGCCAAGAAAAATTCAGGAACCTGAGTTCTTTATGGCCATAGCAATTGGGATTTGGAGATTTCTAGCTAAGCCACTCCATCCCTTTGGCTGGCTCCCTTATCGGGCCAGCTCTGACTGCCACACCTCAAGGTGGCTGGCAAGGGCACAGGTGGTTTGGCAAGGATTGGAACCAGAAGAGGAATGGACAGGTGCTCTGCCATAGATTCCTTTGAGGAGTCCCTTAATGGCCACATGCCATAAAACTCCAGCTACCACACCAGTGGCAGGATGGATGAGTTGCAATCGAAGAGTTGGCACATGAATTTGAGCTCTGTTTATACTTCTATAATCAATGCGAATTATTTCCTCCTTTGGAACTAAGATGTTCTGCCATCATAAAAACCTGTTGATAAATGCAAATATTCTTGAATTGCGGTGCCCAAGAGCCCTGCTTAAGCACACTGACAGCCACAATGAAAGCACAGGTCCTGCTGAAACTAGCACACAATAGACGTCACAACACTCTGAAACCTGACTTGTCCAGCGAGGCTTTCCCCACATACAACATTCACCTGCATTTGTTCTTGAGCCCAAACTGTACATTAGGGAACAAATGACACTGTATTACAGCATCCTGCCACTAGAGTGTACAACTCCCACACTCATGGAAAGCAAGCAGCTCTCACCTGCAGAAAGCTGTGCCTACAAGCAGAAAAATCCCAGTGCATCAAGAGCGTTAGATCCTGCTTGGTTCTTTGAAGGGCTAGAAAGCAATTCAAAGGTGACATACATCAGAGAGATCCATTTCCACCGGCTGGGCTGGGAAACGAAGTCCAAGTCCGAGAGGCTGGCCGAGAACCTCAAACAATGACAACACAGTTGCATTCCCAGCTGTGTTAAATGGCTAGCATATCATGATTGCCTTTTCACGCAAATATCAATGACATAATCCTAACAGGCTTGCAGCTCTCTCAGTGGTGTAATAAAACAATGACCCAATTCTTTTTGAAGGCTGCAGCAGCAGATATGATGACTGGGTATGTTGTACAGGGCACTGCGTGTGATGGATGGGGCACAGTAGGGCAGCAAACTGTGTGCTGGCAATTGGAAACCAGCCTCTCGAGCCAAAACTCCTGCCATTCATCTAGTTGGAAAAAAATAAAGCCATTCAGTATGAAAGTTCCCACTTGTTCTCATGACGGAGGCCAGTTGGGAAAATGTGGCGCAGCGCTGATTGAAGCAAATTCTGTTTAAAAATCCAGCCGGTTTGTGGGTATTTGTTTATTTATAACTCCCCCCACCCTGTGCCTGCCCACACCCTGCCTCATTCTGCAAAGGATTTGAGATAGGATTTGAACACTGAAAGTTTGTTTAAGTCCTAAACAGGTCCAGCTACTTTTTCTACTGACGACAAAATGAAACTCTTTGGATGAAGTGCCTTGCTATGTAGAACACTGCTTTGGTTTTCTCACTCAAAGCTAGTCCTCCTTGTACCCTGTGGTGAGAGACACCTCTTCCCCCAGAACACTCTCATCCCCAGTGCTACACTTCACCAGGGAAATATAAACATAAGCCCAGAAACCTGAAGCCTGAAAAAAAAAAAAAAAAGGAACATGGATTCCCTCACTCATTCATTTATTCAACCAATATTGATCAGTACCCGTTCTGAAGCAAAGCACAGGGGAAGCAAAATAAAGAAGACCCACCCTGTCCCTGTACTCGAGAAGCTCCCAGTCTAGTTAAAAACCACCAAACCCTCATTCTGCAGCGTGACTGGTGTTGTGAAAGAAACATATCTGAGGGTGAGGTGGGGTAGGGACTGCAGGTGCTATAGATGATTTACTTTGTGGATTCAGACTCAAGAGAGTGCCTCAACTTTTGATTCAGCCTCTCCCTAAATCCGTGGACTTGGGCACTTTCAATAACATCTCAGAGCCTCAATTCCCTCATCTGTAAAATGGAGCTAATAATAGGACCTGCATTCCTGCATCATTATGAGGATTAAACGAGATAATCTGCACAGAACACTTAGAACAGTTTCTGGCATGCAATAAGCACCCGATAAAATGTTAGTTTTTTATGCTTTTTATTCCTTTTGTTTAATTTCGTAAGACTGTGTCTGGTGATGAGACTCCAAGGACTGGTTTCTAAAACAGAACTGTTTTCAACAAACTCCTCCCTTTAGCCCCAATTTTTTTTTTCATATGGAATGACACAGATCTGCCATGATTTTTTTCCCTCAGCAACCATATGTCTGGCAAGAACCTCAGGGAGAAAATATTTCCCAGATGGTTTTGCTTATGTCAGCCTACTATGTGCCAAGTACCATTCTAGATGAGAGGTGACACCTCTCTCACAATGCTGAGCAATACAGACAAGGTCCCTGTCCTCTTGGAGCTTATATTCCAGTGGGAGAGACATACACAGAAAGAGAAAATATAAATACACATAATTAGCCAGAGAAGTAAGTACAACTAATAAAGCATTGGCCATAAAAAGAATATGAGGGAGGGGCAGGAGGGAACTAAGTGTAGGTGGCCAAAAACTGCTCTTCTTAGGAGGTAACACTTAAGCAGAGACTGAATGGTAAAGAAACCTCCCATGCCACAAGCAAGAGCAAAGGCAGTCCAGGCAGAAGAGGTAGCACACATAAAGGCCCTGGGGCAGGAAAAGACTTTGGGAATGTTCCAGAAATTGAAAGAGCAGTGTGGCTGAGATAGATCCCTGGTAGTGAGGTAAAGCAGGCAGGATTATATTATTACATGCATATCGAAGCTGAGAAAGCCCAGAAAGATTAATAGACTTACCCACAATGCCTTGCAGATAGTACACAATCCATATGTTGTAGAACGCTCAGTCAGTAGGGCGGGGCTGAGGCCCTCTGCCTTCCAAATTCAGACTGAGATTTCCCACCACAACTAGGAATCAGCTACCCAGGGAGACTGAAATATACAGCCTTTTTTTTTTTTTTTTTTTTGGTGAGTCATAGGCAATGCGCATTAGAGTGCGGGGTCGAGTGGCCCCAGCTGCTGCCTGTGTGTAAGGGGCGGGGGTGGGCTCAGGCAGTGGCTGAAGCTTTTTAGCATGTTTATGATGAGCTGAAAGCACTCACTGCTTAATTTAAAATACGGCTCACACATACACATACAATTCAGCAGCTGAGGGAGCTGCCAGGAATTGAGGCTAAGTGTAGAAAATTGGAGGATCAGGACTATCAGGTACCCACCCCGTTTCCCACCTCCCACAGGCTATATCTGATCCCATCCAGTCCCATACTCTGGAACCAACTCCTGGAGGTCAAGACATGGAGAGGAGTAGCAGTAGTCTGGAGGCCTCTCCAGAGCCCTGCACACTAGCCACCCAGGTAACACCACCCGGTAACACCACCCGGTCTTCAGTTTTTCTACCTTCCTCTGCATCCATGTCTCAGAGCCCAAACCCACCCTCTCAGCGAAGCCTCCTCCTTTCAGCCCCTGCTCCCCATCCCTGAAATCTGACAGTTGGGAAAACTCATCTGGCCTGATTGCAAACTCCCTGGTCCATATGCTGCCCTCCCCAACCCCCGTGTGTGTATCTTGTCTCCCCAACCACACGGGGGCCCTCAGCACACACTTGAAGAATTGAGCACAGTTCTCAGCACAGTTAGTATATAGACACACAGTGTCTCCTGTGTATTTGTTCTTGGGTTGCATGACAGTATGATTTGAAAAGCCTTTTAGATGGAGTACCTGCTTTTAATTGAAGAACAAGAACTTAAACTTGACAAAAATGTGGGAAACCCTCAGGGGTATCCAGTTCCCTTCCCATTGCTCCCCTACACACAGAGTACCCTTCGGGCAAGATGGATGAGCCTGCAACCACTCAAGCACAATGTCCCACTGAATCATCTCTCTGGGACCCTTGCTTACAGCATCCCTTTCTGACTAGAAGGCATTCTGTCCCAATTCTACCTGTCAAAACCCCAACTCACCCTTCAAAGCCAAGTCCAAATACCATCTCTTCCATGAAGCCTTCCCAAGCACAATTAACTGATTGCTCTCACCCCCAGGGTTTTCTTGGCCCCCTGGGTCTACCTTTTTTATGGTATAGGCTGGTGAAGCAGATTAAACAGATTAAACCCCAGCTCCATCACTTCCCAATGCAACCTCAATTTTTCTTTTCTGGAAAAGAGGTATTGGAAATTGCCCATGAAATAATATCTGCAACCCACTCATAAGATGAGGCCTGTAGAGGCTGGGGTTGTAGCTCAGTGGTACAGCGCTTGCCTAGCACCTGTGAGGCACTGGGTTTGATCCTCAGCACCACATAAAAAAATAAATAAAATAAAAGTATTGTGTCCATCCACTGTTTTAAAAAAAGATGGGGCCTGCAGAGTTCAGGAAGTGTTACTTGTGAACATCATCTTCCTCATCTCTCGAAAGCTGGAACAGTTCAAACTGTGGACTTGGAAGCCAGACACATCTAGTTTCCAGACCTGGTTTGGTCACTTCCATGACCTTGGGCCAGTCACTTCCTCTCTAAGGGCCACTTTCCTCATATGAAAAATGAAGTAATAATACTTTCCCCACCATCATCACAGAACCTGTCGAGAAGATTCAGAGACATAATGTATGAAGGATACAACATTCTCACCTAACAATTGCTCATTCAGGTCTACACACCTCTAAAACCTAGAAAACTCCTTTAAGGGCATGGACAATATTTTACTTATCTTCCCATCTTTTGCTGCCTAGCCTAGCCCAGAACCTCTGCAGCTGGCAGGCCTACAATAAATCATTGTTGAATTGAATCGAAAACCCAAACCAGATGTGCCTCCTCCCCTGTCAAATGAAGCTTTCAAGCTGGTGGGCTGGGCCTGCTGCCCCTTCACCCCCCTCTCTCTGAGCTGAGCAGCGGCCATTGTCTAGGCCTGACTCTGGGGAATGAAGCAGGGCAGCAGGAGGAGGGAGGGAGGGAAAAGTGGGACAGAGAGGTAGGAGAGAGCACTCTGTCTGCTCCTGGTGACCTCAAGCAAATTACCTTTGAAGGGCACTCTCCTGAAATCTCCGTTGAATGAAAAGGGGTGACACACCAAAAGCCCTTCACCAACCCAGCGTCTAGCTGCAGAAGAAACCTGCCTCTCCCCAAAACACTGAAAATCAGAAGTATGGTAAATGAAGGCGTCAGATGAAAGCTCCCTTCTTCAGCACGGATGGTGATACAGAGGTTCAGAGAGGTTCAGCTTCAAAATCACGAGACCAGGATTCAAAGTCAAGTTCAGCCCAGCTCCACAGGTAAGCTCACTTGGAAACTTGCCTCTAGGCTAGTCTTGCTATAAGAGGACAGAGGTATATATTTACCACCTCTCCCCCATGCTCCACCCCACAAGACCCCTGGGAACAGAACACAGGACTTTGCTGGGGGAAAATACTCCCCAAAACCCTAATCTGTTTTAAAACTACAAAAAAAGCCCATGACTTTAGGGTTTCTGAGCCAGAGCTCTGGAGACAGGACACAGAGGGTAGTGCACCATCCAGCACAGAATCAAGGTTAAGAGCCCAACAGCAGGACATGGCTGCCTGGATTGTAACTCTGGCTCTGTCACATGCTAGCCTGCCCAATCCTGGGGAAGTGACTTAACCTCCCTGTGCCTCCATGATCTCATCTGCCCCATGGCATTAATAAGAGCACCTTCTCCTAGGGTTGTGTATAAGGATTCATTGAGCTAATGCTTATAAAGCACTTACCATGTGCCTGGCACGTGGCAAACATTCAACAACTGTTTGTTAAATAAAAATAAATGCATACCTCTGTTTCTCTGTAGACAGACTAGCCTAGAAACAGGGTTGATGAATGGTTAGAGCTTACCTGTGGAGCCTGTCAAGCTTGGCTTTGAATCCTGGTCTCATGATTTCAGAGCTGAACCTCTATGAACCTCAGTTTTCCCATCTCTAACTTGGGAGGGATAGCAGTCCCTTCTCTAAAGGCTGTTGTGAGCTTTAAATGAGATATCTCCAAAGTCCTGAACACAGCGCCTGATGCAATGCAGTGAATAAGCACCCAATAAAGGCAAAATATTCATCTTCTGGATCTTGGAGAGTACTCTGCTGCCCATTTTTTTTTGCTTCTTCTGGGTTAACACACAATATGTAGTTTTGGAAATCCTGCCATAGTAAAGGAATAACTTCGTTGTTTTGCCAATGAAATTCCTAAACATCTTATTCAAGAGCCAGAAAAGGGAAACATTTTTGGTCATTTCTGAACCAACCAAGCAGGCACAATCAGTTTCCCCACTCAGCAAACCTGAACCCCTAAAGCAGCAGAAGTCACTCTGCAGGATAAAATTGGAGGAATGAGTGTTTTACTGCAAACAAAAGCCATCTTTGTTTGCTGCCCAGCTTTGGGAGAAAAAAAAAATACCTCAACCCAGGAGCTTGGAAAATTCTTGAAAGTTCTCATTTTATTCCAGCAAATCCAACAGAATTGGCAAGATACCTGGCCATGTGAACCTGAGTCAGAATGAGTCGCCTTTACCCACTTGCCTCCCCAGAGCACCCAGAACCCATAGGGTCCACTGGGCATCAATACATATTGGTTGCCGATTCCTCCATGAGAGCCCCAGATCCCATTTCTACAATGTCTGCTACTTTGCCAAAACGCTCAGAAAACAGTACTAAAGAACATTTGAAAACGGGGGGAAAAAAGCATCCATCAACTCACCACTCTAACACAACTCTTAATTTTGTGTGGAAAGTTCTCTTCCAGTCTTTATCCACGTGCAGACATATTTTTACAGCACTGTAGTCATAGGGAAAAACTGCAGCAGCTTCAGCCAAGAACCAGATACCGTACAGCTCATGTCACTAAACTTTCCAAGTGAGGGCTTTTTCTTCCCTCATTCACTCCATTCATTCATTCAGTCAGTCATTCAACAAATGGGGATTTAACCAGAGTCTCATGCTATGCTCTGGGGAATATGGAGCTGACTAAGGCACAGTACCCGCCTTCAAGCAGCTCCCAGTTTAGTAGGGGAAACGAGTCAATGGGGAAGGACAGCACACCAGAATCAATGCATGAATACTGTGAAAGCACACAAGAGGAGCATTTAAAGTGAATGGGAAGGGGTGCAGAGGATGGGGGAGACTGGACAGAACATATACAAATGTATGGAGTCAGAAAAAAGCAAAAATAGCAGGCTTCAGGTAGCCAGAAAGTTCCAGGAGGGTACATCATGTGCAGGGGGTAGTGCATGCAGTGAGAAAGGAAGGAGGGGACCAAATGGTTAAGATTAAAAGTTTTTATTTCACACTGAAGACTGGAGGAAGCTTTGGAAAGACTTTCAGCAAGGTAGTTTCACAGCGAGATGTACATTTTAGAAAGATTGCCCAACAACAGAAGAAAAGGTAGATTGCAGGGCATGACACAGGTAACGAGGACCGTTTAGCAGCCTGTCACAGTAATCCATCAAAATAAAGAGGGTGTAAATAAATGAGATGGCTTCTTCACTTACCAACTGTGTCACCTTAATAAGTGATTAACCTCTCTGTGCCTCAGTCTCCTCCTCTCTACAGCAAGAATAGCAACAGCATCTCCCATGGGGAGCTGCTAGGAGGATTAAATGAGATATTGCATGCAAAGCACCTGGCACAGTGGCTCGTACCCAGAAGACACTCAATACATGTTACTTCTCCTTCCCCTCGTCCCTGTTCCTCTGCCTCACCCTTCTTTAAAGGCTGGCACGGTATGGAGCATGGAAGTGGCTGAGCAGGATTCTAACCCAGACAGTCTGACTCCAAAGGGCAGAGGAGAAAGTTTGAAAGTGCTGTTGTCAGGACAGTTACTTAGAAGGATTGTTTAGCTGAGTCGAGGGCCCCACTGAGGTTGGAAACTATGACTTTCTAGTGGGACTAATCAACAAAGTGATGGGAATTTATCCAGCAGTATTCCTCCATCTGGGTGTAAGCACAGAAGAGGAGGCTGTCAGTTAAATTTATCCAGACTTGTGATTTTGCCTTGTGGATGTGGCAAGGGAGTTGGGGATATCGGCAAGATCCCGAAGTATACATTTATTGAGTTAGGCAAACAGACCTAGCTTCAAATCTTATCTCTGACTTGGAGCTGTGGGACTTTGGGTCAGTCACTCAACCTCTCTGAGCTCTGGGTGTCTCATTTAAAAACAAACAAACGAGAGTACCTGTCTCAAAGTTATGGTTAGGATGTCATAAAATTATTGAAATGATGTAAGATGCTTAGTATGTGCCTGGCACATACATATTCATTGCTATTCTTATCATCATCATCATTTTTGAGGTTGGAGAGGAAAGGAAGTAAGGTGGGAGGGGATAGGAGAATGGATGGAGGGGACTCAAAAGCTTGGAGATCTTCCTGAAGCAAAAAGAAGAGCTTTGAAGTCAGCCGGGAGGATGTGGATGGTGGGGGTTCTGACTGATGGTGAAGCATGGTAAGGCTGGGATGGGGGTGTGTGCTGCACATGGATCATGGATGTCGAACTCACCCAGAATGATGTCAGGACTTGGGGTAGAGAAGACAGTGAGCCAGATGTTGAACTCTTCGTTGAATATGGGGATTGGGGGGCTGACCAAAAAGAAGAGTCGACGAGGAGAGGAGAGAAGTGGGTGCCGTAGCCAGATGGCATGGGAAGGAGGAGTATCTTGGCCGAGGATAGAGGACTAACGGTCTGGAAGCAGACGGGGAAGCTAGAGCACAGACCCCACCTCCCAGCCCTAGGGTGCCTGTGGTGTGGGAGTGTGGCCAGTGTCCACTAGAGGGCGCTGCGGGCAAAGCCGTAAGCTCCTTCATGAAGACTCAGGTTTCAGCACTTCAGTCGGAGGTAGACGATAGCGTTCATTGAAGAAGCGTATCCAGAGTGTAGAGGGGATTGTTATTTTGAGGCCTCTCAGAGGGTACTGAGAGGAGTGGGAGAGGGCGATGGTGTGGAGATGGATGAGTTAGGGGTGGTGGGTATGGGCTCCCAGAGCAATATGGGATGGGATGGGAGAGGACACATGAAGGGCAGGGAGGCTTAAAGCTTGGGCTGTGGCCAAGGACAGGGGGATGTGAGGCCTGGTGGGATTAACTGTCCTCGCCGTTATAAATGGAGCTTTTTTCCCTTTACATCTTTTGTTTATTATAAAACGAACACGTGCTGGTTTCAAACAACTCTCATCATTACTGGAGTGAAAATCTACTCCCCCATCCAGTTGCCCAGAAGTAAACACTGTTTTCTGTCTATCCTTCCAACCTTTTTTGTTCTTATGTATGACATATAATATCCTTAACAAAAATCAGACCCTGCTATACTTACTATTCTGCAAAGTGCTTATATCACAACACTCTATTGGAGATACCCTTGCATATCAATACATAAAGATCTGACTTTTGTGGCTACATTGTCATTGTCATCATTAGAGTAGTATTAGAGATGGAAATGATAGCAATTACCAAATGCTCTGTGCCAGGTGCTATCTAAACATTTCATATGAATTATCTCATTTACTCTTGACAACTTCATGAAAGAGGTTTAATTAATGTTTCCATTTTACAGATGAGAAAATCAAGGTGCAGAGAGGTTTAGAAACTTGGTCAAGGTTACATAGGTCAAAAGGGCTAGAGGAGAAAGTCAAACCTAGACAGTCTGACCACAGAGCCCAAATTCTTAATCATTAGCCATAGTAAAACTTTGTTTGACACTGTTTGGATGTAGTATAATGTCCTACAGTATATGTACCATAATGTATTATGTGTAGTATAATGATTTAACCACAACTTCACTGAAGTCATTTAGTTTGACTTCAACTTGTTGCTGTTTACAAATAATGTTTAAATGAACATCCTTATGCATGGAGCATTTCAAAAGGATAGATTCCTAAGAGAGGACGGACTTGCAAGGACAAATGACATTTCTACTTTCTCTCCAGAAGTCAGTACATCCCAATAAATTTGCCTGCTTTACTACATCCTCACAAACCCTAGGTTTTAGCAATATTTTTATCTTTCACCTCTCCAAGAGGTGGAAAATAGCATTTTCATCATCTCAATACTGTTTTCCTTTGTATATCTTAATCGTTACTGCTTAGTGCACCATTTTATATAGCATAAACATTTTGTATTTTCTCCATGAATTGCCTGGGGTTTTGTTGTTTGGTTGGGGGGTTCTGTTTTGGTTTTGGCAGTAGGAATTTAAACCAGGGGCACTTTACCACTGAGCCTCATTTCCAGCCCTTTTTGTTTTTTATTTTGAGATAAAGTCTCACGTCTCACTAAGTTTCTTACAGCCTCTCTAAGTTGGTGAGGCTGGCCTTGTGAACTTGTGATCCTCCTGCCTCAGCCTCCAGAGTTGCTTGGATTGCAGGCACATGCCACCATGCCCACCTTACAAATTGCCTATTAATTGTTCTTTGAGCATTTTTCCAGTGGAATGCTTATCATTTTTTCACTGACTTAGAGAAGCTCACTCATTCATTCCTTCAGCAAACTTGTAGTGAGCACCTAGTGTATGCCAGGCACTGTCCTAGCTCTAGGAATGCAGTGGTGAATAAGAAAAGCCTCAACATTCATGAAGCCAGATGTAATAGACATCTGAATAATAGACAAGCCAATAGTTTATTAATGTAATTGCAGATCATAGTAAACACTATAAAGAAAATAATGCACTTCTTATAGTAGAGCTCTCAAAGTATTATGAATTATATATCAGTCACTGACTTATAAGGATTCAACTATGAATTTCAACTTTATCATAGTGTGAAAGCAATATGTATTCAGTAGAAACATAAAAATCCTATTTTGAATTTTGAATTAGATCTTTTCCTCGACTAGCAAGATGCAGTTTCATACTCAGGCATGATGCTGGGTGGCAGCAGCGAGCCACAGCTCCCAGCCAGCCACAGGATCACGAGGGAAAACAACCAACATTCTATAGTGTGCTGTGTTGCTAAGCAATGATGCTCAATAGGTTAGGTGTATCCGACGCGTTTTCAATTTATGACACTTCCAATTTGCCATGGGCTGATGGGAATGTGACCCCATCATAAGTCAAGGAACATCAGTAAACCCTTGTCTGCCTTCCTTTTGTGACTTTATCCTCATTGATTCTTTGTCTTTCAACTTTGCAAGAGATATCTTTTGCCATACCAAAGTTGTTGACATTTTTATATTCAAATCTTTTTCTGTACAACTCCTAGAGATTTTCCTTGCTTTGCAAAGAGTCCCTACCTTGATATTTAAAAAATATCCTCCTATGCTATCTTCTACTCTTAATGGTTTCTCTTTTGAGCACGTAAATATTTGATCTGGTTGGAATATATTTTAGAACAGGAGTAAGATAGATATTCAGCTTTATTTTTTATGGCAGGCTATCTGTCACAATAAATGGCACCATGTATTGAATGATGTATTCTTTTCCACAGAAATTGTGAATCTGAGGTCCAGAGAAGGGAAGAGCTTTGCCCAGGGTCATGTAGCAAATTGGTGGTAAGGAAACTGTTCCTAGGTCCTAGGGTTGCTGATTCCCATGGCAGTGATACACTACTGGAATTGACACAGCTCCATGCCTTGATGCACTGAACTGCCCTCCCTGACCCACGAGGTGGTTCACTGCCTGCAGTCATCACATCTTCCCTTAACAATAAGCCCCCTGACCTCTCTTGCTCAGAGATAGGAGAATACTGACCCCATGGCAGCTCTGCCACTCATAAATAGCCAGACACCTGCTGATCACTGCTGAAATACCTCATATTGAGGCAGCTTTGGCCACAGAGGGCTCAGGGCAGAGAGCAGATAGGAACCAAAATAGGAAGTGGCTATTCTAAATAAAGAAATTTGGCATTGTTTTCATTCATTCGCTAACAGAACAGCTGCCATCCCCAGAGCTTTCCAAAGGGACTGCCTTGTATCATGCCAAAGCAATAAGCTGGTGGTTTGGAAGCTGCAGAGACTTGTCCCAAGGCCTTAGCTGGAACAGGCCTCACATCCAAAAGGTTATCTTGAAAGGACAGGTGCCACCTTGAAAGGACACCACCACCAAGGCCGCCCAGCCTGATATTTTATTTCCTCTGCTATTCTCTATGCAGAATTTCCCCTCTTGGTCCACATTTCCCAATGGAGGTGGACATTTTCACACCCCCAGAAGACAGGCACCTAGGAGATTGTCTCCAAGGGAAAAAGAAAAGGAAGTGGAAGTTGAAGTCATTCAGGCTACTTGAGAAAACACGTTTTAAGTTCATATTTCTCCTCAAATACCAGGAGATTATTGTTCGGTGTTTGAACCAAATAGTTGGGTAATTGCCTCCATTATTTCACTTGGCTTTCTGTGGAAAAACAGCCAAAGATATTGGCAAGTTCTTCTTGTCCTACTCACCTGGGTGGAGGTTTTGTTGCTTCTCTCCCAAGCTCTGAAGTAAATTTATGACTTGTAATAAAGCAAAACAACCTTTAGCATCTCCTCTGGCCCCTACACACAAGCAGATTGCGCAGCAACTTCTGCCATGAAAATAAAGGTCCTTCTTCTCATGCTAATAATGTCAGACAGACCCACCACCAATATACAATAAAAAGAGACCAGGTTCCATTTCCATGAGGGATACATACATTATTGACGAAGAAGGAGGTCAGGGGAGTGAAAAACGGCAGCACTAAAAACAAAAAATTGAGGAACCTCCTGAAGGCCACGGCAGCTTCGGACCTTACTATAGTCATGGAGGACCATGAAAGATCATAAGAACAATACCTGAGGGCTGGGGTTGTGGTTCAGTGGTAGAGCGCTTGCCTATCACATGTGAGACACTGGGTTTGATTCTCAGCACCATATAAAAATGAATAAATAAATAAAGATATTGTGTCCATCTACAACTAAAACAAA
Source organism: Xerus rutilus (assembly GCA_028644305.1). Lineage (NCBI taxonomy): Eukaryota > Metazoa > Chordata > Mammalia > Rodentia > Sciuridae > Xerus > Xerus rutilus. Next base: position 36,618,486 of record CM053417.1, read on the forward strand.
ACAAAGCAAAACAATACCTGAAGCTCTTTTCCCCTGGCATACTCTCTTGGCCCACATAAAACAATGAAAAGAGATACAGCTGGGAAACAGCTTTCCTTTTAGTCTTAGGGCTTCTGCAGTTGATATCAACAAGTAAAGGTGTGAACACATTGCCCTCTCTCCGCACCACTGAGACCATCTGATTCCCTTGATTACAGCATGTGTTCAGACAACAAGGGACTATAAGAGGCTCTGATTCTTAACATCAGGACACTCTAGCTTTAGGACAAGCTCTGAACTAGCAGCCATCTTCCAATAACTGGGATCTTGCCCTCATTTGGTGATCCAGAGCCCCCAATTTCCTGCCAGTTGTATATACCCACACTATGATGACCTACATCCTTGACTCCAGCTCCATGCTTGAGTCAGCATTCATTATTCATCATTCATTTGCCCACGGTTTACTATGCACCTCCTCTGACCCAGCACTCAGTTAATTAGGCCAAATGGAAGCAAAGCAGACATGGTCCTGGTCCCAGGAAGCCGACAGGCTAGTATAGTAGTTTTCAACCTTATCAGACTCGCTATCCCTTTTTAGAAAGAAATCTGTTTTTCTTTCACTTCTTTACTATCTTGAAATTAAATCTGTAGGTATTATAACCCACCTACATAAATACATTTTAAAACATAGATGGATGCCCTGCCACGTAAAGAGAAAATGAAGGTAATCCATAATAAAATACTATGTATTTAACTATGTAAATGTAAATGCAGTACTACACAAAGCTAAATGAAGTAGGCAGAGGTGAGTACTTTTATATTGAATCCCTATGAATGTAACAGCTCCAAACAGATATGGGGTGCTATCTTGACTACTCTTATCCCCAAAGCAGCATCACAATTGTTGATATGATTTCCTGAAAAGGTAGATGACTCTGTAAACCTCTGAGGAAAAAAAATCTCAATCTTCCATTCCTTTATACAATGTTGCTTTAAAAGAGCATATATGTAGTGGGGAGCATATATGTAGTGTGTAGCGTATATGTAGCTTATACATAAAATATATAAAATATTTGAATATAAGTTCAAATAATTAAAAACGTGGTTTTCACCTCCATGGAAGTTCAGCAGAACATTCAAAAGTCATTTGGGATGCTGAATGATTCTTCATTTTGAAAGAGTGTCTTGGACTTTGCAAGACATCTGGTATCCCCATTTCCAATGCATTAAATACCTTCATGAATTATCCAAAAGTCCTCTAGGGGGCAGTATTGTCTCAGTTGAGAGCCTTTGATCTATTCATTCAGTGCCTGGCAGACTGGGGCTTCCCCTGGTTCTGGGTAGGCTCCCATCCCCTTTGCCCCAGCCTGGAGTCCCACCCTTACTACCAGTGTCTGTGGAGACTCCTAGGCCTCATCCACTCTTGATCAGTTCAGCTAGGCTGGGCAGGACTTCGGCTTCCACCAGAGTCAACTCCTTCTCTTAGGTTGTAATCTGTTGTTGCCACTGTCTTTGAGTGCCTCACTGAAGTCAGCTCCAGCCACTGAGTCTCCTGCTCCATCTTAAGGGGTGTGTCTCCTTGCAGATGTCAGCCCTCCCACTCTTCCCTACCACACCGCCATCCTCAGACTGTTGATATTCAGAAGAAGTAGTCCAACTGCAGCAAGCTTCCAAGGAGGGCCTCACCAGATCCTTGTGGCTTTCTGCCTGCAGCTAAATTCCCTTAGGATACTGAAATAGGAAAGAATTCTTTCCTGCAGATAGAATACAAAGAGAGTCAGCCACCCTGAGGGCTTTCTTCTAACAGTCTTTACACAGCTTTCTTGAGGGCATCACACCAGAAATCCCCAAATCATTTGAGAAGCTGGTCCATCTGCTTGCAGGGGACTGCAGCCAAGACTATGTGCCCTGGGGGTTGAGGATGTAGCTCAGTGGTAGAGCACTTGCCTAGCATGAACAAGGCCCAGGGTTTCATCCCCAGCACAACAAAAAAAATTTTTTTTCCTTCAAAGAGTACATGTCCTGGAACTAGGCCCTGCTTAGGGTCTGATTTAGGAAGTTGACTTTGATTATCTGAGCTGCAGTTTGCTCATCTGGAAAATCGTGGTAATAATGAATGCCTGTAGGAGCATAGCACAGTGCCTGGCACATACTAATCCTCCCACAAATAAATAGTTGTTATTATTACTATTCTGACAATCTCACATGGTGTACGCTGAAAACTGGTTCCTTTTGACTTGAATTGTCCTGTCCTGCATATTTTCATTTCACCTTCTAGACCAAGGCAGATGTTTCTGTAAGGCTGACCAAAATGAATCTGCATTGTGGGTTGAAGTTCCATTCAATGAAAAATACTGATCGGTAAAATCTTAAAGACTCTGCACCCAGCCATCAGAAATGGATTTTTTCCTACCCTGTTTCATTCCACAAAGAAAATTGGAGATGTAGCTACTGAGCAGACCAGGATGGGGGAGCAGAATGAACTAAGAATTATCCTTAAATAGAGTCCCTCCTTCCCTATAAAATTCAAGAATTGTCTGAAGAGGTGGCTGGAGAAGTTGGCTGCATTGATAATCACCTAAAGCAGTGTCTGTACAATGCCAGAGCTTTTGGAGGAAAAGGGAAAAACACCATCAATCATCCAGGTGCCAAAGAAAGCATTCAGCTTCTGTGCAGAGACGATATTAAAAAGTCATCTCAGTGCAAGCAGCTAGATTAAAGCAACAGACAGGTTCTAACCTGTTTGCTTAGCATTAAGAAGGGTCTTGAACAACCCAGAAACTATTGAATGGAACAGCACTCATTCATCAATTAGTCAATATTTATCGAGCACATACTATGTGCCTGGCACTATGAGGGCAATAGAAAAAAGAATATAAGACTGTCTAGAACCTTCCCTTGAAGAACTTGCTATTCAATGAGGTGATGGAGGGGAGAAGGATAAATCCCTATACAAAGCAAGAGAAAGCCCTTCTGCTAGGTTTTCAGAGTAAGCTAACATCCTTTTAGTTGCTGTAATTACAGTCTCATAAAATCAAGCATAACAGATGTTCTGCTATTTGGTAAAAGAAAAAATATAGTCAAGCTTATTAAGGTGGCTGTTTGATATTATAAGGACTCACACACCATGATTCAGAACCAGGTTTCCATGTCAGATGGGTCTGGGCTTAAACTCTGGCCCTGCTACTTCCTAGCTAGCTAAAATTGCCCAGGTTGCCCCTATGGAAATTGAAGAGTAATAATAGCAATACCTTTCTTGAATGATCAACATAAGAATTGAAAGTGATTCCCTAGATAAAGCACTTTTAACATGAATCCTACCTCACATCAACTTTCCCTGAAAAGGTAGTTTATTATATTCGTTAAAAGACATAAAATGACCATTATTAGCAGTGGCCAAAAACATCTAGAAATTCTTAAAGAAAATTCTGACCTCTTCTATTAGTAATGGGGGTGAGGAGCAGTGGGGGCCAAGTTGCCTCCCTTCCTTCAAACACTAGCATTCTTGGAAGAGAGCCAACTGAGCTTGGAAGGATGAGGAGGTAAAGAAAATGTCCATACCTCCTCTCCCCACGTTCATCTGGCATTTATGCTGTTACCTATTTTCCCTTTCGCCATGGAGGCCCCTCTCAGGGAACTCTGGGTCATCCAATTTCAATATTCCTCTCTTTACGAGCTCCCTTTGCAATTTGGCATCCTACATCTTTTTCCCTGAGGGAAGCAACACAAGAAAGGATAGAAACATTATAATGTGACCTTTAAAAAAAAGAATGACCTGTATGCAAAAACCCAAAAGCACCTTTTAAAAATGCATACACAAAATCCCACAAAAAGCTCTGAATCATGGTTGGGAGCAGCAATAAGCTCTCCTGAATGGATTTTTCTAATTTAACTGGCAAAAAATTTATCTCTGAATCCCCATCTCAGTGTGTGTATAGTTTCCACCCCAAAAGGAAACACATTGGGCTATTATGAGAAATAATAATGGCAGTTCCAACCAAAATGAGGATGACAGAATTGGCTTCCTAAAATGCTACCTTGTGTATTTTGTTGTTTCCTGGTTATTAATGCAATACATTTTGACTCTGAGTCGAATGTTTTACTTCTGCCGAGAAAAATTGTGAGTTACAGGAAGTCTAACGGACTTAATTAGTGAGGAGTTTAACTTAATCCAGTAGTTTTGCAACAACCCTGACAGAGTCCAGCTCACTCCCTGCATCAAATGGGAAGTAAGTGGTCAGAAATGGCCTTTACCAACCTTATTAGAGAAAAGGCACATGATGCACACAAACAAGACTGGTTCTCCCAAGGTAAAAATAATAGGCCTAGGCACTGTAATTAGCAACAGTGTTTTTTGCATGCAGGTTCCCATTGTATGTGTTACCTGTTGCTTTCATTTTTCTGTAATTACAGTTTCTTATGATCAGACCATGCTGTTTTCCCTTCCTATTCCCAACCAGCATGTTCAGGAGAAAGTCATTCATGGCCCCTCAAGTTTTCCCTGTCAGTGTATTTTATTTTATTTATTTATTTATTTATTTATTTTTATTTTACTGTCAGTGTATTTTAAAAGGCAAAGCTTCTTAGCCCAGCCAAATGAAACTGACTGGAAAAGCACCATAGAAACGAGAGGCCTATTACATGTAATAGCCGCACTCTTTGTAGCCCTGTCCTAAGCGCTAGGCCCCAGTTTCCAAAGGAACGAACCTGTGCAGGCTTCAGTAGACAGCAATGAAGACGATTAAGGGATCTAGGGGAAACGGTTAAAGGCATTAGGATTATAAGGATGATTTAGCCCCAAGAGGAAGAAAAATGGAGGCTCAGCAGCTATTTTGTCTTGCTATTGATGGCACTGAATAAATGAATGGCAACATGAGACATTTTAGGTTAGATGTAAAGAACTTTAGCACAAGTCTCCTTAATCACTAAAGACCATTCATTCTTCATTTCTAAAACATTTCTTGAGCCCAACCCCTATGTTGGACAGTGTGCTGGGCACTGGAGAAGAAGTTCGCAGGGTCATTAGGGAGACACACAAAACTGATTAGTACAAGATAGTGAAAGCACACTACCATAGAAGCAACTAGAATGCTTTGGATTTTTGAAATGCAGTAGGATACCAGGAGTGTGGGTAAATGCCTGTAATTCCAGATACTCTGGAAGCTAACACAGGAGGATTGCAAGTTTGAGGCCAGCCTCAGCAACTTAGACCCTCTCTCAAAGTAAAAAAAAAATAAATAAGGCTGGAGTATGGCTCAGTGGTAGAGCACTTGCCTAGCTCAGTGAGGCCCTGAATTCTACACCCAGTACCACAAAATAAATAAATAAATAAATAAACAAAAGGCAATAGGGTGTTTATGGCATCTATTATATATCACCTCCAGTGGGATCTGAGGCAGTCCTGAGTCATCAAGTTCATTGATATTTCTGAAGCAAAAACACATGAATATTCACCCCTGGGTGTGATACATAAAGACTATAAATAGTCTCATGCCAATTCAAGTTTTGCTGCCAAATGAGTTTGCCCTCAACTTACAAAGGCTCTCAGTTTTCAGAGCTCTTTGTGGTTCAGGAATGATAGATATATGGGCCTGTGTGAGGGGAGTTTGGCCCAGCATCAGATTCTGGGAGTGACAGAGAGCTTCAGACTGTGGGAGGATCATGTGTCTCTAATGTGCCACAACTGTGCTGCCTGAGGACCAAGGGCATGTTTTGAGGAAAATGTGTGTGTGTGTGTATGCATGCATGAGCAAAGCAAAGGAAATCTCCTTATTGATCCTTAGGTCAAGTACATTTTTAGAACCTATAATAAAATGGTCCTTGGCAACACGCCTCAAAGAAATGGGGACCTTTATTAACCAAATAGCCAATGAATGGGTTCTGTGACCATTATGATGAATTCAAATATTTAGTCCCATAGTCCCTATGGGCATGCCCATAGAATTTTTAGAATAAGCACCTTCATGTGAGGTTTGCAAAGCAAGATAGAATCACTGTATGGGAGGGTCACATCTCTGGCCTTCCTTTTTTACATTTTATTATTTTTATTTTTAGTGCATTACAGTTGTACATAATAGTCAGTTTTTTTACATATTCATAAATATGTGACATAGTTTTCTCCATTTCAATCCCCACTACTACTCCCCTTCCCATCTCCCTCCCCCATCCCCTTCCTCTATTGGTCTCCCTTTTGTTTCTTCATTTATTTTTAATTGGTAGATTATAGTTGTATATAAAACTCGAATGCATTGTGATATATTCATACATGCACATAACATTATTTAGTCAACTTACTTCCCCATTTCTTTCCCCTTTCCTCCAATCCTCTCTCCCTCTTGACTCCCCACTTCTAATCTACCAGTGTTCATAGCAGCATAATTCACAAGGCCAAGCTATGGAACCAGTCTAGGTGTACATCAACAGACAAATGGATGAGGAAGATGTACGTGTGTGTATACATATATATATAGGTATACATACACATATATATGTTCTATATTCACATACACACACACACATACATACACAAAATAGGATTCTACCAGCCATAAGAAGGAAATTGTCATTTGCTAGTAAATGGATAGAAATGGAGAATATCATGCTAAGTGAAATAAGCCAGATGCAGAAAATCAAGGGTCAAAAGTTTTCTCTCATATGCAGAAGCTAGAGAGAAAAAGGGAATAAAAAAGGAGGATCTCATGAAAACAGAAGAGTAATCTGGACTGCCTTTTAAGTTGTGTTCTGTGAAGAGTGGCAGAAAGGAGAGACTGGCAACCCAACTTCCTCTCCCTCACAAACTCCAGAGAGTGACAGGCCTGGCAAATAATAAAGTTGAAGCCTACAGGGAAGGGCACCCAAGCTTCTGGTGATCTGGATTAGGGAACACCCAATTACCTTCTATCAGTCAGGCAGCTTCACTTAGGGGCAACTTCCCTTAAGGGGGAACACCCAGTGAAATTTGCCACACCCTTATTTGCTTCCTGAAGAAAAGGAGGCAGTTCTTGAGCTCCTTTTCTTCTGCCCCCCATAAGAAAAAGGAGATCCCTTTCAAGGACCATTTTCTTCTACCACCTACACAACCATCACCTACAACTATGCTCAAAGAAACTAAAGCCCTCTTTTCATCTTTAGACTCCCCCCTGTCCTCCTTTCTGGCCTGGTCCTCCTCTTGGCCCTCCAGGAATCCAAGCCCACATCATTTCAGAATGAGCTCAGCCTATAACCACTCCCTTCTAGGCCTGGCTTCCCAACCTTAGTGATTCCAAGGCATACATCTGTTGCAACACACAGGGCCCACCCTAGGCAAAATTGATCTGGGGACACAGCCTTCAGTCTGCTGATTCCCCACACCTCCGTGCCCCAACCCTGCTTACACAGCCTTCCTCTTCCTTGGGGAGTGAGTTTCCTGGAACCCTTCTCTCTCCTCTCACTGACAGGAAAGGTCTGATAAAGGAATTTGAACTGAAATGTAAATAATAAGCCTGCCTTACTGGGGTGCCACTGCCAGACTACCCCTTGCAATTTGACTCAAAGAAATTGTGTACTGATGGTAGTTCAGGGCCATCACTCACAGGAGAGAGAGAGAGAGATTTGTAGACAGAGTGAGCCTTCTCGGTATCCATCAGATTATGATGTGGGACCATGGAATCAGCTCTTGCCTTCTTACAAATCTGAAGTGTTCTTGCATAAAGTAAAGAATTCACCAATGTCTTGAAATGGGTTTTTCATCAACAATCTAACAAGTTACCATAGAGGACAACACATAAACTTTGAGGGTCACATTCAAGCCAGAACATTCTGCCCCTGGCTCCCAAAGTTCAAGTCCTTTTCACATGCAGAATACATTCATTACATACCAATAGCCCCAAAGTCTTAATTTACGGGGCTGGGGCTATAGCTCAGTGGTAGAGCACTTGCCTAGCATGCCTGAGGCACTGGGTTGATCCTCAGCACCACATATAAATAACAAATGAATAAAATAAAGATCCATCAACAACTAAAAATATATATATAAAAAAAAGTCTTAATTTACTCCAGCACCAACCTAAAAGTCCAGAGTCTCATCTGAATCAGATATGGGTGAGACTCATAGCATAATTCATCCTGGAGCTAATTCCCCTACATCTGTGAGCCTGCAAAATCCAACCAAGTTCTGTGCTTCCAAAAGACAATGGTAGGACAGGCATAGGATAGACAGTCTCGTTCCAAAAAAGGAGAAATGGGCAAGAAGAAAGGAATAGCAGGACTCAAGCAAGTCCAAAACCTAATAGGGCAACTTTAAATGTTAAGACTCCAGAATAATCTTTCATTCCATGTGCCACTTCCTGAACACACTGAGAAGTTTGTGCACTCAAAGTGTTGTGTGGCCCACCCTATGGCTTTGCTGGGTTTAGCATGTTCAGTAGCTCCCATGTGTTGGAGTCTCATGCCTAAAGCTCTCCTAGGCTGGTGTTGCACACTGGGGGCTCTACAATTCTGGGGTCTCTGACATGACCTTGGTCTCATGGCTCCACTGGACATTGCCCTAGTCAGGGCTCTCACAGTGAGCTCTGCCCCTGTGATGAATTTCTTTCTGAGCATCTAAGATGTCCAATACATGCTTTGAAATCTATGTGCAGACCTCCTAGTGCATCTGCAGATTCAGTGCCACATTGTGAAGTCCCATGGGCAGATCTCTGGAAATCTTGCCCTGGAAGTCATAACTTGCCTCAAATATCTGATATATTTTTTTTGTACCAGAGATTGAATCCAGTAGTGCTTAATCACTGAGCCACAGCCCCAGCCCTTTTTATATACATTTTTTGAGACAGGGTCTTGCTAAGTTGCTTAGGGCCTCCCTAAGTTGCTGAGGCTGGCTTTGATCTCCTGATCCTCCTGTCTCAGTCTCCCAAGTTTCTGGGATTATAGGTGTGTGCCACTGTGCCCAGCCTCCCATTGTCTTAATAAATAGAACCTGGCTTCCTTCTATTCATATTAACCTATTTAGCAAAGAGTTGCTTAGTATTCTCTACCAAACTTGAATTTTATTCTTTAAATGGCTAGGCTGAGTTTTCCAAATCTTTCTGTTCTGCTTCCCTTTTAGTTATAAATTCCATCTTTAAATTATTTTTCTCTCATTTCATTATAAGGAGTCAAAAGAATTTAGCACCTGAATGTTTTGATGCTCAGATATTTTTTTCTGCCAGATATCCTAGTCCATCACTTTTAAGTTCTGCCTTCCAGAAAGACCTAGGACATGACACAATTAAGACAAATTCTTTGCAACTGTGTAACAAGAATGGCCTTTACTCTAGTTTTCAATATCTTGTTCCTCATTTCCAGCTGAAACTTCATCAGAAATGCCCTTTACTTTCCATATTTCTATCAGTATTATGATTATAATGACTTACATATTTCCTAAAGAAGGTTTAGGCTCTCCCTCTAGTTCTTTTCTTCTGAGCCTTCACCATAACTGCCCTTATTGCTCCATATATGATGATCTAGGCTTTCTCCAACCTGTTCCTCTAAATTCTTCCAGCTGCTACCCATTACCCAATTCTATTACTGTTTCCCCATTTTCAGGTATTTGTGATAGCAACAACCCTACTTATTTTTCAGTATCATTTTTGTCTTTGTACATCTTGTGTTGCTAAAACAGGATGCCACAACCTGGGTAGTTTATTATGAATAGAAATTTATTGGCTCACACTTTTAAATGCTGCAAAGTCTCCAACCAAACAATTGGTATCTGGTAAGGGCCTTCTTGCTGTATCAGCCCATGGCAGAAGGTGGAATGGTTCAGAGAGTAGGGGAGTGCAAGGAGGGGAGGAACTCACTTTTATAATAACCACACTCTGGTGATAACATATCCAGTCCTGTGATAACAACATTAATCCATTCACATGCACAATGGGCAAAAATGCAACAAACATTCCCATGCAAATATAATACATTATAATCAATCTAGGAGAATTATGAGAGCACCTGAAGATATTAAGAAAGCTTCACAGAGGAAATATTTCATAGAGAATGTGAGGGACAAGTAGTAACTTTTAGTCAGACAAGGAAAGAATGTGTAAGAGGAAAAAGGAATAGTATGTTAAGAAACAAAACATGGCATTTCCTGTCGAGCTAAATGCTGAATTCAGGATATGGTGCAGATTCTGGCAAGCAATTACTCTGGTGGAAGAGTTTGAAAGGGTAGGGTATTATTGAGTGATGGCTCTTAGTAGAGAGAAAAGATAATCAAAATTATAATAACCAGCCAGATGTGGCGGCATATGCCTATAATCCCCGTGGCTCAGGAGGCTGAGGCAGGAGGACTACAAGTTCAAAGCCAGCCTCAGCAACTTAGCCCCAAGCAACTTAATGAGACCCTGTCTCTAAATAAAATATAAAAAGAGCTGAGGATGTGGCTCAGTGGTTAAGTGCCCCTGGGTTCAATCTCCAGTAAAAAAAAAAAAATTATAATAACCAGTACAACATAGGCAATCATAAAGGACCTAGAATAGTAAGGAGGCCCATATTGGAGCTGCTAAGGAGAAGATTTCTCATGTTTAGATTAGTTTTGGTAACTGAAGTGAACATAGGTAGATAATTAATGGATTTGCCATTACTGAGACTCCCATGCTGTTTGAAAGTTTTGCCTGACAGTAATATCAGACATGCAAAACATGTATAAGATGGCACCGAATACTATTTTGCAATTGCAAGTTTATAAGTTGCAACCATATTTGTGCAGAAGAGATTCTTTGGTACCCTACCAAAACTTGGTTATCTATTCAGTAGATTGTCAGGAAGGAAGAGCATAGGCATTTAACAACTTCACTAAGTACATAGGCTACAGCCACACATATACCATGTCATTAATCAATGTCGAATTGCTCTAATGAAGTTGGTTGAATTGAATGCCTTCCCTTCAAAATGTGATCCCTATCAATTTCTTTAAAATGTTGTGTCTAATAATTCTAATTAACTCATCTCTTTCCCTTATCTATTCATCGCCTTGGCTAATAATGTCAGATATTTTTAGGTTAGAGAAGGAATGTTTTTTAATTATCTTTAGGCTCTATAGAACTATCTTTTAGTTAATTATCTTCTGATTCTCCCTGACTCATCCATGGTCATCCCACACTATGGTCTCATACTAACATGGATTTTATTGTCTGACCTGTTGTTTTTCTGAGTCTCCCATGTGTGAGACACAATGAGGTTATATTAATCATTTATTTGTAAGTGAACCAGGTCACCTTTCACGTCAGCTCTCCTAACATGTCAATTTTTAACACATTGAGTACAAAATAGCCCAAAGAAATCACTTCCACCTAGGTAAAGACCTGAAAGCAAATCTTTTTTAGAAACTTAGTAAGAACAAAAATGATTTTCATTTGAGTTTAGTCCTAACCAAATCAGTGGGACCGTGGTCATCATCAAATGCTGTAGAATGTGAGGACAATTCAAGGTTGTACTTGTAAGAAGTGAGAGCCCAGAGTTGAAGTTTTGGAGCCAGACCAACTTCAGTTTAAATTCCACCTTTACCACTTGCTCACTATGAGCCTTAGGCGTGTTTTGAACTTCACCTATCCTAGGTTTCTGTATTAGTAAGAGAGTTCAAATTACCTACTTTTCAGGATTGTTGGGAGGATTAACAGTAAGATACAAAAACAGCAAGTGCTTAGCACAGTGTCTTTTAGTGTGTAAACACTCATTAAATGGTGACTACTATTACTGTTGTTATCATGAATCTATTATAAAGCAGACTGTGGATAAGGAGCCCAAGTTCTGTTCTTGGCTGCACCACTAATGAGGCAAAGACATTGTTCCCTTGCAGAAACCTTGTGTGTAAAATGAGGAGATCTGCTGAGTGATGGGCTAATGGGTTGCACCACTCTCCTCTTCAACATCCACGGCAGGCATCAATAATCTGTCACAGCATTCTTTCCTAATGAACAAACACATAGATCTAAAATCATTCTACATACCGGGTTCCAAATGACTTCTATTGCTCAATTAAATTTGGCAAATGAAATGAAGCTTGTTTGCCTTCCCTGAATTAAATGGTCTCAGATGTACCTTTCAGTGCTAATATTCTATGGCTCCGTAGAAGAAGTGCTCTCTGATAGTGCTTGAAATTCAACTAGGAGGGGAGATGAAAAGTTCCAGATTTGGCGAGTGACTTCCCATATAATGAGATAATATAGTAATATTATAACAATAATATTATAATATAATATAATGATTTAACTTTATGTGATGCAGTAAGATCCACCCAGATTTATGCTTGTTTCTTCTGCTGTGTTTTAGCTTTGTGACCTTTGGCAAGTCAATTAACCTCTCTGAGCCCCAGTTTCCTCATTTGTAAAAGTGGACATAAGATGTTTACATAACAGATGTTAACATTGGGGAAAACTGAGCAAAGGACACACAGAAATTCTCTGTACTATCTTTGCAATTGTTCTGTATATCCAAAATCATTACAAAAATTAAAAGTTTATTTTTGAAAAATGGGCAGGAAGGAAACCGCCTGAGGAATTGTGGAGAGTAAATGAAATAGGGTGTGAGAAAGTACCTAGCTTGGTTCCTTTCTTTTCCTCTTCCAAGGCAGGTCCCTTCACCTACACATTCAAACCTGTAGAACACCTGAAGAATCAGGAGGTATGTTTTCTGGATTGTGATGCCAGCAGGTTCACCTGCCTGGCAGCATTGCCATTGAGAGCCTTACTGCCAAGCTGTCGCCCTGCAGGCGAGGTTGCTTTTACACGGACTAGGAGCCAATGAATGTATTACACCTTGCCAGAAAGCAAAATAGTCTGCCTATCTTCGTTGGATTCTGCCTATACATGGTGGTGATGGGGGCAGGTGAAGCATTCAGGGGAAATGAAAGAAGAGAACTGTGGTAGAATCTGGATGGTGAGACTTACAGGTAGATAATCAAGGAAATAGGTTTATGCTCCACTCCACTCTCTCATGCCTAAAGCTCTTCTTGTCAGCTTTAGAATTATACCTTTGGGCGAAAGCATTGTTTCCAGATAGATCATGATAGATTCGGTGGGGATGGGTGGGAAGAGATCTGTGCTGTCTCAAAGCCTGTCTTCCCCCCACATCTATTTTTTTTTCATTTCCTTTCTCTGCTGTCTGTTGTAGGAGAAAAGGGGGGTGGGGCAGATTGAACATTGAAGGTTCCCCCCCCTTGCCCCCCACCTCTCCTGGTTTGGGTCAATTGGAAGGCAATGACAGGACATTATAGAAAACAAGAAAAGAAGGGCGTGGGTTATGGCTCAGTGGTAGCGTGCTCACCTACCATGCGTGAGGCACTGGGTTCAATCCTCAGCACCACATAAAAATCAAATGAAGATATTCTGTCCACCTACAACTAAAAAATAAATATTTTTTAAAAAATTTTTAAATAAAGAAAACAAGAAAAGAGAAACCAGGTGTTTCTCCCCTTCTCTCTCTGCCTCTTGTGTTGGCCCTAGCAGTAACTGTGTCTCTTTTGTGGCTCTGGCACTACTGACCAGGTTACTGCAGCCCAAGTTTCCACCAAATGGCCCAGCCCAGAGTTTCTACTGTAGCAGCAGTAGCAGCTCCTTGTTGTGACAAATCTCCAGGTTGCTTCATTGTCCTCCTCTTGGCATGGAAGCTCTGTCATTCCTTGTGAAACCAAGTCCCTACATTGAATTCCTTCTCCCTTAAATTCTGTTTGATTCTGTTTTTTTTCTTTTTGATTCTGTTTTGTTTTTGATTTTTTATTCTGTTTCCTGAGTTGGGCTCAGACTGATCAGACCTCTATTAGCCAACAGCTAGGATTCTTTCTTTCCACCAGCTAGTTTCCATTTGGGGATGCAAGGCTCTGAGCATTACCTGGAAAATTTGGGTGGGCGATCAGTGATTTGGAGATCTGTACAACTAGACATGGAGGTCACGCTCAGGAGAGCCCAGCCCCTAAGAACCCTTTGAAATGGTAATGGAGCAAGAACAGAAAAGCAGCTAAGCTAGTCCTGCTGCTTCTTGTGTTTGCCCTTGCCTGACCTGTGAGTACTCTGGGAGCCTTCTACCTTGAAAGAGAACAAGTCTAAGGTTAGAAAGAGGTGAGAGATGAGGTTCCTAGGGTCAGCTCCAGGAACAAGGAAAGAAGAAGAGAAAAGCTCAGTATGTCATTGGCCTGCCTGTATATAGCAGCTGCAATCCAGTTAGATGGAGGTAAACAAACATAGAAGTCCAAGTGATCCCATCAATCAGTCTGTCCTAATGGACCATTATCAGACTGTCCTAGGGAAAGGATTTGCTTGAGGCTAAGTGGCAGTGACTTCAACAGCAACAGAAACCATGCAGTACCATCCCCAGGACAGGAGTCCCTTCACTTAATTTCCTTGCAAATTGTGTTTGGGGCTGTATAGACCCAGCCATGGTACTTGAGTCCCATTCATCAGCCACTAATTGACTGTATGACCTTGTGCAAGGCACTTAATAGCTCTGTGTCTCCCATTCTCTTTGTAAAGCAGAGAGAGGAGAGTCTGGCCCCCTGCTTACCTAAAAGGGCACATTGTGAGCACCCAGTGTACATCAAATTGCAATTCTTGCTCTGCAGAGATACAACACAGATGTTCAAGGAATGCTTCCTACTGGGGGCAGGGGAAAACAGCAGCATGGAGGGACTACAGTGTGGTGCTCGAAAGCATGGTTTTAAAGAAATTACTGATAGTTTCATCAGGGATGATAATAATATTGTTATTATATACAATAATATCCTTAATTGTTTTGATGTGAATACTGAGCATGTAGAGGTAAATGATATGATGCCTGTGATTTCTTTCAGAATGCTCAGGCAAAACATAAAAGAAAATGAAAGAGAAATAGATAAAGATAGAAAAATCTTGATAGCTGTTGAATATGGGTGATGGGTGCACCAGGTTTCATTATAATATTCTATAAACTTCTGTATGTGTTTGAATTTTTCATAATACATTATTAAAGCATACATTTTAGAGTCAGATATGGGTTTGAAACCATTCATTCAGACACTAAACATGTATGACTAAGAGTTAATACTAGGCCCAGCACTTTGATTCAGTGCTGGTGGGTAGAGGGGGCACCAAACAGACCAGATCAGGATTCCTAAGTATAAGAAAAACATTTAGATATTCTATGGCCAGAAAATGACAAGTATCCACTTCACTTCTCTTATGTTCTTTCCATAGTACTTTTTTTTCTGTTTGAAAGGCCAAAATGTTCTTTGATAAGTTCTTCCATAGATCCTGGATGTAGGAGACACTCCTACCTAAGTACTCTGAGACTCTCTTTTTAAGACCTTTACCACAGCAGGGCATGATGGTGCATGCCTGTAAACCCAGTGACTCTGGCAGCTGAGGCAGGAGGATCACAAGTTCAAAGCCAGCCTCAGCAACTTAGCAAGACCCTACAGCAACTTAGTAAGACCATGTCTCTAAATAAAATACTAAAAAGGCCTGAGAATGCACCTCAGTGGTTAAGTACCCCTGGGTTCAATCCTCAGTTCCAAAAAAACCAAAAAAATCTACTGCAGTAGCCAGTAGTTAAGAAGGCCAGAAGCTCTCCACAGGGAGGAACCATTGAAATCCATACAGACTGCATTCCTAGAGCAATTCCCCTAGGCCCATCCAATCCTCTTTACCAGGAGATTGCAGGACCTCCTTAGGTCAAAAGCAAAGTGTCCTCTGCCTCCCTCAACCTGTCTTTCTCTCTCAAACCTACATGGGATTGTGCAGTTGAAACAAGGTGGTAAAAGAGACCATCTCAGAAGTTAAACCTGTATTCGAATCCTTGTTCTACCACTTACTGTGACTTTGAGCAAGTCACCTCTATACTCTGGGCTTCCCTGTCCTTTTCTGTAAAAGTGTGAGCAAATACACTTGCTTCACAAGGTTTTGTGTGGATTGATGAGAAAATGTAGGTAAAGTACTTAGCACAGTGCCAGGTACAAGATATGCCCTTCAAAAATCGGCACTGCTATTAGTGAGGGAGAGGAGTGGAAACGGTTCATTTTCCATCCTGGTAAAAAGAGTAAAAGGACACAAATTGAGATCTCTTGCAGTCACAGCTTGGTGATCCAGATCACAAAGTACTCTTAACAAGGGCCCTGAGGCAAAACACCTGTTTCACCTCACTAGGCTAGAGATACTACAAAGATGGAGATCCTCTGGTGTGGGGGCACCCTAGAAATTTAGAAAAATCCAAGAAGAAAAGCCAGGGCTGAGTCCATGCCAAAGTTTTCCAGCTGATTCCAACAAAGTAGCCCCTGCAGCAACCCACACCCATTCCTCACCTTCCATGCCAAATGTTTTTCCACATTGTGACAGTTACCAAGAAGTAGCCCTTGAACTAAGCAGATTTTTTTCAACCCTGCAACTGTTCTTGATGGAGAAGCCCCACCTAATAGTTCAAGATCTGGAAGTACTGGCACGCAACATAGCCCCTTAACTGCTCCACATGTGCTGAGTGGACATATAGAGGTATGGCCTGCTCTCCCTGGAGGACAAATAAAATGTCAAAGAAACAACCCTGGTGTCACAGTTTGCAGATTCCATTTTCCAGTTGAAGAGACAGAAGCACGGAAAGGTTAAGTGGGTCATTCACCATGATCTGATGCATGAGGGAGGGCTGGCAAGGGGCTGGGCCTTCTATTCCTCTAGCCAGCCTTCTTGCCCTTTGCTTTAAGATATCTCTGGGTATAGCTTTGTGCCAAGGCAGTTCTTGGCACAGGGCAGGTCAAGGGGATAATGGGGAGACAAGAAGAATGATTCCTAGAAGAATCCCCTTTTCAAAAGCAATGTGACTTGGCCATAGTATTAAATGAGGAGAGAAAAACTTAGAAGCATGGAAGGAGTGATAATAAGTCAAAAAGCATGGGTCTTGGGAATAAGGGGAAGGGGCTTGCAGCCTGGTTTCTGTTCTTCCTAGCTGTGTTATCTTGGATTTACTCACTTGTAAAACAGAGATAAGGAATAATAGTATCTGCCTCATGTGGTTGTTGTATGGATCAAGGAGGAAGATAAAGCATCTTGCACATAGCAATTGCTCAATAATTATAATGATCTGTGGGTGCTTGTTCTATGTCAGGCACAAGGATATGCACGTTACCTGCCTTCATTCATTTATTCCTTGTAAAACTATGAGGTAAGCACTGTCATTAGCTCCATGCATAGATAAGAAAAGTGAGGCTCATGGAATCAACTGATCCAAGATGGCCTAACAAATCAGAGATCATTCCAGTATTTGAACACAGGCACTTGGACTTCACATCTAGACCACTTAAGTTCTCTGCTGCTTCCCTGTTTTCATGGGAGATGTGGTCTCCGTTGGGAGGCAGGACCAGGAACCAAGGGGCAATGTGAAAATGGTACAAAGTTATCTGAATTAATACAAAGAAAAAGAAAAAAAATTCCTGTCCAGATCTTGAAACACTGTTTTGCTTTTTGTCTCCATATTCAACATTGTATCCCAAGATCAAGTGAGAATAAAGAAAAGCACAATTGTATTATATAAAAAAAATGTTATCTGAATCCAGGAAGCAAGGTTCTTCTGAGCACACACCCCCATAAATAAATTTTAGAGGGGAGGCCAAACCCAGGCCTTGAAATCCATTGTAACTCTCTAGCCATATGCTTCCCAATGTGCTTACAAGCCCCCAACCCCAGCTCACTCACATATCCCCATACTATCAGCTCTCTTTATTGATGCTTCCTTAGTGCTGCCTGGTATTTTTTAAATTCATGGAACACATTGAAAAGTATATTTTAAGACCCAAAGGCCCTTACTGCCCCAGGCCCCTCCCAGCCCCTATGAGGGCTAAAGTGACCAATATTTTAGTACCTCAGCTGAGTCACTGTGCTGTAAACCATGGATACTCTCTATATATTCCAGGCCCAATTATCTGACTATAAATTTTCAAACCAATGCAGACTCAAAATATAGCATGAGCTCTTATGAAAGGATTAATGTAAATGTTTATCTCCTTAAAAATTTGTAGCAGAAAGTTGAACTCTTAAATCTTTTCCTACTTTTGGGTTTTGGACCCATTTCCTTCCACATGCATTTGAAGCAGATAGATGAATAATTGCCTGTTCTTTAATGTATCACTGTAATTTTTAGACATGTTCTTTTAAATATCTAATCAATATGAATTCATTTGTCATTCTTTCCTACAAGCATGGATCATAATAAACTCATCCGTGAGTCATGAGAATATAAAATATACTTTCATGGGCATTTTATTTTATTTCAATATTATTGGTCTTTATAAATGAAACATTATCTGTTTTCTCTTCTGAACAAAGAGTTGATTGGTAACTGCTCATCAGAGGAAAAGCATAATAGCTTTCATATTTTTTTCAGTCTTTGACAAAATCATGGCTAAAAATTAGCTATGTCTGCAAGATGACAAAACATCTGGATGAATAAAAAAGGGTGAGATGATATTGTTCAATGACTAGGCTATTGGTCCAATTACTACTTGCCAACATCTGAGTGATGTGATAGGGTTGACAGTATTTCCTTTTCATGCACATGTTATAGCTTTGGTTTATAGATAGCTTCTCAACTAAAGGCAAATTGGATACCTCTTTTATGAGGGAATATATGGAAGCAACCAGACATTGAAAGTGCAAGGGATAAGACCAAGGGAAAATTATGACAGAAGACATTCTCCAAAATAGTTCTGCCATTTCATGGAGTTGAAGCCTGAGCAAAGGCCACAGACAGGAGTTTGCAAGATTTGTACATTAAAAGCACTGAAAGGTTGCAACAATGATGTAGAAAATCGTGGTTACTATAAAAAACAGAGAAAAGAGAAAGCATCAATAGTGTAGCACTTATCAGAAAATTGTTCAGTCTAGGTCAGTGCTTATTAATCTATGCTCAATGTAGACTGATGTGGTATGCCTGAACATGATGGGTGGGGAGACAAAGACTTGCCCACACATTCAGCACTCCAGTGTCCATGTGACAATCACATGCTCTCTTAACACACTATTCAATTGTAACTCTGAATCAAGTGAGTGGACAGTCATAGCCTTGGTATAAATGTGGAGAAAACCAAACAAGGGGATTTCATTCTATGAAAGTAAATCCCCAGAAAAGCTCAATAGACACACTGAAAAGCATCCCAGAAGAACAGAGTTTTCAGCACATCTTTAAAAACTGCAGATCAATAGAAAATAACACAAAATCATAGAAGGAAGGAAATAGAAAGGGCTTCAAAATGATTGTCTCTATTCCTAGTCCTGGAATAAACCATGATCCCTTTGAAGTTGAGTCTACCCTGAATAGCCATTGTTCCAGTTGACAAAAAGTGGGGTATAGACAGTAGCAACCAGCTGCTCTTCACTACTGAGGTTAGCTAGAGTGTAAATAACTTTCAACAGTCACAAGAAAGAGGGCAATACTACAAGAGGGGTTTACAAGGGAGACTCAAGAAGCTTCTTTCTTGAAAGCCCTTATGGGAAAAACCAATTTCAACTTCTTGATAAAGTCATTCGACTAGATTAATCAGCTGCTTGGCTGGGGTGACCAAAGAATTGAGTCAATACATCTCAAGCCCTCCTGAAGCTAGACATGATCTAAAAACTCAACAGAGTTATTTTTATTTGGCTCTATGATAGCAAGTGTGACTTCTATTTAGCCCTGTGCTTTTTGGGTCTACAGTACTGGGGACCCCCCGAGACCCCGTGAGCATGTTTGGTTCACATAGATTCCAGATATGCCTGAGGTCTGATTTCAAGATAAAAGATTAAAAAGCTACTTCTGAGTTACTGCTTCTAAATACTTTGATTGAGGGTTGGAGTTGTGGCTCATTGATAGAGTGCTCATCTCACACATATGAAGCACTGAGTTCAATCCTCAGCACCACATACAAATAAATAAAATAAAGGTATTGTGTCCATCTACAACTAAAACACATTTAAAAAAACCAAAAAAATACTTTGGTTGAAAGCAGTGCTGATGTTCTCATGGTCATTCTTCTCTGTAATCAAATAGGTAATCAGAGTTATTAGAATACAAATAGCCCCCAACCTAGGATGGTTCAATTTTTCTACTTTACAATGGTGAAAAGCAGTATGAATTCAATAGAAACCATACTTTGGATTTTGAAGTTTGATCTTTTCTGGAATTAGTAAAATGTACTAAGACACTCTCTGATGATGCTGGGCAGTGGCAGGGAGGCACAGTATACTGTGTTGCTAAGCTATGGTGTTCAGTAGGTTGTATGTATTCAAAGTATTTTCAACTTATGTTTTCCTCTAATGATGGGTTTAATGAGACATAACCTCATCGTAAGTTGAGGAACATCTGTATTTTTGTGCCTTGTAAGGATTCAGCACGTGTTCATTGGATCTTAAATCCCATTAGATTCTTTTCAAATAATTGTTTAATGCAAACATGTATTTTATCTATATATCAATGTGGATATTTTGCACCACCCTGATGTACACAACTTACAATGTTTCTCCATTAGTTCAAGTTTGTATTTTGTTCAAGTGGGAATAAAAGCAAGCAACTAATGATTAATTGGGGGCACAAACACACTTCCAATACTCTATGGTAAACAAACAAGCTGACTCAGTGTCTTGGGGAAACAAAATTTTCTCTGAGAGCCAGGAATCAAGTAAACACAGGATGTGTCTGTGCTTCTCAGCTTGTTCTTTCCAGTTGGAACCATGGTCTACAATGACCTGACTTTCTTTTTTCCTTCCTTCCTCCCTCTCTTCCTCCTCCTTTTCCCTTTCTTCCCAAACTCTCAACATAAGGCTCAATACCTTTCTGAGTTTGAAGATTGGACACCCCTGAGGACATGCTATGTTCTAGATTTTAAAAAATGTGCTGCATGAGACTTTGTTTTCCCTTTTTGGCTAAGGCTACTGGATGCCGCCACTTGTTAAGGAATGATTAATTTCAGTCACACTCATCTTCATGGGAGCAAGTTAACTTGCAACAGACCTAAGTAGCAGAATGTCCACTGTAACAATCAGTCTCACCCATTGATAAAATATTTTGGCATTCTGGACATAAACCAATGTTTTCCCAAACTATGTTCTACAGAAAACTTGCCAGAGGTTAATAAGGAATCCTTAGTTAATTTAGCTTGAATAGTCTGCATAAATAAATAAAATACAGCATATTCTTTCTTTCCTTGGAGATATGTAATGCATTAGTAGCATTTTTGAAGGCTCTGAGAAGTCTCTCAGTAAAGAATTCTGTTCAATTTTATTTAACTCAAAATATTCCAACTTTTTGGGAGGCTGAGACAGGAGAATCACAAGTTCAAAGCCAGACTCAGCAATAGCGAAGTGCTAAGCAACACAGTGAGACCCTGTCTCTAAATAAAACACAAAAAATAGGGCTGGGGATGTGGCTTAGTGGCCAAGTGCCCCTGAGTCCAATCCCTGGTATATATTCCAACTTCTTTAACTATGGGTGCTTTTTTATCCCATTGAATAACTAACTATTAACATCTTATAGCATTCCACAGTGCATAATTTGAGAAATACTAGTCAAATGAACCAGGAAAACTGTATTTACTGTGCTTTGGACACTGCTTATGGAGATATTATCCCCTAACACTGAAATCCACCTCTTCTGGTTTTCTGGCGAGTCCATACTGTTCCCAATGTATATACCACATGCTTTCCCCACGCCATTTTCAATTTCAGTTGTTAGCAGTTTCTCAGATTTCTCTAATTAGCTGCTCTTGTTAATCTAAGGTAATTGTTCTTAAAGTGTAGCCCCTGAACCAGTAGCATCAGTATCACCTCAGAACTTGTTAAAAATGCAAATTATTACACCCCACTCACTTTAGGCCTATTGAATCGGAAATTCTGGGGTGTGATATAGCATTCTGTGTTTTAGCAAGCCATCTAGTAGGTCTGATATACCCTCAGATTTAAAAATAACTGATCTTCTAAGGCAAAGGTTTAATCACTTTCCATAAAATTGTTATTATTTCATCTCTTATCACTCAAAACCTCCAAGAAAATGTAAGGTACACCAGGCAGGGTGGCCTATGTCTAATCCCAGTGACTCAGGAGGCTGAGGCAGGAGGATCTCAAGTTCAAAGCCAGCCTCAGCAACTTAGCAAGACCTTGTCTCAAAATAAAAAATAAAAAGTGTTGGGATGTGACCCAGTGGATAAGCAGCCCTGGGTTCAATCCTTGGTACCAAAAAAGAAAAATACCTTTGGCAAACAAATCACTCATTTTTTCTTTCAATGGATTTAATTTGGTATGAAAAGCTTTATATGAAATTTGTAAAGATGATTATCCTTTAAGCAGTCCATGTACTTCAAGAAGCTTGTCCAACCAAGTCACACAAAGCTAAAATTTCTTAAAGGTACCAGACATATTTGTCTCTGAACAATAAACACATTTTAGCTTGGGTGTTTGAAATATTACACCATGAACCTTTCATCCCTCACAATCCCATACCTCAACAAGCCAACAAATAATCTCCTGAGTACCAATTCAATGCAAAGTTCTATGCTCTGAGCAATGGGCTTGTATAGAAGAACATGATGTAGGCACCTCTGCACTCTGGGATGTTATAGTATCATTTGAGAAAGAATAATCCTATGAAAAACTGTGCAAAAGCACTAGCAGTGGTTAGAAAGTGCTAGAAGAATGCTACTAAGCAGTATGCATCTATACTAGAAAGGCATATTGTGCAAGAATACAGAGGAGTTGAGAAGAAGAAAACATGGGTTTTAGTTAAAATATTCAATAGTCCTGTGATCTTGGGCAAGTCGCAACCTCTATGGGTTTTAGTTGATATTTTGTAAATTAAGGGTAATAATACCATACATACCCAAAGGTGGGAAATGGAAACAGA
Organism: Xerus rutilus; assembly: GCA_028644305.1. Lineage (NCBI taxonomy): Eukaryota > Metazoa > Chordata > Mammalia > Rodentia > Sciuridae > Xerus > Xerus rutilus. The sequence goes on from CM053417.1 coordinate 36,641,298, forward strand.
TGCACTCTTGAGATACCTTTCAGTTTAAGATGTATGATTCTGCAAAGTCTCAAATTGATAATTTCTGCAGGTAAATGCAGGAGTGAAATCGACCATGATCCTAGAGAGTTCATGCTCCACCCCAGAGTTACCAGGTCTTCTGATATTTTTAGAGAAACTGGAAATAAATACTTCATGTGAAATTTACCTATTAAAGTTTTGCACCTAATTATATATATTTTTAATTGGGCCAAGCTAAATGTGTCTGTGAGCCAGATGTGGCTTGTTACATTGCTAATTGGTAACTTCTGGAGTAGACACAGGCCACATAAGTCTTCATAGGAAAGGCAGGACTATGGGGATTTCTGCAGAGGATGAAATGAAATGATGGTATCAATTTAATCATTAAGAAACCTCACCTCAAACAGAGTCAATATTGTTTTTTTCTCACCAAGCCTTTGTTTAGTATTACATAGGCATGGCTGCAGTCAATTATAGACTGCTTAGATCCCTCCTTAAAGCTCTCCCTGACCACCCCAGCCCCAAGTGCTCTCTCCCTCCTTTGAGTTCCCATAGCAATTATTTTCTGTGCAATTCATTTGGCAATTAATCACACAGTTCCTTGTGTCATCTTTTCTATTGTGGTCTTGAACAGCTATATAAACATGTTTTAATTATTTAAGTTTCCACATGTTTGCATCTTCTCTTCCCTCTGAGTTGGTAAGCTCTTTGAGGACAGAAGCCAGATCTTATTCCTCACCATGCCTGGCACAGAGTAGAAGCTTGATCTGTTTTGGATTTAATTTCAAAGGATAGCAATAGAGCAGGGTAGTGTACCTAAGGCTCTCTTCTGACTGATTTTAGATCTCATCCTTTCCAATACAGTCTGTTCTTATTACCACATGTAAACTTGTAAATTTCTATTTAATAATAACAGCTTTAAGAAAGTGAAAAGACAGCACACAAAATGATCAAAAATATTCACATACATATATCTGACAAAGGACTTGTGTCCAGAATATATAAAGAATTGTCACAATCTAATAATAAAAAGATAGATAACTCAATCTAAACATCAGCAAACAATTTGAGTAGACATTTCTGCAAAGAAGACATGAGAATAGATAATAAGCACATGTAAAATATGCCCAACCTCCCCAGCCATCATGGGAATATGGCCCAAAAAACTATGATGAGATACTACTTCACATACTATGAGGTGTCTGTAAGAAATACAATAATAAAATAAAATAGCAAATATTGGTGAAGATGTGAAGAAACTGGAAACTTCATTCTCACTACTGGCAGGAACTTAAAATGCCACTTCTCTTTGGAAAATGGTTTGGTAGTTCTTAAAACCATTAATCACAGCATTACCATATGATCCAGAAATTCCACTTCTGGGTATACACCCTAGAAAATTGAAAACATATCTTCACACAAAAACTTGTAAATGAATGTTCATAGCAGCATTATTCATTATAGCCAAAAATGAAAACAATCCAAATGTCAATCAACTTGTGAATGGATAAACAAAATGTGATATGTCCACACAGTGACCTATCATTCAGCTGTAAAAAGGAAGTTCTAAGACATTCTACACCATGGATGAACCTTAAAAATGTTATGATAAGTGAGAGATGCTAGTCACAAGAGACCACCTATTGTGTAAGCCCATTTATATGAAAAGTCCAGAAGAAGCAACTCTATAGAGATTGACAGTAGATTAGTAGATTGCCTGGGGCTGGCAAGGTATGGAGGGATTGCAAGGATGGAAGTGGACACCAGTGAGTACAGGGTGCCTTTTTGGAGTAATGAAGATGTTCTAAAATAATGTTGTATTTGTGGTTGCCCAAATCTATAACTATGTTAAAAGGTACTTAACTGTAGACTTCAAATGGATGAATTTTTTATGGTTTATGATATGTAAATGAGGTCTTAATAAAGTCAGTAAAAACATCAATAGTTTATATTCATACAGCACCTAGTATGTATTACCTACTCTTCTAAGTGTTTTATATGTATTGATTCATTTAATCTTTATGAAAACTCTGAGAGGTAGATACTTTCATTGTCCCTTTTTGACAAATGGAGAAATGGAGGTACATAAATGTTAATGATTTACCCAAAGTCTTAGTGCTAGTAAGAGCTGGAACTAGATTTCCTCTAGTTCCCTGTCCTCTGGGTCTGGAGTGTATGGTCTTTGTCACAGTTCTATAATGAACCTAAGTAGTCAACACTTATCATTTCTCTGTTGTTCTGCTGGAGCCATAATCCAGAGGCTTTACCTGTGTTTTCTCTACATAGACCTGGAGTGAACAGAATGTGAATACAGGGAAAATTGATTAGCAAAGAAAAAGGAAGAGGCTACAGGAGAAGCAAGAGGAGCAGCTACATAGACACTCTGGCTCTGTAGTAATTGTGCAACTCTTTTTTCTGCCCATTGCAAGAAGAGTATGTATCTTCCTTATTATAACAGGTACTGCATCCAATGAGTGTGGCTGAGGTGGGGACAATTCTTACAGAAAGACTCTGACAATAACTCATGTGGCCATGTCATTTGCCTTCTGGAACATGGGGCCCTGCCTCAGTGACCCATGAAGCAGAATGAAGATGATTCTCATTTTCCTCCGGATTCCTAGGAGTCAATGGAGATATCTGCCTAGATCCCCTTGACTTCCAGGTTTCTTAAAGTAACTGAGTTCATTCAATTGCAAATATTTATTAAGTAAGCTATGTTAAGTTGATCAAAACAACCTTTCATTGAGTACTTATCCTATGCTAGCCTTTACATGCTGACTTACTTAATTCTCAAAGCATCCCTAAGAGGTAGGTACTATTATTATTATCCTAATTTTAAATATGAAGAAAACAAGGCTTAGGGAGATTGAGCTCATACAATAATTAAGAACAGAGTGAAGATTCAAACCCAAATCTCTCAGACACCAGCATTTTTTCAACTATAATATACTGTCTCTAACACATGAGCCCACACTTACACAAGGCACTGTAGAGGAGATGGTAATACATGTTTTCTGTCCTCAAAATACTTATAAACGGGGTTAAGATGGTGGCTCAGTGGTGGAGCGCTTACCTAGTGTGTGTTAGGCACTGGGTTCAATCCTCAGTGTCACATATAAATAAATAAAAGAACGATCCATTGACAACTAAAAATATTTTTTAAAAATACCTATAAACTAGCTGGGGAGATAAGATATAAATATAGTAAAAGTTAAATAGTCTCATTTACTCAGGAGACTGAGGCAGGAGGATCTCAAGTTCAAAGCCAGCCTCAGCAACTTAGAGAGGCCCTAAGCAATTCAGCAAGACCCTGTCTCTAAATAAAAAAATAAAAAAGGGCTGGGGATATGGCTCAGTGGTTAAGCACCTCTGAATTCAAATCCCAGTACAAAAAAAATTAAACAGTGCTATAATAAAACAACAATAATATAATAATAAAGCATATATGTATAATGGAAGAAAAGATGATGTCCAATGTTTATTAACATTTACAATATGACAGGCTCTGTTCTAAAGGCTTTACAAGTATTATCTCATTTACCTATACAATAGGTGAAGAAACTAAAGCAAAGAGAGGTAGCATATTTGACTCAACATCATATAGCTTTTCAGTGGCAGGGTCAGAACTCAAACCCGTGCAGTCCAATTCAAAAGCGCATCCTTTTGGTTATTGCCATAGAAAGTATGGTATTATACAATAAGAGTAGGAGAAACAAATGTTATAGGAGCCCAATGGAGGATGCCATTAATTCTATTTGAGGGGTAGTTTGGAAAGAGTTCTCATGGGAAGCAATAGTTGTGTAGAGTCTTAAAGAAAGATAGGAATTGCTGGGTGTGGTGGCACACGCCTGTACTTTCAGTGGCACGGGAGGCTGAGGTAGGAGGATCAAAAGTTCAAAGCCAGCCTCAGCAACAGCAAAGTATTAAGCAATTCAGTGAGACCATGTCTCTACATAAAACACAAAACAGGGGGCTGGGATTGTAGCTCAGTGGTCAAGTAATTGCCTTGGATGTGTGAGGCACTGGGTTTGAACCTCAGCACCACATAAAAATAAATAAATAAAATTAAGATATTGTGTCCATCTACAATTGAAAAAAATTTTTTAAAAACACAAAATAGGGCTGGGGATGTGGCTCAGTGGCCGAGTGTCCCTGAGTTCAATCCTCAGTACCCAAAGAAAATAAAAATAAATTTTTCAGCAAAAGAAAGATAGGAATTTATTGGCAAGATAAGAAGAGTCATGGTGTTCTAAACAGAGGGAACAGCATGTACATGAATTTCTGCAAAAGCCTCGTTTATCTGAGGAATGTTGAAACGTTCAGCATGACTGGAGTCGAGGGTATGTCAGAATTATGATGGGTGTGGAGAAGAAGCGAAAGTGCAAGATGAGACTAGTATAGTAGGCTGGGTAATCAGAAAGTGAACAGCCTTATGTACAGTAGAACAATTAATAAAGATGAGCTCTAATATGCTGTCTTCTACAAGATTCCACCTTTTTAAATTGATCCCTGGTTTTGAAAAAAGGTTCCTTTCCTTTCTCCAAGCTTAGAAAGTTAGTTTTGCTAAGCAAGTTTTGCTTTTAGGGGGAGTGGGGTTTGTAGGATGTATTCTTTGGTTTTTGTTTATTTGTACTATTTTGCAAGCTGAGGATTGAACCCCACACTTGTTAGGCAAACACCCTACCACTGAGCTACATTGCCCTAGGATGTACTCTTTGGAAAGGAGATGGGCCATGGTGGGAATGAAGACTGTAATGCAGAAACCTCCTCAGAGGAAGACCCTCATATATTCAATCGAAGGGACAGATAATCTTCTGTTAGGTTGGGTGCAAAAATAAGTTACACAACACCCACCCACATTCTATGTACACATACCTTGGGGAGAGGGATGGTTCTGAGATCAGTAGAAAGAAGCTGTTTGACTTATCTCCAGAGCTTCTCATCCCAGATATAGCTCCTATTTCATCTGGTAAGCCATGGGTCTGGAAATTCCTACAGATATAACTCCTACTTCATCTGGTAAGCTATGGGTCTGGAAATTCCTACAATTCCTTTGCCACTGAGTTGTGCAAAACTAAGGGAGTTCCACCAATTCCTATATGCAGTGGGCTACCAGAGAAGGTTTATAAGCAAGGGAGTACTTGGAGGCTCAGATGGAGGCCCTGAACTAGTAAGGAAGGATATGGAATTTCATTAACACAGCCAGTGGGAGTACAGGGAAGTGCCTTGCTTGATTCAGGAGACCTTTCCGGCATAGATTCATAGAAACTTAGTGACAAATGGAATACAGAGGAAGGAAGAGAGAGAGAAGTAGAGAGATCTCTGTGAGATAACCAACTATTTTGCCAAATGAATTCCCAATAGGAGGTTTGTTTACAACCCTTGTCTGTTTTTGGTGTGGCCTTCTAATGCCATTGAACTTGCTTTGATTGTCTGACTGGATTGATACATCAAAACCAGCTATGTCATACGCTATCTTCCTGTTTTCTCTGTTTTTTTGCTCATTTAATCTAACCCTCAATCCCATGAATCTCTCCTGCTTCCTTTTTAGTTTTCCTCATGCTTTTGTAAAAAAGGGAATTGGAAATTCTGAAAGTGTCATTTCCACAACCTTCAAACTTGTCTCCCAGATCCTGGTGGCCTTTGCTTGTTATTGATGGTGGTGTTTTGGTTGCTGGTTGTGATTTTCTCCCTTTACAATTGGGACATTGCTTATTCACATTCTGTTCAATAAAGTTTGTCATGACCCCCTGTGCTTTCTTCTCAGACTTGTACATAATTATATTGTGTTTGTGTGTGGTTTGTTTCTTCTCTATTTTTTTCCACATGGCCTTCTGAATTTTCACTGAAGTATTCAAAAACAAAAAATTCTGACCAAAGCAGAGGCTTGAGGTGAATAAAGAATTCTTAGTAAATAATTTTTTAAAAAATATTATCAATAGCAGAGAGTAGTCTTGGATTCAGATCTGAATTGGATTAATTTTCTTAAATTGCACCCCTGATTATACTGTTGTCCTACTTCACAATCATTCATTGTTACCTCAAGCCAATGGAAAGAAGTTCAAATTTCTAAATCTATGTTCCAACACAATTTTGCAGTTTTAACTAGTACTACTTTACTCTGATGTGCTTGCCCATGTATGTACCTTTATTCATACTATCTATTCTGTCATTTTCATCCTGCTTTGTACTCATGTGTTGAAATGCTAACTGCTCCTTCATATCTGGGAGACTTAGTGTTGATAATGCATCAGACCCACCTTTCAAACTCAGACTTACTCTTACTGACTGAGCAATCTTGGGCATGTCATTTCTTCTTGCTAACATTCAGTTTCCTCCTCTGCAAGTGAGGATCATGATAAACTCTCCTCAAAGTTGTAGTGAGAAATTATTATATGACATACATAGAGACATTTACATAGCACCCATTGCATAGTAGATGCTCAATAAACTATTGAATGGATATATTTCAGAAGGTTGCAAACCACCCAAAGGTCATCCATGCATTGCAAATTATAAATTCCTGGATTTTAATTCATAAGAATTGGGAAGTATGTCTTAATGAAAATAATACTTTTTGCTTCCCCACTTATCATTGCTTTCCTCATTCAAGAGTATGTTTATGTGTGCATGTGTGAGTGTGTGTGTGTCTACAAGGAGAGGTGGATATTTGCTTCAGTAATGTTTTTCAGAAGGAGTTAAGAAAATAGGACTTATTTTCAAAATAGGTAAAATCAGATGCTAGGGAAGTAGAGTCATTCTAAGAAAGATCCAGACTGTGCTCAAAGGGGAAATGGACTGTGCACAAAGCCAAGAAGAGTTACAATGTTCTCACATTCTAAAGCCACAACTTGTCATGGAGGCAGAAGTCTCTTGAAATGAAGGCAATAGCCTGACAGAAGACTTCCACGACTTATGATTTAAAGAAGACTAAAAGAACAGCTGAAAGCAGGAACCATTTTCCTTTTTTTCCTGTCCCTCATGGAGGAAGAGTTATTATCAGATGAAAATCATAATCTCACCAAAGCATTTACTAAGAAAGTAGGCCAAGTAAAGGCTCTGCCTAAAAGCTATCATGGAGATGGAAAGCAATCAAGAATGGAACACTGGAGAGCAATTCAAAGGTGCAATGAAAAGGGGACGGGGGTGGTATGATATAGAGTATCATGAAAGAGCAAGCCTGCTGTTAAGAGAAAACCAGGGAGGGGCCTCAAAGCTTCATCTGAGTGGTGAGAAAAATGATGGGAACTGAGAACCAGAGTGAGCAGTGTCCACAGAGAAGGTGTGCTTGCAATTAGGAGAGTTCCATTTTCCACCAAAATGGCAGAGCCAGCATCAGGGGCCTCCACCTGCCACTTTAGTGACTAAGGACCAAATGTGCCTTCCCACAGAATAATTCACAGGAGGGAACTGGGTAGTGATTAGGGCATGCCCAATTGATAACTGATTGGTAGTTGTAGACGTAATCATACCCACCACGGGGTCTCCATAAGTAGTTGTTATTGATGGAAATGGGATTACCTGGGGGAAATATAATTGCTCTAATCGGAACTACTATTCAATTCAGTAAATTTAACATAATATTGAGCCAACTGGTCTGCATCCTTCACTGTGCTAGCCCATCCAGATTCATTCATTCATTTATTGAACACTTGCTGTGTGTCAAGAAGCATTATAGGAAATGGGAATATAGCAGTGACCAAAACTGACAAATTCTCTGCCCTTGTGGAGTTTACATACTAATGAGATCAAAAAAGAAGGTCCACTAACTGCTACAGAACATATTTTCTAGATCAGATGCTATACATAGAGTATCACATTTAACCCTCACAACAACCTATGAGAACAGTTATTATCACCATCTTACAGAAGAGGAAACTAAGGTTCAAACACATTAAAAACCAGACCAAGGGCTGGGGCTGTAGCTCAGTGGTAGAGTGCTTGCCTAATATGTGTAAGGCCCTGGGTTCAATCCTCAGCACCTCAAAAATAAAGAAATAAATAAATACAATAAAGTTGTTGTGAAAAAAAGATTCTTAAAAAAAAAAGAGACCAAGATTATGCAACAACATTACTCAATTTTACTGGCAAAACTGACATTAGAAGCCATCCATGTCTGTCTCATTTACAAGTCCATACATTTCTCTTCTCTCATGTTTTGGCCTTCCACAGATCCATAGGGTCAATTGCATCACTCTCAAGATTTAACTTTAATTTAATTTATTAATTTAGTTGTTTATTTATGTATTTATGCTGGGGGGTTGAACCAAGGGGTGTTTTTCCACTGAGCTATATCCCCAGCACTTTTCATTTTGAAACAGAGTCTCACTAAATTGCTGATGGTCTTTCTAAATTGCCAAAGCTGGCCTCAAATTTGTGCTCCTCCTGCCTCAATCTCCTGAAGTAGTTGGGATTATAAGCAAGTACACCATGCCCAGCTCAAGATTGAACTTTTGGGCTGTCTGCCTAATGGCCATTCATGAATGTCAGGATTACTCAAAGGTCCGTAGGTTCTGAATCAGACTGTGAGGATGCAAAGATAAAAAGATATAGCTCTTGGGGCTGGGATTGTAGCTCAGCGGTAGAGCGCTTGCCTCGCATGCGTGAGGCCCTGGGTTCGATCCTCAGCACCACATATAAAGCAATAAAATAAAGACATTATGTTCATCAACAACTAAAAAAAAATTTAAAAAAAAAGATACAGCTCTTGTCCTTAACTCCTTCAGTAAGCAGGTAGAGAGGCAGTCTAGCCAATACTTCGAAGCCCAGGTGCTAGAGTAAGACTAAGTCACTTCAAATCTCAGATGTGCCTCAGTCTGTTGCTATCTATATAACCTTGAGCACATTACCTACCTAATTTCTCTGTGCCTTAGTTTCCCTGGGGACTATAAGGATTAAGGAAGACAATGATAGCAACCACTTGTGTGCCCAGCACTATTTGAAGCACTTCATATATGTTAGCTCTTCAATGGAGACCAACAGTTCTCAAAGCCTGGTTTAGGAACCCCTGGGGACCTGTGAGGTCAAAACTATTTTCGTAATAACACTGAGACCTGTTTTGCTTGTTTCACTTGCATCTTCTCAAAAGTGTACAGGAGAGTTAACCAGAGGTTGCATGAGGTGTGATATTGATGCAGAAGTAGATATAAGAATCCTGCTATCTTCTGCCAATCCAGATACTAAAGAGATTTGCAAAACTAGAAAGCAATGCTATTCTCACTCTATTGGGGTGGTGTTGAAAATAGTTATTTTTCATTAAATTAAAGTAGCTATTTTTCATTAAAATACATTGTGTATATTAACACATGTACTTGTTTAGGATTATTATTTTAATATATTAATAAATATTTAAGTGTCTCTTTTAATTTCTTTTTATGTGTATATATGGTGCTGTGGATTAAACCCAGGGGTGCTCTACCACTGAGCTACATCCTCAGCATATTTTTTTAAATTTATTTTTTAGTTGTAGGTGGACAGAATATCTTTATTTTATTTTTATGTGGTGCTGAGGATCGAACCCAGTGCCTCATGCGTGCTAGGCAAGCGCGCTACCACTGCGCCATAACCCCAGCCCAGCACATTTTATTTTTTATTTTGAGACAGGTATCACTAAGTTGCTGAGGCTGGCCTTGACCTTATAATCCTCCTGCCTCAGCCTCCTAAATAGCTGGGATTTCAGGCATGCACATTACATCCAGCTTCTATTTTAATTTCTAATAAGGTAAATATTGACAGATTCATGTCTATATATCTTTGAGATCTTCAATAATTTTTAAACATTAAAGATCCTGAGGCCAAAACATCTGAGAACCTGTCACATACCTCATAACTGACAAACATTTATCACAGTGTTTGACACATAGTAAGCACTCAATAAATGTAATTATTATTACACATATAACCATAATAGGCACCAAATGATAAGTGCCATAAAAGTGCTAAATGATGTGAAATTAACAGAAAAGAAAGCTTATATCCAGCTCAAGGACCCTGGAAAGGTTCCAGGCAGTTGATAACATTTGACATGGGCATCAAAGAATAAATAGGATGGTGGACATAGAGCTCTGTGGAGGCCAGTTGATTCCAGGTGGAAGAAACACTGAAGCAGGAAAGTATACAGCATCCTCTAGAAATAAGGAGTGGTCACGTTTGATTGAAGCCAAATCCACATGTGGAAAGGTAATAGGAGAGAAGACTGGAAAGACTAATGGGTATATAATTATGGAGAACCTCGAATTCCAGGATGAGAAGCTTTTACATTACTCATTATGCAAAGATCTTTAGTCAAGAGTTGTGGTTTAGAGAGATGACTAGTAGCTATGTTTAGGATACCTAAGAGAGAGGGCGACTGATTGTGGAGTGACTGGTTAGGAGGGTACGGAAATACTCCAGTAGAAAGGAAATGAAGAGCTGGACTAGGGTAGTAATGCAGGCTACAGAAAGGAAAGGAGTTGTGAGAGAAATGTAATGTCTACTACAATAAGTCATTATGCAATGAACTTCCACAGCCTACTCTGTTTCACTTTCCAACCTTAAAAACCGCCCACTGCCAAAGAGAGATTATAGTAGAAATATTTCACATTTATGTCCCCAAAGCTGAGCCTTGTAGACCAAAAACTTGGGCAGAATACTGTAAGTTGTCAAGATGAATGTCCACAAGGAAACCAGGGTCCTGAAGGACAGAAGAAAGGTAGAGAGGTATTGGAGGTGGGGGTAAATATTAAAATTCAAACTCCCTGTACAAATAAAAAAATGTGTGCAGATGTCTGGCTTATGCAATACAGTGGAAAGAGAAGTTATGAGATGATCCTGAGGCCAAATAAAAAGTCCTTTTTTCAAACAAAAGCAAAAGAAATGTTGCATCCATCCTGAGTAAGAAAATGCTGTGCAGTACATGGACATGAAAGGGTGGGGGAGATTAGTCCATAATAGTTCTAGTGTTTTTGCTTGGTTAATTAATGGCTTGATTTGAGTTTGTTTTTTATTATTATTAATAGAAACAAAAAAGAAGCCAAGCTATTCAATGATTTAGTGCAATGTTCCCTTCATCCTCATACCATTCTTTCTGTGCTGCATAAGAGACAATGAAGTTCCTGGAAAACTGTTGGTATCTGTGCTCCAATACGCATGCCATTTCACAGAATTGTGAAGAGGTAGGATAGGGGGTCTTGCAGACAAACAAAGGTGTTAAAGTTGTTGCTGTTTCAAGTGGCTAATACATATAGCTTTGCTGGGTAGGAGTGAATTTTATTGTTAGTTCTGATCCTGTGAAAAGTCAGTGTAGGTAAAACATTTACTTGACAGAATTCCAAGCTTGGCTTTAAATATTTCTCTCCTATGAGGGAGTGTCTTTAGAACTAAGTGGAAAACCTTGTGAATTCCACTCTTCTTGAAGATTATTATTACCATCTACTAGAGGTCGCCCTCTGCTTCCACCCACCCACAGCCTGCCACCACCACTGTGGTATGGTTAGGAGAACTAAAGTGTGGGCCTGGTGTGGTGACACACACCTGTAATCACAGCGGTTTAGGAGGCTGAAGCAGGAGAATTGTGAGTTCAAAGCCAGACTCAGCAACTTAGTGAGACCCTAAGCAACTCAACAAGACCCTGTCTCAAAATAAAATAGAAAAAGGAGCCAGGTATGGTGGTGCTTGCCTATAATCCCAGCAGTTTAGGAGATTGAGGCAGGAGGATCAGGAGTTCAAAGCCAGCCTCAGCAAAAGTGAGGCACTAAGCAACTCAGTGAGACCCTGTCTCTAAATAAAACACAAAATAGGGCTGGGGATGTGGCTCAGTGGTTGAGGGCCCCTGAGTTCAATCCCCAGTACCAAAAAAAAAAAAAAAGAAAGAAAGAAAGAAAAAGAAAAAAGAGTGTGGGTGTGGGGATGTGGCTCAGTGGTTAAGTGCCCCTGGGTTCAGTCCTCACTACCAAAGGTGGGAGGAGAGAGGGAAACTGAAGTACAAAGGAGTTTCCATGTCCCCTAGGTGGATCTGGCAGATTTGGTTACTGGGCCATTGCTATAATTTGAATCTGATTTGTCCCCTTTGAAACTCATGTTGAAATTTGCTGTCAGGGCAGTGTTTGGAGGTGGGGCTTAGTGAGAGATGTTTGGGTCATGCGAACTGAGCCCTCGTGTATGGCTTAATACCTTTCACTCAGGAATGGATTAGCTATCATGAAAATTTGACCTCTTTTTCTCCCTTCCACATGTGCCTACTTGCTTTTCCATTTTCTGCTTTGCTAAGAAACAGCATAAGCTCCTCATAGGGAGCCAAGCAGATGTTACCTACACACTCTTGGATTTCCTATCACCAGAAGTAAGAGCCAAAATAAAACTTCCCTTTATTAATTACCCATTCTTAGGTACTATACAGAAATGAACAGACTAAGACAGCAAGTAAGGGCTCAAGGAGAAGCAAATGACACAATATTATACTCTCCTCCTTCCAATAATTAAAAAAAGCAAACAATGGTTTACATTTATTAAGGGCTTGCCAAGTTCCAGATGCACCTGACTTGCACTGTCTTACTGAAACTTTCACCCCAATCGTACAAGGCAGACACAGAAATCACATTCTAAATGACAAAACAGTCTTGGACAGGATGATATGACTTGTTCATAGGCACGGAACTAGCTAGTATGTGCCAGAGGCAGGATTTGAACCCCTATCTGTTTGACTCTTTCCATTATGCCTCACTGCCACTAAAAATATTTTTTTTTCATTTTCTCCACGGTGCTTGTGCTCTCTCACAGGCAGAGCATGTTTTCTGTGCCCTATATGATTATAGCACCATCAGTATCTCTGAGTTCACTTGCAAAATTCTCTCTCATCTGAAGGACTCTAAGGTGTTATGCCATTCACCTTGGGAAGCTTCCTTATCCTATTTGGGCTGATAGAGTGGAACCATAAAATCTCAGATTCAAGCCACCTTGTCCTCTGTGTCATTTCATGTTCACTTCTATAATATCTTTGTCTAGAGGCTGGCTGAATTCTCCTCAAAGACTCCTAATCAGGGCTGTCTTCATTTTGCACTGCAAATTATGTAGTAATCCTGCTTCCAGTGATGAGAAACTCATTAGCTCTGGAGGCAGCCCATTCCATCTTTGGATTGCTCTGTCTCTTAGCGAGGGCATTCTTATGGTGTAAAAAAAAATCTATCTACAAATTTCCTCCCACTGGCTTCAGAGACAGACTGCCTTGGGATAAAATTTCTATCTTTACGGGCTGGGGTTGTGGCTCAGTGGTAGAGTGCTTGCCTGGCATGCATGAGGCACTGGGTTCAATTCTCAGTACCACATACAAATAAATGTTCATCAACAATCAAAAAATATTTTAAAAAATCTTTAAAAAAGAAAGAAAAAAATTTCTATCTATACAACCTCTTCATCATGTTTTTGGTTTCTTTTGGGGTTTGTTTTGTTTTGTACCTGGAATTGCACTCAGGGATACTTAACCACTGAGCTGTATCCCAAGCCCTTTTTTGTATTTTATTTAGAGACAGATCTCACTGAGTTACTTAGGGCCTCTCAAAGTTGCTGAGGCTGGTGTTGAACTCCAGATCCTCCTGCCTCAGACTCCAGCTGCTGGGATTACATGTATATGCCACTGCACCCAGCCTCAACATCATTTTAAGCAAGTGATTTAATTTTTCTGAACCTCAATTTTCTCATCTTCAAATTGGGAATACTATCAACTTCTTTATAGGGTTTTTTTTAAAAGACAGATAAACTTAGCATATTGTATGTACCCAATGAATGGTAAGTTTAATTAATACCATTGTTACCCCTAACTTGAACTCAGTAAGCAAAACGATAGAACAGGTCCCAATATTTCTTTCCTCACATGAAGCATACTATATATTCACTATTCTTACTTTCTATGCTAAGAAAACTTGAAATCATTAGGCCACTTAACAATTCACCCTTAAAGTACTCCAAGTAGCCTTCTAATTTAATTTTAAAAGTAAATATCAGTAGTAAATGTAGTATTTCACCATGAAATAACTTAATGTTTTAATTTCCTGTAATATTTTCTCACCTCTTATCTCATTTGAAGCTCTCCATAGTTCTTGGAGGCAGACAGGACAGACATTATTAGCTCATTCATTCATTCATCTTTTCAACCAGTATTTGCTAAGCCTCTACTTTGTGCTAGGCCCTGTACTTAGGAAACAATGGCAAACAAAGCAGACCTGATTACAACCCTCTAGAACTTATTTTCTTTTTTCAAATCTTTATTTTATTTATTTATTTATTTTTTATGTGGTGCTGGATCAAACCCAGTGCCTCACACACGTGAGGCAAGCGCTCTCCCACTGAGTTCCAGCCCTAGAACTTATTTTCCAGTATGACTGCAGATAAGGAAACTAGCCTTGGTTTTCTAGTTTCTTTATCTGCAAACATACTTGGATACACAAAACTGCATCATCAGGACTAGAACTGAGGGCTTCTGATGCTCATTCCAATGTATATTCCACCCTTGAATTTTGTCTCTTGTTGCCCTGCATCCAGCATCTTCCTTTCTCATATTTTCCACTTAGGTCTTAAGCATCTTGAATTTGCTAGTAGACTCTTCTACCAGAATCCCATTTCTTACCATTCTAGTTTTATTACACTTAGTCCCCACTAGTCAGGTAATTCAACATCAAGTCACCCTAGTGTCCCTGAGCTGTTTACTAAGCTGAACTATTGTCTATATAATTTGTCCAGTAATTCAGAAGCAGAAAGACTTTTGCTTTATGATTTCACCCCATCACTCTGCTTTTCTTGGGTTAGTTAACCTTTCTTTGGCTGTCTGGTCAGATAGCATAATATCCTTTTTAAGAGGCTAAAGGGGCTCTCAATTTTCAGGGCTCCTGATTTCCTGTGTATAATATCAAATCCAACACTCTGCCTAAGTCTTCTATAGCATGGTCTCACTCTGCACCTGAAATGTGTCTCTTTATTCCTCTACCATCCACATATCTACTCCAAGTTCCTTTTCTATTCTATGGCCTGTTCTTACTACCATCCCACAAATCTAGAAGCTGTCCTTTGTCTCTTCCACCTAAAATATATCCTACTCTGCCTAAGTCCTATTTCCTTTATGAAATATTCCTTAATGACTCTAGCTCTCAATGATCTCACCAATATCCAAATAGTTCTGCATCTGGGTTTTAAAATTTAATTGCCCAAGTAAATGCTAAAGAGGATCTCTTTTGACAGCCTTTCATTTGGAAAAGTCCCGGGGATTTTAATTGGCCTCATGTTCAATATGAATCAATAGTGGTGATGCAGTTGCAAATATATAAATAAATGGAGAGCTGCGGGATGTAATCACAGGCTGTACTAATAAAAATGAGTAGATCAAGAGAAATACTACTGGACTCTAACTCACTCATTCTTTCATTTAAAACTCATTCTTTTTTTTTTTTTTTATTTACGGTACAGGGGGTTGAACCCAGGGGCGCTTAACCACTGAGTCACATCCCCAGCCCTTTTTTATTTTTTATTTTGATGCAAGGTCTTGCTAAGTTGCCTAGGACCTCGCTAATTTGCTGAGACTGAATTTGAATTTACCATACTCATGCCTCAGTCTCCTGAGTTGCTGGGATTACAGGTGTACATCACCATGCCTGGATCATTGCTTTTTTTTTTAAAATTTTTTTTTTTTAGTTGTTGATGGACACAATGTCTTTATTTTATTGCTTTGTATGTGGTGCTGAGGATCAAACCCAGGGCCTCACACATGCAAGGCAAGCACTCTACCGCTGAGCTACAATCCCAGCCCCTGGATCATTGCTTTTTAATGTATATATTCCTTGTTCCAGAAATTTCACTTTTAGGAATCTTTTCTACAGAAATACTTTGCAGCATTTTTTATTTCTTTTTATTTTTTATTTTTTAGTTGTAGATGCACACATATATTTATTTTTATGTGGTGCTGAGGATCTAACCCAGTGCCTCATGCATGCAAGGCAGGCACTCTACCACTGAGCCACAATCCCAGCCCAGCATTTTTTAATCTCTTGTTTGGTTTAAAATTTTCCCTTTTATCCCTGATGTTCTGCAGTTTCACCATGACACATTTACAGGGTATCAGTTTGTCTTTATTTATTCTGCTTAAGATTCAGTGCATGATTTTAACCTGAGGATTCATGTTTTATTCAGTTCTGGAAAACACTCAGCCATTTCTCTTTGAACATTACCATTTCCTATTTTTTTTCCTTCTGGAGTTTCTATTAGATGTATAGAATGCTTATGTGTGTCTTCTATTTTCTCTTTCATATTTAGTATTTTTATAATGTGCTACATTCTATGATTATCTCAGCTCTATTTCTTATTTTACTCATTCTCTCTTTACTCTTGCCATATTTGTAGTTTAACTGGTCAATTGACTTTTTTAAACATTTCAAATGGGATTTGACCTAAGATCTTCCAATGCTCATCCATTTTTTTCTATATTCTCCTTTTCTAGAATATTTCCTTTGGTATACACACACACACACACACACACACAAGTTGTGCTTTTATTTTATGTACTATGTTCCCTTTTATATCTTTAAATCTTTAAACAAACAGTTTTTTACAGTCCTTTTAGATAGCCATATTATCTATACTTCCCGGAAACAGAATTATTTCATTTCTTTTATATTCTGACTAATTCTCATCCTAATAATTTCCCTTACGTGCTTTATCATGTTTGTGTGTGACCTTTACTTCTGCAGAAGTCGTCTTCTGAGAAAACCCTTCTGAGAGAATTTACTGAGTTGTAGACATGTCTCTATGGGCAGTTTTTCATTTGCCACTGCCAGAGTTTTATGGTCTTCACAGTTTTAGGCCAGTTAAACCAAGTTCTCAGTTCAGGGTTTCTGCATTATGTGGATACTATGAATTTGGGTCTCATGCCAGTGTATAGCTCAGGTTTAGAGTTTTAAACTTTTTATAAGTGAGCTTATTTTCACACTTCCTTAGGGCAAATGGCCCACAACCTATTTGTACAGAAGCAGTACAGCATATTTTATATTTTTAAAAAAGCAGCCAGACACGGTGGTGCATGCCTGTAATCCCAGCACTTTGGGAAGCTGAGACAGGAGAATCACGAGTTCAAAGCCAGCCTCAGCAACAGCAAGGCACTAAGCAACTCAGTGAGACTGTATCTCTACATAAAACACAAAGAAATAGAGCTGTGGATGTGACCCATGTTCTAGTACTCCTGTACCAAAAAAAAAAAAAGTATGGACCCTGGAGTCAAAATACTTGTGACTGAGCCTTAAATTTGCCCCTTCCTAGCTTTGTGACCTTATACAAATTACTTGAATATTGTATTTCTTACTTGTAAAATGAAGATTACAATAGTACCTACCTCATGGGTGTTTGTGAGTATTACATTAATTAATACATGGAAAATATGTAGAATGGTATTTGGCACAGGGGATGAAAGAAGATTTGTTATTATTGTGCCTCTGGCAATTTGACAAATTTGGTTTCAATTCATATGCAGGGTATCTCTCGTCCACTCCTTGTGTTGTATAGGAAGTGCAATTCTAACTCAGTTCCATGACCTACAAAAAACTTAATACTTCAGCCTCTAAGGTATAACTTCAATTCATGCTCATTGCTGTGAATCTGAGTTCCTTTCTGTTTATGGGAAAACCTGGAGGTTTTCCTTTCTTATATCTTGAGTTCAGCTATATATTTTTGTGGTTAAATTTGATCCACTGTATCTCTGTGTTTTAGGTTGCACTGGTTATAATGGCTGAAATATTAGATAATCAATCTAACAATAAGGGATTTGTCAAATAAATTACAATGCATTTGTCAAATGGAATAGAATGCTACTATAAATAGAATGAAGTAAGTTTATATACCTACATGGACTTATAGAAAAAGATAGATGTGTTATTAAGTCAAAAGGAAAGAAGTAGAGAAATATGTGAGTCTATATAAATTTATCTTTAAAAAAATTTTTTTAGTTGTCAATGGATCTTTATTTTATTTATTTATATGTGGTGCTGAAAATTGAACCCAGTGCCTCACACACACTAGGTGAGTGCTCTACCACTGAGCCACAACTCCAGCCCTAAATTTATGTCTTTATGTGCATAAAAAGATACTGAAAAGATGCAAACTACAATCTATCACCATGGTTACCTCTTGCATAGATGTGAGGTATAGAGGTTTGCTTTTACTTTACTTTTTTTTTCCTTTAGCTTAAAATTTAAAAAATAATGCACCGTTTTTCTTTTAAAATTAAAGCATTTGTAATAAACAAAAACAAATACTCTCCTTTTTTGATTTAATGCTCACCACATGTATTTATCAAGCATCTACTTGGCTAGGACATGAGACAATAATGATGAATAAGTTTCATTCCCTACCCTAAGAAGTTCAAGATCTAAATGCAGTGTATTGCAAGAAATGTTCTTGGGTTGGGGTTGTGTCTCAGTGGTAGAGCGCTTGCCTGGCATGTGTGAAGCACTGGGTTTGATCCACAGCACCACATAAAAATAAATCAATAAAATAAAGGTATTGTGTCCACCTACAACTAAAAAAAAAATTCTTGGGCTGGGATTGTAGTTCAGTGGAAGAGTGCTTGCCTCACATGCATGAGTCACTGGGTTCGATCCTCAGCACCACATAAAAATAAATAAATAAAATAAAGATGTTGTGTCCATCTACAACTAAAATTAAAAAAAAAATTCTCAAGGAGGTGGAGGAATACCTAACTTTCTCAGAGGGAAGGACACTTAGGGAAGTTTCACAGAGGAACTGGGGCCTAAACAAGATGAAATACACCAAATATACAAGGGAAAGGAAGACATTTTCTCATTTAAAGGCCTAGTAGGAAACCACTCAACCGAGTAAGTGAATGGAGTTCAATGAAAAGACTGTCTCTGATCTACAGTTTCCTCCTAGTGCACCCTGTTGGCCATATTCAAAAAGAATCCAGAGGACAAGAATACCAGTTAACACAGTCCATCAGCATTATCCTCTGAAAATACAGAAAGAGGATGGAGGAGTGGATCTCTGAGAGGTATATGAAAATTCTCTATACATGCCTGTTAATTTTTCTGTGAACCTAATACTGCTCCAAAAAAGTCTCTTTTTAAAAAGTGGATCTGGAGGAGAAAATAAAGAATATTTAAAATATCTCACATGGGCATTTTATGCAGAGAGAGCAATATGGACAAAGGAATAATAGTGAAAAATTATAAGGGATGATTGAGGAGCAGGGAAAGGTATATGGGGAGGAAAGGGGGAGAAAGAATGCAGAAAATGTGAAAGGAGTATTGAGAAGCTGTATGAGTTCCAGTTTCTTAGATTTGCAAACTGCCAGCCCACAGGTCAAAATTGGTCTGAAAATTTTGTTTGTTTGGTTTTATATATATATATAGATATAGATATATATATATGCACGTGTGTGTGTGTGTGTGTGTTATGTATGAGTTTGAATGTAAATATAAAATATATTTGGACAACTGCATGGACTCCTCAGGTCCCACCTCTGGCCATCATCTCACACCTGGTCTACTTAACCATTTTTAAATTATCTACTTGTCCCTGAAGGCCTCTGAAATAAAAACTCATAATTAGTGAATGCCCAGGAGGGGGAAAAGTTTATGTGTTTTCAAACCATGTCAAATTAGAAAAAGTTAAGGGAAAGAGATAACTGAGAAGGATGTGATGGTTTCTGCAAAGTAACTAAAAGCTAACAAAGGAAAAAGGGAGTAGATTGATTTTGTGTTCTCTTTGACAAATATCTTCTGTACATCCTCTCTGTGTCAGGCTCTGATGGGACTGTTCCAAATAGCAGAATTAGGGTCAAGGGGTAAAGTTTCAGGAAGGCAGATTCAGATTCAGAATAAATTCTTAATTGTTTTCTGTCTGAGATCCCTCAGAATTTAATAAAAGGCATGGGACCTCTCTACTGAAGGATGCGCCTATAGTTGACTCTCTGCACCCATAGGTTCCATATCCACAGATTTAACCACTGCAGATCCGATATTTTTTAAAATGTGTCTGTATTGACCATGTACAGATTTTTTCTTGTCATTATTCCCTAATTAATATGTACAAAAACTGTTTACATAACATTTACATTCTATTAGCTATTATAGGTAATCTGAAGATGATTTAACATACACAAGAGGATATCTGTAGGTTTTATGCAAAGACTACATCATTTTTCCTAAGGTATTTCAGCATCTGAAGATTTTGTTATCTGAAAGGGATCCTGGAACCAATCCCCTACAGATACCAAGAGACAACTGTGTATACATATGCACAAATATCAACATGCAGTTTTCAGGAGATTCACACATGGACTTGAGGGGAAGAATTTCTTGAGAATATAACAACCATACAGTGGATATCTATATAGTCATTAAAAAGAATAAGACAGAGGCTGGGATTGTGGCTCAGTGGTAAAGCGCTTGCCTTGCATGCGTGAGGTACTGGGTTTGATCCTCAGCACCACATAAAAATAAATAAAGATATTGTGTCCATCTACAACTAAAAAAAATAAAAAAAAGAATGAGACAGAATCAAGTGAGAAACAAGAAAGATACAAAATAGTGTGTACAATTTTAAAAAGAATTATATGCACACAATGTGTGTATAATGGAGACTATCTCCAGAAAATACATAATAAAAATGGTTGCCCCCAACGGGGAGCTCAATGGCCAGAGGCAGAGGGAGACTTTAGATGTCACTTTCAGTGAAATGAAATGTCTCCATTTAGTTTTAGAATTATTGGATTTATGTTTATAAGGTATTTGTGCAATAATGCTGGTTAAAAAAATGAGTGTGGGGCTGGTGTTGTGGCTCAGTGGTACAGCACTTGCCTTGCACATGTGAGGCACTGGGTTCGCTCTTCAGCACCACATAAAATAAATAAATAAAATAAAGGTATTGTGTCCATCTACAATTAAATATTTTAAAAATGAGTGGGATTGGGCTGGAGTCATAGCACAGTGGTAGAGCACTTGCCTAGCTTGTGTAAGGCACTGGGTTCGATTCTCAGCATCACACATAAATAAATAGATTCATTGACAACTAAAAATATATATTTAAAAAATGAGTGGGACTCGCAATAGGGTGGTAGCAGTGAGAGGTAATAGAATATACTTTTCACTATTTGCCTTTTGATCATTCAGCATTTAGCATCATGTACATCTAATGCTTATTCAAAAATGTTGTGTGTCCAAAAAGGACCCTTGGAGAACTTAGGTTTGTGTAGAGGGGGGTCAGGGGAGGGGTGGGGTTGTGGGGATGGGAAGGACAGTAGAAAGAGACAGACATTATTACCTTAAATGCATGTATGTTTACACTAGTGGAGTAACTCTGAACCATATACAGCCAGAGGAATGAGCAGTTGTGCTCCATTTGTATACAATATATCAAAATGCATTCTAGTGTAAAATAAATTAATTAATTTAAAAAATTCTATCAATGAATTTTTTACTTTTGAAATTGATTTTGTAAATTTTTTTATGATACATGAAAAGGTTACTTTGTTTCATACTAATACTAACCTTATGACAGTAACCAAATTCTCTGTATCCATGTTGATTCAATCCTTCTATTTGATATGTAAAAGTCTAACCACACAGTGTTATTGATGATTTCTTTTGGTACTTTCACCTCAATTTGTAACATAAATTTCAATATATTTCACTCCCTAGTTAATGTTATCTTTTGTCAACATTAAATTATCCTTTTGCCTATCAAAAAATGGACCCCTGGAAAAGATCTTTCTATAATTAAGTAGTTCAAACTCTGAAGCACATTGCTTGAATGTGTGGAACTTCCTGGAAATCTTCATGTAAGTAGTAAATCCACACACCATATATGTATTACCAAGGAGTTCTGCACTGGAAAGGGGGTTACTTTATATGATGAGTGATATCTGTGTCTACTTGAAGATGCCAGGAACCTTAGAGCTCCATTGTTCTTAGAATCATTCTTTGTTTATTTAGCAGATATTTTCTCAGCACCTATTATGTGCCAAGCACTGTGTTAGCTAATGAAGACAAAGTAGTGATAAAAAATATATATACCTTCCTGAAGCTTAATAGTAGTAATAGTAAACAAATAAGTAAACATTAATATAACTGTAACTAAGTGCTATAGATAAAAATGAAGCAAAGTAAAGTGATAGAAAGCATGTACAGAGTGGCCATTTTTAAATAAGATGGTCAAGGAAACATTACTTGCACAAAGAACTGAGATAAGGAAGTGAGTAAGCCCATGGCTATAAGGAGAAAGAAAATTCCAGTCATAGGGAACAGTAAAGGCCCTCCAGGAGTTTTCTTGATGTGTTTGATAAATAGCAAGTAGGCCATATGGTTGAGGCTGAGTAATCATGGAGGAGAAATGGTAGGCGATGAGGTCAGGCAGATAATTGGTGAAGAATGTAGATCATGTAAAATCTGATAAGTCACTCTAAGGACTTTTGTTTTTACTGTAAACAATATAACAAGCCATGGAAGGTTTTTAGCACAGGCAAAACATTATCTGGTTTACATGTTTAATAGATGCCATAATGATCCAAGTAAGAAATGATACTGGCTTGTACTAAAGTGGTAGCATTGAAAATGGCGAGAAGTGGTCAAATTCTAAACATATTTTAAAAGATTCAGTTGAAACTATTGTTGCTAGATCAGATGTGGGATATGAGAGAAAAAAGGGAGTCAAGAATGATGCCAGAGCCGGGAGCGGTGATGCAAGCCTGTAATCCCAGCACTTTGGGAGGCTGAGACAGGAGAATGGCGAGTTCAAAGCCAGCCTCAGCAACAGCGAGGTGCTAAGCAACTCAGTGAGACCCTGTCTCTACATAAAACACAAAATAGGGCTGGGGATGTCGCTCTGTGGTCGAGTGCCCCTGAGTTCAATCCCCAGTACCAAAAAGAATGATGCCAAAGCTTCGGCATGAACAGTCAGAAAAATGGACAAAGAAGGCTATAGGAGAAAAAGATGTAAAGTAAAATGGTCACTTTGGTCTTGGGGAAATTTTTTTAACTTTAAATTAAATTTGTTTTAATGGACATATTAAAACATAAAAATTGTGCATATTAATTACTGTGGTGCCACCAGAGGTTTCAATATATGCATACATTATGTAATGTTTAAATGAGGTTAAACAAATCTATGTCCTTGGATATTTATCATGTCTTCATGGTGAAAACTTAACCTATAAGAGATACTATTTAGAAAGAGCAGCTAGTGAAGTAGGAGAGCCAAGAATGTGTGGTGTCCTGGAAGCCAAGTGAAAAAATATGTTTCAAGAAGGGAGTGATCAATGCTGCTATTGGGTCAAATAAAATGAAAGTAGTAAAATACCACTGAACTTAACACTGAGAAGTTATTGTTAACCTTGACATGAATCATTTTGGTGAAACAATCATAGTAAAAATCTGATTGGAGAGGGTTAATGAAAGAATGGGACCTAATGAGAAATTGGACCTAATGAGGAGAGACAACTTTTTCCAGATTTTTTTTGCTCTGAAGAGGAGAAAAATGGTGCTGTAGCTTGGGTGAAGAGAAAAGAGTTTTTCTTTTTTCTTTTTTTTAAATATTAGAGATGTTGATTTGGTGAGGTAAAAATTGCTAACGTCACAGAAGGAGGAGAAATGACTAGGCCAATGACTTTGATTAGACAAAAACAGGACAAGATCTAGTCTATAAGTGGAGGGATCAGGTTAGTAACAAGCAAGGCAGAGATGTGAATACAGATGCAAATAGGTTGGTAGATGCGATGGTGGGAATTCTTTTCTGACTGCTTCTGTTTTTTGTGAAATAGGAAGCAAGATCTGTAGCTGAGAGGGAGAATGAGGGAAGAGGTGTCGGAAGTTTGAGGAGAGGGAAGGTTATAATCATTTATCCAAAATTGGGGTGGATTTGGAATAGACAGAGACTTGGGTTTAACCAGAATTAGATATCTGTCATGTTTATTTGAATAAATATCATGAAGTCACAGAGAGGAAAGAGAGGCTAAAGTGAGTACAAAAAGGGGATTATACTAATGAACATCTCATTTTCTTATTTAGAAGAAGATTCTAAGCTGTGCAAAGAAGAAAATGAGGACACTAGGGGCCTGACAGATGGTACTCTACAGTTCAGCACATACATTTTGTAATGTAAGGAATGAAAAGCATCCATTTTTGTTAGCAAGTAGGAGGTCACTAGTTACCTTGGAGCAGTGTTCTGATAATTGTGTTCCTCAAAACCACCATCCTGTGGTGAAGTCAAAAGTACTTACAAACCCCAGTGTGCCCCATGTATCTCTTGAAGATTCACATTACCTGTTAACATATTAAAGACTCCAAATACTCTTGCAGCTGGGAAACCATATTAACAAATCCAGAGGTAAAGAGCATGCTTGTCCATGGAACCTCCCTTTTTTTTGGTACTGGGGATTGAATTCAGGGGCCCTCGACCACTGAGCCACTCCGCAGCCCTATTTTGTGTTTTATGTAGAGACAGGGTCTCACTGAGTTGCTTAGAGTCTCACTGAGTTGCTTAGCGCCTCACCATTGCTGAGGCTGGCTTTGAACTAGTGATTCTCCTGTCTCAGCTTCCCAAAGTGCTAGGATTACAGGCATGGGCCACTGGGCCCGGCTCCATGGAGCCCTTTTTATGTAATACTGCCAAAGTACATTCCCAAGGATTAGTACTCCATGGAAGACATTTTGAGAAATATTGACTTGGGAAGCATGTTAAGGATTGGAAGCTAAGCTTTAGGACACACTTTTGCTTGGGTCAGAGTCACTGCAGCTTTTCTCTTAAGGCAATACGTATGACAGGAACCTGTGCCTTCTTCTCCATACCATCACACTATTCTAAAGCTGAACCAGTCCATAGAGATTTGGGTTCTTTCTAGTTCCCCTAAAGGCAAATAAACACAATATTTTCAATACAACTGATTCCTTAGTTTTCATTCAGTTGCAGTTCTCCAATTTTAAATCTTCAATAATTCAAGAGATGTTATTGTAACAATGCACTGGAGGCAGCATGAACATTTATTAACCACTTCCTTGCATCATGCACTATGCTTGACACTTTGCATATATTATCTTGTTTTTCACAACAATACTGGAAGAAGGTATATGTTATTAGAAAACATTAAGGAAGATCTCCAGCAACCAGTCTTCTTCAGAAACTTGTTGCCTGGAAGAAGGGAAATAGCTTTAGTCTGTAATAAGCAAGTTGTTTGTCACAAACAGATTTGAAGCCATAGAAACATTCATAGAATCAGAATGTTAGAGCCAAGAAGGACCAAGATCAGTTTAAGATATTAGGGAGAGGTTATTGTATTCTCCTCAAAAGTTATTACGTAAGTTGTCTCAGGAGAGTGAGATTAAGAAATCTTGCCATAACTGCCTTTGCTTTGGTTTAAATCAAGCCATATAAATTGATATTGTCACATGAACTAAAGCCTACAGATCATGCTGCAAGAATGCAATTCTGTAATTGGTTATTGGCTGGAATTGCAAATGAACATTTGGAGTTCAATATCTTTGAATGTTATGGTCTGATTTTGCCAGAATGCTATAGTTCTCAAGTTTACTTTAATGTCAGAATTACTCCAGGTAACTTGCTTAAAAATGCAGGATCTTATACACCATCTTTACAAAAGGTAATTCAGTAAGCCTGATAAAAAGACCAGGAAATTAACATTTTTAACAAGCTCCCTCAATGACACTCAGAGGGACTACCACTATACATGGTCCATAAAGTGACCACAATCTGAGAAACACATCCTTAGGAATATTCTCTTCATCATCAAGGTGTCAGTAGGCCAATATTAACTGGTCATCTGGAGCAATTCCCTGAAAAGACACTGACTTAGAGGCACAGGAGGTCCTGTTTGTGAGTTTTCATTTTTCTACAGACTCTTGATCTTAATATGATAATGAACTCTCTACAGACATCTCCTTCTGTGTGAATTGATGGTGGAACTAGATTCAGAACCATACATATTAGATGCTATGAAGGTTCTTTCTGTTATATAGTATTGAAGTAGATGTAAAATTCCTCCTGAATGTCTTAAGTGATCTGAAATTCTTTCATATACTCAGAATTTCGGGGTATCCTTTTATATTGTGGTCACTTATATAGTAAAGAAATGGGCATGGCTGTTCCTCAATTTTGCAGGTTCCAAAATTTAATTTTGTCAGTCGTAAGTAGGGAGTGATCAGGTTCCAGAGCACAAATTGCCCACCATACATACTCACAAGGCAATATTTGGAAGTCAAAATGTATATTTGTTAATTCATCTTGATAAATAATAAAAATCAAACTTAGATCAATTAGTACCTTACCAGTAGGTAATCTACTAAGGAGACCAAATAAAGACAAAGGGCTTTTTGGTAGAGGCAGTCTATTTTAGTGGAAACAGACAGTATTTTGGATCCCAGTTAGGCTGCTTGTAGTGAGTTGAATGGTGTTTCCCCAAAAGATATGTCCAGCTGGAACCTCAGAATGTGAACTTATTTGAGCTAGGCATAGCGATGCATGTCTGTAATCCCAGCAACTCTGGAGGCTGAGGCAAAAGGATCCCAAGTTCCAGGCCAATCTGGACAATTTAGCAACTCCATATCTCAAAAAAAAAAATAAGTTGCCAAATTATTTGCCAAAATGGTTGTGTTGTTTGGTATTCTCACCAGCAGTGTATCAGAGTTCCATGAATGTTACTATACATTCTTGTCAATGCTTCTTATGATCAGTTTTTAAAATCTTAGCCACTTTCATGTGTGGAAGTATCTGGTTGTTTAGTTGGAATTTCTTTAATGACTAATGACTTTGAATACTTTTTAATTGTTTGACACTTGTATTTTTTTTTTGGTCAAGTATCTGTTCAAGTCTTTTATTATATATTTTTACTTAAATTTAAGAGTCCTTTCTACACAGAAAAGTACATGACCTTATTTGGAATATGGATCTTTACAAATGGAATTCGGTAGAGATTTCCACATGAGATCATCGTGAATTAGGTTGGGCCTTAAGTCCAATGAAAAGTATCCTTATAAGAGGCATAGAGTATATATAATATGTCAAAATACACTCTACTGTCATGTATATTTAAAAAGAACAAATTTTAAAAAGAGGCATAGAGGAGAGAAACACAGGGTATAAGTCCATGTGACGACAGAGGCAGAGATGGGAGTGATATTTCCACAAGCCAAACAATACCTGAAGCTATCAGAAGTTAGGCAGATGCAAGAAACAGAATATCCCTTCAAACCTTTGGAGGGAGCATGTTACTGCCAACACATTGATTTCAGACTTCTAGTCTCCAGAACTGTGAAAAAATAAATTTGTGGTGTTTTAAGCCAGTAAGTTTGAGGTCATTTGTTATGGCAGTCTCAAAATTAATATAACACTCAATTCATTTTATGGGCTTGGGTAATTCACATAATTTCTCTGAGCTTTAGTCCCCTCATCTGAAAATGAACCTCACCATAGAACCCTATTCAATCATAGGGTAGTTGTGAGGATTGATGTAAGATAATTTGTATAAATTGCTTGGCTCAGTGTATGTGCTTGCTATATGGTGGCTGTTACTGGCAAGTGAAGAGATAGTATAGCATTGAAATGATCTGAAAAGATGGAGTCATGTAGTTTATACACAGTCTGACGCAACCATCCAACCCCCTGTTACAAAGACAGTAAATGCATCAGTAAGTCAGGGCACAGACTCAGAAAAACAAATTCTCCTTTTAATTATTTTTAGTTTTGCTTCCATAAGGTTCAAATAACTTGTTTGCATATGTCATGATATAATGAACCCCTTCTTAGTTTGGTGGACTTTACATTCATAGCACTTCTATGGATGTGCTACAGTGGTGTTTTCCACTGACTACATTTTAGAGCATTGCTTCTTAGTGAGTTATGGAGAGCTTCCTCCTCTTATCAGTAAACACTTTGCTGTGGGCAGCCAAACCCATTTCTGCAGTGAGAAATTTTATCTACTAATGTCCTTGAAAGTTGCATTTTTATGTCCTATTTGTTGACTTTAACTCTGGACTTAGGGGCCCTACTCCCTTTCAGTCTGTAGCCCTCTGTCTCTATTTTTTAAGAATGTTGTGAATTCCTAGTGCTATGCCCACTTTCTCACCAACCTGTTTATAGAGACTTCTTTAGTTTGCTGGTTGTGAGGTCTTGAACAAATTACTTCAGCTTTTAGTCCTCAGTTCTCTCATCTGTAAAATGATGATGATACTAGTTCCTACCTCCTAGGTGCTTTATAAGAATTCAATGGAGCTGGGTGCACTGGTGTACACCTGTAATCCCAGTGGCTCAGGAGGCAGGAGCAGGTAGATTGTGAGTTCAAAGCCAACCTCAGCAATTTAGTGAGGCCCTAAGCAACTCAGTGAGACCCTGTGTCTAAATAAAATACAAAAAAGGGCTGAGGATACGTTCAGTGGTTAAATGCCCCTGAGTTCAACCCCAATCCCTGATACCAAGAAAAAAAAAATTCAATGGCTTAATATATGTAAGCACTCAGTGCAATGCCACATACATGTGGATGTCCAGTAAATGCTAGCAATGTGTGAAAGACTACAAAAAATAGTAAATGAGTAGGTGTGTATTTTCAACAGGAAGAAAACTTTACTGCCCGTAAGAGATCCAGGAAAGGATGAGAAAACAGTCAGGACTGGTGAATACTTCATTAACCATATTTTCTACCATGTGATTCCTACTGTTGAGAGTAGTTCCAAGTGAAGCTTATCAGAACAAACCATTCACATCAAATGCATGGGAGGAAAAACATCTCATATCATAACAGTAACAGTTGCTTAATTTCTGAGAGTACTTCAAAATATGATGAAGTGTTGAAAAGCGTGGAGTTGTCAATAGAAGCTATTGCTAACACTTGTTTTTAAATTAATCAAAATACTGATTTCAGCAGTCTGGTTTTGGTACAGAGTATTTGAGTTATTATTGTTATTACAGAGATCCTGAGTCAGGAGAATTGAATAGACAAATGACAACATTAAAGGAAGTCAGATGAAATTTCACACATCAGGCGAGTTTCACAGGCAATGAAAGCAACTTTGACTTCATACAACATGCTTAAGCAGCAGTGTAGGGAAGAGGGGGAAGGGAGGAAAGAAACTTGCTATGCTGTAAATCTAGCCAAACAGCTCTTGCTCAACATTCTGTGCCATCAATTGTGCTGTTATAATTCTATTGACCTCACTGTCCTTCAGTCTTCTATAAATTCATTCATTCAACAAAAATGTATCAGATGCCTACTATGTTACAGACACTGTTCTAGATGCTATAGACAGCAGTAAACAAAAATCCTCGCCCTCCTGGAACTTTCATTCTAGTACGGGTCAGCACACTATGGCCTATGGGCCAAATCTGGCCTACTACCTGTTGCCACAGTTTTAGTGAAACACAGTGATAATTCTTTCACATATCATCTATGGCTGATTTTTGTATAAATGCAGACATAGGTGGTTGTGCCCAAGACTTTGGCTCAGAGCCTAAAATATTTACACTCCATCCCTTTGTAGAAAAAGTTTGCCGGCCTCTGTTCTAGTTGAAGAAGACAGATAACAAATACATTGATAAATATATAATGTCAAATAGTTTTCAAAGTATAGAGAAATAGAACAGGAAAGGCACACAGAGAATGAGAAGAAGGCACTTGAAATTTTAAATATGGCAGTCAAAGATGATCTCACCAAATAGGGAACATTTATCCAATACCTGAAGAAGGTGAAGGAGTAAGGTATATCAATATCTGTGTTGTATACAACATTGTGAGTCATTGTAAGGAGTTTTCCTATTACTGTGTGTGAGATGGGAAGCCACTGGAAAAGTTTTGAGCAGAAGTGCAACATAATATAACTTCCATATAATAAAATTGGTCTGGTACCTAAAACCAATGAGTTAATAATAGACTTTTAAGCAGGTGACAAGAACAGAAGTAGGGAGAACACTTGGGAGGGTAATAAAATATAATTCAGTAGATAGATCATTGTGATGTAAACCAGAATAATAGCAATTGAGGTGATGAAAAATGGTAAGATTCTGGGGCTGGGGTTATGGCACAGTGGTAGCGTGCTCGCCTAGCACGCAGGAGGCACTGGGTTCGATCCTCAGCACCACATAAAAATAAAGATATTCTGTCCACCTACAACTAAAAAAATAAATAAATATTTTAAAAAAAATGGTAAGATTCTAGATATATTCTGAAGGTAGAACCAACACAATTTTCTGATAAAATAAATGTAGGCTGTGCAAGAGAAAAACCTAGAATGATTCCAAGGTCTTCTACCTAAGTAACTGAAAGAATAAAGTTAATATTTAGTGAGATGAGGAAGACTATGAAGAGCAGGTTTGACTAGTAGATTGGTTTTGGTGCAGGCTTGGAAGTTGGAGAATCAGAATTTCAGCTTTGTCCATGGTTGATATGTTGAGCAGACAGTTGGATATAAAAGTATGGTGGGCTCCAAGCTTGAGATACAATTCTGGGAGTCATCAGTCTAGAGATAGTATTTTCAGCCAAGAAGATAGAGAAGAGAAGAGACCTAAGGCTTTGAGCTTTTCTCTACCTTACAACTCTAGAGTCCATCCATGACAAAATCTTATCAATTCTTCCTTTTAAAATGGCTCTTAACCCAGCATTTCCTTTCCATTCCCATTGGTGCCTCCCAAACTAGGCTTTCATCCTGTCTCACCTGCCCTTTTGCAATAGCCTCCTAACTGGTATCTTTACCTCTAAATGTCAGCTTCAAACTCCTCATCTAACTCTCCTCTCCAAAAATATCTCTTCACTTAATCCTGGGTTCTGCATCTTAGAAAATGATCTTTTCATTTATAGACATTTGCTCAAATTTGAAACCTGGAAATCTTCGTTATCTCTTCCCTTTCTCCTTCTTAATCTTCTTTAAGTTCTTTTAAATTAATTTTTATTGGTGTACTATAATTATACATAATAGTGGGATTCATTGTGACATATTTGTACTCCCACAGAAC
Source organism: Xerus rutilus (assembly GCA_028644305.1). Taxonomy (NCBI): domain Eukaryota; kingdom Metazoa; phylum Chordata; class Mammalia; order Rodentia; family Sciuridae; genus Xerus; species Xerus rutilus. The sequence goes on from CM053417.1 coordinate 36,672,276, forward strand.
ACAATTTGGTCAACTTCATTCCCCTTTCCCTTCCTTCCTCCCTCCCCTTGGTCCCCTTCCTCTACTCTACTGATCTCCCTTCTATTTTCATGTCCTCTCTAAGCTCTAAGCATCTTTCTTTATGCCAGATTCAAGACCCACATTCCTGATAAAACTATCATAGATGCTACACATCCAGTCTCAAAATTCCTACATGACCTGAGTAGACTATTCACTTAGAACTTAGTATATGTGATTGTATTGTTATCAGACATTTTATGGTAAGACCTTATCTCAGTTGTGCTTTCAGCTCCTTAAGAGCAAGGGTATATATACTGACTATTCTTCCCACACAGTGCCTTAGCATTCACCAAGGCACTCAATATGTTTTTGTAATATTAATGAATGAATGAATAGCTGAATGAGTGGATTTGTAAATTTGGTCAATAGCACAATGGAAAAGAACATTGGATCAAGAGTTAGAGAATCTAGATTGTAGCCCATTCTGCCACTAGCTTGTTGTTTGAAACATTAGGCAAGTTGCTTGCCTGAATTCCCTTATTCACGAGGTAGGACCAATACTGTTCATCCTCACTTCCCAAGTTGAAATGAGATAATTCATGAAGAAATATTTGGAAGGTGAAAAGATCGTGTTTTGCATGACCAATGTCAAAAGTGGAAATACAAAGGATGAGGAAAGAGACTCAAGGACACTGCACACAGCACTTGGGGAGTCAGAGGTAAAGAAAAAAGCCAATAGGGTCAGGGAAATTTGTTAGCATGGCAGTCTTGCTGAAGAGTGGTTGAAAAAGAATGGCAAGCATAAGAGAAAGAAAAATCAAGTTTCTGTGTTAAGAGGCAGTATATAACATAACCACTAGATCCAGCCTACCTTGATTCAAAGCCTGGCTCTGGCACTTATCAGCTGTATGAGTTTGAACACATCACTTAAAGTCTCTGAACATTAGTTTGTCCATTTGTATTATAGAGATTGTAGTAGTACTTATTTCTAAAGAGTTGTTATAGAATTTAAAAGAGTTAATTATTATAAGGTGCTTAGAGCAGTGCATATCACTGGCATATGCATTATAGAAGGGCGTGTTAGACAAAACAATGCCTTTGTCACACTTTGCCAGGCAGGAAGTACTCCACCATATGACTGCAACTTCTTCCTTGGGTCTGAAGCAGGACCCACATAAGCTCTGAGTTTCTCCCCAGAAAATGTTCCCTTTCCAAGTTCCAGAGCCTAGTCTTCTGAGCTTGGCCTGCCTCATTGTTCAAAGGACAACAGGTGTCCATCTTACAAAGTTTCTTCTCCATTTTTCATCCTTTCTTCTGTTCAATAAAGTTTGTCATGAGGACAGATAGGAGTGGGCTCTAGAACCTCCAAAAGCAAATAGAGGCAGTGTGGCTAATCTTTAAGAGCAATGGTTCTGCAATTAAGCAAAAGTGTGTTTGAATCATGGCTTTGCAAATGACCAATCGGTGACCTCCAACAAATAAATCTCTCACCCTCAGCTTTGCTTATCTGTAAAATGAGACCTCACAAGTGGTTTTCAGGATAAAAAGAGGAAATGGACATAAGACATTCAGAATAGGCCCTAGCACATAGTAAGCACTCAAAAAATGTTAGCTTTTATCATTAATAAAATGATTATGATTATGGATATTGATTTTCCCAGCTCTAGAAAGTAATTTTACTATCAATATAGCTCTTTCATCCTAATTTACACCTTCCAAACTAAAAGGATGCAAAGAAAATTCTTGTAGCCACTAAGCTCAGAACACTCTAAAATTTATACTCCATTTGATGTTGATGCCCAGTTTAAAAAAATTGTGGAAAAACTACCAGCAATTCTAAGTATGCCACAGAGTTCAGTTTAATCTGGTAGTGCCTCAAAGACAGTTGGGTGCTCTTCGCCTATGATAAACATCAGTATCACCTATTTTAAAAATTTTTATTAAACATAATTCCTCTCATAATGTGGCAAAGATTTTTTTCAAATGCACATACTCGGATTTACCATAGAAATAGTCCTCCTATTGAGACAAATCTGCAGCGGGGAGACAGAGGCAGGCAAGTATATTTTGCAAAATTTATCCCATGGAGTCTGGTAAGCACCACTGCTCTAAGAAATAAACTGGAAAGTAAGTTTGGAAGATTAGGTCAAGGCCTTGCTTTGAGAAGAAATCCAAGAAGGGCAAGTATAACCACTCTCCTCCCACACAAAGTGGGTGTGTAGGAACATGTCCTGCAGTCACTGGGGGAGAACATAGCGTTTTTCTCCCCCATGCATTAATCACAGATGATTTCTCTCCTGTAGTTGGATAAGCTTCATCCTTAACACAATTGAAGAATTGTGTTCAGTGAGAATACAAGATTTGTCCATGTTTTTGAAAATGCAATTCTACTTAATGACTGGATTAAATATATGTAAAGCCTAAAGATCAAATACTATTTAATGTTTAAAGCAACAAAGGGTGATTATCAAACATCTTAATTATATTTGGTCTATATGTTTGTTCCCAAAGCTAATTGTTTGCTGGCAAAAACTGGCCTCAATTATGATCATTAATGAGTACTCTTGCATTTCACACAAGGAATCAGTCTCTCAAATGGCTCTAATCAAATAAAATAAAAACTTAAATGATTTTGAAAAGTGTAAAACAAAAAGAAAGTAAAAAAATACCACAATTTATGAAGTCATTACTTTTTCTTTCCTGATATATATATATATATGTCACCTATATCAACAGTGACTTTAAAATATCTTAGGCACACATATGTGATTTTAAAACTTAGATTTTCCCATGTAATGTCTCACAAATTGAAATTGAATGTTACTTATTTAAAAAATAGAATGTTAAATTTCATATATGTGTAATCCACACTAATAGGTATATCCTAATATATAAATACTATTCCCACTTTTCTATTTACAAAATTCTTACTACTACAATCAATTATAGCCAAAGAAATGAAGCCTTTTGAAAAAATAATACTTAAAAGAGATATTAAACTTATTTCAATATTTAAATGTAAGAATGCAAATTTATAATGAGACATATAGTCTAAAATGTATCAGTACTCCATGCATATTCAGGGCCCAATATTATTAAACTATATATATATACCATTTGTTTATCTGTTGATTAGTTTATGGACCTTGGCATTATTTCCACTTTGCCCTACAATGCTGCTATCAACATTCATGTGCAAGTGTTTGTGTGGAATGTTTTCTTTTCTTGTGGATAAATATATAGGTATGGAATTGCAGGTCATATGGTAACCCTATGTTTAGTTTTTTGAGAAAATGCCAGACTATTTTCTACTGTGGCATTTACATTCCCACCAGCAGTGTATGAGAGTTCCAACTTCTCCACACCTTTTCCAACAATTTTTATTACCTGCCTTTTTTATTATAGCCACACTAGGAAGTATAAAGCAATATCTCATTGTGTTTTGATTTGCATTTCCCTAATGACTAGTGTTTTCTCTTGTGCTTGTTGGCCATTTGTATATCTTTGTAGAAATGTGCATTCAAATATTTGGTCTTGCTTGTTTGTTTTTTTTTTAACTATTCTTTTTAGATGTTGATGGACCTTTATTTTATTCATTTATTTATATATGGTGCTGAGAATCAACCCCAGTGCCTCACATATGCTAGGCAAGTGCTCTACCATCGAGCCACACTCTCATCCCCAGGTCTTGCCTATTTGGGTGGGGTGGCAGGACCAAGGATTGAACCCAGGGTCACTTTACCACGGAGTCACGCCCCCCGCCCTTTTTATTTTTATTTTTTTTATTTTGAAACAGGATCTCACTAAGTTGATTAGGGCCTCATTAAGATGTTGAAACTTGTTCTTGACCTTGTGATGCGCCTGCCTCAGCCTCCCAAGTCACTGGGATTACAGGTGTGCACCACCATGCCTGCCTGGTCTGGCCCATTTTTAATTGTGTTATTTGGGTTTTTTAATTATTGAGTTGTAAAGATTCTTTATAAATTCTGGATGTCAGTGCTTTATCATATATACGGTTTGCAAACATTTCCCCATTCCATTCTTGGGGTTGTATTTTTGTTTTCTTTGATTCATAAAGGTTTTTAATTTTGATGTAGTCAACTTATAGATTTTTTCTTTTGCTGCTTGTGATTTGGTGTCATATTTAAAGAAGTATTGCCTAACCCAAGGTTATGAAAAATTTTATTTATATTTCCTTCTGGGATTTCTAAAGTTTTAGCTCTTACATTTGAATTGTTTATCTATATTGAGCTAATTCTTGTATATAGTATGAGGAAGGGGTCTAAACTCATTCTTCTGTGTGTGAGTATCAAGTTGTCCTAGCACCATTTGTTGAAAATACTATCCCTTCCTCATTGAAATGTCTTGGCACCATTGTTAAAAATCAATGTAAAATAAATTTAAGAGATTATTTCTGGACCCTTCATTCTATTCTGTTGATTTATATGTTTATCCTCTGCCAGCACCATATTGATTGCTGTACATTTGTAGTAAATTTTAAAATTAGAATGTGTACACTCTTCAGCTATGTTCTTTTTCAAGATTGTTTTGGCTATTCCATGTCCCTTGCATTTCCATATGAATTTTAGGATCACTGTGCCAATTTTGGCAAAGAATCCAGCTGGGATGTTGATAAGGATTGTGTTGAATTTATGGATCAGTTAGTGTTATATTGCTATCTTAACAGTATTGTCACCTGGGTTATGAATATGGAATGTCTTTCCACGTACTTACGTTTTCTTTGATTTCTTTCAACAATGTTTTCTAGTTTTCAGTGCATGAATTTGTACTTTATTGGATAAACATTTTATTCTTCTTGATGCTTTTGGAAGCAGTGAATTATTATCTTCATTTCATTTGCAGATGGTTTATTGCTAGTGTCTAGAAATATAATTGAATTTTAAATATTAGTCATGCAAATTTTCAAAATTACTTTATTAGCTCTAAAAGTTATTTTGTGAATTCTTTAGGGTTTTCTATGTATACGATTAAGTCATCTGTGAATAGAGATCATTTTAGTTCTTGCTTACCAATATGGATGCCTTATATTTCCTTCTCTTGCCTAATTACTCTGGCAAGAACTTCAGGTATAATGTTAAGTAGAAGTGGAGAAAGTGAACTTCCTTCTTTTGTTCCTCATGTTGGTTGGAAAGCTTTCCATCTTTCCCCATTAAATATGGTATCAGTTTTGGAGTTTTTGTAATTGTCTTTTATCAGGTTAAGGAATAAGATGACATTTATTTGAAACTGGAAGACCTTTGTCAATGACAGAAACATCAAGCCCAGTTGTGTTTTCTCTTTTCTGGTACATTTCTGCTGTTTCATATTCTCAAAACAGGGCAAGGATAACTTAAGAGGAAGACATTTACCTTATTCTGGATTTCAAACTGGGAGCACTTCACTTGAGATGAAAGTGCTTTGAAATAAATCCTCATGAGAATTGTACACATACTTAAGAGTTAATTTTTAAAAAATAAAAGACAGCAGGATTTCTTTAAACCATGACTATATTTAGTTTGGTTAAATCTGGGTTCTGCTTGTACTCCTCATCATTTTCTTAATGTCTTTTTTAGGTGAATGGGAATAGGGGAAGGATAGGAGAGGATAGAGTACTCTCTTATATGTGATACCTAGAGATGTAGTGGCATGTGTGATAAGATTGCCTGGGTTCAGATTCTTGCTCTATCATTTACACATTAAGCAAGTAATGTAATATGAATGCATCTCAATTTCCTCATTTGCACAAATGGAGATGATGATAATAATATGCAATGTTTAGGGCTGTTGTGAGGAATAAATGAATAGTTATGTACAAAAGTACTTAAAACAGTATCAAAGTACTTAGGACAATCACTAGCACCATAGTAAGCTCTATGTAATTGCAGTTAGGTTATGGTGTTCAGTAACAAAAACATAGTTTAAGAGCCAGAAAAATGCAAATTGAAATCTCTGGTCAACTTCTTTTACCAGCTGCTATGGAATCAATATTTATGTTTTCCAAAAATTTCATGTTGAAGCCCTCATCTCCTATGTGGTGGTATTTGTAGGTGAGACTTTGGAAGGTAATTGGGTTTGGGAGGTAAGTGGATTTTCCATGTGAGGAAACCAAGAAGTGGACTCATTGGAGAAACTGACCACATTGGCAACCTGATACTTCTCAGCCTCAGAACTATGAGAATTAAATGTTCATTGCTTAAGCCACCCAGTCTACTTTATTCTTGCAATAGCAGCCTGACCAGACTAAGATATCAGCTATGTGGTCTGTGACAAATTAATCTCTCAGCATTGTTTTTGGGGAGTTGGGAAACAGAACTTATCTTACAGAGTTATTAGAATGAATAGATAAATAATTCCTATGAAAAAGTCTAACACAAAACAAGCATTGAACAAATGAGAGAGAGAGCAACATTGTTACTTTATATGTTACTATTTTGAGATCAAAAGAGTCTTGAAATTATCTTGCTCATGTAAGAGTTGAGGCCTGGGGATGGTAAGAGTAAATTTCATAAAGGGGTTCACTTAAAGAAAATTGTTTCTTAAACTATAAAAGTAATCTATACTTGAAAGAAATTCAAATTTTATGAAAGTATATACTAAAAAGTAAAAATATCTCCTTGCACTATTCCCCCATCCATTGTACTTCCCTTCCCAGGAATAACTAATAAAAACAACACATTTTCCTATGTATACACACATGTGAATTTATACATAAGAATAAACATATATTTCTACATAAATTAGACCTATGCATATTGTTTTGTGATTATTTAAATTCTATCCAAGAGTATGTCTTTTTTGGGGGGCGGTACTGAGGATTGCACTCAGGGGCACTTGACCACTGAGCCACATCCCCAGCCCTACTTTGTATTTTATGTAGAGACAGGGTCTTATTGAGTTGCTTAGCGCCTAGCTAAATTACTAAGGTTGGCTTTGAAGTCTTGATCCTCCTGCCTCAGCCTCTCAAGCTGCTGGGATTACAGGCATGCACCATCACGCCTGGCCAAGAGTACGTCTTTGACATCTTTCCAAAGGGAAGGGAGGCAGGATGGAAAAAGGAAAGATAGTGGAATGAATCTTATCTAACTTTCCTATGCACATATATGAATATATCACAGTGAATCTCACAATTGTGTACATCCACAAGAACATGATCTATTCCATGCTTTTATTATTAGGTTAAAATGGATTCTACTGTCATGTATAACTAAAAAGAACCAATAGAAATGTACATAAAAATTAAAAATAAATAAGTCTTAAAGAAATAAGACCATTATTCTTAATGAATATTCAGCAATCTGTATGATGGATGCATCAGTAATTTGCCTTTCAAAAATCTACAGTCATGGGCTGGGGTGTGGCTCAGTGGTAAAGTGCTCGCCTAGCATGTGTGGGGCACTAGGTTCGATCATCAGCACCACATAAAGATAAATAAATAAAGGTATTGTATCCGTCTACAACTGAAAAAAAAAAAAACTACAATCATGGGCCTGGGGTTGTAGTCCAGTGGTAGAGCGCTTGCCTAGCACTTATGAGGTACTGGGTTCAATCTTCAGCACCACATAAAAATAAATATATAAAATACAAGTATCATGTCCATCTACAACTAAACATATCTACAATCATATTCTCAGCATAGTCTCATGACACTCTAATTACACTGTGATTTTTCCCCTAAAACTTGGATTTAACAATATAGCATGTAAATTGCAGGTTAAAGTGAATTCATAGTTGGCACGGATCAGGAGTGGTTTGTTGAATTCTAGGTTATAGAGGTGGAAAGGAAAACCAGGTGCTCAGGCAGAAAGGGACTTCTTTAGATAGGAGAGAAGACAAAGTAAGTCACCTAAATTATTACCAGCTTTTTTAAAAATATTTTTTAGTTATACATAGACACAGTGTCTTTATTTTTGTTTTACTTATTTTTATGTGGTGCTGAGGATCCAACCCAGTGCCTCACATGTGCCAGGCAAGCATTCTGCCACTGAGCCACAACCTCAGCCCCAATTACCAGCTTTTTAATTTTGCTTTCTTGGTGGGTTGTCCTATTGAAAGTTTAAATGAAAAAGAGAACTGGAGGAGAAATCAGTAAGTTTCACAAAGACCTTGGGCCATTGTCTTACTAAATAAAAAAGTAACTTTGGATCTGGTGCATAATACACTGGAGTTACTTTAATAATTCATCTTTTGAACTGAGAAGCTACTATAATAATCTTTTATACTGAGAAATTACTACAAAATTACTCTTTTGGGTGAGAAACTGGCTCAAATAAATGAGAAATGCCAAAAATGTTATCCATGTATTCAAAATTATTATATTTACATAAATAAATCTATAAAGGAGAAATTAAACTAATATTTCCAGAATAAACAAAATATATTGTGTCAGTTTTCAACAGGCCCAAATTGTCTATGTGCTACTGACAGAGGTGGCAAAATTCGGGGCAAGTATTCACAAAGTCCAAAAGTATTATAACACTGAAGCATTGTGGTTCTAAGGGAAGAAAATGTGTATCAATGGAATCATGTGGTATAGATGGAAATGTCACTCACTGTAATATCTGAACAAGAGGTTGTAATCAGAGCAGTTAGCAATTAGAAAGCACAGGGCCCTAACTCCCACAGAAATTTTGGTACAAGCAGCTGACAGCACACAGAACTGTTGTAAGATACTTTGTGAGAAAGCTTTGTCAGTGGTAATGCCTACTTTAATGACATCTGGAAACAGCTATTTTTCTCCAAAAGACAGCAATATGTTTAAACCTGCCAAATACAGATAATAAGGTGCTTACCTCTCATTAACAAAATTATGCTTTCCTTATTGATAGAAAAGATCTGTTCACATTGTGAGAATAATACATTACCGAACTAGTGAAGAGCTATTGAAAAGTATCATACAGATGGCTACAAAGCAGTGATTCCCAGCCCTAAATTTGCCACCCTCTAGGGTAGCTACAATTATCTTGAGGATCATCATGAGCGTTTTGAAAACTTCTCAAAACAAAATTAAATATAAGTCACTTTAATTTAAAAAAAATATATGCCATCCAAGCATTGTGAAGAAAAAGGGAGAGATGGCATAAAAGCAAGCTAATAATAGCAAGGTGTTATAAACTCCCAGAAGGTTGGGAGCCAATGATAGTAGGACTGGTACATTATATGGATTCAGTGGTAGTTTTTATGAATTCGGAGCATGGTACCCAGGCATATCATCTAAATAATTATAATGAATTGCATGAATTTTCTATGTGTTTCAATAGTGGGCACTCACAAAAATAGCAATCCATGAATTCTGTTTTCAAGTTTTGGACAAATTTTGTAGTTAAGACTTTTCTGAATGTCTAAAAATGTATTCCAATGACAGCAAAAAATTTATTCATTGAAGAAATATTTATTGATAACATACTATGTGTGTACTGACACACTTTCCTGATGAAAAGTTTGTATCAGTATTGTGTAGTTTTCCTGATCCCTTTTAACAGCATATTTTAAAATATCTTTAGCAATCTAATATTGGTGAAAATAATATCTTATGGTATATTATTTATTTGAGTGCTTTTGCATATGTTTATTGACTATATGATGGTTTATAATTGTATGTCAAATAATCTGCTCAACTTATGAGCACTTTTCTACTTGTCGTTCTATTATTGATTTGCAAAACCTCTTTAAAATATTTATTTGTTAGTTGTAGGCAGACAGGATATCTTTATTTTATTTTTACATGGTGCTGAGGATCGAACCCAGTGCCTCATGCATGCTAGGCGAGCACGCTACCACTGCGCCACAACCCCAGCCCCGCAAAACCTCTTTATATGTTACTGTGGTACCTATCTGAAAATATTATATTCAAGTAGGAGCTTACAGAGACAGATAAGTTTGTTCTGTAACTGTCAGAATGGAAGTAAATTAATGTTAACTATTTTTAAGGCTTATGAATACACTGGAATTATTTTGATGCTGTTCATATGTTCTGTTAATGCATTAAATCTAATTCTGTGTATACCAAACTAGGTTATGCTATAGTCAAACAGATTCTGGGAGTGTTCAACAAGCAATATTGTTCAAAAATCCACAGAGAATATTATCTTGCCAATTACTGAAAACAAAACAAAATATAATAACAAAACTAAAAGATATTATTATATTGCCACCATCAATTTCTCTGTCATTCTTGAAGTTGATATTAATAGTAGCATCTTCAGAATTTCAGCATTGTTTCAGTACTACATATAATTAGAAAGGTCTGCACTGGCATCTAAGCCAAACTTTAGCACTCGGCTTTACAAAAATCTTAGCAGGCATACACAATTAAGTCCTAAAGCATTGCGGATATGACAGCAGTACTGACCTTTTCACAAGAAATGGCAGAAGCTAATTTGAGGCAATACCAGTGCAGCTTAGCAACTTCTGCCCTCATTCTCAATGAGAGATAAGTATTAAAATATCTATAGAATTATTTCTCTCTATGATTCAGAGTCAATAAACATTTGGTGAATGCCTAATATGTGCCAGATGCTGTAACATACAATCTTTCTTCCAGTCCTTATCACTGACCTAAGACATAGGTATCCCCATTTGCATAGGAGGAAATTGTAACTCAGAGAAGTTCTGTGATTTGTAAACAATCACACTAGTAGCTATTGAGAGGGAGAGATGGGACTTGAAGACAGCTTTTCCACCTCTAAAAGTGTACTTTTCTTTTGATTATGACAGAACTATCCTCCTCAGCCACACTGGATGAAACACGTGGATGCTTCAAGTAGACTTGTGTTTTGGTGCCTCTTCAATTTAACATATCTAAAACATTTGATCAACATTTATTTAATGAGAGTAGGGAAAGACCATGGTCCTATTAATAAAAATGTATACCTTTTTCTTTACATTCAAAATAGAGAATTCATCACATACACTTTTTTTTTTTTTTTTTGGTACCAGGGACTGAACTCAGGGGCACTCGACCACTGAGCCACATCCCCAGCCCTATTTTGTGTTTTATGTAGAGACAGGGTCTCACTGAGTTGCTTAGCGCCTCGCCCTTGCTGAGGCTGGCTTTGAACTCGCGATTCTCCTGTCTCAGCCTCCCTAAGTGCTGGGATTACAAGCGTGAGCCACTGCGCCCGGCTTCATCACATACACTTTTAAAAACAGACAGCTACCCTTTATTGAGTTCTTGCCATGTGTCGGGAGCTGTGCTAACCACTTTTTACATGTATTCTCTCATGTAATCCTAGGAAGTTGACAACATTATCATCATGGTTCCCATTTCATATGTGAAGACCAAAAGGTTAAGTGACTTAGCCAATATCATATAATTAGTTAGTGTCAGAACTAGCATTTAAGCTCAGGTAGGCTGACACCTGAGTCTATGGGCTTAAACACTGTTTTATTACTTTCAATTACAGAAAAATCCTAAATTGGCATGTTAACCTAGAGATTTCTTAGTTTTATTTGTTTTTTTTTTTATCACTCTAAACTAAACACGAGGGGCTTGGGCTGTAGCTCAGTGGTAGAGCGCTTGCCTCGCATGCGTGAGTCACTAGGATTGATCCTCAGCACCACATAAAAATAAATAAATAAAATAAAGATATTGCATCCATCTACAACTAAAAAAAATTTAAAAAAAAACTAAATATGATGGTGGTGACTTAGAGGAATATAATTATAAAATCAGTTAAGTTTTAAGGATAGTTTATAAATCCATATTTAAAAGATTTTAGAATTCCCATATTTTTGGTTATATTTTCTTGACAATAAAACAAAACAAAATTATTTTCCACTTTTCTGTAGTCATTATTCTATCTTCAGTTTCTTTTTGCAATTTTCCAAAACAGGCAACTTGTAGGGAGATGTATCAAAAATTTTAAAATTTAGATTAGAAACCCCTTGTTCCTGATAAGCAGCACTGTAGCACACAATATTTTATTTCCTAATCTTAGCTGATTGTAGAGAGTCGTTTACTTTAAGCAACTCCCCAGCTTGCTAATCTCGCCATTCTTGGCACACCCTCTGATTTGCACATGTTCATCACATAAATGATGTGTTTGGCATCAGTGAGAACTGCTTTGTATTTGTTTTTAATTTTTTACTCAAGGGCCCTAGCTTCTTTAGTGAGAGAGAAGGCCAATTTCCACCTCACCAATTACTTTAGTAAGCAATGACAGAAACCCAAATTAGTCAGCACCATATTTATGATTTATCCCAGAGTTTTTTTTTTAAAACACCCATTTCAAATTGACACCCCCAGGCAATTCCCTGGCTGGCCCATTGCTTCATCCTCTTCTTTGTCTCGGAAAGGTTGTGGAGGAGTAGATGGGTCTAACAGCTTTTACAATTGTATGCAGAACACATGAGTTGATGAAGAATTGAAAGTATACTCTGGATGCATGTATAATATTAAAAGACAATTTGCTATGTGTTTTGGCTTACCCTATTGGGCATATAGATTCCAGGACAAAACCCACTGGGTGGGTTTCCCCATGCTGCCATTTGTAAATCCAATTATTATTAATGTCAGAGGGCATCTGTAGCCTGCAGGTTGAATACTGATGTTGTTGATAATGTAATTACAATGCAACTTTAATACAGAACATTTTATGCATATATTGATAATGAGGTTTGGATAATTCAGAAAAAAGTTTGTGAACAATGTCAGACCATCTGCAATCTGAGCTTCATCTTTGTGTTAATTAAAGCAAAACATTTCAGCCAAACTGGAAATGAAAGGACTCCCACACTCTGGCTTCCAGTATATCCCCACATATATACTTCTTTGGAAAACTCAAAACTTTAGTAAGTACTTCTGGGATCAACATAACTCCTCTTCCTCTTTCCATTCTTCACTTTCTTTCTTTCTTTTTGTGGTGCTGGGGATTGAGCCCAGGGCCTTGTGCATGTGAAGCAAGCACTCTACCAACCGAGCTATATCCCCAGCCTTCTCTCCATTCTTAATATATACAAATTTTCTTTAGGTATTTTTTCCCTCAAAATAGTCTAATTTGTTAAAATATGCACAACTAAAATTTACTATCTTAACAATTTTTAGGTGTACAGTTCAGTGATAAATACATTAATACTGTTGTACAATTACCATGCCATTCATCTCTAGAACTATCATCTTGTAAAACTAAAACTGTGTACCTATTCAGAAATAACTCCCATTCCTCACTCTGTCCCATTCCCAAGCCCCAGGCAACCACCATTCTACTCTCTGTCTTTATGAATTTGACTACTCTAAGTATTTCATATAAGTGGAATCACATAGTAGTTGACTTTTGGGGACTGCTTTATTTTATTTAGCATAATGTCCTCAGGGTTCATCCATGTTGTAGCATATTGCAAGATTTCTTTTTAAAGGCTGAATAATATGCCACATTTTCTTTGTCCATAAAAACTTCGGTTGCTTCTACATTTTAGCTATTGTGAGCAATGCAACAATGGATATGGGAATATAGATTGTCAGTTACAGATCCTGATTTCAATTCTTTTTGGTATATACTCAGAAGTAGAACTGCTGGGATCACATGGTAATTCTATTTAAAATTTTTGAGGAATCACAATACTGTTTTTAAAAATATTTTTTAGCAGTTGATGGATCTTTATTTTATTTATTTGTATGTGGTCCTGAGAATCAAATCCAGTGCCTCACACATGTGAGGCAAGTGCTGTACCACTGAGCCACAACCCTAGCCCATCACACTATTTTGTACAGCAGCTTTACCATTTTATATTCTCACTGCCAGAGTACAAGTGTTCCAATTCTCTCTATCCTTGACAACACTTGGTATTTTCTGTTTATTGATACAGTCATCCTCTGCTTTGGGCCTTAATACAATGTCTCTGAATAGGATTGAGGTTTTCAAACTATGTTTCGGAAGTTAAAGCAGTTTTATGTCTTGACACTTGAAAAAACAAAGTCTTCTTCAAATACTGTAGAGAAATGCACAGTGATCACATTTTGGAATTTCAAATGAGAACAAATAGTCTGAAAATGGCATAGAATATTTCAAATCAGGACTGCCCCAGAAAACTTGGATAATTATAGCTATAATGTATTTTGAGTACTTACTATGTGACTGGCATTGGGAAAAATACTTTCCATGTATACTATCTCATTTAATTCTTTTAACAACCCTAAGAAGTCCTAGAAACCCTATTCTTGAAGATGAGAAAACTAAAGTGAAGTGAGGTTGAGACTACTTGCTCAAGATCACATAACATTACATGACAGATCTGGGATTCAAATACAGGTCTGACTAACTTTGAAGGCCTTTCTCTTAACCACCAAGGGGTTCTGATGTTCCTCTAGATGTTTATAGGCTCGAAATAATTTCTTTGCAGAAGAGATTCAAAGGCAAGAGTCAAATTGGTATTTCCATTTGTGTACAAACTACACAAATGTTGCCATATCCAAATACAAACTGTGTGGGCATGTTGTCTCTCATTCCCTAGAGCTGGGGATGGCAGCCTTCCCACTTTGGGCTCATCCCTATGAACCTATTCAGTATCTATCCAGTATCCATTCTTAGCCAGTAAAGTTGGTCTCTGGAAAATAAACCCCAATGGCCCTATGCTAACCTCATCTCAAGCAATAATAGTCATGAAATCATGGGCTTGATATTAGATGCACTTTAAATACATATTAAAATAAATATTATACATCTGTGAGCACCTAAAAAGTCATCTCATGTACCACCAGGAGTACATATACCACCTATAGGCAAGCACTGATATGGGATTTCTAAGTGAATTTCTAACCTTGACGTTCAATGAAACAACCTCTAAAAATAATTCAGAAAGTTGGAAACTGGTTTGGTCAGGATGGTAATTTGCCATTCCTTGCTCATTTTCCCCTGGTCCAGTCTTCAGTCTGCTTTCACTATTCTCCATTTTTCTGGGAGATATTTTGACAGTTTTTCAGAAGAAACTGGGCACTTGCAAGACAGCAAGCTATTTCTATTTCCACAATTACTGATCTTCAAACACTGGCTCTGGTGTCATATGCTTAGGGAAGCTTTTTCTGACCACTCAGTCTAAAGTGACCCCCCCATAATGTTACTCTGTTATATTTTTCTCATAGCACTCACTTATCACTATTTGAAATTGTCATGTCTGTTGATTTGTACACTGCCTGTTTCCCCACTAAATAATAAGCTTCAGGAGGTTTCTGGGAGCCAGCATAGCATAATGTCTAAACTGTAGTAAATTATCAAAGAGTATTTGTCAAGTGAATACACAGCATGAACTAGGGATTCTAAAGTTGGTGTAGGGACACAGAGAGAATAAAGCAGAGACAATACAAGGAAATTTGAACTAAGCTAAACCAACTAAGGTAAAATGAGTACTGACCTGGGAAGGTATAAAACTGTCTCATGTGCTTGTAACATTCATTTAGCATTTACTGTGTTCAGAACACTATGTTTAGTTGTGCATTGTGGACTTGCTGGTATTGAGTTGTATAGCCTATGCCATTGATAATCTCTAGTTTGTTTTATTTAACATATGTTTACTGATTGTTACTATATGTCAAGCACTCTTCTACACTGAGATAAAGCAATAACCAGGACAAAGTTTCTGCCCTCTAATGAGGGTCAAATCAAGATCAGACACATGGGCTGGAGTTGTAGCTCAGTGGTAGAGCACTTGCCTAGCATGTATGAGGCACTGGGTTCAATTCTCAGCACCACATATAAATAAATAAAATAAAGGTCCATCAACAACTTAAAAATATTTTAAAAAAAGATCAGGCATGCAATTTTACATCTTTTTTCCCCACATATGGCGTATTCTAGTGATCCTTTGACTTTCTGGAAAAATCAGATCTTTGCTCTGAAGGCAGTCTTATAATTATCCCCCCAACATTCTTATATTGATGATAGCTACCATTTTTGAATATGCATTATGTCAGGCACAGTGCTGAGGCTTCACATTCATTATATAATGAATCTTCCCATTAACTCCACAAAGAAGATATTATTATTACATCCATTTTTCCAAAGGAGGAAACCAAAGCTCACTTATACCAAATAATTTGCCTAATAGCATGTAGTTATCATGGTAGTATGGGTTCAAAGTTGGTACAAGTGTCCCCTAGATTTGGGTAATGGAATCACTATCCAGAGTCATTGTCCTTAACCATGAGTATGCAATGGTACCTCCATTACATATATTGTCCCTTCACTGAGGAAATGTAACTTTGCAGACACTCTCAGGTTTTAGTGTTTGCCAGAGAATGGCAGTGAGGAAGGCAGAATGTTCCAAGGTCTAACCCTGAGTGGTCTAGAACAGGAGACACTAGCAGATATAAGTTATGGAGCAGTTGGTATACTTCATTAAACTGTAGAAATAACACTGTCTATGGGGCTGGGATTGTGGCGCAGTGGTAACGTGCTCGCCTAGCACGCGTGAGGCACTGGGTTCGATCCTCAGCACTGCATAAAAATAAAATAAAGATATTCTGTCCACCTACAACTAAAAAAATAAATAAATATTTTTAAAAAACTGCTGAAATTTAAAAAAAAAACAACACTGTCTTAAGTAAAGTTCAAGTTACAGTAGTCTCTTCTATCTGTAGATGACACTCTAGTACATGCCTGAAACTGTGAATAGCACCAAACTCTGTTTTTTCCTATACATACATACCTGATAAAGTTTAATTTATAAATTAATCACAGTAAGAGATTGACAACAATTACTATTAATAAAATAGAACAAGTACCATATTGAGTAAAATATGGATTATGTGAACAAAAGCACTATGATATTTTGACCATCATTCTGATAACTGATAGCTACTAAATGACTAATGGATGGGTAGTGTACACAGCATGGATACATTGGAAAAAGGGATGATTCATGTTCTGGGTAGGTTAGCATAAGATTTAATCATACTACTTGGAACAGTAAGCAATTTAAAACTTATGAATTCTTTTACCTTTGGCATTTTCCATTTAATATTTTCAGACTTCAGTTGACCTCAAGAAACTGAAATCATGGAAAAGAGAAAACTTGGTTAAGAGGGACAACTATATTTAAGATACAGTTTAAGAGGAAACAGTATATATTTGTCTTTCTTTCATTTGACAATGATTAAACACAAAGCAATTAAAGAAAAGCTGAGGAAAACAACTAGTGTATTTGTAGAGAAATATTGAAAACATATCTCAATATAGGGAACTCAGATTAAGATAATAAATATATTTTTGCTATCAGTTTTATTGTAATATACCCTTTAGTTTCAATATAGAACTCAAAATTATAAAATATGTGTTGCTCTTACACTGGTTCTGCATCTTACTGAATACATTTATTTGTTGAGTGCCATTTCAAAGCAATTTTTCTTACCTTATTTCATTTTTGTCTCATAAAAATCTTGTAAGGCAGAGGAGAGAAGGTATTATCTTTGTTTTACAAAAGTATAAATTTAAGGTAAAAGTGAACAAGTAAGTTGCCAAGAACACCAAATTAGAACTGTACCAGTGAAATTGGCCCACACCACCAGGGTGCAAAAATGTCATTTTTCTTTATATCCTTACAACAAATTCAATCTGCTCTGTGTCTTTCACCTTCCCAGCTGACTAAAAATTCAATCTCACTCACATTTATTAGAAGCCCTCCCTCTGCCAAGATTATGTGAAGGCCCTAGGAAAACCATATCAGGACTGGAAATTTCTGGGTAGGCCTTCTGCCCTTTTGTCTACACATGTCATTGCTGATCTGTTTGTCACACAAATCCCCTTGAAGGTAGATGAATCAGCTGCTTTTGTCCATGCTTGCAAACTGGTAGTCATTATGGAGTTTTTTGCTGAGGTTGGCAGCATCGTGGCCTAGTATCTAGCCTCCTTTGCATGTGCCATGCTTCCATTCTCCTTTGAGATATTTTCTCTTTGGTCATTAAAAGGGAGTAAGGGTGATCCTTGATGTTCATGAAATCTTCCATTACTCCCATTTCCTCTCTGGTTCTGGAAAGCTCTACTTCTATGGCAGGCACCCTCTGCCACTTGTACTAAAAGTGCTCACTATTAATTCTCTGGGACAAGTCAGTATAATTTCCCTCAATAAACCTAGGATTTTGAAACCAAAAGCTCTTGGGTCCAGATGATTTTCTAGGTGCCTGGCAACTTTTGCTTCTGACATTACAAAACAAAGGCTCTCAAGAAAATGAGACAGAAATGTATGACTATATTTTGATTGGGGAGAGGGAAAAACTATAATAAGAACAAATTATTAAAAATTAATATTGCAATATATAATCCTGCCACAAATCTTGTCACAATTTTTACTGCACATTTTAATTTTCAGAATGTTACAAGTCTTCAGTAACCATGGATCTACATTTTTATAGTTGATTTCAATTCTGCATGTGTTTAATAAATATACACAATGCTCCTACTACCATATAATGTATGGTACATGTAAGAAGAAAAAGATATGATTTTTTGTGTATAAGATGTAAAGAAATGATCCATACAATGTTTTTTGACAGCCTGTTGGTGCTGAATTTCATATACCTCTACCTAAGGAGCTAAGGATCTAGGATTTTCTTTCTTTCTTTTTTAAAGAATAAAGAAATGAATACTTTTTTTGGTACCAGGGATTGAACCCAGGGATGCTTAACCACTGAGCAACACTCCCCAGACCTTTTTGTATTTTATTTAGAGACAAGGTCTCACTAAAGTTGCTTAGGGCATCACTAAGTTGCTGAGGCTGACTTTGAACTCACCATCCTCCTATCTCAACTTCCTGAGCCACTGGGATTACAGGTGTGCACTATCACACCTGGCTAGAATTCTTTTCTTTTCTTTTTTGGCACTGGGGATTGAACTCAGGGGTACTCAACCACTGAGCCACATCCCCAGCCTTATTTTGTGTTTTATGTAGAGACAAGGTCTCACTGACTTGCTTAGTGCCTCACTGTTGCTGAGGCTGGTTTTGAACTCATGATTCTCCTGTCTCAGCCTCCTTAAGGGCTGGGATTACAGGCTTGCATCACTGTGCCTGGCTTAGAATTTTTTTCTTTGGAGCATGCCTTTTATGGAGGATACCTTTCTTTTTTTCTTTTCTCCTTCTAGCATTCACTCAATAAACATATGCTAGTCATGAGGCCAAGAATGTAAAGATGGATAACATTGGTCTTGCTTCAGAAAATGGAAACTAGGGTTGAGGATGTAATTCAGTTGGCAGAATGCCAAAAAAAGAAAGAAAGAAAGAAAGAAGAGTAGAGAAGGGAAATAGAAACTAGGCAGAGGAAGATAACAGATGTGTAATATCAGAGTGATCTGATAAGGGAGTTAAGATTTAAATTAGAACTTAAGGATGAATTGTAGTTTACTAAAAAAGAAGTGGGGAGGAACATTCCATAAAGTGGAAATAGCATGGGCAAGGAAGGGAATCAAATAAAACCCTAAAATAAAAATAGAGAATGCACATAGCTGCTCAAGAAACTGTCAAAAATCTGACTCGAATACAAGGTATGTGTGGGGACAATGGTGAGAGACAGGGCTAGATATTTTAGCATGGAGTGCGATTGTAAATGTTCCTATATAAAATGCTATAGTGTTTGGGATTCCTATAGGCAATGGAAGGATCACCAAAGGTTTCAAGCAGAAAAATGCCAATTTCTGAACAGTATTTTTTGAGTGTTTTTTTTCTTTTCTTTTTTCTTTTTTTGGTACTGGAGATTGAACTCAGTGGCACTTGACCACTGACCCACATCCCAGCCCTATTTTGTGTTTTATGTAGAGACAGGGTCTCACTGAGTTGCTTAGCGCCTCGCCATTGCTGAGGCTGGCTTTGAACTCGCAATTCTCCTGTCTCAGCCTCCCTAAGTGCTGGGATTACAGGCTTGCGCCACCGTGCCTGGCTTTGAGTGTTTTTTTTTTTTTAATATTTTGTTTTGTTGTAGATGAACACAATATCTTTATTTATTTTATGTGGTGCTGAGGATCAAACCCAGTGCCTCACGTATGCGAGGCAAGCGCTCAACCACTGAGCCATAGCCTCAGCCCCTGAGTGTTTGTTTTGATAGAAATGCCAAGAATGGACTAGAGGAGGGTAGGACAGCATACAGAAAGAGTGAGACATGTGACTCTTGGGAGCTGATGAAATAAAGCCATGGAAGTGGAATGTATTTGAGGTAATATTGATAAGAGTAAGTACAAGAAGTGACAGATAAGTGTTATAAATGATTCCTAGTCCTGGGTAATCAGGTAGATGGAGATGACATTAACTAAAATAGAGAATACCCAAAGAGAGCCAGGGTTGTACAATATGAGATTGTGTTTCAGATATGTTGAACTTCAGGTGTCTTGGAGATATCCTGGTGAAACTATTTAAAAAGCTAACTGAAAAAACAGCCTGCAGCTTAGCTACAGATGTCAGGGGTACAGTTAAGATATTCAGGAGTCATCATACAGGTGTTAAGTAATCTGATGATAATACATGTAGATCAGAAAGAAAAGTTTGAGGACAGAGGTTTGAAGGACAAGTAATTGGAATGAGAGAAGACCCTAAAAGATAGGGAAGCAGCCATAAGATGAGGGTTAGAAGAGAAACTCAGGAGAAGAGAGGTCCTGGAAAATTTATCTGAATAATACATTCAGAGTGGATGTCAGATACAATAAGGATTGGAAGGGTCACTGTGAATTAGGAAATTTGGACTTCATTTATGACTTTTGTTGGAGCAGTAGTAGGGCATAAGGCAGATTACTGTGGTTTTAGGGCTAAAGAGGAAATGAGAAAGGGGAAACAATATATGAGAATTATTCTTTCAAAAAACCTGGCAGTAAACAGAAAGTAAGACATAAGATGGCAGCACAGCCAGGTTCAGTGGCACATACCTGAAATTCCAGCAACTTTGGAGGCTGAGGCAGGAGGATTGCAAGTTTGAGGCCCACCTCAACAACTTAGCAAGACCCTGTCTCAAAATTAAAAATAAAAATGGCTGGGGATATAGCTTAGTTGTTAAGTGCCCCTGGATTCAATTCCCAGTTCCACCCCAACACACACAATATGGTAACAGAAAAAGCAGAGTTAAAGAAAGATTGCTTAATATGGAAGAATGCCTGTACAGAGAGGAGAGGCTAATATATGTGTGGAGTCTAGTCTCAGATAAGTTAGCAAAGGTTGAGTTTTAGTCTACCACTTCTCAAATTATCTGTAGTGAAGGATCAGCTTTTTAAATTTCTAATCTGTCACAGACTGATACTTCTGTAAAATGTAATAGAAATTAATTGCTAGAAAAATGCAGTGCAAAAACAAAGACATTGAAAATGTAAGTCCCAATTTTTCATTATAAAATCCAGTGAACATAAAATTACTTTATCAAATTGCTATAGAAGTTTCTAAATTCTTACTCTCAATTTCAGTGCTTATGTTGTTGTGGATCAATATCAAACAGTTTGAGGGCTGGGATTGTAGCTCAGTGGTAGAGCGCTTGCCTCGCATGCGTGAGGCCCTGGGTTCGATCCTCAGCACCACATACAAAGCAATAAAATAAAGACATTGTGTCCATCTACAACTAAGAAAAAAATTAAAAAAAATCAAACAGTTTGAGGTTCAGAAAGTATCCAAGACCATACTTTGAATAGCACTGTTCAAGTCCATAAGTAGAGGGCTCTGGAAAGTAGGAAAGAACACTCCCACTTCCAAAAAAAAAAGGGGAAAGAAGGGAAGGTTTGGAGAGTAGAGAAAGACCCTTGAAGTGGATGAAGGACTGTTGTGGGGATTCCAACCTGAATGTAATTTTTGATAGTGAAATAGGAAGCTTGATTTTTCTGAAATGAGTAAGGACAAAGGGGTTGGGGTGGGAGGCTTGGAGGAGTATAGTAAGACATTGAAACAGCTGTTGTGGGAAATGAGAAATGGAACTAAATAAAGAAGGATAAAAGAGTTGTAAAACAATATAGAAGGTTCAGCTGAGGCTGGGAAGCATAAACTTGTTATGGAGCCAATCAGTTCAATTTTGTGATTTTCCCTAGCAGTTTTGCAGTCTCAGAGCAGGGGGTGGAGAAAACAGATGGTGGGGTTCTAGTAAAGTAGTGGGCTAGGTATGCAAACTTACTCTCCCACGGAAAACAACTAAAAATGCTGGATAAAGTGCAAGAAGCATCTTCTTAAAGGTATCTATGGGCTGGAAAGATAGTAAGAAACCATAAGCCCAGATCTAACTGAAGACAGAGATAGGAAGTTACTTCTTTGAGACCATTCACTAAACCTATTTTAAGCCTCAGGGAACAAGCCATAAGGGACACATAGCTAAGCATCTATCCAAGGTGAGAAGCCTAATAAGATTCCTCCCCAGATAAAACTGAAATGACTAAGAGCTAAGCCATCAACACACTGATGAATCAGATATAACCCTCTACACACTCATGTACACATGGGGTCCGTGATGAAAGTAGCTTTGGTTCTAAATGGGTGGGAGGAGGTAGCTGCCCTGAGAATTTGCAAACACAGTTTCATCTAATAAAGATTTGTAGTCTAAATTTATATTACCTATGTGCTCCCTCGTACCTCAAGCTCTGAATGTAGTTTAAATTAGACTCAGATTGGCAGTGTTACTAGGCACCTGGAAGAATGTAAATCCTCACTGCCAGTACTTATACTCATGCGAGAATTGAAATAAGTTTCCAAAGAAATAAGGAGATCTAATTAAAAATCACTAAGCATGCAATGAAACAAGGCACCACATATAAGACAAATAGGAAGTTCAACATAAGATAAATTAAAATCCAAATATATAAAAATTTTACATAAATACAAATTAACTAAGTATTTGTGTTAAATGATAAACTGTCATCTGCATGCCCATGTTTATTGCAGCAGTATTCATAAGGGGCAAGAGACAGAAACAACCTAAGTTGCAACTGATAAATGCATGAAGAAAATGTGATATATATATTCCAGTACATACATACTGGAATACTATGGAGCCTTTAAAAACAATGAGATCCTGGAGCTGGGGTCATGGATCAGTGGTAGAGCAGTTGCCTAACATGTGTGAGACACTGGGTTTGATCTTCAGCACCACATAAAAATAAATAAAATAAAGGTATTGTGTTCATCTATAACTAAAGATATTTTTAAAAGAATGAAATCTTAATCATTTGTAACCACATGGAGGGAACTGGAGATCATTATGTTAAGTGAAATAAGGAAGACACCAAAAGACAAGTACCACATAATTTCACTCAGTGTGGAATCTCAAAAACTGTTGATCTCAAAGAAGTTCAGAGTAGAATGGTGATGCCCAGAGGCTGAGGAGAGTAGGGGAAGGATGAGGAAAAAATTGATCAATGAGCACTAAGTTACAGTTAGCAAAAAGTTCAAGTGTGCAATGGCATAGTAAGGTGATTCCAGATAGTTTGTGTACTACATATTTCAAAAAACTAGAAAAAGAGCTTTTTAAATGTTTTGCCATAAAATGTAATAAATGTTTGCAGAGATAAAGTTTAACCTGATTATATGTGGTATACATGATTGAAACATCACATGGTACCTCATTAATATGTATAATTTTTGTGTTTCCATGTAGCAGTTAAAACCAAATTTATTCATATTTGGCACAGCAGCACACCCTTATAATCCCAGTGGCTCTGGAGGTGGAGGCAAGAGGATCACAAGTTCAAAGCCAGCCTCAGCAACTTAGCAAGGCCCTATGCCACTTAGCAAGACCCTGTCTCAAAAACAAAAGGGCTGGAATGTGGCTCAGTGGATAAGCACTCCTGAATTCAGTACCTGGTGCCAAAAAAGAAAGAAGGAAGGAAGGAAGGAAAGAAGGGAGGGATGGAAAGAAAAAAAGAAAGAAAGAAATAAATTTAAAAAAACATAAGTCAGACTAAATTTTAAAAGTCCAACCATATAGGCTGGGTGTAGTGGTGCATACCTGTCATCCCAGGGACTTGGGAGGCTTAGGCAGGAGGATCACAAGTTCAAACCCAGCCTCAGCAACTTAGTGAGGCTCTAAGCAACTCAGAAAGACCTTTGTCTCAAAATAAAAATAAAACAGGCTGGAGATGTGGCTCAGTGGTTAAGTGCCCCTGGGTTCCATCCCTGGTACAAAAAATCCAACCATATAATCTTTATAATACATACCTTTGAAACATAAAGATATAGAAAGATTGACAGTAAAACAAGGAAAATATACATCACACAAATACTAACCAGGAGAAAGCTGGTATTACTATGTTAATTCAGATAGAATAGATTTTGAGGCCAAAAAAGCACCACTAAAGATATAAAATAGTATTCCT
Source organism: Xerus rutilus (assembly GCA_028644305.1). Lineage (NCBI taxonomy): Eukaryota > Metazoa > Chordata > Mammalia > Rodentia > Sciuridae > Xerus > Xerus rutilus. The sequence continues at coordinate 36,696,524 of CM053417.1, forward strand.
TTGTTATAAAAATCCAACCTAATAAAAGATACAAAAATATTAAATTGAATGAACCTAATAATAACCTCAGAATAAAGTGAAAATCAACAAATCTACAAGGAGAAATGGACAAGTTCATAATCATGAGAGATTTTAATACATCTCTCTCAGACAAGATACAACAAGTATACCCCCTAAATCAATAGGTATATAAAATATTTGAATAACACAATTCGCAAAATTGATCTTAGGGTATAGATCATGGAACTGAACAATTACAAGTTACATATTCTTCAAAGCCAACAGAGAACAGTCACCAAAATTGACTATAGATGGGGTCATGAAGCAAAACACTGAAATAGTACAAATGACATTCTATGATTACCATGCGATAAAGCTAGGTAATGATAATGAGATAAACCCCATATCTTTGAACATTTAAAATATATACTTCTAAATATACCATGGGTCAAAGAAGAAATCATATTGGGACTATAAAATAGTTTGAATTGAACTAATATGAAAATGCCACCTATCAAAACATGTGTGATGTAACTAAACAAGTACTTAGTTTAGAACTGTATCTCAAAATGTTTCTATTTTATAATAATTTAAGGATGGAATTAAAAGAGCTAGGCATCCATATTAAGGAGCTACAAAAAGAACAATAAAATAAATCCAAAAATATATGACAAAGTTGATCCAAGATTAGAGGTTTCTCAGTCAGATGTGGTCAAAACTAATGACTATAAGGAATTGAGGAATCTAGTAAAAGTGTGTTCAAAAAGATTGGTAATGGAGATCAAGTTGAGCAGGAAAGGGTAGTGAAGTGGAGGTGGGGCAAGGAGGGAAAATCAACAAGATTGGAGACAGCAATGTGTCTAGGGACTTGAGGTCAAAATGCAATTTAATGGTAATGAAGGAATCAGAGGTAGATAGAAGTCTTTGATCAACATGGAATTTTTCAGCTGAAGAGTTTAAATAGTTCTAAACAAACATATTTTTGGATGTGACCATATAGGTGGGTTGCTGAAATGGGTGGAGTCCTCTTAATTCATCTTCTTACTCTATACTAGCGTGTAAAACCTTACAGGACATGGAACCACCTTACTTATCTCTACATTCCCATTATGGAGTCTGGTACATAGTGGATATTAAGCAAAAGCTTGTTGAATTGTATGAACTAAAGATGTTATAATAGGTCAAGGCAAGATGCAGAAGAGTCATCCTCATGAATGTTAAAGATTTTCAGGGTTATAAGAGTCACTGCAGACACTAAGCTAGATGCAAGAATCCCTCATGAATGGGGAAGACTAATTCAGAAGTCAGGAGAAGACAGTAAGAAATTAGAAAAAGGTGGCATAACCCTTTGGCGTGCCCTCCAAAGCAGGAGGTATTTCCAAAAAAGGAACAATAGAATGAAATTGACCGAACTATCCTGTGTATGTATATGAATATATCACAGTGAATTTCACAATTACATATATATGTATGCATATGTATATGAAGCACTAATTTTAAAAACTATAAATGAACAGAAGAAAAATCAGTAGAGTGAAAGAGGACAGGGGGAGGGAGGAGGGGAAGAGAGGAAGTACTGGGGATTCAATTAGAGCAAATTATATTCCATGCTTGTACAATTGTCATAATGAACCCCAATGTTATGTACAACTGTAATGCACTAATAAAAAAATTTTAAAAAATTAAAAGGAAGCTTCAGAACACTGTTTTGGATGACATAATAATGTGGTTCCTATCTCTTCACTGTAAGATGTAGGGATAATGCAATTATAAGAAGCCTCTACTTAGAGAAGCTTGAGAGAAGTAGACTTGTCAAGGTAAAATGAGATTTTATCAAGACGGTATTGAATGCAGTTAGAAACAAATGGCTTTGACAGAATAGTCATAACCAGCTCTATTCTTATTATCTGTATGATCTTGGACAATTGTTTAGACTATCTGAGCCTTGGTTTTCACATCTGTAAAACTGCAATGATGAGAAAAATACCAATCTCAGAGAGGTATAATGAGATTAAAATAATATACTACACTAAAATCCTTAGCACACTGCCTTCCTGGTGTATATTAAGCACTCAATAAAGGTTAGCTTTGAATTTTAAAAAGCCACCTAAGAAAGGTTCCATTGGTTGGGAAATTTGTTGTTCCATTTGTTGGGAAATTTAATTTGACATTAAAATTTTTAAAGGTTCCAATAATAATAATAGCTAATATTTACTGAATGCCTACTCTGTGTCAGATACTATGATGAAGATTCTATACATATGACCTTGTTCAATCCTTAAGATAACCCTATGAGTAAAGTGTCATTATTTTATTTAGTATGTAAGGAAACTGAGGTACAAAGCACAGATTGCTTCATGACCTCCCTTCACGTCCCCCATACTTTTCTGCCTTTCTTTGACTAGGAAAACAGTAGATTACATTCCTAGCCTTCTTTGCAGTTAACATGTAGCCATAGGACTAATTTTTAGGCAATGTAAGTGAATGAAAATAATGTGTACCACTTCAACTAGGGCTTTAAAAAGTATCGCTCCACATTTTGCATTTCCTTCTGCCAGCTGGATGGCAATGGGGCTCACAGGGTGACAAAACCACAACACGGAATTAGCCTGGGTCTTTGAATTACCCCATTGAGAGAACCACCTGGCTGAGATGAATACCCACTTAGATCTGTTAGGTGAATAAGACTTGTCCTTCATTGAGGCATTACATGTGTGGGTCTACTTTTTTAAGCATTTAGTCTACCTAACTAACACAAACATCATGATAAGCACTCTAAAAACATTCTTTTATTTAATTTTTTACAACCATTTTATGAGGCACAGACTGAAATGCAGTTTAACAGACAAGGAAAGTGAGGTTAAGTAATTTGCTTGAAGTTGAGCAACACATGATTGGGTGGTAAAATCAAGGCCGAAGAATGGATGTTTGCTAAAACTCCAGCCCTGCTATGCCCAAAGCAATCACTAGACCCTGTTATGATTCTGGAGAGCAAAAGTTTGCAAAAGCAGTAAAAGCATCATGACATTAAAATTTTCACTGGAGCCTCAAGGCCACTTGATAAAATTCATATGCATATTCTTTGTCTTTCAATTGTCTACCTCTCTGAGCCAAACACTGTGGAAACAGCACCAAAACAAAGCATCTTATTGCCTGTTCTCTTCCTGTGCTGATTATTTCCATCTAGGTCAGGTCTCCTTTCCTGATTGGACCTATCTTATTGATCTCCCTATTTATGAGATTAGAAAAGATAGATGTTTTGAGATCTCAGTATTTATGCTCCTCAAGATAGAAATGTTTCTGACAAAGAATTGCTTGTAGATATAATTCAGTGAAGATTTTAATGATGACCATCAAAGAAATATAGTAATAATGATAATAACAACTAGGTAAAATATCTCTAGAAACTATCACTAATTAAATAACAGCCCTTCTTTGATCCAGTGTTCCTCTCCAACTATAATCTTTTTTCTCTGTTCCTCTTTGGAGACAAATATTTCAACAGAATTATCTATACACACTATCTCCAGTTCCTCAACTCCCCATTCACTTTTCAATCCACTCCAGCCTGGCTTTTGGCCTCACCACTCCAATGAAATTACTCATAGTATTGCAACCAACAACTCCGTGTTGCCAAATCTGATAGATACTTTTCTATCTTCATTTTATTTGAATACCCCATAGCATTTTTTCATTATTAACCATTTATTCCTTAATACATTTTCTCTTTTGGATTTTGTGACACAATGCTCTGCTGGCTTTCTTCTTAACTGATTGCCTACTTTTGTTCTGTCTTCTTGACAGATTTGTCTTAATATTGTTGTGGTATCTTGGGGATCAATCCTGGTCTTCTCTTTTTTCTTTTTATTCTCTCTCTATGTCACCTAATTTAGACTGGGTCTTCTAAAACTACCTAGATTATAATAATTCCCAAATTTATTTCTCTAGTCAAATACTTGAATCTGAGCTCATGGTATGCATACTGTCTATCTCCTTGATATTTCCAATTGCTTATCCAATAGACACTTTATGTCAAAAATTCTTGATATTCCCCCTAAATGTTCCTGTCCTTATGTTTCTATTTTTATATGTCATTACTACTTGTTCAGTTACTTAAACCAGAAATCTAGTCATGATTGTTAATTTCCCCCTTCTCCTCACCTCAACAACATATCTATTAGTAAGTCCTATTAATTCTGTCCAAACTTCACACAGATCTCTCATTTATTTTCATATTCACTGCTACTACCTAGACCCAGGCCTCTACTGGATTATGGAAGTTCCTGACTTGTCTCCTTACTTCTGCTGTGTTCTCTACCATGACATTCTACACATATTAGCAAAATTGAACTTAGAAATCCTCCAGTGTCTTCCTACTTCTCTTTGAATAAAGGCCAAATTCCTTGTCATGGCTATGCCTGATTCACTCTTGCTCCTCAATAATAAAAGACTTGAAAAACACTATACACCAACTAGACCTAATATATACCTATGGATCATTCTATTCAATAACAGCAGGATTCATAATTTTCTCAAGTACACATGAAACATTCTCCAGGATAAGACCATATGCTAAGCCATCACATAAGCCTCAAAACAGTTAAAAGGATTAAAGTCATACAAAATATATTATCTACCACATTGGAATGAAATTAGAAATAGTCGAGCGTGGTGGCGCAAGCCTGTAATCCCAATAGCTCGGGAGGCTGAGGCAGAAGGATCACGATTTCAAAGCCAGCCTCAGCAAAAGCCAGGCACTAACTCAGTGAGATCCTGTCTCTAAATAAAATACAAAATAGGGCTGGGGATGTGGCTCAGTGGTCGAGTGCCTCTGAGTTCAATCCCTGGTAACCCTCCCACAAAAAAACAAATTAAAAATAAACAAATGACAGAAGGAAATTTGTGAGTATGTGGAAATTATACACACTCCAAAATAATTAATGTGTCAAAAAATCACAAAGGAAATTAGAAAATAATTTGAGATGAATGAAAACAAAACTACAATATACCAAAATTTATGGGGCACAGTTAAAGTGGCACAAGGGGAAAATGTATGGCTGTAACATCTATATTAAAAAATAGATATTTCAAATCAATGACCTTGCTTGCCACCTCAAGAAACTAGAACACAAGAGCAAACTAAACACAACACAAAAGGATGGAAAGAAATGATAAGGACTAAAACAGATATAAATGAAATATGGAATAGAAAAATAATAGGAAAAAGTTAAAAAACTAAAAGTTGGCTCTTTGGAAAGATTAGTGAAATTGTCAAGCCTTTAGTTAGACTGATTAAAAAAAGAAAAAGAAAAAAGAATGAAGAATGAAATGACTAAAATCAGAAATGAATGGGGACATTACTATAAACTTTACAGAAATAAAAAAGTATTATAAATGAGTACTGTATCTTGTTTGTTGCTATACAAATATATGAAATGGATAAATTCCTAGAAGCACACATTCCATATACGAAATGGAAGCACACAAACTACCTAAACTGACTCCAGAAGAAATAGAAATTTTAACAGACTGAACCAAAATGAAATTCAGTAATTTTCTAAAAATCTCCCAACAATGAAAAGCCAGATGATTTCACCAGTGCAGTACACCACACATTTACAGAAGAAATAACAACACATCCTTCTCAAGCCCCAGAAAAGAAAAAAAAACTTCCCAACTAATTTATGAGACAAGAATTATCCTAATACCAAAACGAGACAAAAACCCCACAAGAAAACTCAGACAATTTTCTCCTAGGAATATAGATGTAAAAATCGTCAAAAATTCTAGTAAATGGATTCCGCAACATGTAAGAAATGATTATACACCATGACCAAGTAGGATTCATTCCCTGATTGGGAGGTTAGCTTACTATCCCAAAATCAATTAATGCAATACACCATATCAACAATATAAAGGACAAAAGCCACGTGATCCTCTCACCAGGTACAGAAAAAGCATTTGCCAAAAAAAAGAGAAAAGAAAAAAGCCTGTCATGATTAAAATCAAAAAACACTCAATGAACGAGAAATGCAAAGGATGCAAAGGAACTTCCTTAAGCTAACAAAGGGCATCTATCACAAACCAATAAGTAGTATTGTAGTTAATGGCGACTTTTTAACTTTAGCTTTCCCTGTTTAAGATCAGGGCCATCGTGGAGCACACCTGCAATTCTAGTAGTTCAGGAGGCCGAGGAAAGAGGATTGCAAAATCGAGGGGGCAGTCTTAGCAATTTAGCAAGGCCCCTAAGCAACTTTGTGAGATCCTGCCTTAAAATAAAAAATAAAGGGCTGGGGTTGTAGCTCAGTGGTGGAGCACTTGCCTTACATGTGTGAGGCACTGGGTTTGATCCTCAGCACCACATAAAAAATAAATAAACAAAATAAAGATATTATGTCCAACTATCACTAAAAATATTTTAAAATAAATAAATAAAAAGGGCTAGGGATGCAGTTCAGTGGTAAAGCACACCTGGGTTTAATCCCTAGTACTTCCCTGCAACAAAAGGTCAGAAGAAAGACAGGGGTGTCTGCTCTCACTAAATCTATTCAACATTTTGTTGGAGGTTTTACCGAAAGCAATTACACAAGAAAAAGAAACAAAAGGCATTCAGACTGGACAGGAAGAAGTACAACTATCTATTTTCAGATGACATGATTTTACATACAGGAAATCCTTAAAGATTTTATTTTTTAAAAAATTTAGAACTAATAAATGATGACTTCAGCTAGGTTGAAAGATATAAGAGCAATTTTAAAAAATCAATTGTGTCTCTATACAATGAACCATCCCAAAATGAAATAAATGAAATAATTCCATCTACAATACCATAAAAAAAACACTTAAGAACAAATAACAAACGAAGCCAGCACAGTGACACACATCTGTAATCCCAGCTACTTGAGAGGCTGAGGCAGGAGGATTGCAAATTCAAGGCCAGCCTGGGCAATTTAGTGAGACCTTGTCCCAGATAAAATTTTAAATGCTAGAGATGTAGCTCAATGGTAAAGCACTTGCCTAGTAGGTAGAAGACCCTGGGTTCAATCATGGGTACTGCAAAAAACCCCAGGGGCAATTGTACTTTTATTCTGAAAACTGTAAAGCACTGTTGAAAGAAATGAAAAAAGACCTTAGTAAGTGGGTCAGGTCTGTAATCCTCTATGATCTACATTCAGTACAACTTCTACCAAAATCTTTGTTGGCTGCTTTGCAGAAATTGACAATATGATCCTGAAATTCTTATGGGATAAAGATCCCAGAACAGCCAACAACAATCTTGAAAGAGATGAACAAATTTGGAGATTGCCAACTTTCCAATTTTGAAACTTGCTACAAAACTATAGGAAGTAAGACAATATGGTGCTAGCAAGAGGATAGACAAATAGATCAATAGAGCAGAATGGAGAGTCCTTAAATGATGGTGCTGGGACAACTGGATATTTGTATGCTAAAAAAATGAGTTTGGGCATCTTCCTCATATTATGCAAAAATAACTCAAAATGGATCAATTATCCAAATGTAAGCACCAGGAAACAGAGGTATAAATCTGCGTGACCTTGTATTTGAGTGTAGTTTATTACATATAGTGGCAAAATTACAAACAACAAAAGTAAGCATTGGAAGTTGGACTACGTAATACATAAAAACTTTCTTGTTTCAAAGCACACCATTATAAAAGTGAAAAGATAACCGAGAAAATGGAAGAAAATAATTGAAAATGATATGCCTAATTTAGGATTATTATCCAAAATATATAAAGAACACTTACTTTTTAAATATTTTTAGTTGTTTATGGACCTTTATTTTATTCATTTATTTATATGTGGTGCTGAGAATCAAACCCAGTGCCTCACACATGCTAGGCAAGTGCTCTGCCACTGAGCCACAACCCCAGCCCAGAACACTTACATTTAATAAGAAGACAACTCAGTATCAAAATGGGAAAAATATTTGAAATTTCTCCATAAAAGATACACAAATAGCCATAAACACATAAAAAGATGTTCAACATTGTTAGTCATCAGGAGAATGCAAATAAAACCAGAATAAGATACCACTTTGTATCCACTAGGATGGCTGTAATTATTAACAATATTTATAAAAGGTAAAAAAAATTGTCAACCAGTTTAGAAAACAGTTTGGCAGTTCCTAAAACGGTCAAACATGGAGATACCATATAACCCAGCCATTTTACAAGGTATATAACCAAGAAAAATGAAAGTATGCATCTATACAAAAACTGGTACACAAATGTTCAATGCAACATTATTCATGATAACCAAGAAGTGCAAACACCTAGGTATCAATCAATTGATGAGTAGATAAACAAATGTGGCATATTCATATCATGGAATACAAATTATCCATAAAAGGGAAATATGTGCTGGTAGACAGATTCTGTAGTGTACTTGAAAACACACTCTCTAAGTGAAATAATACCTAATGGAGCAAATATTTTATGGTTCCATTAATATGAAATGTCCAGAATAGGTAAAGCTATGCAAATAGTAGATTGGTGGTTGCCTGAGTTTGAGGAATGTGGGAAGGAATGGACAGTAACTGGTTATGGGTACAGAGTTTCATTTTGGGCTGATGAAAGTGTTCCAAAGTTGATTATATTGATGGTTGCACAACTGCATGAATATTCTAAAAAACAATGAATTGTAAAATCTAAGTGGGTGGATTATATGCTTTGTGAGTTATAACTCAATAAGAAATAATGAGAATACATTGGGGATCCACAGAGCAGGGTATAGCATGTGAAATTTCAAGCCCCTTAAAAAAAGCCATATGCTACCATGAAACATTTGAAGTAGAAATGGCAGCTTGAGGGTTTTAGTTAGAAAGATGCATGAAAGAAATCTAAAATTCCTTGTGGAATTCTGTGGAGGATGCAGAAGGCAGCTGAGGATTAAGTGGCAGCCTACCCACCAGGCAGTTGCTGTGACATAAGGAAACAGCCCCAAAGAAGAGTGTGGGGTGGAGCAAGGTCAGAACCTGGATGCAGGATATAACAGAAGTTTAGGTGGTTCGCAGCACCACTAGGAGTTGAGGTGGGAATGCTAGACAGTAAATATGAAGAGACAGCAAAGCTTCCTAACACCACCATTGTGTATTGCTCATGCTGACAGAATGAGCCATAAACGGTGGACATTTAAGTAGTGGAGAGTGTGAGACAAAATGAGCTACACTTTGGCTAATATACAGCAGAGGTTATGGGGTTCAGATTTTGCTTCTCAGCACCATGAGTGAGTTGGAAATTTAAATTGAATGTCTGCACAAAAGAGACTTTTAATTCAGAGCAGAATTTTACATTTTAATTAACAGTGTTAATCCTTATCCTGCCCATCCTGTGCCTCCAATCAACTGGAAGAGGTAGGTGTTTCAGAACATGATGAGATTAGTTGTAGGAAAATAACTATATTTTTATAATTAAATTTGGAAGTGGAGTCTAATAGTAGACACATCTCAATAGATGTGTAGGGGATAACAGATGAATTCTTTAGTGAAGAGGGACAAGACAAAAACAATCAAAAAAAAGATTTTCTAAACTATAGGTGACACTTTCATGTTTCTGTTGCTTACAGCTTCTCTAACTGCCCCACAAAATATTCCTTTTGATCATCTCCTCCATGAAAAGCTTTCTTTTCTAACTATAACTAGATAGCTCTATTATACCTTCCACATTGAGTGAAGATATTAGCTTATGTAAATCTCATTACAGAGTTTATAAAACTTTGTCTCAAGGAAACAGATAGCAAAACAACATTCAATTAGTTTGTATTCAAGTTGATGATAGAAGATGTAAATGAAACAACTAGAAAACCATCCAAGGCAGATCTTGGTGCTTTGGCTCATAAACGTGTTCATTAGATAAAGCTGGAATTTACAAAGGGAAAAACTCCTTTGTATGAGGAAAACAAAAACTGATGCATCAATTTGAATTGAAAGGGAGGTAAAGAGTTTCAGAATTTACTCCAATATTCATTAAATATAAAAAGTGAGCTAATCACCACCTCCACCATCACAATTATGGGTCATATATGTGCAAGCTTAGATCAAAGTAGTAGCTAAGAATATTACATTCTGCAGTTGTTCAAGGATGAGAGTTGAGTAAGTTTGATGACAGAAGATAAAAATAACACTTGTTTGGACATAAATGGCAGATTTTTCTTTTTTACATTTAACTATGTGAACATTTCTCATCTCACCTACACCCCCAGAAACCTAAGAAACTAATTTTAAAACATTAATAAATTTACTATGTCATCAAATTATAATTTTTCTTGTTTTCTGAAATTCAATTTCCAGTTTTACCACATAGTAAATAATGTGCATAACCTTGATCAAGTATTATTTCCATAGTTGTAAAAACAAAGCCTTTGACAAGAGTTAATAGCAATTTAGAGGTAGATGCAAAAGCAGAAAAGCTTATAATTTGAATGTGCTTTGTTGACAAAGAGACTATGGCCTATTTATGTTTTTATTTAAAAGAAATGTGGATTTTACTGTCATGTATAACTAAAAAACCAATTAAAAAAAGAAATGTGGAATCTTTAGCTGCCAGCTTGACAGTTACAAAGAGCAGAAGGCACCTTAATGTTTCCTCTGCAAGGTAATATTACCGCACTCCAGTATCAGCAGAGGGCGGAAACACATGTGCTCTATCATACTTTGACCTATACTTCAAGAGTATCCTGACAAGGTCAGTTTTCCTATGTAGTATGCACGTTGTATAGTTGTTAAAAAACATTTTCACAAAATTTGTTCTGTGGATTTCATTTATGTTTAAATGAATGCTTGTTTCTATGCTGGAGACACTGCAAGAAAGCAAAGCCAGGAGAGGCATTCCCTTAAAGGCTAAAAGGAGGTATTACCACCACCATCGCCACTTCTTGCCAGGGAATTTATAAAGTTTCTTGAAACTCAAGGTTAGAATGGGAGATGAGCCAAGCTTAGGAAAAGTTAACATAGAGAAAAAGGTTAGTAGTCCTCACTCCCTGCCTTTTAGCCAACCTGTACAACAAAGCACTTCAAATGAGTAACCCCTAGTGGTCAGGTAATGATGTCTGTTCTGCAATGATTACATTTGGTTTGTCTATTTTCTTTATGCTAGTGAGGTTTGAAATGGGAATTAAAAATCCTTGGGAGAAAAATCTATTTTTGTAATTCAGCTGGAATGTCCTTGTCTTTGAGTTTCCCATTGCATCAGTCCCTTAGCCTGGTACCATAGCCATGATAGTGTTTTGTCTTTTAGATTAAATGCAGAACTAAGGACATGACTTCTGGTGCTTATTAAAGATTCCTTGCTATTTTCACAAGAGTAGGGGCGTTAGACTCTTGTCTACTGGCCAAATTCTAAATTGGGAGATTACATTCTGCTTTCTTAAATTCCCCTTGCAGAATCAGCCATCCATGGTATCCTACTTTGCTTCCTGTGCTAAACTGCAGTGTGATGTCATTAAATGGCTCTGGTTTTCTGCTCTACAAGTGATCGCTTTCTAGTGGAGTGGGCAGTAAATCAGTTCCTATTGTCTAATATTGTATTTGATCCAGTTTCTTTTTTTTCTATCTTTATTGAGGTGCAATTGCCAAGTAAAGTTGTATATGTTTCAGGTGTATGACTTGATGTTTTAATATATATATATATATATATATATATGTACATATATACACATACATTGTGAAATGATCACCATAACCAACCTAATTAAGGTACTCATCATTTCAGAGTTAATATTTTCATTTTCTTTTAAAATTTTATTTTTATTTTTAAATGGCATATAATATTTGTATTTATTTAATGAGTCAATATTATATTTTGATACAGGTATAGTGTGTAATGTCGATCCAGTTTCAAACAAATTTAAAAAGTAGGTTGTGATAACTAAGGATAAATTACAAAACACCCTAATAACATACCAGTTATTGTGTTACTTTTAATTTTTGGAACCAGTTTGCTTTCTTTTCTGCAATATAAACAAGAAAATAATGCATTTGTTTACTCTAGTAGTAGTTGACAATGAATTGTTAATTGCCTCAAACATAAGGCTAACAGTGACAACAAAGTTTGAGGAGATGAAATCACATTTCACAAACCATTTAAACCATCTTTGTCTTTATGCTACATCTAACCATTCCAGACAGTTGATCTATTTTATAAAATTTTTTTGGAAGCAGATTGCTCATCTTGGCTTAGTGACATATTTTAGTGTCTCTCAAATCTTTTCAAAACTAAGTTCTTACTTTTGTTTAACCTCATTTCCACCTACTATATTTTAATGTCACTATCCTTTGTCCATCACTAACCTTGTTATTCATATTGCTATTGACAGGCAGTGTGGCATAATGGCATAGTTTTTAGAATCAGACATGCCTGCATTCAAATCCCAAATCTGTCAATTTTTAGGTGTGTAACACTGGACAACTTACTTCTGAGGTTTAAATAAGCAACCTCATAGCCTTGCTGTGAACAGCAAATGAGATATTATTTTGAAGGACTGTGGGATAAGACAAAGCATGGTACTGGGCAACTAGAAAGCACTCGATAAGTAGTTGCTATTTTTCTGATTATGTGCTCCAATCTGACAATTTGTAAACTCCTTGAGAGTGGGAAGCATACTTCCTGTGTATGCCCTGGATTTCAACAGAAATGCAGTGTTGTCAACATAGTATGGTGCAGAGGCTCAATATTTACTCAATGAATATACTTTTTTTTCAGAGCGGAAAGAACAGTACCCAGCTATTTGCAAGATCCCACACACTTAGATCAAAGGTGTCAAAATCAATCAATCTTTTGCTCTTTACAAATATGCAGACACCTGACTTTGTGGAGATGTTTTGGCATGGTGTAGATAGCCACAATGCAAATATACTTTCTATCAGGTTTATTTCTATGAATTTTAACATTTGCTTATTGTCATTTTAAACATTTTTTTAGTTGTAGATGGACACAACACCCTTATTTTATTTATTTTTTATGTGGTGAAGATGATCCAACACAGTGCCTTACATATGCTAGGCAAGCACTCTACCACTGAGCTACAACCACAGCCCTGATTATTGTCATTTTTAAGCTGCAACTGAAGTACCCAGAATGGGATTGACTCATATGCCTTCTCATCTATGGAAACATTTTTTAATTGAGAATTTTTAAAAATGAATATTAAGATTTATCTAATTACATACCTGAACAAAATCTTCCAGTTGGTGACTAAATACACACTACCTGCTCTATTTACCTCTATGATCTGTACACTACAGATGTATTTCGAATTGCTTTGTTCCCAAGCACCCCTCACGCCCCCCTCCAAAAAAAAAAAAAAAAAAACCTGGAAAGCTCACTGATCCAAGTCTCAAAGCACAATTAACATCTTTGAAACAGCGAGGTGTTGGTTAGGGCATTTTTACTTTTGGATGTTTTCGCGGGGCTAGGAGCAGAAATTGGGGGAACAAGGACAAGACATATAGACTCAATGGGCTTTAATATTTGCCAATTAGGAAAGAGTATTGCTTTTTTACCACAATCTTGGAAAACCCCTGATGTATGCTTAGGTTGGTATTGAAGACACCGCCTGTGGCTTTTCCCCGGACTGCTTTGTATATACTCTTCCGGAGGCGGTTTTAGGTGTGGAGCTCTGAGGAGCACCTGCTTGCTCACACCCCAACAGGTCAGAAACCAGCGTATTTGAGGCCAGGTGGCTCAGGTTCCACGTAACTGGGCTCAAGTGTCACTAACACTACGTGCAGCAGGGTCACTGAGCTGTGCTTTGGGACTTGGATGCTTACTTTGGACTTTCTCCTTTCTTCTCCCTCCCCCTCCAACACTAGTTTCCCTTTCCTTCTTTGCTACCCCGGCGTGTCCACCTCCTCCCTTTGCTCCCACTCTCCACTGTCTCGCTTTCATCTCCTTCACCTTCCTTTCTATCTGGTTTCCTGTCTTCCATCCTCTGTGGGCCCTAAGGCTTGGGTTCTGAAGAGGCGCAAGTCAGGCGGGACAGGCGCGAGGCGCCGAGCCACGAAAGTGCGTGGCTCGCGCCGAGATGGGGGCGCGCGCGAGCAGCCGCGTGGCTCGGCAGCCAGGCCTGGGAGCGGCGCGCGCGCACCCCGCGAGCCCCCAGCGCGCCCCCGGCGGCCGGGGCCGCAGCGTGCTCGCCCCCGCCGCCAGCTCGCCTCACTTATGGGTCGGAAGCGTTGCGTGGGGGAGACTGTTCCAAGATGGCGGCGGGTTGCTGTGGGGTGAAGAAGCAGAAACTGTCCAGTTCGCCCCCCTCTGGCTCGGGTGGCGGTGGTGGCGCCTCCTCCTCCTCCCACTGTAGCGGAGAGAGCCAGTGTCGAGCTGGGGAGCTGGGACTAGGAGGCGCCGGTACGCGGCTCAACGGGCTGGGAGGTCTAACCGGAGGAGGTAGCGGCAGCGGCTGTACCCTCTCTCCCCCCCAGAGCTGCGGCGGCGGCGGGGGGATCTCCCTGTCGCCACCTCTGAGCTGCGGAGTAGGGACCCTACTTTCTACCCCGGCCGCCGCCACTGCTTCCTCGCCCTCCTCATCGTCCGCCGCCTCGTCCTCATCGCCGGGCTCCCGGAAGATGGTGGTGTCAGCGGAGATGTGCTGCTTTTGCTTCGATGTGCTCTACTGTCACCTGTATGGATACCAGCAGCCCCGGACCCCTCGGTTCACCAACGAGCCCTAGTGAGTACCATGCCCTCCGTCACCCTCTCTCTTGCGCTCGGGATGGGGCTCAGAGTTGAGGCAAAGTGCGAGTCCGCCTCCTCGCTGGCGGCTGCCCCTACCCCTCTCGCTGCCCGGGTCCCCTGAGCCACTCGTCCTAAGTATGGGCACCCCGCGCTTTCTTCCCCACGAGGCAAGCACCCCACATTTGGAGCAGGTTGCTGCTACAAGAGATGGCCCCCTGGCTTCCAGAGGTGTACGCTTTCTCTTTACGATAACTTCGAGGAGTTTTGACCCTTTCCTTCTCTCCTTGCCACCCCTCACTCCCCACTCTGCCCCGTTTTGGGAGATCTGGATTACTCAAGGTGCTGACCTCTCCTTACTTTGATTTCCTTTACCCCATGTGAAAGCCTCGCCAGTCTTCCCACGCCGTGTACCTTGCACATGGAGAGCTACTATCCCATTGCAGGGTGAAAAATAGCAACTATCCAACTTCCATTCTGCTAGTGATGGAACTTGGCTCCGGAGCTTGAGAGGGTTACCCTTCTTTTCCTCTAGGTTCCCTGTGTCCTGGGAGCGGGGAGGATTTTTTTTTAACACATTTTCCCTTACTACCTATTTTTATCCGAACATAACCATTAAAATGTGTTTCTAGTGAAGAGAGCGCACCGCCGGCTTCCTCACATTCGAAGAGTGAGACCTTTTTTTCCCCCTTGGTTCCACTGTCTGGGTAATAGCTCATTCAGAGAGAGCTGTCCCCACAGAGCCACTGTCAGTTTGTACATTAAGCTTGCATTCACTTTTGTGTCGATTTCACTTTTAAGAAATCTATGTTACACTTAACGAATCGAGAAATAGTTAAACAGTCCAACAGTGAATGTGTAGGTATTTTTATGGTTTCCTTTGGTTTTGTACTTTAGTTTGCCCTTCGAGTGTGTGGTTGGAATTGTTTAAAATAGCACTGTTACAGCTAAAAGCCAGGTTAATTCTAATCCCTGTCCATTTGGATGTGTGGGAGATGGGGCATATGTTTTATTTTTTTATGTGTAAACTGAGTGTAAACTGACTTTTTGAGTTAAATGCTAGACAGAATGTAAAGACCAAGAGAGGGCAGAATGGGGAAAAGGATGATTGTTTTTATTATGAGTACTCAGCATCAACAAGAAAAATTAAAAATTTAGTGGAACTCATACTGAAAAGCATCAGCCCTTTTTCTAGTTAAGACAAGTGCCCCTTGTTTCCAATATCATAAATACCTGAATTAATGTTCTTTTTAAACTTTTTAAAAATTTTGTGAGATTAGAGGATTGAACAACTACTGATAAGTATAAACACTTCTGCCTAGACTAAAAATATTCATATGTAAAGTGGAAATTACAATAAAATGTCCTGGAAATTGTGCATTTGTATTTGTTTTCTTTGTCTTTGATACTTTAAATGTCTTTAATTTTGTATGACTCCTCCGTGATCTGTGCATTTTCTTTTAGACTTGGTTCATCTTGGGGCATTATTCATGAGAAATGTATGAAAAGACATCCAGGTGGATACTTTGTCAAATAAAATATCTTTATAAATTTCAGTGTCAATTCTAGGAACTAAGTCCACAACTTAGCCAATTTATTTTTTGGTTGAGAAGCAAAATTCATTTTCAAAAGACTGCCATGTAAAAGAATCTATATAATCTTTATTAGCTTGAGTCACTTATTGTGACTTTTCTGTCTACTCTTGGCTGTCTGTGATGTATCAAAACTAGTCCTGGGATGATAACTTAGATTGACTATGCAAAGTCATGGGACTGTAAAAATTCACTCCTGTTTAGTCTTGAGCTGTTACATGAGTTTGGCAAAGGTTGTTTTAGTATTCACGCTACATTGCTTCAAAGCATATGAGAACACATTTTCAGGAGGTGCTATTTTCACACATTTTAAAGTGAGTTTGGGTTAACTGAATGACTATAACAAGAATTTTAAGAGGAAAGTGAGCTTGACCAGTTCATACAGAAAATGCTTTTTGAAAATACCATTTTAACAGTGGCCACTTTGTATACGTATTCAAGTATTTGCTTTTTTTTAAATACCCCAGCTGGTGAATTTATTTTTCAAGAAATTAAGCAGATAAATAAAACACACTTTTGACAACTGTGTATATGTTGAAATGGTGGTGGAAGAATAATAACTTATCATTTAGCAGACCTTGAGTGTGTAGTGCGTTTTATAGAACAACTAATTTCCAGTGGACCCTGAACATGACCAAGCAGAGAATGAAAGTTTACTTAGGTGGAAAGAGGGCTGTGTTTTATTTTCATTTATCTTAAGCTCAGTTTTGAAGTGTATTGTGTACAATTCAGAAATAATTCTTGATTATGAGAATTATATAACTAAGCATTTGGCAATATCTTAGAAGCCACCACACGTTTTTCTGCTTTACATACTTAATAGTATTGTATGCTTATTAGTGTGGCATTGTGCTAGGTGCTATAAGGCATGAATAGACGTATTAGGCTAATTTCCCTGAGTTATTAGTATCACATCATGAGCAGTGTGTTTCAGGTCCTGTCTCTGTCCACCAGAATATGTGTTTTTGGCAACTTCCAATACTTTTTAAACTTTTTTTTAGTTGTAGATGGACACAATACCTTTATTTTGTTTATTTATCTTTATTTTGTTCTGAGAATTGAACCCAGTGCCTCACACCTACAAGGCAAGTGCTCTACCATTGAGCCACAAACCCACCCCTCCAATTCTTATATGCAAAAGTACACTGTTTTCATTCCTTCCCAGGACCTTTTTGTCAGAATATCTGTAACGGTGAAATCTCACTTTTATAGGTTTCAGAGTTATAGATCCATCAGTTTACCCTTCTACTCTGAAAGGTTAGTAGAAATTTCAAGTGATCTATATTTTTTAGGATTGAAGGAGATGTCAGTATATGAACAGGCTGTGGAGATACAAATTCTTCACTGTTGCTCTTTTTGAATGTCTACCCTATTGCAGAGAACACATTGGACCACAGAAATCAAGTTTCAGAATGAGAACAACATAACTTTAGGTGCATTTTACTATTCAAAACCCAGAGCTTTTGGATTTATATGTGAATGAGCTCAGTTAGCTATTTGGAGGGAAGTACTGGGGATTGAACCCAGGGGCGCTTTACCACTGTGCTACATTCCCAGACCTTTTCATTTTTCTTTTATTCTTTTTTAAATTTTGAGACAGGGTCTCACTAAATTGCTAAGGCTGGCTTTGAACTTTTGATCCTCATGCCCCAGGCTCCCGAGTCGCTGGGATTACAAACTTGTGCCACCATGCCTGACTAGATAGCTATTTCAAAGGAACTGGTTTGTTACTATAAAATCCACTGTGCCAGGTGTTGAGCCAGTTAGACTCCACAGCAATCATTCTCAACCTTGGTTGCACATTGGAATCACTGGGAAGTTAGTATAAATACAGATGCCTGGGTTCCAGCGCCAGAGGTTCTGATTTAATTATCTTGTGCATGGGTCCTGGGAATCAGGATTACTAAAAGCTCCCCAGGTGGTTTCATTGTACAGTCAGGGCCGAGAACCTCTGATTATCTTCTACACCGTTCTCTTGAGATTCAAATTAATTTGGCCTAGGGTAGTATCGTGGAAGCTGTGTTTTATGAGCATCCTGGGTAATTTTGCTAAACAACTGATTTGGGTAACACTTGTAATGTGGTCTGTGAAGATGTCACCTGGGAGCTTGTTAGAAATGCAGGCCTCACCTCTGACCTGATGAATTAGAATCTGCATTTTCACAGGTTCCCCAGGTGATTCTTATGCACATTAAATTTTTAGGAGGACTGGTTCTCAAACTTTAGCATAGTAATCTCCTGTAGTGCCTGTTAAAACGCAAATGGCTGGGCCGCATTCCCAGAGTTTCAGATTCAGTTGGTCTGAGGTGGGGCTATAAATTTGCATTTCTAACAAGCTCCCTGGTGATGCTGATGCCACTATTCCCCCCGGCATGTCAAGAACCACTGGGCTAGAGACAAGTGAGGGCTTGGGTAAGTGAGTGACTGGGAATGGCAGTTTGGGCTGCCAGTTTCCAATATAAAAACTTCCTGCTTCTATATCTCTGTCCTTTACCATGTTCATTCTCATATATCATCCGGGAAATTGAATGCTGCCAAGAGTATAAGAGTCTGAGGTTCTGGGGATGGTTTCTGTTGGGGGATGGAGGGTAGGATGACTCTTGGGAACCCATCATATGATTTTAGTTCCTTTTCCAGAAATTGTTATATGTGAGGGGTACATTTCAGGAGTTAAAAGCAACATAAATAGGATATCGTCAAGTGAGTTGTATTGATTTTGATAAGTAAAGGCTCCTCTTGTTCCCATAAAAGTGCTAAATAACCTGATAAAATGTTAAAAGATTTTTATGTTTGCTGGGTTTCATTTTAAGAATTTCCTTCATTAGCAAAGAAATATAAAATAATTCTGCTTAAGGTTCTTGGATTGTTCAGTCATATATATATATATATTTTCCCTGTCTTATGGTTTATTTATTTATTTTTTAAAATATTTTTAGTTGTAGATGGACACAATGTCTTTATTTTATTGCTTTGTATGTGGTGCTGAGGATCGAACCCAGGGCCTCACGCATGCTAGGCAAGCGCTCTAACGCTGAGCTACAATCCCAGCCCTTATGGTTTATTTTTAAAGTACTTCTGAATGTGTCTTTTAAGAAGCCTCTTTCAGTCCATAGAAAGAAGATGGGTCATAAATGTATTAATTTAACATTTATACATAAAAACATAAAAATAGTATCTATTGAAATTCCACCATTAGAGAAGCACTCTGGAGAAATTTGACAGTTTTTGCTATTGTGCTTGTTGAGCCCAAGAACCATCTTGGTGACACCACGTGCCTTCAGTCATATTTTTGATGTTGTGTTATGTGTCACATATCCTATGAACTTTTCATTGTAGTCCTCTTACCACCTTTGAAATTAATCAGTATGTCATTTCATATAGACCAATGCACATAGAAGATGCTTTACTATTAAATACCAGGAACTGTGATTTTCTATTACAATGAGTAAAACATTTTTTAAAAATACACTTAGAGACATGGAGATTTTGAGAGATTCACATCAGGTGTTTGAACTCTTTCTTGTCTTGCCACAGTAGTCAAATTACTGTTTTCCAGTGTGCTTGGGAAGAGTTGGGTTGTTAGGGGAATAGGCACTTTGTTTCACTAGAACAGTAGCCATCCTATTGAAGTATCAAAAGATGATTTGATAATGCAGCTCAGGTTAAAGTGATATTAAATCAGCATCTTAAACAAAAGCTATTATATTTGTATTATGTCTTTTTTGATGAATACTGACCAGAATAGCTGGAAAAATGTATCTGTCAGTTGCAGATGATGCTACAAAGCCATGGCAGATTTCCTTATCCACACTAACATAATGGTACTGACTTCCATTCTCTGAATGTATAGTTTCTCCTAAATTTTTTTCTGAAAAATCATTGAGCCTTTTTGAAGGCATAATATAGGTGTTTTCAGCTATAGTGTCTTACATTGGAAGACAGTCTCATATCCTCTCTTACTGATAAAGAAGACAGGCATTTCCCAAGTTGTCATTTATGTTATAAAAACTGACAATGACATGGAAGGATGAATAAATACAAATTATAAAAATTGTTTTTATATCCATCCATAAAGGTGTATGTAGGATAAAGTATATTTAGTTAAAAAGAAAAACTCAATGCTTATTTTACCTTCTTCTCCCCCATATGGCCAAAGGGAATGATAATCTAGTGCAAATTTTTCCTGCTTATGAATTGTGTTTGTGCTGTGTTCAGGTTCCAATTAATGAGTGTCAGCCAAGAAGGAATCTGCTGGGATCTCCCAGTCCAATGGGAAGAAAGACTACTACTGAAAATGTGAACAATGTTTTCTTAACTCATGCATGAGTTGTTATTTCTAAGTATGTGCATCTCAGAAATATAGTCCCTTTCACATTGCTATCTTTTAGAACCTGTACACTTTTTGAAACTGAATTTGTTATAAACACTGAAACCTTTTGCCGCAATGGATTGTTTTTTGAAGTCAGTTGTACTTCCCATTTATAGATAATTTTACTTTTTGAGAATGTATATATATGAAACACTAAAACTTGTGTTACAAGATTAGTCAAAGTTCCCAAGTTTTCTGATTTCAATGGGCATTATTCTGTTCTCTTCATGTCAGTCATGCTTGCCTGTTTGGAAGCAGCACAATGACCAGGGCTTTTACATTTAAATTTTCTTAAATAATCTCTTTTTCAAATTTGTGTAATAATGTCTCTTTTTGATACTGTTCTGAATCAATTAAGCTAAGTGAGGACCAGCAATAAAATCCAATAGCTGCCAAGAATGGACCTTCAATGTGTAAGCTGTCTTTCCACAATCAGTAATTGGGTAGTTGCTCACAGGACATTGGAGACAGTGTGGGAAGCCAGTGGTTGTGTAGGTGGGAAGAGTAGATTCCCAGCAGTAAACTTATTTAGACTTGAACTTCTGTAGTTAGTGTTACTAAGAGCAAAAATGACCTAAGGCTTATGTAGTATGAATAAAAAACCTAAAGGAAGCCGGGCGCGGTGGCGCAAGCCTGTAATCCCAGCACTTAGGGAGGCTGAGACAGGAGGATCGCGAGTTCAAAGCCACCCTCAGCAATGGCGAGGCACTAAGCAACTCAGTGAGACCCTGTCTCTACATAAAACACAAAATAGGGCTGGGGATGTGGCTCAGTGGTCCAGTGCCCGAGTTCAATCCCCAGTACCAAAAAAAAAAAAAAAACTAAAGGAAGAGAAGTATGGTATAATGGTATAGTTGGTTGGGTGGAGCATGCTTTATGTTTGGTCCAACTATAAGTGGCATCTTTAGTGTCATGTGTGGGTGTGTTTTCTACAGCTCTTAATGTATCATACTTTCAAACTTGCTCAACCTTAAAAATGTTAGTGTTGAATAGCTGAGTGGAAATTATATGTCACTGCAAAAAAAAATCCTGTTGTTTTTTTAACATACACTACTCAGTCCTCTAGTGCTGAGTTCTATGATTGGAAACCAGAGAAATAGAAGAAATGGTCCTCTTCTCACAGAGGTTACATACATCTTTCAAGCTATGATACCAATATCAAAGTTTCTTAAAATATCTTCAGTGCAATAGATACACAATTGTAGATTAATAAGATGTAGATAAAATGCAAAAGTATGGACATGACATGGAATACAAGAGTAGTAAGGAAGAAGGCCTCTGGTATGGGATAACTTGAGTCAAATTTTTAAATGGAAAAGGTGCAGAGATTACTGGCCAAGATTCTATGACCAGTAGATCTTGAAGTCTCACTTGGTTGTTCTCAAACCGGTTGTTGTCACCACCACACCCCTTGCCACAGCACTTGGGGATTCCCAGCAGCTGTCTTCAGTCAGCAACTTGCACTTTCAGCATTCTTCACCCCACTCCCTTTTGCTTTGGTCTCTAGGATTGTAAAACTTTAAGGAAATTAAATGTAGCCTTTGTATTGGGAACCCTCAGAGAAGGCTGGATGGGAGATTTTGCATCTGATTATTGTTTCTTTTATTAGAAAGGAAATGGCAGTTGCAGAAGAGTCCTCTAGAATGAAGGTAGATTGGAAGATTTTTTTAAGATGAGGGAGACCAGCTAGGTTTCAGGTTATGAGGGCAGTAGGAAAACTGGCATTGGAAAGTGGGAAAGCTGTCCCGGGACAGAATTTGTGAATATAGGAATGTTGCAAAATTAAGAATTGGAAGAAGTTATCAGCATGTGTGGGGAATCCTGCTCCAGAGCCAGGTTTTGTGTAGGAGTGGAAAGATTGCAGCTCACCTGTTTTTTGGCTTCCATCATTGCCTCTTCTTTTCTTGGCTCTTTGCCTAGCTATTCTTATGCTCAGGAAAAGTTTGTTGAATAACTCTGTTGGAATGACTATGAAATTTGATCACCAGTATAAGAACCCTCCTCTCCCCCCTCCTCACCTATTCCCAACTGCATCTAATTTGGGAGAAAGGAGAAGACATGTTGGCTTATAGAAGTTGAATCAAGTATAAAGATAGTGGGGATAGGTTTTAGATGAGGGCCTACTTGTAAGAGGCATTGCAGAAAAACAAGCAAAAAATCTCACTTTACCAAATTCCCATTGCTGGGGGGAAGTGAAAGAGAAAGAGGCTTTGAACACGATAGAGAATTTATAAGGCAAGGGAATCAGGAGGGTGGTGGTGCCACTGAAGGAAAATGGAAAGAAACAAATGGTTGGGTAGGTGAAATCAGAATTCTTAATATGAGCAGTTCCAAGTGTTGGCAGATACTAAATGTCATTTCTTTTTGAATTAGCAGAACCTGAGAGCAGTAAAAGAGCTATTGTGGTGTTTTTGTTGGTCTTTTGGTATCACCTCAATTCCTTTCCCTGCAACCAACATTATGACTGAACTACTCAGACAGGTAGAGAGAGTTTCCAGTTTATTATTGCTAGTAAAAATAACTGGCTTATCAATTTGTAAAGCAGTCAGTGATTCTTATATTTCCTTATGTGTATATCATAAAATAGCCTTTAAAATAGAGCCTCGTGGAGAACTTGTAGTTTCAGACCTGCCATTAAAGAACATTTTTGAAGGACTAGGAGTGCTGTCTGGTACTGGATTCTAGGTTTTGTAGTCCTCAGGTTTAGAAATGAAGATAGATTGAATCAAGCTTTATCTGTTTTGCAGCTTTGCTCAATAATGAGGAATGGATGTTATCAATAGACAGGATTAGCCATTTGCAGTCATCAGTGGATGGGCAAACGTGAGTTCTGCGTGAGTCCAGGCCTACTAATACTAGTTTTTTTCAATAAGGTCTGCGATAGTCTTGATGATTCTTGCCTTTCCCCTATCTGTTTCATTTTACAGATAATCCACAATGTGACCCAAAGCCACATGCAATGCTGGGAGAGCACAGTTGACTGTTTTATGCAATATCCTGCCAGAAGATGCTGACCAGCTCTCTAGTAATGGAAAGTAGTGAGATTGACTTAACAGCCTATATAGTTTGCCTTGCCATTCCAGTTTGTAAGCATATGACACATAATTCTAGAAACATATCTTCTCTTGAGATTTTGGATTACTGTAAGGTGGTAACATCAGAATACTCTGCTTTGCTTCTAGTGTTAGTGGATCTTTGTGTAATTCTTACAGAATGGACTTTGTGAAAAATTCATTTTGGTGCTATTGTCCTAGGGATCTCACAGCACTCTATCTGGTCAAAGAAATGCTCATGTGCTTTAGTGTGCTTCTCTGTGACGTCATTATTGCTTACTAACACAGGCAGTTATAGGTGGTTTGGGGTGCAAATTAAGTTAGGTAGCTAGTAAAAGTTGGGCCTCAGAACACATCTTATTATCATAATGCAAATATCCTGTGTGTGCTGATTTTGAACAGTGGTGAGGTAAGTGTTCAGGTCATGTGTGCTTTTTAACATCCTTTTTTATGTGGTAAGTGGAAGATGGTAGTCGTGATTTAGTGATTTATTCAATAAAGAAAAATCTCATGAAATCTTCTGACCTTTCTCTATATTAGTGTTCTTAGCACATTTCATAAATTGTCCCATGATAAAAACAGAAAATAAAAAAATCTTTCCATGGTTTCTTTTGCATTAAAACAAACAAAAAACTTGCCATTAGCTTGGCCAGGTACTTGACTTTGTGGAATAGCTCTTTGTAGTTAGGACTAGATGTGGGGCAGCCAGTGGTTAACATTTTTTGTTCAGTTCAAGGATCCATCTACTCCCACACTTTTCTTCTTGTCAGTTCAAAAAACCCTCACAAGAACAAATGGGAATGATATGGCTGCTATTTCTCTGACACTAATGAGGTGATATGTGGTTTGTGGTGTGCTTTACTCCACAAACTCCTCCACCTACTGCCCTGTCTGGTGAGTTGTTTTGCAGAAATCTGCTCTTCTACATGAAAAGCATTGGCTGTGTAGAGAAAGAGAGTCACATAGGTCTGGAGGCAGGAATAGAGTGCATTTGGGAACCAGGGAGGGAGAAAAACAAATTGTAATTAAATGAGGTGAAATGTGGATTCAGGCAGAAAAGGGAGACTGGACACATGAATTGGAGGGGAGTGCTCTAAGAGGCATGTTGTATATTATATACACCTAGATGTCCCTTCTTTAGGACCAGTGGCCATGGCACACCTGTTTAAAAATAATTATTTCTAGTAGAAATGAATGTACAGCTTGAAGTTTAATGACATAAAAGGACTTGCTATGGTCCTTTGAGTACTTCCAAAGACCACCTTGAAAACCATTTATATGGTGTCATAAGAATGAAGCCTGTACACAAGTTTGGGAGTTATGAGATAGATAACTTTAGTATACCTCAAACAGCATAAATGTTTCTGGTTATTATCATTTCTTATTTTTCTTAATTTGTCTATGAACATAGATATGTCTAATTTTATGCTGTTGTATTTATTTCTTATTTATTTTTTGGTACTGAGGATTAAACCCAGGGATGCTTTACCACTGAGCTATATTCTCAGCCCTTTTAATTTATTTTTTAAATTTTTTTAGTTGTAGATGAACACAATATCTTTATTTTATGTGGTGTTGAGGATTGAACCCAGTGTCTCACACATGTGAAGCAAGCACTTAACTGCTGAGCCACAATCCCAGCCCTTATTTTTTATTTTGAGACAGTCTCACGGAGTTGCTTATGGCATCACTAATTTGCTTAGGCTGGCTTTGAACTTGCATCTTCCTGTCTCAGCCTCCTGAGTCATTGGGATTATAGTTGTGTGCTACATACAACACGTGACCTGTGTATTTATTAAGTTTATTTTATATAATTTGCTCCCATTTATTTCTAATAACCAAGATTATAGGACAGATAGTAAAGGATATATTAAAGAATAGCTCCACTTATAATTTCTTCCTTCTTTTTGTGGCGGGGAGGGGTACTTGGGATTACACCCAGGGCTGCCCAAATGTTAGGCAAGCATGTACCACTGAGCTCCAGCCTTAGCTCTCACCTGTAATTTCTTTTTTTTTTAATTTTTTTTAGTTGTTGATGAATCTTTGTTTTATTCATTTATTATTTATATGTGGTGCTGAGGATCGAACCCAGTGCCTCACGCATGCAAGGCAAGCGCTGTACCACTAACCTATAGCCCCAGCCCTCACCTGTAATTTCTAATTGGCTATGGGATACAGTTATACAAAATTACATACCTTATCTTCTGTATTTTGTCTTTAGTGTCTCTTAACAGGACTTGCCATTATACATTACATTGCACACTACATTCATATGAAAAATTAGAGTTTCAGTCATTTTGGATTAAGCAATTTAATTATATACATGTATGCTGATTTTTGTTTATTTTTTGTTGAGGTAAAAATATGAGATCTGCCTTCTTAAAGTTTACAGTGTTAATATAAGCACAAAGCTTAGCTTACTTATTAAAGGTATATGATAGTGGCTCTACCCAGAGCAACTTATTTTTCATAGGAATTTTGGGAATTCTTTAAAAATTAGTGTTACAAACATGTACTAGAGATGCATAGAGCCTGATTACAAGAAAGCCTAATTTAGGCTTTGAGGTATTTTTCCAAACTTATTAAAAATTATGAATAAACTAGATTAAAGGTATTAGAATCAGAAATGGCCATTTTTGAATGTGTTTCCAACTGGTAGCATTTCAATTAATATTTAACCTCACATTTATCATTTATTTTATTAGTATACTTAATGCCAACTGCTTATATTTGAGAAGAATTTTTCTATCTCCTTTTATTCTACTCATCCACTGTTCTTTCTGATGAATTTGCTAATAATGTAAGGAAACATCTTTGACAGAAGCTTTTGCCTTCGTTCACCTACTTTTAGAGGTGGAGGGACTAAGGCATTAAAGGAAAACATTATTTTTGACAGTTTGTGAGGAATATTTCTGAGCAAATGTACTTTCTAAAGAAATGGAAAATTGGTAGGTAAATTGCATAATGGATATAATAGGTAAGGCCTTTAAATCTTTATGTGTGTACGTAAACCACTTTAGTTAAGCACTTCTTGAAGTTGCTGCTTGTAGTTTACATGCTTATTTCTAATGAAAAGCTCTCATCTGTATGTGGCAGTGGCATGTGTGAAAAAATAGATGTGGTCAAGTCATGGATCTTGAAAGGTTTTTTTTGGTCCTGTTGTCTGTATAACCAATATGAAATTATTATTAGCAGGGTGCACATTTTAAAATACTACCAGTGAATTGTATCAATTTTGATTTTGGAACTTTTTTTTTAACTTTTTCCTTTTGGAGATAGCTTTATATTTCTAAATAAGAAAGTAGAATTTCCACTCTGATTATTCCTTTGCTTATAGACTTTTAAAATGAACATTTGTTCAAGCCAAATATTTATTTTCCAGTATTATCTTAAGATGGTGTATTTTACCTCAATACTTACCTCTTATTCTAAGCTAATATTTTCTTCATATTATGGCTAGTTCAAATACTTCAGTTCAATTTGTTATGGGCAGACTACTCTGCTAGATTCCCTTTTGGTTATAGGTGAGAGGCCTATAAAAGACGCATAAACCATACTTCCTGTCCTTAAAAAGCTTGCAGATATGTTGAGGAGACAATAATCATGAAACAAATGATGAAATCACATATGATTCAACGGCTGAATGAGATTGATAAGAGACAATTAGATCTGTAGGAGTTTGAACAGATGAATGTAGGCTGGGGTTATATAGAAGGGCTTCAGTGACAAAGTAGGATTCAGGCTGGGTAGAAATTTCATAGATGGAAAAGGCAGTCTAGACAGGGAAACAACACAGGTCAGAATGAGCACTGTACAATGGTCAGTGGGTACCAGTCAAGGGTAGATTGAAGTGACGGAGAACCTAGCAAGAAAGGGCACCTGTCAGGAGTTAACTATAATTCAGGCACTGGGAAATGAAGTTCTACCAGTTGACAGTTTTCAACTAGTAATGGCCTGTGAATTGCTTCTTTCTTGGTAAAGTTTCCTTTTTGTTCAGTTAATTATGCTTCAGCAGTTCCTTTAATGTCATGAATGTCGTGAAGCCTGGACAAGAGATGGGAAATAACACAAGCAGGAGTCTGCTATATAGACAAAGTGCTTTCATTCATCAATACACATTCAGGACAAGTCAGAGTAACACTGGTTGGATCACACTTGCCTGAGTGCCTTCTATGTTCAGTGTTCTTTTTTCTTTAAAACTCAGTGTCTCAAATGTGAACTTGGAAAAATTGACTAGCTACAGAGATTATGTAATTTAAAAAAATCAAATACTTTAGTTATTATAGAACTAATGGTTTCAACTACTTTTTTCTCCTGAAATTAATGAAGAAGTTTTACTTGGATATTGAAAATTTAGCAATATAATGTAGGTAGTGGGAATTCCAATAATTATATTAGGATTGTGTACTAATTATTGAATAATACAATTTATGGAATTAGTTGAAACATCGTTTAGTCTAATGGATATGTTCCTTACAGTTCTTAGCCTGCCCTATTTATGATTGCTACAACTCTCTCTCCTTTCCTCCTTTCTTCCTCCTTTCTCTCTCCCCCTTTTTTTCTTTCTCCCTCTCTCTCCCTCCCTCCCCTCTCCCTCCCCTGCTTCTCTCTCAGTACCAGGGGATTGAACCCAGGGATATTTAACCACTGAGCTACATTCCCAAGCCCTTTATATTTTGAAACAGTCTCACCAATTTCTTAGGGCCTCACTGAATTGCTGAGGCTAGCTTTGAACTTGGATCCTTCTTCCTGAACAGACTATATATAAGCAAAATGTATAAAGGTTTTATACTATTATTTAGGAACAAAATTCTAAGATAATGTCTTAAATTATAATAGAACAACATTTTTATTTTGAATTGAACAACAATTATTCTTTAAAGAGAAAAAGAACAAAATCCTGAGTCCATTAGCTAATGATATAGATTTAATTATATTAACGTAAGGTTAAGACCTAAATTTTTTTTCACTTGTGACTGTAAAATATTATTTTAGTAGCCCATTTTTATCCCCAGAATATGATTTCAAAATATAAGGAAATTATTTCCCAAGTATGGAACTGATGACAGGTTCTAACCACATAAGCATCAACATTGTGTCAGCATACTTAAGAGTTTTCTCTATAGTCAGTTTATGTTCATAAGTAAATGAACTCTTCTTCATGTCATAGGCTAGAATTATGAATAATCTGTAATATGAATTATATATTACTATAATGAGGTGAAGAAATGCTATGTATTGAGAAAAATAGTGAAAACACCTTTTAGAAGTTGATGAAGATGTGGATATTGACGTGTGCAGTGATTCTAGACCCTTGCTATGTAATAGGATAGGAGGCCAAATGGAATCCAGCAGTTCATACTACAGACCATACAAAGGTTCCTGATAAACTCTTTTTTTGTACCAGGGATTGAACTCAGGGGCACTCGACCACTGAGCCACATCCCCAGCCCTATTTGTGTTTTATGTAGAGACAGGGTCTCACTGAGTTGCTTAGCGCCTCACCGTTGCTGAGGCTGGCTTTGAACTCTTGATCCTCCTGTCTCAGCCTCCCAAAGTGCTGGGATCACAGGCATGCACCATGGCGCCTGGCATGATAACTCTTAATATGCTTAAAGCTGTATTAACAGAGGTGGTTGCCCTCATCAGGGAAGAAGGAGGTAACTTTGTTTATACAGGGTTGGACCATTTATATGTCAACTTCATTTTTCTCAGGCTTAAAACAATGTGCATTTTAATTTGGCAGTGATCTCCACAGAGTACAAAACAATTGTTGACAAAAGTCAGTGACTTTCCATTTTGGCTGTGTCAACAGAACAAGTAAATCTTGTTTTAAAGCGGAAAAAATGTGCGTGTGTCCAATGGATTCTGGTTTCTCCTTCAATCAAGCTGCTACTATTAGAACCATAGTTTGCATTTATTTCAATTCAGTTTAGAAAAATTCAAATTAGTTCCTACAAAGAGAAAGTTTAGTCTTGAAGCTTTCTTTTACTTTCATGAAGTTATAATTCACCATCTCATAATAAGCCCTCATTAACCCTTTGCTAACAAATCATTTCCACTAGCCTAGTATGGCCTCTGGTGCCTTAGTTTTCTCAGAATTGGTGTGTGTATATATATTTGGGGGAGGGGTACCAGGGATTGAACTCAGGGGCACTTGACCACTGAGCCACAGCCCTATTTTGTATTTTAGAGACAGGATCTCACTGAGTTGCTTAGCACCTCGCTTTTGCTGAGGCTAGCTTTGAACTCAGGATCCTCCTGCCTCAGCCTCCCAAGTTGCTGGGATTACAGGTGTGCTCCACGGCACCCTGTAGAATTGGTATATTTATTTGAATACTTTTCTCTCCCAACCTCTCCACCTCACATTTGAGGTATAAATGTAGGAAGAGCCTTCTCTTCTCCCTTCCTCAACAAAATTTATGTCTGGAGTTTTACCAATTTCAAGAGCAATAGAATTGAATATCTGAAAACCTGTTAGTACTTGAATTATAAATTTTTTACCACTTGAATCTAGCAGTGTTTACCACATTATATTTTCTTGAAAGTTATTTACTGATTCTGCTTGTTTTCCATTTGAGGGAGGTAGTGGAATGATGGGAGTGAGGAGGTTGTAAAGTTATGATTTCCAAGTTTTTTCAAACAGTGCATTTTATTATCTAAAGGAGTATAGACATTGTTTAACTGGATCAGTTTTGAATTCAGGGCAACACAAATCTGAAAAGTTTCGAGAATTTTTTCTAGGAATATTTTAAAGCAGAAAATGAATGAGATGTTCCATTTTGCTCCTTCCTGTACCTTCCCTGAAAGTGAATATCTCTTTCTGTGTGCTTAACTGAAACCATAAGATCTTTTTGAATTTATTTGATATTTGGGTACTGACTTGGCTATATATGTTGGAATGCAGAGAGTAAGGGTATGTGTTTATGGACCTCAGTGATATATGGGATAGTCTTTAATCATGTGATTATTTTTAACTCTGATTCCATTTCTACAGAAAATTGGAATGCTTGGGAAATTATCGATACTATTACTTCTGTTTTTTCTATTGCTTGTTTTAAACTATATGTTCCCATATGTTTAGATAAATGCTTCTTTCTTTCCTGATATGTCTACATCTTTTGTGTCTAAGAATAGATTTTAGGGGTTTGGCAAATATAATGACATTTTGTGCAAAATTTTGAGGTTAAGAGTGTTTTTCTGATTTGAAATTTTTATCCTTCATCAAGGTTTTATAGAAGCTTTCAGTAGTGCTGACTTCTTAACACATTAAGTGCCAAGGTTTGAATTCTGCAAACATAATAAATATTCTAAAACTATTTCAAAGTTACCATAATTGGTATATGTGATGTTCAGTTTGAGTTTTTATAGGTGTTTCACATCTGGGACAATGGAACAAAATGGGTTAAGGATATTCAAAGATTATCACCTGACACTGCCTGGGAAAATCAAAGTCTGCTTCTCAAACTGGGGCATTATTGCAAACTCCTAAAATCTGCCCTTGGACTCCAGATGAGGACTTCCTGACTGTGGACATCCCAGGAAAGAAAGAAGCATTTGTCTAAACATATTGGTGGTACCTATAGATACATGATGGTGTGTTAGAAGATAAGTGACAATACAGGGTAAATATGGTTGGTATCTTTCCATGGAGTGCCGTGTTTTCCAGAAATAAAGGTAGAACATAAATTTGGTATTAAAAGAAACACAAATATACTATAGCATAGAATGTAAAATTCACCAAAAAAAGCATGAAACAGAAAAATTGTTATTGCTATTGTTTGGAACTGGATTATTCCCCAAAGCCCATGTATTAAATATTTGATTATCCACTTGGCACTATTAGGAGATATTGAAACCTTTAGGAGACAGAGCTCAGTAGGAAGAAGTTAGATGATTGGGACATTCCCTTAAAGGGGATACTGAGATCCTGGCCCCTTCCTCTCTTGGCTTGCCATGAGGGCAACAGCTTTTCTGTCTACCACACACTCCCTGTCATAATGTACCATGCTGCTACAGGGCCAAAGCAATAGGGGCAAGTAGACATGGACTAAAACCTTGAAAACCGTGAGCCACAATAGAACTTTCCTTCTTTTAAGTTAAATATCTGAGGTTTCTGTCACAGTAATGAAAAGATGACTAACACAATCACTGATAGCAACTCTCCTCAATTCCTATCCATTTGTACTTTTAATCTTCTTTTCCTACATGGTACCTGAGTTTGAAAGTCTAATGAATCTGTTGGCTTAGTGACTGTGGACCATTGAGAATCAATCCTGTTAGAAACAAATGAGCATTTCACAGATAAAAGTGACTAATAGAAAACAGATTTCCATGGTGCACTTATTAATTCACTATTATGTTATTGTCATACTTGGAATATCCTACATGGTGAAAAAAAAAGGAGTACCTCTTTGCCTGAATAGACATCTCTTCAAATAGGACATACACATGGCCAGTAGCTACATGAAAAAAAGTAATCAGTTCATTCATCATCAGGAAAATGCAAAGGAAACCATTGTGAAAAAATCACCTCATACATGTTAAGATGGCTGTTATCAGAAAGACAAGTGATAATAAGTGTTTCCAAGGATGTGGAGAAAAAGAAACACTAGTACTCTATTTAGTGGAAAGTAAATTGGTACAACCATTATGGAACACAGTGTTGCGGTTGCTCAGAAAATTAAAAATAGGATTACCATCCAGCAATGCCACATCTGGTTACATATCCAAAGCAAATAATATGTTTAAAAGATATATTCAGACCCATGTTCATTACAACATTATTCAGAGCAGTCAAGATGATAACCCATGCATCCACTGACAGAAAAATGGATAAAGAAATTGTGAGGCTTATGCACATACATACACACAAACACACACACATACCCAACAGAGATATAATTTAGCCATAAAAGAAGGAAAAACTGCCATTTGCAACAATATTGATGAACCTGGAGGATATTATGCTAAGTGAAATAAGTCAGAGACAAACAGATAAATAGTGCTTGATTTCATTTATATTTGGTGTCTTAAAAAATTCAAACTGTTAGAAAAAGTAGAAAGGTAGTTGCGAGGGCCTGGGGGAGAGTGAGGGAAATGAGGAAATATTGAACAAAAGATACAAACTTTCAATTATAATGTGAACAAATTTGGGGATCTAATATACAGCATGGATGATGATGGATATGTTCATTTCATCATGATAATCATTACACAACGTATACATATATCAAATCATCTAATGCCCTAAATATTTACAATCTTTATTTTCAATTAAATATCTTTAAGAGGGAGTTACTGTTCTTTGTTTTTATGGGAATTCTTGATGTGTCTGTTCTCACATTAATATAATTTAGATGAAAGAAAACAGATTTGAAGAAGTCTGACCCCAGGGGATTATAAGGTATCTTTGAAAGCACAAATAATATTTTACTATGTAATTTCCTTCATAAAATGTTTTATGGCAGACTTGTTTATTTCATAGGTCTGAGTCAAAGCTGAATTCAACACATTACTCTTTAACTTGTCCAAAATTCATATCTTTTGGCTGAGAACCAACATTGCTTTACAATTCTTAAACCATTTCCTTGTGTTAATCACCAGCACTAGAAATTTGCTTTATTTGGAGGGGCCTTCTTTTAAAAACAAAATTTTTATCATTTCTGGAGTTAATA
Source organism: Xerus rutilus (assembly GCA_028644305.1). Lineage (NCBI taxonomy): Eukaryota > Metazoa > Chordata > Mammalia > Rodentia > Sciuridae > Xerus > Xerus rutilus. The sequence goes on from CM053417.1 coordinate 36,729,903, forward strand.
CATAGTTTACAATGTAAAGAAAATATCCAGGCCTAGTCAGATGATAGGATAGCCTTATCTACTAGTAGTTCATTCGTACACGTTAGCCTTAAAGTACACGAGATTCAGATTCTTTAAGGTCTTAGTAAAATGAAAAATTATTTAATCAAGGACCTTAATAGTTGGCCATAAGTTCTTGAAATTGCAGATTTCAAATCCATAGATTCTGAAGATCTATAGTAATAAGAAGTACCGTGTTATATTCCTTTATTATAATGCTTATGCTGTTTTTGCAGAACACATATGATGGAGTAGAACAGTAAAGATGTGAATAAATGACAGCATCATAAATATCACTGAGACTTAGTGTTTTTTTGCGAGTGATATGCTCTATATTAAGTATCTGCTCTATTTAAATTGGTTTCCCAGAAAAAACTTAATGACTTTGTAATCACTCTTACAGTGTTTTATACATTGTCATTGATTATCAACATTTTTTTTCCTGCAACAGGACTGTACATATTGCAGCTTAAGTCCAAACTCGGACCTCATTACAATTCAATTGCTATGTTAAGAGTGGCAGAGGAGCCCAGTGCAGTGGTGCAAGCCTGTAATCCCAGCACTTAGGGAGGCTGAGACAGGAGAATCGCAAGTTCAAAGCTAGCCTCGGCGAGGCGCTAAGCAACTCAGTGAGACCTTGTCTCTACATAAAACACAAAATAGGGCTGGGGATGTGGCTCAGTGGTTGAGTGCCCCTGAGTTCAATCTCCAGTACCAAAAAAAAAAAGAGTGGCAGAGGAAGTATATGTTTTCCTTTCCTCCCTCCCTCTTTCTCTCTCTGTCTGTCTCTCTTGGGTGCACTCATTTCCCCCATACAACCACAGGTTATTGTTTTGTTATTAATACCTGTAACCAAAATTGTTCATGATCTCCAGAACTCTCCCAAGTGGCAAGTGACTTATACTAGGTTTGACATCTCCTAATTTAATTTAGTATTTGGAAAATGCTACTATTGTCAAACTTTTTCATAATATAATTAGACTTGGCAACATTATGGTAAATAACCACTCATGATAAAATAGTAAATACTGAAATGAGTTAAAAATGTTTGTTATTCTTTATAAAAGTCAAGACTTAGAGCTTATAGTTGCCATTTTCCTCATTTCATCAAAGTAATATATTGGAACCTTTTCTTAACAACCTTTCATCTGTTTAGTTATGACTCTTAGGTGTGTTCTGAACTAGATGCTGTGCCATCAGTCCTACCATGACTAGGATTAGTAGTAGTCTTCTTTTATTTAAAATTTAAAATATGAATCTTTAAAAAGAAGCAATTATTTTTAAAACATTTGAAATGCAGCCAAGTATTGATAACAATAAATGCATTTTATTGCTTCTGTTATCAAACACATTATTTCCTTGTAGCCACCAAAGGTAAAAAGGAATGCAAATCAATGCTAATGATATTTTCTCCTAACCTTTAGTTCTTGAATACCTTAAAATAGCAGTTTATGTGGAGGTATCAGGAATCCCACATATTTTGCTGGGCGATTTTAAAAGCTGAAGGTTATAGTCATTTTGTGTTTGTTTGTTTTTAAAAAGACACCAATAGAAGAATTATTTTCAAACTCAAGGAGGGTATTTCTGGAATAGTAAAGACTTCAGAAAACTTCTCTATAAATACAAAGAGAAACTGGCAAAAATTTTCAAAAACAACCTTTTTCATAATTCTAAAAATTAACCAAAGGCCTCCAACAACCCAAGAAGTGTCTGCCAGAGGTGTCTGATTTTGAGACCCTGTGCAAGCAGGAAGTGAAGGACAAGGCAGAATTACAAACTTCCAGAGCATTGAAGGCACAACCCAACACAAATGTCCTTTGGCAAAGGGTGAAAGGTCTTGATTCAAAAAATTTTCAGAAACCTGTCCAATCATTAGCTGATAACTAAGCTTAGGGAAGAAAGATTTCAGCAGCCATCTATGACATAGAATATGAACGTTACAGAATTAGTCCAAGAAAGTCACTAAACAGCACCAACAAAAACCTTGGATGAGGAAATATAATTTTCAAATTTGCTAAATTATATAAAATGTCCAGTTTTCAACAGAAAATCAACATACAGCTGAATAAATATAAAAGTATGGCACATATTTAGGGCAGTAAGTAGTCAGTAGAAACTGTTGCTGAGGAAGCTGACATTGTACTTACTAGACAAAACTTTAACTCAGATATTATAAACTCAACTAAAGGGGATCATGTCAGAGAATTAAGGTGAAGTATAATAATGATGTGTCACCACATATCAAGAGACAGAAATTATTAAAAAAAACAAATAGAAAATCTGGAGTTGATGGTTAAAATAACTGAAATGAAAATAAATTACTAAAATCTGACAGTAGATTTGAGCTTCCAGAAGTAAGAATCAATAAAGTTGAAGATATATTAACTGAGATGTTCATATTTAAGGAAAAAAGTAAAATGAAAAATGAGCAAATCTTAAGAAACTTTTGGGATAACATCAAGTGTGCCAATATACAAATAACTATCCCAGATTTGGGGACAAGGACAGAAAGAATATTTGAAGGAATAACAGTGAAAAACTTCTAAAATTTGTTGAGGAAAACTACAACATCCAAGTTTAGTGAACTCAAATTAGGGTAGACTCAAAAGGATCTACATCTAGACACATGATAGTCAAATTGTTGAAAGACAAATTTTGAAAACAGCAGGTGAGAAGAGGCTCAACATGAACAGGGTTATCCTTAATAAGGTTATAAGCTGATTTCTAATCAGAAACTATAGGAGATTAGAAGGGCAGTGGAGTGAAATATTTAAAGTGCTTGAAAGGAATGAACTTTTTTATCAAGAATTTTATATCTAGCAAAATTATCTTTTATAAATGAAAGACTTAAGATATTCCCAGATACATAAGAACAGAATTTGTTGCTATTGACCTCTTATATAAGAAATACTAAAGAGAATCCTTCAGTTTGAAATGAAACTACATATGGTCTCTAGCATATGATGGTTCAATTTTTTATTTTTTTGATGTTATGATGGTATCAAAGTGATAAACATTTAGTGGAAACCACTTTTCAAATTTTGAATGTGGATCTTTTCCCACGCTAGTGATATTCAGTATGTCATCTTCTCATGATGCTGGGCAGTGGCAGTGAGCCACAGCTCCCTGTCAACCACATAATCATGAAGGTAAACAACTGAGATTCTATCTACAGTGTACTGAGTTGCTAAGCTATGATGTTTGGTGCGTTAGGTGTCTTGAATGCTTTCAACTTACATTTTCAATTTATTATGGGTTTATTGGGATATAACCCCATCATAAGTTGAGTATATGTAGATATTAAATGCATATGAAGAAATAAAGAGCACTGTGAAATAAAGAGCACTGGTAAAGATAACTATGTATATAAATATACAAGATTGTAAAGTTATTTTTGTTTACAACTTTTTCACCTGATTTAAAAATCAGCTTCATAAAGCACTAATTATAAAATTATTAATAGGTTTATGGCTTATAAATATGTAATTTGAATGACAATAATAGCACAAAGGAGAGGAGAGGTAACAGCTATAGTGGAAGTGTTTTTGTATATTATTGACATTGGTTGGTATTAATCTGAAATAATTCTTAAAAGTTAAGATGTTAACTTTAAGTCCCAGGGCAGCCCTTAAGATAATGACTCAAAGTAAATAAAGAATTGATAGCTTTAGAAATCTCAGTGCTTTAGCATATACTCAAAATCTCAGGTTAGACTGTGTAAGTGAAGTTATAGATTATTTCCAAAGCTAAGCTTTATTTAACATTTTTTTTCATTTATTGTAAACAAGTACAATTACATTGCTAAAATAGAATATTTTACTGTCAAAAATACTTCAAAACAATTCATAATTATCAATTCTAAGAACATTCAAATGAATTATTAGTTTGTTCTTGTTCCAAGTTTTAAGATAAGATTGCCAAAGAGAATGTAAAGCTTTGTCTCCTTCTTCCCAGTGTGATTTTTAATATTGTGGAAGTTGCAATACTCAAGCATTGGTTTAGTAACATATCCATTTTTTCTCCTAAAAGTGGTTAATGGCATATATTTTCTATCTGATATTAAAATTAACATTTAAGAATTTCATGACACTTCTAAAAACACTGACAACTACTTAAAATCTCTCTGAGCTTCCTCTTCTTTCAGAAGACTTTCAAAAGACTTTTTCAGTTTTATGTTAAGTATCTCTCACAAAATTTGTACATATAAGACCCAGAAAGTTGTTTTTAGATCAGGTGGAATCTCTAAGGAAACCTTGGAAATGTATTTTTCTGAAATAAGTATGTCACATCAATAAAACAATGTTGAGTTTTTTTCCTAGTGCTTGGAATGTGATCAAGGCTTCAGAAATGCTGGGCAAATGCTCTACCACTCAGCTACACCCCCAGTCCCAATGACAAGTGTTTTTAACAGAGGTATCTGAATTTTAGAAGTTATCTGTCAATGAACAAGTAAATGTATCCTTGAAATAGTTAATTTGAATAAATATTTTCAAATAATTTACTGTGTCCAAAGCTGTATGAGAGATTCAGAGAGTTAAGATGTGGTTCTTAAGACTTGTTATTAAAGACAGATATGGCCAGGTGTAGTGCACATTCATGTAATCGTAGCAACTCAAGGCTGAAGCCCGGGGATTTCAAGTTTGAGGTCAGTCTCAGCAACTCAGTGAGATGCTGTCTCATGGTTTTAAAAAAATGTCTGAGAATGTAGCTCAGTGGTAGCATGTTTGCCTACATGTGAGTCCCTGGGTTCAATCCTCAAAATTACCCCCAAAATGGAGATAAATGTGAAGGGTTATAACATGATGAAAAGGGATTGTTTTATATACTTATTTTAAAAATAAGAATTATAATGGAATTGTAGTATAACCTAACCTTTTTGAACTTATAACCTAACTCACTTAATGAATTAAAAAATAGACTAACAAGGATCTGTATTATAAATGCTCTTATAATTTGCATTATAACATTGCAGAGTTATTCCTATGAGGAAAAAATCAACTTTCCTTTGATTTTCTTTCCATTTTGTTTATCTGAGGAAGAACTGATGTGACAGCTTTGAACAGTTTTGAGTGTATCTTACGAGTCTGCGAGCACTCCAATTCTTCTGTTGCTGTCAGGACCAGGGATGTCCACCAGCCAAAGCACAATTTCTTCTGAATAGGAAGCTATTGAACTGGTGCTCTCAGAAGGGACTACCATCTTCTTCCCTCTCCCCCTAGGGATCTTAATCTCCATATTTAGCATTTGTTTACCAAGTTTGGGGAGAGAGTAGCTTAGCAATTTTGTAGGAATATTTCAGCTTAGAGGCAGGCTGTATGTAGTTGAAGGAGGGAGAAAGGAACCAGTTTTAGTAAATAGATTAAATTCTGGTCTCACGTCCATGAAATCAGAGCAACATCCTCAAGATATTAATTATGATAGCATTATTTCTTTCTACAATATACTTGTAAAAATATTTTATTTACCTTTACAATAAACCTACTGTACTATTTTAAGCAAGTTCAGTTTAAAATCAAACTGAAAATTTAAGCAAATTCGGTTTAAAAGTTATTTAATTTTTAAATTGTGAAATGTTAATTAAATGAAATAACTTCAAAGATGATTCATCTAGATAATAGTTACTGTGAGGAATGATGTGATATATAAGCTTCCCTGTCCTTAAGAGGTTTGTACTCTAGTAAGAGAACGATGTTATGCACTCAGATAACTGTAATATGAACAAATAACTGCCTTGTAGAGGTACAAAGCCTGGAGAAGTTAGAGAGTAATGACTAGATGGGAGATTTTTAGCTAAGATGACTGATGAGTCATTTCATTCAGACACATTAAAATAAAAAGAAGATTGATAAATCACTCACATTTCCACAAAAATTCTGCCTTCACAAGAATAAGCCTACATCTTTTTCAACATTAATGTTTAGAAATAGGCAATTGTTGATCTGAGAATGAGCTGTGCTAATGAAAAGTTAATATTTTAAACATCATTCCATGGGAAATCAATGGTAAACAATCTTTCTGGGTCTGGAATTGTGAGAGTAGGTCAAAATGAATGACCAGAATAATAGGTCAAATTAATTCAAGAAAATATGTGTTCATAACTGAGTCAGTCGTTTTGACCTGTAGGGCTAGTAAAGTGGTTCCTTGCCCTTGTTTAGCACACAGTCTAACAGAACTCAGAATGCTGGATCAGTGGAAGAACCTATCCCTAAATCCCATCCCATGTTTCCTGGACCTTATAAACTGGATGAAAAGCATGGAGGGGATACTTAAAAACTTTTTGGCAGGAAAACAGTTTGCCTGGAATGGATTTTTTTTTGAAGAGTCAGTATAAGTTTATGATGTAAAATATAGCCTGTTCAAATAACAAAAGAGGACAATGAGATGTAAAATTTTCTTCCACCACTGCCTCCCAGCTACCTAGTTTCCCTCCCCAGAGGCAACCAATGCTGCCACCAATTTCTTGCATGTCTTCAGAGTGTCTATGCATATACTAGCATTTAAGTTCACATATGTACCTTTTGGTTTTGCACAATAGGTAGCATCCTATACATTTCTTTTTAAATTTGTTCTAATTAGTTATACATGACAGTAGAATGCATATTGACACATCATACATAAATGGAGTATAACTTCTCATTCCTCTGGTTGTATATGATGTATAGTTAGACAGGTCGTGTAATCATATATGCTCATAGTGTAATAATGCCCAATTCATTCTACTATCATTCCTATCCCCATACCTCCTTGCCTCCCTTCATAACCCTCTGTCTAATCCAAAATATCTCTACTCTTCCCTAGGCCCCCCCATTCTATACATACATTTCTACACTTTTTTTTTGCACTAAGTTACTTTTATAACATCTTATATTTTTAGAGTACTTTTAGTTCAGAGCAAAAGTGAGAGGAAACACGGAAATATAACATATTCCCTATCCCCTTAAATGCATGGCCTCCACCACTGTCAGTATCTCTCACTGCAATGGTTTATATGTTACAATTGATGACCCTGATACATTATCACCCAAAACCAATAGTTTGCACCGGGACTCTTGCCATTGTACGTTCTCTAGGCTTGAACAAATGTATAGTGATATGTACATCATTGTAGTATCAGAATAGTTTCATTGTACTAAAATCCTTTGTGATTTACCTATTAATTCTTCCATCCTCCCAAATCTCTAGCAACCACTGATTTTTTAATAAATTATTTTTTTTCATGGTACTGATGATTGAACCCAGGGACTTATGAATGATAAGCAAGTGTTCTGCCACTGATCTACCTGCCCAACCCTCCACTGATCTTTTTGCTTTTTCTATCATTTTACCTTTTCAAGAATGTGATATAGTTGGAAACATACAGTATTTAGCCTTTTCAGATTTGCTTCTTTCAGGCAGTAATCTGTACTTAAGTTTCTTCTATGGCTTTCCTTGGCTTGACAGCACCTTTCTTTTTTTTAAATATTTTTTTAGTTGTTGATGGATCTTTATTTTATTCATTTATTATTTATATGTGGTGCTGAGAATCGAACCCAGTGCCTCACGCATGCTAGGCAAGCACTCTACCACTGAGCTACAGCCCCAGGCAGCACCTTTCTTTTTAGTGTTGAATACTACTTCATTATCTGGATAGACCAGAGTTTGCTTATCCATTTGCCTACTGAAGGACATCTTGGCTATTTCTAGGTTTTGGTGATTTTGAGTAAAACTTCCATAAACATCCATGTGCAGGTTTTTGTGCAGACATGTTTTTAAATCATTTGGGGTAAATATCAAGGGAGTGTAATTTTTGGATCATACAGTAAGAGAGTGTTTAGTTTTATAAGAGACCAAAAACTGTCTGAAATGACTACCATTTTCTCTTTCTACCAGCAATAAATGAGAGTTCTGTTGCTGCACATCCTTAGAGAAACTTCAATATCAGTACATCTAAAAATGCCTGGTTCTTCTATTTTTTTCTTTTAACTTTTCATTTTGAAATAATTATAAGCTCACAAGAAGTTGCAAAAATAGTACAGACAGATCTTATGTACTTGTCTTTCAGTTTCTCCTACTGGTAATATCTCAACTATAGTGTATTATCAATATCAATCAATTGATTGCTAGAGTATAATAAACTACTAGACTACAATGTTTCTTTCTTTTTAGTACCTGCAAGATATGTCATTGCCTAGACGTACCACAGGTTTTTTTAACCTGTCCTTTATTAATGGGCATTTATATTGTAGCATTGCTGGTAGGGAAGAATAGGAAACAATGCAAATCTCTGTGTTGGGGGTTCACTGCTAGTATATATATCACCTTTGTGTGAATTAGAAAGAAGATACTTTCTGGGTGGATGTAGCCCTATATGCACATGGCTTAGAAAGTAAAATACAACCTGGATAACTGTATTTAGCACCTCTGTGTGTATATCTGTTTGCACCTATATGGAAACCCATATGTAGGATAATGGAGTATACTTTGAATTCTGCAGCATGACATCATTGTTCCACTTTGAAACATTGAATTTGTCCCTTTCAGACTTGGCATATATCTTCCCCACTTGTAGCCCTGATGACCCCTCCTCAGTACTTCATGCATTATACATTTTCTATTTGTATGTCTCTTCCCCACATTGGATTGTAAGCTCCTTTGATAGCAGAGACATAAGGCCTTCATCTTGGTATTTGCCTTTATTTTCTTCCTTGCTCTACTGTTATATGTCTAGAATTTTGTTTTATGTAAAGGTGCAGAGTGAACTTTTGCTGAATTTCTTTTCTTAAGGCAAAGAAATTAAGAGCAATGAATTTAAAAATCTGCCTCTTAGTACCTCAATAAGGTGTCTTGAAAATTTCAAACTCCAATTATTTTGAATTGAAATGCCCACACATATCACACTTGTAGGAGAGAAAAAGGGTGTGTCATGAAGGTAACCAACTAATGATAGGGAACTGCAATTTCAAAAATATTAAGTATTATAGTATTGAGAAGAAGAAAATAGACTAGCTGAACTCCTTGTGACATTGTAAGCTGGTTATTGGGCTTGGTTCCACTGAATTTTTAAACATGGGAATGAGAATAATCCATTGTAAAGGTGTTTTAAGAACTTAAAATGTGCAAAAGAAATGTATACTGTTTTGGATAAAAGAAAGCATTTTTAAACTCAATTCAGAATGAACCTAAAGAATTTTGTATGTATTATATGCATTTCTTCAGGAAATACAATTCTGAGAGTTGTGTAAATCTTGTACCCTAAAAATACCTAATTTCATCAGGTCTTAACTTCTATATAACATTGATTTAGGAGGGAAATTGTCCATTTTTAACACTGGCCTTTTTATTACTGTTAAGCACTAGAAATGTTTTATGAATTTTTAATTAAATATTTCTTTAAAACTTAAATTATTGGAACCATATGTGGTACATATCACAACTGCTGTACACATACAAAGAACAATGAAAATTTACTATTTTTAATGCATCTTTTATTGTGTAGACTTTATATTGGCAATGTCACTAAATAAAATTGACAGGCGAACCATAAAATCTGATCAGTATAAATCGTATACAAGTAACAAGTTGAAGTAGTTAATGATAGTTATAAAAAGAGCTTGATCTGTAGATAAAGCCCATGATGAAGCAGTGAATGGCTCAACGTCCATATTGGGTAGTTACGTTTGCTTGTGTACAGTATTTAAGGAAGTATTGGGAAAGTTATGCTGAATAAAACCGTGGAGGAACATGTTCTTCAGTTCTAATGTTCACAGCGAATTACCAAGTGAGAATTGCTTTGCTAGCATCCCACAAGAATTTCTTCATTATAAGGAATGACTGTTACTTGAAGAGAATTGGAGAAACATTTGTATTCCTTGATTATTTGCTGTAAATATTTTCATAACAGAATCAACAAAGTACTGTGAATTCACTATGAGACAGCATTGTTTTATGAAGTTCTGTTATTCTGATGTTAACTACAATGTGTTTTTATGTGTATTCCAGGAAATAAAGCAAGTTGGGTTGATTTTATTAGCTTTTATTTTTCAATGTTAGTGCTAAAATCAGATTGTGTACAGCTCTGAATCATGGTTCTATAAATTCTTGACTATACTAAGTAAATTACAGTATATCTTCCAGTACAATTATAAGAATGCTGTAAAATGCAGGTGCTTTTCTTGAGAATTTTTATGATTAAAAATTAATTTCCTTCTGAATTCGGCTGGATAGGTTTTCATTCTGCTAGTATAGAAGATCACTATCAACTGCCACTTGAGTACCATCCATGTATTTAACAGTTTACTAGGGACTAATAGAAGTTTCATAGAACAGTGACTCTTTGGTTTGCTAAGCTTTCTTACAGGGTTAAATAGAAGTGACACTATTACCTTGTGCATGTGTGTGTTTACATTTGTATATTTTTATATTAATCTTGAACTATGGACTTCCAATGTATGTAGAATAATTTGCCAACTTATTCTTCCACTGAAATATATGGAAGTAAGCTAGTTTTCTTTTCATTTTAACTAAGCAAGTAGCTATTTCTATGACTGAGGTATATTTCAAATTTTAATATAAATTGTGGGATATATATATACACACACACACACATAAATCTAACTTCTCTTAAATGCGTGTGCATACACACACACACACACACACACACACACACACACACACACACCTGACATAATGCCTGCTTCTGTGAGGGACCCTAATGCAAATGGTACAAAATAGAAATATCATTACCTCCTTTTTTTCACTTTTCCCCTTATTTCATGAACTGGTTGTATATACCTTCTTTATTTTGCTCCATTTGCTTCTCTGGAGTGACCATACCATAAGTGGGTAACTGAAAGAGGGGGAAGTACTACATGTGGATAATGGGGAGTTGGGTATTTGTGATAATACATGGAAATGAAGATGGCATAGTAATCATTTTTAAGTTAATACTTATTTTTGAGGAAGGATTCATTTTGAATTATGCTTTAAATGTTATGGAATTAGAATTTGGTTTTAAGGAAAAGGTCTAGACATTCTAGTCAGTGAGGATCATAAAGAGCTGGGTGACTGGTTTTGTTTGGGGAACTATCACCCAACGAATATTTGAGAATTCTTGAATCGGGAGAGGGAAGACTGGAGTGGGTTGAAATTAAAGCATCAGCACGTTTTGACTTGATTTTCTCACTTATTGGGGAATACTATAAAAGTTATATGGTTGGTTCACAGCAAGGAATGATCATATTTAAAACAGACTCAATATTGAAGAAAACATAAGATTCTTTTAGCCCAGAAAGGACTCTGGTCTACATAAGGATTAACTATGAAATTAGGTTTGAGAGCAAAGAATAAGTATAAATAGTAGTATAGGAAAAACATGGTATGATTTGTGATTTGACTCTGGTGATCTAGAAGTTCCTGTTAGGCTGGCACTATTCATCCAAAGAGGACTGTGCCATTAGTAACAGGAGTTTGGAGAGCTTGGTCGTCCATACACTGATGAAGCTCTGCAAAATAAGGTCTGTACTCTTGCCTCCAGATATATTTTGGTAATCTCTAGTTTTCCCACAGTTTGTGAGAGTACCCAATCTGACTTCTGTAATTTGTTTAGAGCTCATGGGGAAAAATCTGGAGCGATCAAGTTTGCTGAGAACCTATTATGTAGCATGCACTCTATTGTTTTACCTACTTGCTTTTCTTCCTGTTTCCCCCACCAAATCAGTTCTTCTGTATATATACACCAGTGGGCGGGTGAGTGGGCACTGTGCTGAGAGAAATCTCTCCACCCTGTTGAAGCCTTTGTCACCTAAAAAATACCAGAAGCTACAGTGCTCCTTTGGCTCTTTGACTAGGAGCTTTCTAGCCTTTCCCCTTCCTTCTACTGTATTTTTATTTATACTACAATGACATAATGTAATACATTGACATAATGTAATTTCTACAGTCATGGGCCTCTTTTCTTGCTTTCCTGAACTTCAAAATTGTGTAAGTGGCTCTCCTCATACTCCTCATTCATAGCTATTTTCTTCCCATGTTTTGCTTTGTATTAAATTCTCTTCATGTGTTTCTCCTCTTAAGAGAGACTACAAATTCCTGAAGAGGTAGTGATAATATTTCTCATTTCTGATCTCTAGTATATGGCACATAGTAGAAAAGGTGCTTAATAATGATTTCTTAAACTAAATTGACCTGATTAATCCAGACCTGCAGTCTGGATTTTTGTCTTTCTTATGGTGTGGCCGTGTGCACCCCATTTTGTCTAGGCCATTTTGTCTGTTGAGAATGAAGAGGGCAAGGCCAAGCTTTTAGCTTTCTTTGTAGTCTCTCTCAATCTATTTAACTCTATGCTCTGAATACGTAGTTCTGACTGGCCTCCAGGTAACAGTCCTCCAATGGCATAGTGTTTACAAATCTACCCTATATTGGACAGTGCCATGTAGGTTAGTAACTTGAAAAATGGAAGTACAAGACATAATTGAAGTCAGAATTCTGAGCAGCTGTATACATACTAATTTCTCCCGCAGAATGTTGAAACTCAGGAAACAAGGGAGTCTCTGGTCATCTAAGAAGTTTGTCAACTGCTACAGATAGAAATTAAAATAAGTCATGCTAATTACTGTACTTGTGACTGAGGCCTGATAGGCAGGCCTCCTCTCTACAACAATAATAACAAGATGGCCTTTCTTTTTCAGGATTGGAGAGGAAAACAGAACAACTTGACAGTTCTTGCATAACTAGATCTGGAAGCACAGCCATTTCTCTGAAGGGCAAAGATCCTGTAATTCAACAACTCCTTCTCAGTCTTAGTCACTTTATGTGACTGCACCAGTTAGAACATCTCTGTACTTTGATTCTATTTAGGAAAGAAAAGTGACACAAAATTAAGGGGTAGTTTGTCCTTCCCCTCTTTTGATACACTGTTTTTGAATTCTAATAAATGGAATTCTTGTGTTTTTCTCAAACCTGCTACCTTCACAAGAAGGTAAATTGTTTAAACTCAATTGTCTCTTATTGACTGGATAGCAGCAGGTCTCATAATTCACAGAAACATTGGCAGTAAGTTTGTTAACCCTTCTTAACAGTCCAGTTTTTCTGATGATTGAAAATTCTACTTAGCTGTCTGTCAGATCTCAAGAAACTATTAACTCATCTACAAGATTTAATATTGAAGAACTTTGTTTCCCTCCTTGCAATCAAGGGTAACCAAATAGTCCTCAAGTTGAAGTTGAGTACATAGTAGCTAATCTATAATTCTAGGAATAAACCTGATCCTTTGAAAAAAGTCCTAGATTATGGCCAGTGAATTTGTGAAAGCAGAAGGACATGGTGAAATAGGAGGAAAGAGATTACCCTAAGCAACTTTTCATACATGCTCTAACTTTTTTAAGGGTCATGTGCCCATACAGTCTTCATCATTGAGGGTGAGTCATAGCAAGAGACTGTATGAGAATATTGTTGAAGTTTTTAGCCATGCTAGTGTTGGCTTCTTTTAAAAATAGACTGTTTCCAGACGGCAACTATGTATTCTGGATTTACCAAGATGCCCTTGATTTCATTTTTTCCCATTGTGTCCATAAGTATCTTACATTCATGAGACTTTGTGCCAGCTTTTGGTTTGGAAAATATGGACACCAGGTGTATATACTTCCTTCTTGCCAACTGAGAAGAGTCTGTCACAGCCTATAGCTTTGCTTGGTAAACCCTGCTGTTCTCACTGCTAGCAGTTCTCATCCACTGTCAGCAGTCTCTAATTTTGCTCCCATTTTGTTTCCTTAACCTTCATGAGTTAACTAATCTTTTTTCCTTGGCATCTCTTTGCTTCTGAAGTCCAGTAAATAGTGTATCCTTACAGTCTCACAAATCTGCTTGGATCCTAGCATTTTGGTGATAAGATATTGCCTTTTGAAAATCAGCATACTTCCTTTTTCCCAGGAATTTGAAAATTATTCCTGTGAGGTAGTCATCTTCAGAGGCCTTGAAAAACAGATTCCAAAAACCCTTGGAATTTGAAAACTATTCCTGTGAGGTAGTCATCTTCAGAGGCCTTGAAAAACAGATTCGGTAAGAAGCAGCACCACCACTATCACTTACTGAGTATTTACTATGTATGAGGACTTCGGTAAAATGCTTTTTAAACTCTCACTTAATCCTCACTAACCTTCTTACAGATAGGAAACATACTTAGAGAGGCTGAATTGTTCAAGCAAGATCCCTTGGAGGTAAAATATTAGGTGTGCACATATCCAGCTTAGAATTATGGATGACATGACCACTGGAATTCTTGGTCAGGTTATCCAAAATTCTAAGTCTGATTCCAACCCCATAATATAAATTTTACCTTTATACTTCCCACCACCGGGAAATACATATTTCTGCATGCTTGGTCGTTGAATTTTTTTGTATATCCTTACACACCAGTGTTCTTCAAATTTGACCATGTGTGAAAAATCACCTGGAGGACTTTTTAAAACATAGATTTCTGACCACGCAGCCAGAATTTCTGATTCACAAGGCTTGAGGTGGGGCCTGACACTTTTTAAATTTCTAGTAAGTTCCCAGTGGTGCTAATGCTGCTAGTCCAGGGACCACACTTTTAGAATCATTGCTACGCTACGCTCTAATCATTTTTTCATTTAGCAAATTATTACTCAGTACTAAAGGCATTCTAGGCAGTAAAGTTGAGTCAGGATCTTTGTTCTCATAAAGCTTATAGTCTAGGGCTGGGGTTATGGTGCAGTGGTAGCGTGCTCGCCTAGCACGCGTGAGGCACTGGGTTCGATCCTCAGCACCACATAAAGATATTCTGTCCACCTACAACTAAAACATAAATCTTTTTTTAAAAAAATAAAGCTTATAGTCTAGGGGGGGAGACAAATGACAACTTATTTCATTTGGCATAAGTAAATAAGGTACTGATGGGTTGAGAAAAATATACACAGGAGAACTGAGCTCTGATAGCCACCACCCTTACATTGTAGCTATCAGTGATACCTTAAGATCTTGTCTTAATTGACAGGTAACACATATGCCCAGAAAGGGGTGTCTGTGTGTGGGAATCCACACAACTCCCTAGCTGTCATAATGTTGAGTTGCCCCAAGAAAGATTACTAAATTCTTGCAGTCTGATGATGCTATCTGTTAGTAGAGCAACAGAAAGCTGACCTTGCTTTTAGTTGTGTTGACTAAAGCTTGAACAATTCTAGACATTTTAAAAATAATAAATTAACATATATCTCCTTGTAATTACTTTTTTCCTTTGATTTGTCATGAAGTCCACACTCTGGGGCAATCATTTGGTTTTTTCTTTTAAAACTTTATTACTGGGCTGAGGTGGTGGCTCAGTGGTAGCGCGCTTGTCTAGCATGCGTGAGGCACTGGGTTCGGTCCTCAGCACCACATATAAATAAATAAAAAATAAAGGTCCATCAATAACTAAAAAATATAAAAAAAAACTTTATTACTATTATTTTTTGTCAAATCATGATTGTATCCATTTATGGGGTTTAATACAATGTTTTGGTATATTTATACATGGCATCATGATTAAATAAAGCTAATTATGAACTGGTTTGCCTATCATTTTGATGGTCAGACATTTTAAATTTACTCTGTTACTTGGAAATTTATTATTATTCTTATTATAATTATTATTATTCTGAGAATTGAAGCCAGGGGCACTGTACCACTGAAGTACATCTCCAGCCCCTTTTTATTTTTTATTTGGAGACATGATGTCACTAACTTTGCTCAGGCTGGCCTCGAATTTGAAATCCTCCTGCCTTAGCCTCTTGAGTTGCTGGGATTACAGGTGTGCACCATCATGCCTAGCATAATACATTATTATTGACTATAGTCACCCTGATGTACAGTGGATCTTAGAAACTATATCTCCTATCTAAAACTTTGTACCTTTTGATCAAGAAGTCTTTATTCCCTCCCTTCCCCCCTCTTCTATCCTCTGGTAACCATCATTGTTGTTTACTTTTATGAGTTCAACTTTATTAGATTTCACATACATATGAGTGAGATCATGCAGTATGTCTTTCTATGCCTGGCTTATTTCACTTAGCATAATGTCCTTCAGATTTATTCATGTTATTGCAAATGACAGGATTTTCCTTTCCATATTTTTAAGGTTAAGTAATATTCCATTATATATATGTGCCATATTTTCTTTATCCATTGATGGACATTTAGATTGTTTCCATATTGTGTCTCTAGTTCTACAATGAAAATGAGAATTCAGATATCCCTTCAACATACCAATTTCATTTCCTTTGGGTGAATATTTACAGAAGAGGGATAAAAGGGTCAAATGGTAGTTGTTCTTTTTATTTTTTGGTGCTGGGGATGGAATCCAGGGTCTCTTTCATGCTTAGCAAGCACTTTACCACTGAACTATACACTTCAGCCCTGTATTGTGGTTTTATTTTTAGTTTTTTAGAGGCACCTCCATACTGTTTTCCATAATGGCTGTACTGTATTCCCATCAACAATGAGAGTTCCCATTTCTTTGCATTTTCTCCAACAATTAGCTTCCCTCTTTTTGATAAAAGCCACTCTAGCAGGTGTGAAGTGATATCTCACTGTAGTTTTTGATGCACTTCCCCAATGATTAGTGATACCAATCATTTTTACATGTATCTTTTGGCCAATTGTATGTGTTTTAAGAAATGTCTGTTTAGCTCCTTTGTCCATTTTAAAATCAGATTGTTTTCTTGCTATTGAGTTGAAATCCTTATATATTTCAGATATTAACCCCTTATCAGATGTATAGTTTGCAAATGTATTCTCCCATTCTATGGGTTGTCTCCTTACTTTGTTCATTGTTTTCTTTGCTGTACAGATGATTTTCGGTTTGATGACATCTTGTCTATTTTTACCTTTGTTGCCTGTGCTTTCAAGGGTCATAGCCAATTTAATTTTGCCCAGACCAGTATCATGGAGATTTTGCCCTGTGTTTTCTTCTCATAGTTTTATAGTTTGGGGTCTCATGTTTAATTTTTTAGTCTATTTTGAATTTATTTTTGTATATTTTATAAGATAATTTTATTCTTCTGCATGTGGATATCTAGTTTTCTTAAAATCATTTATTAAAGGGATTTTCCTTTACCTGTTATGTATTCTTTGCACCTTTGTCAAAAAATGAGTTGACCATAAATATGTGATTTATGTCTGGGATTTCTATCTTCTTCCTTTGGTCCATGTGCCTGTCTTTATGCCAGTACCATGCTGTGTTTATGACCTATGCTTTATAATTTGTCTTGAATTCAGGGAACATGATGCCTCCAACTTTGCTCTTGTTGCTCAAGGTTGATTTTATATATTCAGGTTTGTGTGTGTGTGTACATGCCACATGTGTGATTCTATGCAAATTTAAGGATTTTTTCCATTTCTGTGAAAAATGACATTGTTATTTTGGTAGAGAATTAATTGAATGTATAAATTGCTTTAGTGGTATGAACATCCTCATATCAATTCTTCAATCCATGAACATAGGACAGTTTTTCATTTATTTGTATTTTCTTCAACTTCTGGTATCAGCATTTTAAAATTTCAGTGGACATGTCTGTTACCTCCTTGGTTAAATTTACAATAGTATTTAATTTTTTTGTTAATACTGTTAGTGGCATTGTTTTCTTAATTTTCTTTTCAGATAGTTAATTGTAAATATATAGAAACACTACAGATTGATTTTATATTCTGTAACTGAATTCATTACTGTTCTAATTTTTCAATTTCTTCTTGTAGGTTATAAGTGTCTAGGAATTTATTCATTTCTAGGCTATTCAGTTTGTAAGCATGTAATTGCTATAGTAGTTTCTTATGGTACTTTGTATTTTGGTGGCTTTAGTTTTAATGTCTCCACTTTCATTTCTGATCTTATTTATTTAAGCAGTTTCTTTTTTCCTACTTAGTCTAGCTCAGGGTTTGTGTTTTGATAATCTTTTGAAAAACCTAACTCTTGGTTTCATTGATTTTTTTCTCTATTGTTTTTTGAGTGTCTATTTCATTTATTTCTGCTCTGATCTTTGTTATTTCTTTCCTTCTGCTAAGTTTGGCTTGATTTGTTCCTTTTCTCATTCTTTGAGGTATAACATTAGATGTTTATTTGTGGTCTTTACTTTCTTAATATATGCATTTATTGCTATTAATTACCTTCCTAGTGCTGCTTTTGATGTGTCCCATAAGTTTGGTATGTTTTTTCCATTTTTTTTGGTCTCAAAGTATTGTTTTAATTCTTTTTGATTTTCTTTCTGTGATTAATTTGTTGTTTCAGAGCATCTTGTTTAAGTTCCATATATTTGTGTATTTCTCAAGATTTATCTTGTTATTGGTTTTTTATTTCGTGCCATAATGACCCAATTCAAAGAGACTTTCTGTACAGCTGTCCTCATCTTTTGCTCTCAGAATCTTAGCCCTGAAGTTTGATGACTTAACTCTTTTTCACTCTGGACCTTCCCTGCCTTTATTTTAACTGTAACTTTTGTTTAGAACCTCCATGCATCTGGAACCATATTCTTGCTGTTCAGTTTTACTTTGTTTTCATTGAACATTTTCTTTGGTATTCTGATCCTATGGAGGAAAAGAGTCTTTTACTAGGTGGTACTATATCAATGTTAGTGTCCACTCAAATTTCAAATAATGAATCCTAATCTCCCATGTGATGATATTAAGAGGTAGGCTCTTTGGAAGGTATTCAGATCATGAAGGCAGAGCCCTCATGAATAGGACTAGTGCCCATATAAAAGGGGGCCAAGGACCAGACATGTTGGTGCATTCCTATAACCCCAGCTGAGAGGTTTATAAGTGCAAGGCCAGCCTGGGCAATTTAGTGGGATCCTGCCTGAAAATTTGAGGATGTAGCTCAGTGGTAGAGCACTTGCCTAGCATTTGTGAAGGTCCTAGGTTTGATCCCTAGCATCACCCTCTGCATGCATGCATGCACACATGCGCGGGCACACACACCACTGCACATGCCCAAGCCCAAGAGAGCTCATTCATCCCTTCTACCATGTGAGGATACAGTGAGAATGTGCTGTGTATATGGAACAGACCCTTACCAGATACCAAATATGCTGATGCCTTTACTTGGGCTTTCTGGTCTCTAGAACTATGAGAAATAAAATTCTGTTGTTTATAAAATACCCAGTTTATGGTATTCTATTTCAGCAGCCTGAACAGACTAGGACACAAGGTATTTCTCTAGGTATTTTCAGGTGAGCATTTCTTTGGCTTAGGTTCTTTTTTTGGATAACAGATTCCCTTAGTCACTTACTATAACTTTCGGAACCCAAGGATGTTTATCAGATGGGGGATAATGGAAATTGAATTTTCTGGTTTGCAAAGATGTCTTGAGTTTCTTTGAGAAATTTTTTGAACAGTCACCCAGTACATGCTTAACAGGATATGATATCTCCTACCCATCTGCACTTAGGAACCAGATTTAGCTACTTTATCCAGATTGGGAATCACATTCCTTTGTGGATTCAGAATTTTATCCTTGATAATGTGGTTCCTGATGGTATTGAGTGGACCAGCATATTTTGTCAACCCATATAACTCATATAATCCACAAGAATGAAATAAAATAAATTGTGTGCAAGCTTATTCATATCTAGAAATTATACTTTTTCTGTAGTTTTCGAGTCAGATAGCCTTGGTTAGTAGTATCATGTCTATCCCGTATTAGCAATGTCTTGGGCAAGTAAACTAGTCTTTTTAAAATTTAAATTTATTTTACACTGATATATAAAATCATAAAAAATTGTACATATAAGCAAACCAATCTTGCTGTTAAAATTGAATTCCATGTGAAAGCATCCAATAGTATTTGGCTCAGTGTAATCTCATTGAGTGTTAACTCTCACTTTCCTCCTTGATGTTCTTAACTTCTGGACCATTTGATTGAACAAAACAAAATCTCTCATGGTATTTCCTATCAGTACCAGAATCTTGCATTTCCTATGTATGGAATATTTTCAAGAACCACCTACTAAATTATTGTACTTATTATGATAAATTATAATATGAAGAATATTCCTACTTCTCCCAGATGTCCAAGGAAGGAAATTAACAGTTATTGAGAGTCTGTCTAGTAGAGATCTCATTCGCTAAAAATTGTGATAACAATTAATAGTTACACTCTTATTGATAGGTATTCTAATTCTTGGCAGTTTTCAGGACCATTTTAATGGATAGTGTCCTTAGGTTCCTATAGCAATCCATTGAGCATGTAGTTCCATCTTGTATGTCTGAGGATGAAATAACTCCCTCACAGCCTTCTAACTGGATGGTGGAGTTGTACCTTGGGCCTGTGTCTTCTGACACCCCTCTGTTTCCTACACTTTTCCAACATTTTTATCCTACTGGGACACATGGTTAGAACTGGGAGGTTCGGGTACATCATTTATTTAATTACTAGACTTTTATGAGCAAAATATTTCTTAGGTTTCCCCTAATTTTATCACTGTTTATCTCCCTAAAATACACCTCTAAAATGTGGAAATTTTGAACTCTACTAAAGGGTTAAACTCTTTACCCCTTTAATGTGTGCCTCTGTGTGCCTCTAACACTACACATTCAAAAACAGTTTTCTTGGGCCCAGACTTAGAACGAAACTCTTTTTTAGTGGAACATGTTATCATTGAATCTTTCAGATTCAATTATTTTATTTATTCTTTCATTCAACAAACATGTATTTAGCCCTTACTATGTGCCAGGGGATGGGGATACAAATTGGTAGTGAGAGGTACTGTGAAGAAAAAGAAAACACTTTGACATTTTTGTCCAAGCTATGAGATTACTAAATTGTAATAGGTATGAATGACCCCTGATAGACCCTTTTAAAATGTTAGCTATTGGGAAGATGGCCTTAGAAAAGGAACATTGTCTCTGATATCCCTCTGTTGTTCTTACGTTCCTTTCCATTATCTGGGCTAAGCCCTTGCTTCCTTGTATGGTTGTGACAACCTTGATCAAGTTGGAGTATAAAGGAATGGCCAAAGACAGATTGTAAAGGAAGGCTGTTATGAATAAAACAGTACAGTCTCACAACTAATCCTTTTAGAGTTGTGTTTATATTTTATTATTTTAAATGTAATGTTTGCCTTATAGTATGTTATACCAAGAACACTGAAAATAGATGTATTTTAAAATATCTACTTAGGCTGTGTTTAACAAAACATGATATAAAAAGCAGCTTCCTTGGATGCTTCTAGCTTTATGGTGTTAAGACCATAGAGTAAGTTCTTTTTGACATAAGTGTTTTATAATTTTTGAAGAATAGGGAGTATGTAAGTTGGAAAGAAGCCATTCTCTTTTTTTTTTGGTACCGGGGATTGAACTCAGGGGCACTCGACCACTGAGCCACATCCCCAGCCCTATTTTGTGTTTTTTTATGTAGAGACAGGGTCTCACTGAGTTGCTTAGTGCCTCGCCATTGCTGAGGCTGACTTTGAACTCGCGATTCTCCTGTCTCAGCCTCCCTAAGTGCTGGGATTACAAGCGTGAGCCACCGCGCCCGGCTGGAAAGAAGCCATTCTTGAGACAAATATACTTGATTTTAATTTTTAAACTATAACCGCCATTTGACCTTGAATTAAGACAGTCTGTTTCCATTGTGGTATTTTACTGATTGAACAATGAGAACATTTAAAGCAGCTGCCACCAGTTAAAATAATTCATAAATGCTGGTTGTAAATAAATATTCTTGAAGTTTTAACTCAATGAAGTCAATTTTTTTTTAGTGGCACTCTTTCTGGAAAACAATTTGGTAAAATTCATCAAGAGCTTTAAAATTTTTTCATACACTTTGATCTGGTCATTCTGTTTCTTAAAACTCTATCCTTAGAAAATAAATTCAAGATCTGGATAAACCATAATGCACAGAGATGTTCCTCACAGTTTAACAAGAAGGAAATGATTATCTGAACTTTGGTACACCCATAGGATGAAATATGGAGACATTAAAATACTTTTGAAGAACATTAACCAGATAGGAAAATATTTATGCAATTCAGCTGAAAAAACAATACAAAACTATATAATGTGATCTTAACGATGTGAAAATATTCCATAGAAAAAGACCCAGTACACATTATAAAATTTCATTTTCTTTGGGTTGTGGATTAAGTGTAGTTTTTATTTTCTTTCTACTTTTCTGTATTTTCCAAAGTTTTTATAGCAGGCACGTATTAAATTCATAGTGAATAAAAATGTTACATAAACGTTTTGATCCTTTCAGTGAGATGCTTTTATTAATATCCAGTCCATTTATTATGACTTATTATTTCCAGATTTCAACTTTAGAATATTTTTTCTTTCTAGTGAATTTTCATATTTTAATCTTGTAATGTTTAATTTTTGATATACACAGTGTCAACAGTATGATGTATGCTGCCTCTAATTTCTAAGTGTTCTTTAAAGCCAATATTTCTTATATTTTAGTTGTAGATGGACACAGTACCTTTATTTTATTTATTTTTCATGTGGTGCTGAGGATCAAACCCAGTGTCTCACATATGCTATGCAAGTGCTCTACCACTGAGCTACAACCCCAGCCTCTAAAGCCAATATTTCAGTTCCACGTTGGAATACTATTTTTTCAGGTGGTTTATATTAAACAACACACAAATATTCATAATATGTGATAAAGAGAGTGAAGCCACAATGTCTGATTTGGCCCCAGCACTTAGTAGCTACGTGACCACTAACAAATTAACTATTCTTCCTGATCCTTAGTTTCCCTATCTTTAAAATGGGATATAATAATCGTGTCTACGTCATTGGGGTTTTATGAGGTTTTAAAAGAGGTAGTACATGTAAACATTGTTATAAAAAGGCCTGGTACATAGTAAATGGTCAGTAAAAGCTAACTATGTTTAGTCTGTGTTTATACACACACAAATTGTCATCATTTGCAAAATTCTCCTTTACATCTGTCTTTATCTTTTATATAATTTTTATGTTTAGTCTGTGTTTACACACATGTTGTTGCTGTCATTTGCAGAATTCTCCTTTATATTTGTCTTTATATTTCATATAATTGTAATTTTTCTTTTTATGATGCTGAGGCTCAAACCCTGGACCTTGTACATGTTAGATATACCTTCAGCCCCACAATTGTAATTTTAAAATAAAAGTTTTTATTTTATTCTCAGATTTAATTTTCCCTTTATGCTTTAAAAATGTTTTTTAAAATTTCCATATTTTTGGTAGTAGAAACTTTGTTGATTTGTTTTCTAATCATATTTTCCTTTATTGGAATTGATGATCACTCATATGGAATGGATAGACTAAAGGCTAGCTTTATTCAACACATAAAAGAATTTATATTTAAATACAAAAAGTTGATATTTTTATTTTCACCTATTATTTATTTTAATAAAGTACCACTTTAGTAGAGAAGAAGAGGATTGGCAGTTAATTTTCAGTGTACCTAAAAGTGATAAAACTACATTTGTTTCTTTTTAAACTCCAGAATCCAGATCTCACTAATTCAAACCAATCTTTCTAGACAGATTTGGGGTGAAAAAAGAGCTATCCTTTCTTGAATCAGGCATTGAGCTAGACACTTAAATGTATTATATAATTGTATAGCCTAATATGAGAACTATTTTAAGTAAAACAATCATTTGAGGATTTTACCATCTTACATTAAAAAAATTGTAAATGTGTTCCTATTTAAAAAATTGAATTTAACTTATTACTTCTTCTTTTTACAATACTTTTGCCATTGCTGAACTTCACTGCATTGAAGAGGTACTTCCTTTTTTAAAAAATATTTATTTTTTAGTTGTAGGTGGACACAATATCTTTATTTTTATGTGGTGCTGAGGATTGAACCCAGTGCCTCCCACATGCTAGGTGAGCATGCTACCACTGCGCCATAATCCCAGCCCCTGAAGAGGTACTTTCATAGTATATTTGTGGTGGCAGAAGAAGATACTGGGCCACTTAGAAACCTAATACAAAGATTTTTTTCATCTCTCTTAGCAATATTTAACTGAGACATGGATAGTCCATAAATCTGCATCATTGAGTAGGAATCTGGTTAATATTTAATGCCAAGAAGGGGTGGGAGAGGTGGTCCCTACAAGAAATTACACTTCCCCTGGTCTGATTCTACAGCTGTATAGAGATCCTGGGTAGAGTGTGAAGTTTCTTATGTGCATTTCTGATCTAAAGGATCTAAAGTTGGAGAGAAAGCTCTAGTTTAAAAAATATTTTGTTATATGTGGGTTTTATCTAAAAAGCAAAAGTTTGGAGTCTCAGTCTTCCTGGTTTTATAGAAGAGGTCTAGGTGGAACTGTAGGGGAAAATTAGCTTTTAGGCAAGCTAATTTTTATACTTGATAGCTCAGTTGGCAAATTGTACATTCTGTTTGCATTAATATGACAAAGCTGAGTGGGTCACCGTCATTTCTAGACCATACACACCTTTGGCAAATTTGTCTTCTACCTTGTGCCTAGCAGTTCAGCTAGAAGCTTTTTATTTATTTATTTATTTATTGGGTACTGGGGATTGAACTCAGGGGCACTCAAAGACTGAGCCACATCCCCAGCCCTATTTTGTATTTAGAGACAGGGTCTCACTGAGTTGCTCAGCACCTCACCTTTGCTGATGCTGGTTTTAAACTCGCAATCCTCCTGTCTCAGCCTCGGGAGCACTGGGATTACAGGTGTGTGCCACTGTGCCTGGCACCTAGAAGCTTTTTTAAACTAAGTATTTAAATATACACAGGAAGTTGTTGTACTGGTGCTCGTTGGTAGGGCTGCTGTCTTCCTTCTTTTCCCTTGGGAGTTTGGTCCCTTTGTTTAGCTTTTGTTTCATTTGTTTACAAGGTTATAGGCTTTGAAGTAGGCAGTATATAGGAATACCTAGAGAGAAGGGTAAAATGAGAAGGCTGCTTTATAGGTAAGCAGTTATCCTCATTCTACACCTTATTACCTTGATTTCTCAGTCAATGTCATTCATGCAATTTCCTCTTCTCTCATAGGCTCTGCATTTACTTACTTATTGCTATTTTAATTTTCTGTGGAAATTTACTTTGTTCTTTGTTTCTCAGATTAGAAGCCAACTCAGTTTATTTTCTGTATATTGAACTATCATAGTTTTTGTTGCCTGATGCATTAGTGGGGAGTTGTTTAAAAATGAATTTTTGGATATGATAATTTAATGGTAGATACCACATTATTTTTTCTATTCCATTATAAAAGAACTTTGGATATCTGCTCTCATTAGACTACAGTTCTGTCCTTAGGTGACTGCTCTTCTGTAGATATGATATTGTTATTGCAAGATTTGTACTAGTAAGACTATGTTAAATTCAGTGTCATTTAGGACAGTAGTGAGGTAAATAGCTGTGCTGTAAGAGTGTTCAAATCATCATAGCTTAAACAATAGCCCTTTAAAAATAACAATAACAAAACACATACCTCAGACATAGTTCATGATTATCAAGAAGCTCCTCAAGACTTTTGGGTGTTGGTAAAAAGGTTGTTCAGATTGCATTTACTTTTTTTTTTTTTAACTCATGGAGGGAGAAGAGGAGTGAGCTATTTTTGGCATGGGCTTAAAGAAAGAAATATCAGTGTGACTGTTAACTGACACTTTTGTCAAGTTCAGTTTCTACCTGACTTCTTTGATTTTTTTATTTCATTACTTTGGACGTTAGAGTTCTCTATATGAAATTTCATAAGAGTGACATCTCTAACCTTTGGGTTTGAGTACTGCGTTGCCCTTGAAATTGGTTGAGTCACTTCATATTCTTCCAAGAGTTCACCACCTGTCAAAAGCTGAAGAGATCTGTCCCTTTTGCCTTCTGTTTCCTGAACCATTTTCTTGCTGGCAATAGTCTTCTATTGTTTGTAGCAGGTTTTTCCACATTTAAGATGTGAAACCTACCACAGAGTTTGACCATTAAAGTGACTCAGGGTTAAAATAGGTTTTGAGACTTACCTTCAGTCCATGAAAGAGTAACTTGTTCAAGACTCTTGTTTGCTCCTTTCCAACTCATACCCCCCACAAACAATTAGAAACTGGACAAAATATATGAAACTCAAGGCAGGGGATATAGCCCAGTTGGTAGAGTGCTTGCCTCACATGCACAAGGCTCTGGGTTCAATCTCCAGCAACATAAAAAAAAATACATGAAATTCTTTTCAGACATTGAGCAGCAAACAGCTCAGGCATGTGCTTTCTGAGAGAAAAGGAACAAATTAAGTGAGCTCTATATTCATACTAGATTTTTTACTGTCGGCAGTTTCTAGACCACAGCCTTGTGAGAGGGAACCAAAGCAGAGGTACAATTTTGCTAAAATGATGAGACAGAGATAGGAACTCAGGGAGGCCTAAGTGGCAGGAATTAGTGGAATAGCATACTGGACTTGGAAAAATAGCTCCAGAAATCTGCATAGACATTCCCCTTATCTTTGCTTGAATATGATTCTTTACACTTCTCAAGTTATCAGGCTGGCAACAAATAAACAAACAAAAACTCAACTTATTAGGTGCTGTAGGCTAAAAGCTGCATAGATGTTCCTCTTTGGCTGACTATGAATCTATGAATTTATCAAACCACATGCTTATGTGGAGCTAGAAGACATTTGAGTTCCTATAGCAAGAGTTGTGAGACCTTGTTGAACACGTAGTGCATACAATAGACACTTTAGAAGGGTCATCACTTAATAGTATGGCTAAACTAGTCCTAGAGTGAGTGCTACTCATAATCAAAATTAACAAAACTTAAAGCTACACCTTAAAAAATAATCACCCACAAAAATTTAACTGCATGACAAAGCTTCAATACTCTTTGAAGAGAGACAGCAAAATTGACAACAATGTAATTATTATAATATCCACATCTACAGAATTACTAAACATTCCAAGAAGCACTAAAATGTGATCTATAACCAGGAGGAAGTCAGTCAATAGAAACTGAACCAGAAATGATGCTTATAGAATAAGCAGACAAGGACTTTGAAGCAGCTATGAAAATATGTTGAAGGATTAAAAGACAGACAAATATGTAATGAGTAAAGAAATGGAAGGCATATAAAGAAACAAATGGAACTTTTCCAACTGAACAATATACTATATGACATGGGAATTCAGAGGATGAGATAAACAGCAAATTAGAACCTACAGAATGAAAAATCAATAAATTTGAGTACTTAATATAAATTATCCAATCAGAAACAGAATAGACAAAAAATGGAAAGGAAAAAAACCCTCAGTGGAATGTGATACAATACCAAGCAGATTTATATACATGTAATTGGAATCCCATAAGGAAAGGACAAGAATAATCAGAAAAATAGTTAAATAATGACTAGAAATTTCCTAAATATGAAAACTATGAACTCCTATATTGAAAAATATGAATGAACCCCAAATAGGAAAACTACAAAGAAAACTGCACTAACAGTATAATAAAATTGCTGAAAACCAGAAATAGAGCATTTTAAAAAGCTACTTGGGGACCGAGGTTGTGGTTCAGTGGTAGAGTGCTTACCTAGTACGGTGAGGTACTGGGCTCCATCCTTAGCACCATATAAAAAACAAAATAAAGGTTAAATTCTAAAAAAAAAAAAAAAGGATAGTAAGAGAATATTTTGGAAGACTTTATGCCAGTATATTCTACAACTTAGATATAATAGAGAAACTTCTTTAAAAAACCATTCACCAAATGGACTCAAAAAGGATTAGAGAATTTGAATAGCATTACATCTATTAAAGAAATCAAATTTAATTAAAAATCATCCCACAACTAAAATTCTAGCCTACAAAAAATTCAGTGTTGAATTCTGTCAAATATTTAAGAAACAAATACACCAAATTCATAGAAAATAGAGGAGGACAGAATTCTTCCCAACTCATCCCATGATGCCAGCAAAATTAGAATCCTTGAACTGTTAGAATATGAAATGGTTCAGCAACTATGGAAAATAGTATGGAGATTCCTTAAAAAATTAAAATAAAATTGCCATATAATTGAGCAATCCCACTTTGGGGTCTATATCCAAAAGAAGTGAAATCAGGATTTTGGGGAGATATCTCTAGTCCAGTATTCATTGCAGCATTTTTTATAAAGCCAAGATATGGAAAAAACCAAGTGATAAATAAAGAAAATGTGTTACATACATACAATGAAATATCATTAAGCCTTTATAAAGGAAGGAATCTTGCTATTCACATTTACATGGATGAACCTGGAGAACATTATGTTAAATGAAATAAGTAGTCCCAGGACAAACACTGCAGTATTCCACTTACATGAGACACCTGTAATAGTTGAAGTAACAGAAGCAGATAATGCAATAGTGGTTACCAAGGGCTTTCAGGGGCCCCTGGAGAATTGTTCAATAGATACAAAGTTTTATTTATAGCCGGGTGCAGTGGCGCAAGCCCGTAATCTCAGCACTTAGGGAGGCTGAGACAGGAGAATCGTGAGTTCAAAGCCAGCCTCAGCAATGGTGAGGCGCTAAGCAACTCAGTGAGACTCTGTCTCTACATAAACCACAAAATAGTGCTGGGGTTGTGGCTCAGTGGTTGAGTGCCCCTGAGTTCAATCTCCAGTACCAAAAAAAAGTTTTATTTATGCTAGATGAATAAATTCTAAATATTGCTACACAACATATTATCTATAGTTAACAATATGGTATTGCATACCTCAAAATTTAAGAGGGTAGATAATCATGTTAAGTATTCTTACCATAAAATAAACAAAAACCAAAGGAATAAAAAGAGACACTACTTTTTTGAGGTATTGGACATGTCTGTTACCTCGATGATATCATAATTGTTTGCATATATCCAAACTCATTAAATTATACACATTAAATATGTGCACTTTTTTGTATATCAGTTTTACCTTAATAAAGCTGTTAAAAAACTTGAGCACAAATATTATAGTGCAAATAACTCCACACTGAAAGCAACCCAAACATCCATTAACAGTTCAGTGGATATATTGATTCAGTGGAATACTACTCAGCAATAACAGGACCACACAACATGAAAGAATATCAAAAGCTGGGGCTGGGGCTGTAGCTCAGTGGCAGAGCGCTTGCCTAGCATGCATGAGGCACTGGGTTCGGTTCTCAGCACCACATATAAATAGTAAATGAATAAAATAAAGATCCATCAGCAACTAAAAAAAATTTAAAAAAAAATATCAAAAGCACTATGCTGTGTGAAAGAAGACTGATGCAAGAGACTGCATATTGGGTAATTTCATTTACATGAAATTCTAGAAGAGGCAAAACTATAGTGACAGAAAGCAAATTAGTGTTTGCCAGCATCCAGGACTGGAGAGTGCAGGTTGATTGCAAAAAGGTATAAAAAAACTCTTTGAGGGAAAAGAAGTGTTCTGTTATACCTTAATCCTCAGTTAGGTTACATGTATGTGTGTATTTCTCAAAGTTCATTGACTTTCACACTTAAAATGGTTGTTTTATTGTATATAAATGATACCTTAATAAAACAGATTTTTAGAAGAAGCAACATTTTGGAGATAAGAGTATCAATTCCATTTAAATATACCTTGGGCTGGTGGTGTAGGTCAGTAAATACTTGCCTAGCATATGTGAGACCCTCGGTTTGATCCCCAGAACCACAAAATAATATGAATTTAAAAATTTTTAAAAACCCTCAACCTCTTGGATATTTCATAGTAGAGGTTTTTGAGAGATTGAACTGTTTTTTGAAAGGTAAAAGATGGGGGCTGAGGTTGTGGCCCAGTGGTAGAATGCTTGCCTAGCACAGAATGTGTGTAAGGCACTGGGTTTGATCCTCAGCACCACAAAAAAATAAATTAATAAAGGTTAAAAAAATGAAATGTAAAAAAAGAGGGAGAGGAAAAGAGCAAAAGTAATAATATCCTTAATACAGTCTCAGTTGACTACTTTGTCCCTAGATTGTGTCACTCTTTTTTCCTCCTAAAATAAGGGCTTGCTGAATTCCTGCTCTAAAGCTGAATCTCACTCTTTTCTTCCATGGAAGCAAGTAATACAATACAAGGGCCTTAAAATCAAAACAGTTACCTTTCTACACCCAGAAAACGTGAAAAACAAATATATCACAGTTTTATTGCAGATCTTACTAAGCTGGCACTTTGCATCAGATCTCCTTGGAATGGGAAAAAGATAAAAAATCTAGAATGAAGAAGCTGAATATTATTTTCTACCTCTTTTTACATTAGTATTTCAATCAATCTGCATATTTATTTCCCATCTACTCTTTTTCTGCTAATTAAGCGGGCTCTGTGGGGAAGACAAGATGGTAGAAGATAGGTCATTAGTTGAGGAGGTAAGATATAGGTACAAAAAAACAAAACAAAACTCAGTTGTTTTCGCTGTTTTGTTTAAAGTGTTAACAAATTTTCTGACCATCCTGTATAATCAAATGGAAGTACCGAAGACAAAGTCCCATAGTGTCTTTAATGACATAGAAACCTAAGACTGAACTCAGTCGGTAAATATTCATTCTAAACCTACTTCTGTTTTTCTTAGTTTTATTTACATTGAGTTTAGGCATCTCAACACTTCAATAAGAAGTCTATTTAGGCTTAATCTTATTTTATATTAAAATAATTAATTCTTTTCAAAGTGAAAGCTGAGTCTGGCACTTTAAAGCTGTTTGAACAAATTGTTTCAGAATGAGAATTCCAAATAGAAATTATTTCATTTTTGAAATATATAGCAAATTGTTACTTAAAATTTGTTATACTCTTAAATAATAAAAATTTGTGATGTGTTCCTGTTATCAGAAAAAAACAACTATTTAATCACTAAAATGTTATATATTAAGCACTCACTGAAGTATACATTTAGGAAAACATGTACAAATATATTTTTTCATTCCAGATACTTTTTATCTTTTAGAGATCTAAAAAAAATTGCAAGATAGATTATCTTGGCATATCAGGTCTGTGACTGTTTTTTTAAAATGTCTGCTGAGAACTGTTGCTTTATTCTTGCTAAGGGGGAGCAGTGGTACTTTCAGTTAAAAAATTGGCAGAATCACTCTAATCCCTTAAAGTATGCTTGTGATTTGGGTGATTGTATGTCAGTGGTGATTACCTTTGATTTACAAAAAAACAAAAAAACAAAAAACCTCAGCCTTCTCAATCATCTGTCAGACTTTAGTTTCCTTCTTCTCCTCTGGCATTTACCAGTTAAATTAGAATGATAGTAATGGGGAGAAAAAATAATATAACGCCACTGTGATTGAATTTCTAGGAACACAGGCAAAGAAAAGTATTGAAAGATGGTAATTCTTAATTCTCACTTTTGGATATTTGTGGTCTTCTATACTAATCCATGCTGTCTAAACAGTGTCTCCTTAGTTTCCTGAGCCCCATGGGATATAGGATATTTACAAAGGTTGGAAGGAGAAGTGTGGTATAGGCTATAATGGTTATTGAGTGTATTTTCCTCATCTATAGTAAAACAATGTTGCTGATATGAAAGCATCAAATGCATCTGAACCTTACCTTCGCCACCCGGATTCCCCAAGATCAGCCCCTTTCATTTTTCTCTCTTATTATTGATTTGGATTTCAAATTATCTGAAATAGTTAAGCTTCATTCATTCCATAATATGAATTACTTAATCAAACATTCAGATCTCATACCTAGCTGAGTAGATGATAACCAATATAAGTGGAAATTTCAATTCAGAGGACATTTGTAGATAATAGAAGAACTGGTTTTGATGAAGGCTGGAAAAAATGAAGCATAATGGCTGAGAGGGAGTAAGAAAGGGTGTTGGCAAGTCATCAAAGATAAAATGGTAGACTTTGCTCTAAGGTTCTAATGGGAATAGTGTAGGAGCTTGTAAATTACAAATTGGGGCTAGCATTTCTAGACAGATCTGGAATTTCTGGTTTGTCCTTGGTATCTTTTCAGCAAATCATTCTTCTCTCTGCCCTTCTGAGAGGAGGAGGAGTAGGAGGTGAGCTTATTATGTTCATCTGTATGGCAACTGTGTAACATTTGTAGGATTTTCCTATTATTTGGTCTTTTAGGTAATGGCTAGGCTTAATACTCACAATTTTTTTCCTGTAGAAGGGGAAAACCATATTGAATCTATAGTAAAATTTGTAGAACGTGCCAGACTAACAAGGTTGGTTACTAGCACTAACTAGGTTGGTTATTCTACTTGGTCTTCCTGGATCGCTTTTTTTTCTCCAGTGTAAAATGGAAAGGAAACGAATCCTTTCTTAAAGACTTTTTCAGCAAATGGCTTTGTTACACATGTTGTCATGTAAACTTTAAACTATGTACTAAAATTTTTATTAGGTATTTGTAGTAGATGGAATTTTGTCCCATACCTCAAATTCAGATGTTCAAGTACTAATCCCTAATGTGACTGTATTTGAAAATAGGGGCACATGGGCACATAAGGAAGTAAATAAGGTAAAACAGTCATAAAGATGGGGCCCTGATCTGATAGGATTAATGTCCTTATAAGAAGAGACACTGAAGAGCATCCTTGCCACCGCATCCCCCCTCCTACCACACACTCACAGGAAAGGCCATGTGAGGACAGGTTCTACAAGCCAGAAAGAGAACCCTCACTAGGATCCAAACCCTGCTATAACATTGATCTTAGACTTTATAGCCTCCAGAACTATGAGAAAATAAGTTTCTGGCACTTAAGCCACCCAGTCTATGGTATTTTGTTACGCCAGACTGAGCCAATACAAGATTTTACCATATTAGGTATGTTTTTATGATCTGAATTTGTAGCTGATATGGTTTATAAGTGAATATATAGCTTCTTGATAACAACTATAATATTAACCATATTTATTGTTTTTATCAACTGAACCTATAGACTAAATAGTTTGGAAATGGAATATATTGATTTTTCTTGTTGAAATAGGAAGTGAAAGGTTTTAATCTGGTGGTGGAAAGAATATGCCATCATTTAACTATATTAGGTATGTTTTTATGAATTGAATTTATAGCTTATATGGTTTAGAAATGAAATATATGGCTTCTTGCTGACTACTACAAGATTTAACCATATTGGTATGTTTCTATGAATTGAACCTATAGATTATATTGTATAGAAATGAAATATATTGTTCATTTTTATTGAAATAGGAAATGAAATGTTTTAACCTGGTGGTAGAAAGAAGACACCATCATTTGTTTTTCTTTAGTCTTCTGATTCATGGAGAATTATGATACTGAATGTAGTTGGAAGTTATGAGTAGTATAGTTAGATTTTTGTGCTGAGTAACCCAAGTACAATTGAGAAACAACTTTTATTTGATGCTAGAAGAAAAGAACCAAGCAATAGGGCTTCTTTCTTTTCCTGTACGTACCTTCAATATTAATAACCTAATTGAGTATACTATTTTAGTAAATTATTATTATTGTATTGGTAGGTTCCAATATTATTTTGTTAATGTTGTTACTTACAAATCTAATTCTAAAGATGGGCAAATTGCTAGAATGAGAGCTTACAGTGGTCTAAGACTTTTTTTTAACTTCCCATTTTGCCTTAGTAAAGCAAGAGAGAAAGGATTTAAGGTACAGCATTGTTAAGTAAATATACCTTTTTCATGGTCTTGTTTGATTGTACCCCACTCCCACAAACATATATCTGATCTGTTTTGGTTTGGATCACTAGTACAGTCTTGGAAGAGGAGCACTGGAAGTGGCATGCACTTGGACTGAGGATTGTCCCATGCAGATTTACGTTACTTTTTGTGCTTTCACTGATTACATGCACCTACATTTCCCTGAGAGCCACTGTTGACCTGACAATATTGGCTGCCAGTTGGTAGACAAGATTTACCTAGATTAGGTGATTACTTCCTGTTCCTGTCTACAGACTTGGAAAAATGGATTTCACTTTCCTTCAAAGGCTTCTCTGAATATAATGGCACAAAATGTTCAGAAGTAGGACAATTCCTCATAAATCTATGTCTGGTTACCCTCAGATAAACATATCCATTAATATTTCATCTCATTTTGGGGTCCTGTCTGGTATGCCACGTTTTTCATTGTATGTAGGTGGCCTTAAACCATATGGCAAAAGCACTTCCCCCAAACATTGAATCTTTGCTTTGCTATGAACTATTTTCCTCACTTCCCTGTCATTGAACAGTTCCTCTCAACAGGCTTAAAACCCCTTTTCTACTTTGATCTTTTTCTGATTATGCTGATGTCTTACATCCTTTTAGGAACTCATACATGTTTTAATAGCACACTTAAGAATGAAATTACCTATTCTTTTTCTTCTTTGTGTTGAGTGAAGAAAAAATTTGTTGCTCTTTTTAGGTAATATGTATTTAATGTTCCTGTAGTAATTTCTCTGTACAAAGTGGTTTTCACACACAAGATGGAATCTCTTGTACTCAGTAATGTTTATTCTCTTTCAGCCTGCTTTAAAATGCTTAACTTCCTGGGCTCTTTCCCCCATTAAATGTTGCTTTTAGACATTTTGGTTATTTCTAGTTCCAAGTATGTTTTTATAAAAGATGTTGGATGAGCATTTGTAAATGAGAAATCAGAGTTCCAGATTTTTGAGTAATAGTTTTATTCTGTCTACCAAAATTCTGATTTCTTCCCTATTCAGGTATTTGTCCTTAACATAGTAGGGTGGTCAAGTAGTACTCCATCTATCTCTGACACAGATAATTCCCCATAATTACAACTATAACAGTAGATGTTGCCTGGGACAGGCAAGGAACAGGTAGAGTATAGACTATTCTGCATCTACTTAGAGGGTTCTTGAGAACACATACCAAACATCTCCTAAAATACAAAAAGTATTAACTATGGAAGACAGCATAACAAGTTAGCAAGATTGTCAGACTACTTCTTGTTACCTGAATATACTGTGTACTTTTACACCCCCATGCATTTGCTCACTGTGGAATGCCTTTGCTTCCCAGGCTGCCTTGCAAAAATGCAATTTACCTTCTAGCATTCTAAGCCCTAAGTTAATCTTCCCTCATCAGTGACAGCATGGTATTATAAGAAACTATATGTAATTCCTCCTATCGTATGTTTGAACACCCTCCATCGTATTTCATAGTATAGTATACTCTTTAGCTTGTGTACTTTTTCTGCTTATCCTTTACATTTTGGATAATTACTTGAGCATATAGGGTTGTATTATAGTAGGAATGATTATGTATATGTTTTAGTGAGAGATAATAGAATGGAAGATAAAGTACTTATAAAAGATTTTGATTTCTAGTGGTTTTGGTGGGAAATAAATTCACATTTTTTAGAGGTCTCTCACTCAAGTCACTGAGGAAAAGACTACATAACATAGTTCTGTGTTATCAAGAAAGCCATCATGGTATTTTAAAGACGTTATTATATATATTACAGTGTGATTCACTTCATTCTGAGGCTGTAAAAGCTGCTAAAGGACTTGTCTAATAGAAACACTGTGTATAGTCATTGTGATGGGAGAGGATTGATATCTCAATATCCATAAAATTATTTCTGATGTTGCCTCTACCAAGTTAGAAAGTGAGAAATGAAGAGATAAAATTCAACTTTAAGATAATATATACATATCAAGATTCTAGTATATAAAAGAATGGATGAGAAATTAATCCTATCTAATTCTGGTCTTCTGATAAACTATTAGTCAATACTAGAGAAAAATTGCCAAATGGGGTATTAATTAGAATCTTGCCTCAAATTATATTTATACGTACAAGATAGAAAGCAGAAAACCTGACATTTACCTTTTGCTTTTTATTTTCATAACATTAGCATAGGTTATCCACCATTTGAATGCTAACTTCGATGCTATATTTTAGTTATCCTTTTCCATGCTATTGGACATTTGGCTCTTGGTAGAAGGTAACTTTTAGTATTGCTCCCATGTTTATGTCCATTATTCATTTAGGAGCCTATCTCCCATTGTGGTTATCTATCAGAACATGGCATTATTTAAATGTTTGAGTAAAGAATGTTCTCTAACTCACCAGTGTATTATAAGAAACATGATATGGGATGTCCTCCTAAAATTTAAATTCTTAGAAAATAGTAATGTAGTAAATTATACCAGTTTTACTGTGAATACTCATACTAGTACAGATTATCCCTATGTTGGGATATTTATCTTTTTATGAAATGTTCTAAAATGCATAAATTAATTTATTTCATAAAAACTGACATATAAAGTGGCTTTTAATTAGAACACAATTGTTTTTGGATTTGATCATTAATTGAGTCTGTCATGGTTTGCTACACAATCCACACATCTGCTGTGTTAAATTTCATTTGAAACCACATTATTCTTGATGCCATTTTATTATAATTGCCACTTTGCTCTTTGAAACTTGATGAATTGTACTTATAGGCAGTATGTTTATATAAAAATTAAATTTTCTGATATATGAGTATTAGTTTGTTAATGTTTGCTGTTGCTCTTTGCCTCTCTGAACCGTACTAATTTTTCTAGGTCGAACAGAATTATCCAGCTTGATGAATTTTTTTGTCTAGTCACTTGACTTGTGAAATTTTGGATATGGTTTATACTAATTATTTCCTTTTGCCTTATATTTTAGTTAACTCTGAACATGCTTGCCTCCTGTACTGGCTCCTGGAGAGCAAAGACTGACTTTTAGACATCCATGTATCTTTCATAGCCTCTTTCATAATACATGTATAGCCTCTGTATTGTCAGAAAATGTATTGAAGTTGTTGATTTCCCCCAATTTTCCAAATTGGACATATGTGTATCAATCAGTAATTTGAGGTTTAAATGAGGAATCAATCATTCATTATTATAGAGTTAAGGCTCTATAATTGATGTTGCCCAGGTTTAAATAGCTACTTAATTATATATCAGCTGTGGGACTACCTCATCTATAAATAGGGATGTATCAGTCTCCTAGAGTAGTTGATGAAGATTAACATAAATAGTTGGCTAAAATATTACGGTACTTATCAAATAGGACACAGTCAATAAAATGTACAGTTTTTGCTAAATATAGTCCTATTGAGCCCCTTGAGGGCCTGTCTTTTGGGCACCTAACCTAGTGTATGTTAAATACTCAATAAATACTTGCTTGAGTTGAATTGATTGATTTATCCTATTTTTATCTTCCATTACAGCCCACTGTTTGTAACATGGAAGATTGGTCGAGACAAAAGATTGCGTGGATGCATAGGTACTTTTTCTGCCATGAATTTGCATTCAGGACTCAGGGAGTACACACTTACCAGGTGAAGACCAATTTTTGTTACCTCTGCTTCTACATTAAAAAAAATCTTATGAAACTTGAGCCTGATATTTTAACTCCTTTTCTTTTACTGAATTGTCAACATTCTTGACTCCTTTCATGTCAGATTTTTCCTTCTCTTTGACTGGTTACGTTCTCTCTTATAAAATGTTATTGATATATATTATCATAATATAAAATACCGTGGTTACATGTATTATGTCATTGATATTTTGACACCCCCCCCGCAATGGCTAGCTCATTTTTGTATAACTTGAAAATCAATGACCAAATGTCCATGGGTTACCAAAAATATTATTTCTATACTAAGTCATTGTTTCTTTCCTGTTAAACCTTTTTAAAAATAGTTAATGTCTTTTTCATCTTACACATTTTGTACACTTTTATATATTTTTGACTTTGAAGGGAGAACCTAGGAAGAATGTAATGCCCCAACCTGGCAGATAATCATTCATATTCACACTTTACCCTGAATTAATTGTAGCTTGCTTATTTTGTTTCATCAAACACAAGGACAAAGTAATGAGTGCCTCAGTACATTTGTTAAAACTTTCTTCTTCTTAATTTCCTAACTCACAAAAAGTTATCTAGCATGCCATCTGATTTATTTTGTTCAAGTTTAGATTTTTAGCAAATTGTGTTCCAAAATTATTTCAAAAGAAGAAAATTCCTTAAATAATAAGCTATTAGTAAAGGAATTTCCTGTTTTTGTTCATATTTTAGGACAATTATATGACACCATTTCTATACTTGTAATATGCACAGTGTCTGTCCAACAAGAAAATTGGTCCTTGCTAACTGTTGATACTTGGGGCGGGTTGCTTATCCTCCATTGGTGAAGTAATAATTATAGCATTTTGTTCTATATACTTAAGGGCATTAGAGGGATCTTAGAGGAATGAAATAATTACAACTTTGCTTTAGGATTAATGTGGAATATTCATTATTTTACTGTAGAATTGTATAAATGCAAGCTCCTAACAACAGGCACTTTAACTTAATATTCTCATGTTTTAAGATGCCCAGTAGCTCACAGCTGCAAGATTTTCTCAGCTTACAGTGAAGTCCAGGAAAAAAAGCAATGGTTTGGAAGGTCATATTCAGTTTTAGCTTTTCACAGGTATTAGAAACTGAGTGTTTGGATTTGATTAAATAGCATATAGGCTATAAGGCTTCAAAATACATATCCTAGAAATAACCACAATTTGTTAGAGAGAGTATAAAAGTTAGCCTAGGTATGTTAGTTTTTATTTTGTATATGAAATACAATAGGCTCATTTTTGGACTTAAGGAAATTCTGACAGTGACTACTTTTTTGGGACAGGTGCATATGAAATGACATGTTTAATAAATAATCACAGGCCATTTACTGTATATTTACCAAAATAAGTTGTAATGAGGCACATTGGTTCCTTGGTGTTGCCTGAAAAAGAGAATTCTGTGGCCAAGTAAGTTTGGGAAACACTCATTAAAAAATGTAAACAGTTCTGCTCATTGTAGGACTTCCCAGAAACATATATTGCTAGTGTTTTGAATCTCTTAATAGATATAGAATGAAACATTTTCCAGACTACAGCTTATTTGACTACAGAATCCTTTTTGTCCTCTCATTCCAGTGTCTTTTGCCATTAATGTTCAAAGGAACACATTTTTGGAAACACAAGTCTGTTATGAAATTTGAATTTCAGTTTATATCTGGGTAGTAAAAATTATATATATGCATATATGTGTGTGTATATATAGATAGATACAGTGTTAGAAACTCTGTGCTTTCTAGTAAAATTGTGGTAGAAATTCTTCATCAAATATTATCTACTTTATTTATTTGTTTACTTGTTGGTACTGGGGATTGAACCCAGGAGCTCTTAACCATTGAGCCCCATCCCCAGCCCTAAATATTATCCACTTTAGAAATCTTTAATAGTACTAGCTGGTAGCAACTTGGTTTTAAGGAAAATAAATTATTTTGTCTACGTTGATAAGGAGAGATGAGAATATCCAACTTTTCTGCATTTTTGGATTTATCACCAAAGGTATTACCAGAAAAATTGCAATGTATTTTTCTGACAATAATAGGATCTAAATGAATTGTTCAGATAGTCAAACTTGGACATTTGCCTACATTTGTATACCTTATTTTTATTTTAGTCTGTGACTCTTCCTGTTTACTTTCCAACTTTTTTCTCATGTTTCTATACAACTTCCTCAAATCATATATAGCACATTTTTAAAGAGGGATGTGTGTGTGTGTGCGTGCGTGTGTGTGTGCATGCATACATGCACATTCCTAGTTTTACTACTCATTTTTGTTTGGCAAAATGTTATTTGATTAACATATTAAGAATCAAATTATTTGGAAGAGATGGAAAAAAGAAAATAAGTCTTACAAAATACAGTTAATCTTTTTTCCCTGGGTTCACTTTAAAGTCACAAACTAGAATTAATTTAAGAAGTTTTAATTTCATGTTTTTCAGTCTAACAGTGTGCTTATTTCTACATGTTATTTTATTGTTATGGCTATTATTAGAGGCTACTGTTTATTAAGAATTCATTATATATTAGACATTACTGAGGAGCTTTATATGCACAGTCCTCACAACTCTTAGATATTTATAGCCACAATTTTAAAATGAGGAAACTGAGATTAAATAATTTGCTCATAAAAGTTGATGACAGTACACAAATTAATGTATTTATCATATCTCAAGACTTCGTAGTACAAATATTCTTTGTCCCAATAATTTCTTGTCTTTACTTATATTTATGGCTTTTACATGTTAGAAAGCAGAAATATATTTCTTCTTTTAGTATTTAGAAAACATTTGCAGAAGAGAATTATTATTAATATAGATGAATACAAACATTTCCTTCAAGGAAGTTTCTTTAAACATTTGGCTTATAAGTTGTCTCACAGTGTACAGATCTGTTTTCTTCATGTAAATCCAAGTTGGTAGTAAGTTTTCTAGAATACAAAAGTGATTAATAGATGTGTTCTTATTTAGTGAAAACAGGAATGTGGTCTGTCACCATACTTAAAAGGCTGTCTTTCCTGACTTCTTATTTACTTTGTCATATTTAGATCTCTTGGCAGTGAAATAATTATGCAGGTGCTAGCAGCGTCTGGAGCTTGATTCTAAACTGTGCTACTTTTGCACTGCTTAATTCTGAGAAATTAGAAATGGAGGTTTAGTCCTTTCTAGGGAACAGGGTAACCACATATAGGCTGATGTGTTTGCTTTGTTTTGTTCTGTGTGAGTGAGTGAGTGGGGTGTTTGTGTGTGTGTGTGTGTGTGTGTGTGTGTGTGTGTTGCACTTCACAAATGTTTACTTCTGCTGAAAATACCTAAAGGTCTTAGGTAGTCTAGGTACTTAAGGGTGACTGGAAGCATTGTAAACCAAAATGGCTTTTATATTTTGGTGATGTACTCTGACCTTTTTCTAGAGCAGTGTGTGTTTAAAACCATTGGAAGCAGCATAATTATATTTTTCTTATTGGAGTAGACTATTATGTGATAATTCTTATTCTTCATTTTTTTAAGGTAACTACCTTGGCTCGTTATGAGTAATTATATTAAGCGAGTCCCCTCCCCATGTAATATAGTCCTATGGTAGCATCACCCAGTTCGATTTTTCTTATGAAAAGAAAATCTGTACATGAGTCATTTCTGACTGTACATTATTGTCATGGAAGCTCATTCAGAGATGTTAAGGACAGGCTATTTTTGGCAAATGTCTGTGGCAGGACTTCTGGCTAAAGTATGCTTTTTGGGGAAGTAAATTAGATGTATCTAAAACACAATGCAAAATTAATTAGCT
This sequence comes from Xerus rutilus, assembly GCA_028644305.1. Classification (NCBI taxonomy): domain Eukaryota; kingdom Metazoa; phylum Chordata; class Mammalia; order Rodentia; family Sciuridae; genus Xerus; species Xerus rutilus. The sequence goes on from CM053417.1 coordinate 36,770,964, forward strand.
TAGTCTACAACCTACATTTTGTTGCCTTTTTACAAAAAGGAAGATTACCTGAGTCGTAAAATTTATATCCAATTTGATAGTTTATCGATTACCAAGTAACTAATTGAATGTGTATCAGATTTTGTAAGCATTTAATTTAAGGCATAATTTGGAACCTAGATTGTTGTATGCTCTTTACTTTGCATTATCCATAGGAAAGCATGGCAAAGATATTTATTTGAAGAAATCTGGAGTCTTCATTTTAGCTTCTAGGTTAATGCTAATAATTATTATAATTAATGATTATTCAGTATCCCAAGATTGTGTTAATTTGCCAAGACATAGCCAAAAATGGCCAGCAGAATGTGGAAAGGGAAACTAAAGAGCAAGAACCACTCCCAGTATGGGTAGTGGCACTTGAATTATAGAGAGTTGTCTGAATTCATGTAGCCCCTAATGCCGAAAAATTAAGTGTAGCAAGTGTATCAGATTCTTATCTTTCAGATCTTCAGAGCCTTCAGTTGGAATGCCCCTGCTGCTTTGATTAGGAGCCACAGGCACAATGCCCTTGGACAGAAAAGTAGAAAAGACCATCTGTAAAAAGGTGTGAGGGAAGCTGAAAAATTTTTTTCAGTATCAGGGCTATTGGTTCTTGAATTCGATAAGGAGAGGGGAAGTACAAGAAATTGACCTTATTCTTATATATGTCTATGAACTTTACAAAACTCTTCACTCTGAGGAGGAGGCTGCTATTTCCTCCTTTTAATCATGTTTAAACAGTACATCCTGCAAATCTTGTCTATATTTTGCCTTAGGAGATAATAATGTAGTAAGAGAGAAAAGAAGTTATATAAATAATTATAGTCTTAGGTAGAATGTGATTTTTGCCTAAAGGGCAAAGGAGATGATACTGGATGAATACAAATACTCTTTTTCTGTAATAAAAGCTGGAATGTCTTTAAAGCAATTTACAAAATTATTTCATCAATCCATCCGTAGTTCATGGCGTATAAAATCCAAAATGCTATACATTTTTATGTTTTTACCCTGTGTAGTTAAAGAAAAGCTCAAAATATTAGAGTGTGTTTAAATTATTATCAGAAGTAATTATATACAAAAAGTTGGAAATTTTGAGAGGAGAAAGTGAGTTTATTATGGAAAATATCCTCCAAAATAAGACTCTTGAAAGTATGTATGCGTGTGTGCATGCCCCCACACACACACACACACACACACACACACACACACACACACAGTCCACCAAATAGTACCTAGAACCAAGTTTGATTATAGCTCTAATGCTTGAAGAATGAAGAAAATTAAAAGTTAATAGTTTAGATTTTACTTTCCTCCTATCTCATTAAAGTGAATTCACATTTTGTTTCACTATAATAAACTGATATCTACCTCCTTTCCTGAGAATCATTGTTTCAGATAGTCTTTATTTCTTCAGATGTAACACTGAAATGGTAAAGCTCAATTAGAACACAAATAGTATATTAAATTATTATATGTGGTCCAAAATCATATTATAGGCATTAAAATATATTTATTTTTGTGTGGACATCTGCATAATAAACATTGTGTCTATTATAAGTGTCTAAAGCATTTGAGTCCTTAGGACTTGAATGAACAAGAGAACAGATTTATATCTTAGTGTTCTGGAAAAATAAAGTGGTTATACCAATGTGAGCTCAAGGCAATTATTCCTATCTAGAATAACACGCAAATAATATGCTTTTACCACTTTGATGGGACAATGTTACTAGTAAATTGAGTATTTTAAAATAATTGAATGTTGAGATTTTTGTGCAGCAATTTAATATTAAATTTTTAGTTATGGTTTTATGAACATGAGAAAATAATTTTGAAAAGATTTCCTTAAAGGGTAGAAGAAACAGGACCTATCTCTGTGATCATTCCCCTTCTCTCAAACTTCGGAGTGCCTCGTGTGTATATTCAAAGTAGTAGTCTTTGGAAAAAATTTCTTTTCATTACTGATAATAATTTAGTGTTATATAAAGGCTAACCATTTACTTCTAGCCCTTTACCTTACATCATAAATATATTGTCATAGAAACAACTTCCGGGTTTATTTTATACTCTCACTTTATTTAAAAAGAGCAAATGTTCAGTATAAAAATGTTGTCCTAAAGAGCTACATTATCTGAGCTGCTTATTGTTAACAAAAGAAACTTTGTACACGCACACACACACAGATTAACAAATAAAATAAGGTTGGACAAATGGTAGATTTTTAATATTTTCAATTAGAATGAAAGATTTTATAGGTGCTAGGAATTTTTAAAGATGGAAAACTAATCTCTTCTGTTGAGAACAAAGCTGTTATTGATATCAAATAAGCAGTGAACTGTTCAGTATATTTAAAATCTAAAAGTTAAGAAAATAAATTTAGATTCATAAAGTATAGTTACAATTGGTCTTATGTTCAGAAAACTCACTTTTATGAGTTTTACAATCTTATTTCAACTCGCAACATGATCCTAAAAATATATATATTAAAACTCTAAACTCATCATACAAATTAGATTACCGTGTTATTGACCCCATTTTTAACTCTTGTTTTTTAATTTCTGCATTGAAATGCTAGCTTAATTTTCTCATGTTAAAAGAGAAAATTAGAAAAGGCCATAAAATAAATTCTTCAGAAGCTTTAATTAAACGGACTGCCCAGAACTCAACTTCCTGCTGCTAGGCACAGCTATCTTCAGGACTGCTTTCTGTGTTCTACAAAGATGATTTATAAGGTTCCAACTGTAGCCACTTCACTGGGGTTGGCAGGAAAGACAGTCTCTTTTTAAGTTCTTCAGGCCGCTTTTAACCTAAGCAGTTCTTCTAACATGACCTTTTGTTGCCCCTGCGAAAGGGGATTGATTTGCCTACCTAGGTCTGGAGAAGTAGTCTAAGCCTTTGAAATGAGTGGAGCTGTGTTGCATATGAAAAGCAGTAAACAGCTATATACTGCTAGTTAGACTTATACTGCTAATGAGGTCATGAGTTCAATCCCCCTTTGGACCAATTCACTTTGTTTTGCTCCACATCATAGACTTCACCCTAGACCCCAGGCAATTTATACAGCAGGGCTCAGACAGAATAAGTGGATGGTTCAGTACCAAACACAAGCTTCAGCATCAACTCGGCATATGAAACATGCTGCATTTGGAGTGCCCCAAACTTAGCTAGCTCATGAATAGTTGATAATAGTTATAATAATAATTGCTTTGAATCTACAAGAAAAACAAGAATATTTAAAAATTTTAATTTATTTTCAAGAGCCCTCTGAAGAGAGGATGTAACATTGGGGTTAAACAAAAGCTCTGTGGATTGGCAGTAGAACTAAGAATACAGATTTTACTTTAATAGTCCTGAAAATGCTATGGACAAAAGCAACTTCGGCTTGGAAACCTGGCCTCAAAGCAACCTGAAAAAAAAGTTCATTACTCCCTCTTTCCTGAGCTTCTATCTCTAATAAAGATGTGGCTAGGAATGGGAGTCATCTCAGGTAATACTAGATTTTAGCTTAAGCAGCTCTTAAATATTTCAGTGGTAAAAGGATGACTGTTAAAATCACAGATTTGTAAATACATGTTATAAAATGTAATTGATCTTTTTGGAAGTACATTTTAAAAAGACTTCATTTTATAGTTCTCATCTATTATGCATTGAGATATTTCCTGTGCATCGTACAGCAGCTCACTAAGGTGTGTATCTGTTGTCTAAGGGTATGTGCCCTTCCATGCTGTTGCATCTTCCATTTCATAGGTTTCATTTTTGCTCAGAGCAGCATACTTACCCCATTAGTGGGCATAAACATGGGCATAAACATACCCATTGGCATGACAGAACTCCTCAGTTGGTGATAATCCTTGTGTCTGACACAAGCAATTCTGCCTTTCTTGCCTAAAGTAAAAGCCAAAGTCATTACACAACCTGTATTTCACTTGGAGTAAAGTTAATATTCAACATTGCCACTATGTTCTGCTTGCCCCTGCCTCTTTCTTAACCTCCCACTCCTATTTCCCTTCACTCACTTGTTCTTAGCCATGACTGATTCTGTTTTTCTTTTAAAAAGACAAACACCAAGCATGGTCCAGCCTCAGGGCCTTTGCACACACTATTTTCTCTACCTAGAACAATCTTCTCTCAGATATACATATACCTTGGCTCCCTACCTCCCTTCAGGTTTTTATTCAAATGTATTAGAATATTATAATGATTACTGTCATTCTTATAATAACATTTGCCTTTTAGTTTTACTTAAAACCTTTTTTTACAGAAAGCAGTGTGAGGTTGTTGAAAGAGCATGGGCTTTCAAGTCACCCATACCTAGGTTTAAGTGCTGGTTCCCTTACTTCTTAGCTTTGTTACCTTAGAAAAGTGAATGAATTTCTGCCAATGATTGGTTTCCTCATCTGTAAAATGAGTATAATATCAATATGGTAGGTTTGTTGTGAGGATTAAGAGACATATGTATATAAAGTATTGGCACATGCTTATTATATTTCTACTTCAGAAAGGAATTAAGCAGTGAGCAAAGCCAATAAATGAAATTTTACATAAATTTCTAGCAACTTAAATTGTTCTTTTTCTCTTGTGCACATGTAGGTTAGCATATGTCATAATATGAGAAGAAACAAGCATCATCAGAAAATAAATGAGTGACCCCACAATCTGTCACCATATCTTTTCTGTTTATATAATCCTTTGAAAAATCCACACATACATAAAACTGACCATTGAGTGTAACGCTGTCAGTCAGTATTTTCTGTTGGTTCTGTCTTCCAAATATATTTTGAATCCATCTTTTCTTCTCCAGCCTCACTGTCACTGTCTTAGTCTGGGTTCTTATTCTAGCTTGCCAATTTACCTGCTTCCTCTCAAAACCATTTTATATCAGTCACCAGTTATCTTTGTTGACATGAATCTATGTCACTCTCCTGCTTAAAGGAGCTATTATTACTCCCCATTGACACAGAGGAAAGCCCATCCTTCTGAAGCATGGCCTGTGAGGACCCAACCTCACAATCTAACCGTGCACAATTACTCACCACTTCCTAAATATATTCTTTCATGTCTCTCTGACTTTGAACACTTTTTTCTGCCAACTATGCCTCGCCCCATTTCTACCCAGTCAGCTCATACTCATCCTTCAAGACTCAGCTTGCTTGTTACTTCCTCTATGAAATTTTCTTGACTCTCCCCGGCAAAACTGGTCAGTCTCTGTGTTCCCACAGAACTTTGTATGGTCCTCTATTATAGTACATAACACACTGGATTATTAAGTTTATATGTTTGTCTCTCTTTCAAAATTGCCCTCAGCAGTAGTTTACCAGGCCACTTCAAAACAAATAAACAAAAACTAGTCTCATTGCTTCATAGCAACTGTACTTGATCCTGACAGCCATTTCTGTTCTCTTTCCTTTCTGTCTGCTTCTGTTAGTCTTGTCACCTTTCCTTGCTGCTAGTAAACCTGAGCCAATAAGAATTGCTGATGTTGATTAATAGAGGTGTGGTTTAAGGCCAGCTGGAATTAGACTAAGCCAGGGGACAGGTAATTCTTATATAGAGCACTTTAGAAAGTAGATTACTATAACATTGATCTCTTATTGTAGGAGCTATATGTGATTGAAGAAGCATGATATGAATTGATGCTTGCCATAGAACTATAGAATTAGAAGAGATCCTTAGGAGTCATCTAGTCCAACCCCTATCAGATATTATAATCTGTCTTAAAGTCTGCCAAGAAATGATCATCTAGTTTCTAAATGAACATCCCCATTGACTTGGAAACTTAACTATCACAGCTCAAGTTACCACGTAATGTTAGTTAAAATGCCAGAAGTTAGGGATTGATGGTATTTGGTGCTTCATTCTTTATTGAAAACCTCATTAACCAGGAGTAGTTAAACTTACCCTGTGAATAATGTCTGAGTCTTTAGAACTTTAAGAGTGGTAAGACATATAGCTTTACAATTGACTTCCATCCACCCACCCATAACAATTTTAATTGACTCCTTATTAGTGAAACCTTTGAAGCTACTGCCACCACAAATTCTCTTCCTGCCTACACTGGACTTCTGGAGTTGGCTGGACTATAGAGCCTAGAGATTTCAAGATAAAGCTGGTACTAGATCTTTTAGTTTCCTCAACACCTTATGACACAGAAGAAGTGGAAGTAGTGTTAAAACATAGGTCTCCCATCACTAAAATTTCCAAAATAGGAAGTATCCATAAAGTATGTGAATTTATTTATTTTAGTTTTATGTTAAAAAACATGGTTTCAAGGAACCTTGTGATAAAATTATCATTTCATAATGTGAATGATAACTCTCAAGATACCTTATATCAAGATGGCATATTTCCATAAAATGAGGAATATCCTTGGAGCATTTCAATCAAAACTATACAAGTAACAGGATGTATTATAGAAACTCAAAGCAAAACCTAAAGTTTATTCTTGTAATTCCCTTTTTCAAACATATTTTCAACATACTACTAGTTATATTTCCTAATCATAATAATAACTTCTGTTTTTGTGTGTTCTTGACCTGCCCTAAGTACTTTATATAAGTTACATCATTTAATCTTTTCAACACCACTTAACTATTTCACATATGTTATGATTAGGAAAACTGGGGCTTAAAGAGGTTGAGTAATTTGCTCAATGACAGCTGATACGATACAGCACCTGAATTTGAACTGGATTCTATCTAATTCCAAAATCTGTGTTACTAGTCACTATGCTATACTGCTTATCTCTAGCAATGTCACCTCCCTACTCACTATGAAAGCTTCTTATAGATGTCTGCTTCATTAATTCAACTGGTATCCCCTAGCCTCAGCTCACAGGGAAGAAAACATTAAGCTTTCTCATCATTTGGGGACTCAGTTTCCTAACTCAGTTTTCTAAAATTTCCCTTACAGCTACCCCAATTCTCTTTGGTTCTCTTTCCTTTGAGACTCCTGAGGCACTGTGTCCTTGAAGGTGCCTTTTTCTTCACATCTGTCTTCTCAGTTTATCATCTCTAGCATGCATATACCCCAAACTTTGATTTCTTTCAGCACAACATTTGCATTTAACATCAGCAAATTTAAATGGAGCACTAGTTTGGCCCTCAGGTTCTAGGCAGGCACACCTCTCTAAAATACACCATGATTATTGAAGGACTAGGGAATTTTTATCTCAAGGGGACTGTGGATAAAAGTCCTGGCTCTGTTCTTCTCTACAACCAGTCAAAAGGGAGTCATCATTTGGGGCATAAGTTAGTCCATCCCTTAGAAATTAAGGAAACAAATTTCAAATTTCTAAGTAATTAACACCAAATATACAGCCTTGATTTTCAGTTTTACAATTTCAGGTCCTTGGGGCAACTTCCCATTAAATAAGAAACCATTATATAAATAAGAGGACAAATATATGTATATGACAGACATTTTTCTCATAGAAATAAAAAAGGAATTTCAGGAAGGAATTGCATATATGTGGTCATAGGCTATTTCTGTTTTACATACATAGATTTCTTATAATAGTTCAATTTAAAAAAAAGTAATCCAGATTGTGTCTTTTTCTTACTATAGCTGAGATTTGAGAATCTGAATATTAGAAAGGCAAGGAAGATTTTAAATGTATACAAGTATTTTATGGATGCATTGTCTTTTTAAACTTTGTAATAAGCAGTAATAAAAACTCTTTAGTATTAGAAACATAGGCATTATTGAATATCTCCTCTTTTGCCCCTGATCCATTTAAAAACTTTGTTGTCTGAAACAAATAATATATTATTTGAAAGCTTGTTTTGACAGTGAAAACACCTTTCAATTTTTTAATTCATGTGTTGCCTGTTAATCAGAATAAAATTAATAGCAGTGTTGGTTGGGACATTGTCCATGTCACATCTTTCTTAATAGAACTTCAAAGAATTTTGCCAGTGTAAGAAGTTGCCATTTCGTATGTTTGATCCTCATATATCTGATCATGGGAACATGGCAAATTAATGATGCAAAGGAAGAAAAACGAGCAAATAGCTGGAGATGTAGCCCAGAAATTGATAAAACTTTTAGTCTTTTGAGTGAGACTAAACAATTTTTTTTAATATTGGGAATTGAACCCAGAGTTGTTTTTTTTAAACTACTGAGACACATCCCCAGCCATTTTTTATATTTTATTTAGAGACAGGGTCTTGCTAAATTGCTGAGGCTGGCTTTGAACTTGTGATCCTCCTGCTCTAGCCTCTGGAGCTGCTGGGATTACAGAGGTGTGCCACTGCTCCCAGCTTAAACAATGTATTTAAAGTGTCTTCGGTAGGCTGAAGTCATAGGCTAAAGAGGTATAAGGAAAGAATGATAGGGCATGGAAGAGCCAAATTTTTATGAGTATTTGAGTATCAGAATGGATTGCTGCTGCTCTGTTTCTTATGTAATGTTTCTCCTATGTTTAGTTCAAGACTAAGAAAACCTTCCAGAAAGAAAACTAAAACTTTTCAGAGAAAATCAATTAGTAAATGTTCATGGCTTTACACTTGCACACTGCAGATTTCTTCTTCTGTTTCCTAAGAAAGACTTGCCGAGGAATTTCCTCACACTCCCCAGAGTTATTGCTTCTTCTTCTTTGTATGTTTATAAAACACTGCTGGTCCTTCTGGTATAGCCCTTGTTTATCTTGCCTAGTTTCTCGCATGATTGTCTTCCCTATTTAGGTTGCTAGTCCCTTGAGGATGTATGCTAAATTTTTCACATCTTTGCATCCCCTAAGTAACTGTGCGGGTTTAGGCATAGATGAAAATAGTGTTTGGATAAGCAAGTCATTTCCTTCAGTATATTGAAGTATTTGTTTACAAGGTTGGTAAAGTAAGCAAAGAAAATGTTGGGAACCACAGCCTATATAAAGAAAGCAAGAAATGAAGAATAAAGCATCTCTGAAAATGTAAGTCATAGGAAAAAAAACAATTTGCAAAAATGACTTACCCTCATTTTTAGTGAATTACTTCTAAGGTGAGAAGTATTTGTATTTTGTCATCTATTTATAATTTGAAATCAAGGAAATTTTTATTCATTGCTTAGTTTGTAATCAAATCAGTTGTCATTTAATAAATGACTGGAATACTCAATTCTTATGGGAGGCTTTAAGTAGACAAATTATATATTCTAGTTGCAGCTATTAAGTTGTGCTGTTATAAAAATGAAACGATAGGAATATAAGTTTAAAATTTGCTCCCATGAAAAACCCTAAATATATATACACTGATTTTTTTATTGGTTCTTTTTAGTTATACATGACAGTAGAATCCATTTTGATGTAATTATATAAGCATGGAGTGTATCTTGTTCTAATTTGGACCCCAGTACTTTTCCTTCCTCCCGTCTCCCCCACCCAGTACTCCCTTCCCTCTATTGATCTTTCTGCCAATTACCCATAGTTATTTTTTAAAATTAATTTCTTGTGGGTGTACACAACAATGAGATTCACTGTGGTATGTACACTAATTTTGCAAATAAAATGGATGAGAAAATGTTATAGCCTGAAGAGAAGAAATAAGGATGCTATTTATCATCCTGTGTATTACATGTAACACACAATTTCAAGTTACAAGCATTTATAAGAGAAGATGCCATGAGGTTACTTATTAGAATTATGTCACAGAGAACATTTTATTCACAGTATCTCTGCTGTGTATATATTTTTAAGTTCCCATAAGAGAAAGACAGTGAGTCATTTCTGCAAAGTTTGTTTATACTTCCTAACCCTGCAGAGGTTGGTGATGGCTTTTCAGAAATGGTCTTTCTGTGATGGCTGAACACTTTGGGAGGATCAAAGTTTCAGGTGAGCAATCCTAGGTTATGGCTTCATGTTGTGCTACATATTAACATCTAGTTAATTGTGCTTGATTCTGTTAATGGATGAAATTACATAGGCTATGTTAATGCAGAAATAAAACTTGAATTCAATAAATAAAACAGTATGCCATGTCTTTTTCCCAAGGAAGAGTGTTGGGCTAGGGATTGGCCATTATTATTATTATATTTAACAAATTCCCAAAAGTTCTTTTGAGAAGCAGCCTCTAAAGGCTACTGTCAACAGTCATATACTGTCGAAATATTCATTCCCAAATGGATCCCACCCTATTCTGAGCTTGACTTTCCTCCTCATTCCCCATGCAATAAATACCACACAGTAAGTATCTATGTAACAAATAAACATTTTGGAGTTTAAATGGAATGCTTAATATAATAAACCTTGGTTACAGTGGGAAAAAGTCCTTTTGTTATACATTTGATAGGAATGTATAAATTTCAACAAAACATCTGGTGCAAAAAAAAGTTTTGAATGTAGGACATTTGAGGGAGTTACAGAAGGAGAAGGGATTTACTGTACTTAACAATTGCCAGTCATTAGGCCACTTCCAAGTTGTGATTTTGTCAGACTTGGAAATTAAGTGGAATCAGAACTACTCAGCCCTTCAGTGGGAGAAGATCCAAATCCAGCTGCAGCCAGGAGCAGTGAGTGATTCAGAATTAGTGCATTCTATCCAGTGTCTCCTAACTAGTTTATATTAATATGCTTAATATTACCCTCTTTGTATTCTGGGTTAGAACAAAAAGAAGGCTTTTGTGGCTTATTGGTTGAACTCGTACAGCTGAAACTACTATAAAAGGTCTTTTTTCATTGGCATTATGTTTCCACAGATTTCAATGTTCTTGATGTTCTACTTATTTTCTTAATAAGGTAATTCAAACTTAGAATAGTTACTATAGTTCCAGAGCTTGATTGAGAGATGAATTCAGATTTTCTCAATGAAGCAATTATAACAACACAGATGTAGTTAAAGATAGAATCCTGACAGTCTTGCTTCTCAATCACATTGGGCTGAAATAAGGTTTATTCATTGCAATCCCACATTCATTGGGCACTTAACTCAGCAAGTTATTGTACTAGGTTTATGGAGCTACAAAGTTGGATAATACAGGGTAGCTACCTTCAAGGAACTTTTAGTCTTGTAAGGGAGATTGGCATATACACAAAAGAAGTATAAGGAAGTATAATATAGTAAGTGCTACATAAAATGTGGAAACAATGCCAGTGGAAGTGGGAGAAATTAACTATGGTTGGATAGATTTGAGGAAGGCTTTATAGAAGAACTGACATTTAAGTTGAACTCCTGTTCATTGAAAATTAAGACTCAATTTCAACATTCAAAAGTAGGGAAATGGAGAGGGTATGCATTATATGTCCAAAAATATACCCTGAGCCAAACATAAGGAGACAGAAATATGTCATTTGGGGAGAATTATAACCCTGCATGATTTGGTCTCAAGAAGGGACAACAGGAGAAAAAAAAGGATCAACTGGAGAGCTAGATATTTTTCTCTAGAGGTATTGAGTTGCCATTGAAAGATTGTCAGCAGAGGAATAAGGTTATCAGGGATGACTCAGGCTGCTTTTATATATATAGGATGGAAGGGAAAGGCTAGAGATTGGAGACAAGAGAGGAAGCTAATTTTAAATATTTCAAATGAGAGATGGCATAGGCTTGAATTAGGTTAGTAGCAGGAGGGATGTAGAGAGACATGTAGCAGAGACAAGGTAGTAATCAGATTAGATGAGACTGTATGTGGGAAGTAAGGTGAAGGGAGGAGGTGAAGATGGCTCCAAAAGTTCCTTTTTGCCTGAAGTGAAGGGAGGAGTATGATACCATTAAAACGGATAGACAACACAGGAAGAGGATTACACTTCATACATTGTAAAAGACTTATTTTTAGTTTCCAAAGTAATTTTGAAGCCACATGTGGCAGCACACACCTGTAATCCTAGTGGCTCAGGAGGCTGAGGCAGGAGGATCATGAGTTCAAAGCCAGCCTCAGCAATAGTGGGGTGCTAAGCAACTCAGCGAGACTCTGTCTCTAAATAAAATACAAAATAGGGCTGGGGATGTGGCTCAGTGGTTGGGTGCCCATGAGTTCAATCCCTGGTATACCCCCCAAAAGAGGAAAGAGAACCTTGATAATGTTATTTTCTCTTAGCCCATTCTACAAGCAAAGTTTATAAAAGATAATTTTTATAAGTTACCACCTGCTTGCAGGAACATTGATGTTGGGACATTTGTTAAAGTACAGCAGAGCCCTCAAAATTCCTTTTTGTAACCAAAAATACATTTGGTGGATGAGATATCTATAAAGAAATAAATGTTTGTAAACATTGGGCGGTTGTTATGGAATTTAAATATCTGTACTTATTACCTAAGCATGGCTGGGTTTCAAGGCTGAATTAAAATAGATTCCGGGCCTCCTTAAAGGTAAATAGAACATCTGTTGGTTTGTCTAGTACAATGGAAACTGACTAAATTTTGATTATGATAAAAGTCAGTGTCTTCTGTTCCATCTATTTAGCAATACTTTTGGGTAATCTGTTCTCCTTTGGGGAACTTTCCAGATGTTTTGTGAATATGATTTCAATTTACAAGAGTTGTTTTTATATTGTAGCTGAGTGATGTCCTAACTGTGAAACTCTGGCTGGATGTAATTCTCTCCAAAGTGTCCTCTGCAGTGTGTGGAGGGGTGCCCTGTGACACCAAGATTTTTTGACTTGCCTAGACTCTCAGAGCTGCTGGGGACAGACATTGAGGGAGTTTTCTGGAGGCAAAGAATCCAGCCCTCACTGTAGTAATTTATATTTACAAAGAAAATAACATTTCCAGCAATCAGCTGGGGTCACTAAGTTTTGAGCAACATTCATATAATGCAGTAGAAATGAACAGCTAGTGCCACAAACACAATTTAGGTGGTTCCTTAGGTACAGATGTTGATTTATACTTTTTAAAGGGAAGATAAGACCTGAAATTTAGTGTAAATGACATGGCAATTGCCACTATATTTACATTATCAAAAATAAACCTTTCAGATAACAAGTTATAAATACTTATTTTAATGCAAATATATTGTAATGGTCTATTATTGAGTGTAGAAACAACTCTAGACAAGTACCCAAATCATTTTATGACAACATTTATTTCATAATATTTATGTAGAAAATTAGTGGTTGATACCATTTTAAGCAAATCATTTTATGACTACATTTGTTTCTTAATATTTATGTAGAAAATTCATAGTTGATGCTTAGTTTTATGTAGGGTATGGATTATGACTTTTACGTTTCATAGAAAAACACTCCCTAACTGGAACAACTCTGAACTTCCTCATTCTGCCCAGCAGCTGGTTTGTGCCTGTGTTTGCTGATTACTTAAATATTTGCCCAAGCCAAGCATAATTTAAAGGCAAAATTCTCATTTAAAGAGTCACATACTTATGGTGTCCAATTGTAGATGATTTTTAAACTGTGGGCCCTTTTTCTTCTTTGTTTACACTAACCATACAGAAGTGACACAGATGGTTAACCCAGTTCATAAAAGAGACATTTTAAAAGAGAGGAGACTTTTTTTGTGACTTTGTGGCCTAACACCATTTTGAAGATTTTCCCCCATAAATAAATTTGCTGGCTAGCATTGAACTTTTGTTGGAACATTGGCCTATGATTATTTTATTCAATATTCCTGTATAGGCTTTCAAAAGGATACCTATCAATTTTACTGTCCCAAATTTTCTTGAGTAAACACAGTTTGTGGTTCTGGTATTTTCAAGGTTTCCATAGAAACAAGAAATTTTGGAGCCATTTTTTTTATCTTTTTACTCAGATTTATAATTCTGTATATGAAAAGGAGGAGTCTAATTATCTCAAACCAAGCAAAATTAGTAGAGAACCCATGATATTCTAGTATGATGTATCTTCTGCTTAAGGGAAACCTGTAAAAATCTAGGAGCCTACAATATAATTAGAATGGCCAGACCTAGCTTTGTGACAAGGTAGTGACAAAGCCTCAGAGGCAGTGAGCCATACTTGCAGAGGGAGTGGTTGTAGAGAGCTGGAAGACTGCCCTGTGCTAATGAAATGAAAGCCAGTATGGATGTGCAAGGAGGAACAACCTGCAGGAATGCTTCGTTTGGACAGTGATGCTATTTGGTTGGAATTTGGTTTGATATTTATTCAATAATAACTAGATATTTAGTACTTAACTTATAGACTTCCAAAGGATTTTATTTGATGCTTTTGCTTTTCATTTTGTTTGAGTATATAGACCTATAACTTCAGGGGTATAAGACTTTTTCCCCTTCCCTGTATTTTATGGCTATATGTATCCCAAGATACTATCACTTCCTTAAGTGATACAGTGAGTTAAGGAATCAAACTTAGTCAAGGGGCTTAAGCTGTACTTCTCTTGCAGTTATTAGTGACCTTACCATAAGACTTAAACTTAGAGGTCTTTGTCACTGTAGGCAAGTAGCTAACAACACCAAAGTGAAAGTAAAAGCTGTGAAATTCAAAATAATTGCAGGACACCCAGTATAGTGAATAAGGAATGAATGAAATATTTCTTTAAATATAGTTTTCCTTGGTTTAGTGACCATATATAACTCAAAATGAACTCAGTGCTACCAAGTAGAAGTCCTCCAAAGACATGCTTCTTAACAGACATGAAAGATTATAATTATGGTGTTATAGTGCCTGTAGATGAATAATTCTAAATTACAAAAAGTAATTTGTTATCTTTAAACAAGTCCTATGTTTCTTTTATAACCTTAATTACAAAGTTGATTTGTTTAACAGATCCTTCTTTTCCAGACTTGCAAAGGGAAACCTTCAGTCTAGGTCTGTTTGAATTAGCCCAAATTTTGGAATAGTGAAGCTCAAATTACTGAAGTTTTACTCTGTTACAAAAAGTTTATTTTCCATCATTAATTATTATTTCCAGGAAAGTTAAGTCCACAGAAAATATTCATTCTGTTTCTTTAATGTTATTTACCAAAGTTTATGAAGTGGGTTTTAAGTAAATGAAAAAAATGAAGTGGGTTTTAGTTACATGGTGGGGAAGGAGAGGACATGGCAGGGGTAAAGGAAAATGAGGTGCTATAACCTGGTCTCTCAGATTTGTGGAGCAAGCTCTGAGCAACATTCGAAACCAGTATGATTTCTTCTAAAAGGCAAACCAGACCTTGAAATTTTAAAGTCTAATGTGATTGAGAGAATGTGTGCTGGTGCATACTAAAGCTTTAACCCTCATCAGCCTGGTAAGTTGACAAACGTTCTGACAGCCCCACCAGATGTGCACCATTCCCAATCATCTTCATCAGAGTCAGCCTCCTCCCACTAGATAATTCTCATGGCTTCAGAGGCTTGATTTTCAACAAGTCTCTTTTCCCTCTTGGATGCTTACTAACCTGAAATCCCACAGAGAACAGGAAGCGGCCATGGGATTTTTTGAAAGGATTTTTTTTTTTTTAATCTGTGAACTAATGCCTGATTTCCTTTAGGCCCATGTTCATTTAGCAAGATTGTTGCCTTGTGCTTCTTTTTTCTGTTGCAGCCCTTGATGTTTTATAATTAATCCAGTTCATAAGATGTCCCTTTGTAAGAAAGTATGAAAAGCACAAAAATAGGCTGGTAATATGGAACCCTGTATGTTTTAAGCTACAACAAAATAGTAATAATAACACTACAAACATAAAAAGCCATTGGGCTACTTCAGGATGCAAAGCATCAGTGTTTTCCTCAGGGAGAAGAGGCTTGTGAGATCAAAGCAACTCTGTGACTATTACTTATGTATTATCTAATTCTATGAGTTTTAGATAGAAAAATGTTGCCAAACTGCTGCACTGTGAATGCACAATAATCTAACTAAAGACTAAAAAGACCAGTTACTGCCTTCTAAATGAACAGCATTTAGTAGATATAAACAGAGGAAGACACACTTTAGTGGAACAGTTTTTAAGCTGATGAATGAAAGATATTCATAGACTATAAGAATAGAAGAATATAAGGGCCTTATGAGTTTAGACATCTTATCCATTTTTGGTTTTGTTTTAACCTTTGAAATGTAACTTAGTTTATAAGATCTGAACTTGTCATTAAGTGCTTTGAGTAGCTTGTATGAACATCAGTTATGTTATTACATGGACAAGGTGTTCTATATGACTCAAATTGAACATCCTATGTCCTTGGATATATACTTGTGCTAGGCACATAGCAGGCATTCAGAAAATAATTCAGTTATGTCTATAGATATTCCTTTCTATTAATAATCATCAGGACTGCCACTTTCTGCTCTATGAGATAGAGCTATTGTAACATGACTGTAATTCAAATTGCATGGCTTTTATTCATTGCATTTTTTCCATCCTCAAATGATTTCAGCATCTATGTGGTTTTCCTAATATGTACCATAGTACAGAATTAGCAACAGCTATTATTTCAACAGCATATTGTGAAGTTTTTCCAACATAGTTTATTATCCCATGTCCTGGTCTACTGGAACCAAACTTGAAGTAGAACCTTTTCATTGAAAGAATTAAGTAATTTTTAATGGTAATAGAGTGGAAAACTATACAGGCAAAAATTTTCTTTGCCTTTGGAAATTAAGTTTCATAAGACATGAGTGAATAAGAGATGAAGATTTTTTTTAAAAAACAACCTTTATTTTATTTATTTATGTATGTATTTTGTATGTGGTGCTGAGGATCGAACCCAGTGCCTCACGCATGCGAGGCAAGCGCTCTACCACTGAGCCACGACCCCAGCCCCAAGAGATGAAGATTTAAAGTGTCCTTTTCTGTTTCTCAGGCTCATTTTAAGCATATTTGTTAAAAGAAGTAAAGTAAAATTTGTTCCAAGCTGAGAGATTGGAAGGTACGTTGGATTAAAGTCTGAGAACTTTAGCAGCACATCAAGAACCACATCTCTCTCCTGCATTGAATCCACACATGGCATCATGCTATTTACTTGAAAATGAGCACTAAAGTTGTCTTGCCCCAATGAGTTTATAGTTTTGACATATTTATACACATAAAAGCAGAACATAACAGGTCTTTTATGTAAGGACAGATTTTCTAGTTGTTGAAGTTTTATAAAAATAATTTAAATACTCTATTTTTTAAAATGTGTAAATTCCCAGCAACTTGGGAGGCTGAGGAAGGAGGATTGCATGTTTGAGGTTAGCTTCAGCGAGGCCCTAAGCAACTTAATGAGTCTCTCTCAAAAGGAAAAACTAATTTTAAAAAAAGGGCTAGAGATGTAGTTCAGTGGTAAAGTGCCCCTGGGTTCATTGCCTAGCACTAAAAAAAATTAACTTTTCTATTGAATGAGCATTTATGTAGCTCAGCAGCTAGGAAGAAATGATAGAATGGAATGGATGGACTATAGGGTAAGAAGAGGAAGGGAAATGTAAAATGAGAAGAAAAGGAGAGTGATTCCCCCTACTAGGAGTGTGTAAGAAGAGGCTAGATGAGAAATGCAAAATGGGGTACAAATGTTAAGGCTGAATTTCCTACATGCAGTGTTGGTAGTTTGCTTCTCCCCTACCCTGATCTGCTCAGTTTCTAGGTTCTGTTTGACTTTAGCATACTGACAAGTGCCAGGTGCCTGACAGTGTTGAGTTATGCTGAGCAGCTCACTGTTTTATTGTTCTAGCAATTCCCTTGTGCCCTAGGCATCATTTTCTTCTTTGCTTCTTGAACATCCGCTCTGGAGTGTTATTGGATTAGGATGGAGCTGGTCAAGATATTTGTGAAAGAATAATGGAAAGATGAGTGGATGAGGGAACAGGGGAAATAAGGAAATGTAGCACGTGGTCCCAACTGTTATTAAGTCCTGTGTGACTTTGTGGATACACCATGTTGAATGTCAAATGAAGGGTGCAGATCAACTGATCTCTAAGCACTTACCCCATGACTGAAGGAGGCCTTGTTCTTGGAGGACACCTATTATGCTATCTAATGATGTATTAAATTTGTTTACTTTATGGGGCTGTCTTATGGTTCAGCTAAGATAAAAGATGTGAAAGTAGTTTGGAAACTCTGAAGTATTATATAAAATGAAGATGATATGAGTAGTTAAAAGATACTTTACCCCAAAGATATTATATAGTGATAAAAATTGGAATAGTTCCTTTTGAATGAATGTGAAGTTTGGCTAGGTGCAGTGGCATACATTTGGTTACATGGAAGGCTAAGGTGTGAAGATCACAAGGCTAGCAATTTAACAAGACCCTATCTCAAAGTAAAAAATAAAAAACTGAGCAGGTAACTCAGTGGTAGAGTGCCTCTGGGTTCAGTACCCAATACCTCCAAAACCTAATATAAATGAAAACTAGAGTCCTTAAAAACAGGTGTGCAGTTGTACGTACTGCAGCAAAATATGCCGTTTAAAAGCACACAGATCAAGGAACTGATTGAATAAACCTTGATTGATATTCATTGGTAAATCAGCTGGGCTGTGGGGCTGAGGCACTCTACTTTTCTTCCAATTCCCCTTCTGCTTGTCAAAGTTATCCTAAAATCCCTAGAAAGAAATAGGTT
Organism: Xerus rutilus; assembly: GCA_028644305.1. Classification (NCBI taxonomy): domain Eukaryota; kingdom Metazoa; phylum Chordata; class Mammalia; order Rodentia; family Sciuridae; genus Xerus; species Xerus rutilus. The sequence continues at coordinate 36,789,363 of CM053417.1, forward strand.
CTGGATCAAGTACTTTTCTCTGTCATCATCACCTTTCTATTCCCTGAAGGCTGAAATAAAATATAACAAACCATACAAAAGGGAAAGGGTCATCTTGACCCTATGATAGAGTATGAGAACATGGAGCTGCCTCACAGGCTGACTTGTTGGAATTGTCCTGAATAGCAGTGCAGAAGGCCAGTGTATGCCTTTGTTTTAGTGATCACTTCTTCTCTTTTCCCACCCCAAGTCTTTTTCATTCATGTCTTTCTTTTGACATTTTTACTGTTCTTTCTTCCTTATCTTACTAAAGTAGAAAGAAAAGAAGGACATCTAGAATTAGGAGTGCGGAAGAAGAATAAAAAAATAAAGTTGAAAACCATTGCAGTGATGTAGTAGAGAGTGTTGGGTTCTTTTTCTCCCTCAATATGATAGAGTTGGTAAGTTTACTTTGTACCTCATCATGAATTTTTTTGGTACTGGAGATTGAACTCAGGGGCCACTCGACCACTTAGCCACATCCTCAGCCCTATTTTGTATTTTATTTAGAGACAAGTCTCACTGAGTTGCTTAGTGCCTCACCGTGGCTGAGGCTGGCTTTGAATTCGTGATTCTCCTGTCTCAGCCTCCCAACCTCATCAGGAATTTTGACTTCACTCTTTCCCTTAGTTACCTTTAGTCCCCATGTCAGTGACATTTATAAAAATGTAGACAACACACACAATAAGAAGCAGACTGTCTTGCAGCAGAACTGTACCATCCAGGACTAGCAATTGTTTTAGAAAAGTCAATAAACCAGTAGTTAAGACCAACCACCCTAACAGATGTTCAATGGCATATAAATTAGAGTGACAGTATGTGTTTTGCGGTTGATAGAATCCAGTTTATACATTTGTTTATCGTGGAAGGAGGGAAGGGAAAAAATTACATGACTCTTGTGACAAGCCTGAGACAACTTATTCATTCAGGTTGGAAAAGTTAAAAATCAGAAACAGGCCTACCAGCCTAGATATGTCCAAAGTCTGGTACTTTGGTAACTGTATTATGATTTCCAGCAGATTAAATTTCAAATTGTGGAAAAGCTTCAGAAGAAGGGAAGGCTTAGTATCCCACTAATAGAGCTTATTAAATTTAGATAAAACAGATGTTTTTCAATGGCAGCAGCTCTGAATCACCAAGATCAAAATGGAGAAGGAAGAGGAGAACAAAAACAAACTGGCACTTTCACACAAAAAAATACCATTTATATTAGACAGTTTCAGAATCTGCTCACACTTGTACCTAAAGCTTTCAGTTAAACTCCATGAAAGAAAACATGAAAGCAGGGGATCCTTAAAACTGATTACTTGTGTTGTTTTTCTGACATTCTGGAAGTGATTCTGTGGAAGGAGAATGGGCTTTAGAGGCAGGCAGTGCTGAGTTCAAACATCAGCTCTTTTACATACTTTTGACCTTTGTTAAATTGCTTAATCTCACTGAAGGTCACTGAACCTCAATATCCTTGTCTAAAAAATAGGAGTATTTTGAGGACTAAATCAGATGATGCATGTGTAACACCTGGCTCGCACTAAGTACTCAACAAATACTGGCTCTTTGCTATTTAACATTGGTTTTGCTCATGGTGTTATATCCAAATATATTAGGAACAGCCTTCTAGGGCTTGATTAGGAGCTTTAGATTAGCATTCTTGCAAGAGGGATGCACTCAGGTGAGCTATTGTGGGGTGCAAAGAAAATATTATAGACTCTAGGATAATTTTATGTAAAATATAAGAAACTCTTTAAAATCTACTAATATTTACCATTTAGATTGACCCTGGTACTTTAATTTGATTCGTGCAAGGGTCACTATCACATACTCTAAATGAGGGACTCTGAGGAAGGCATGAGATCCACCAGTTGGTGGGGTTTGATAGTGGCACAACATTCATTCATCCACTTTCAGCATACTGCCTTGTATTTCAATTTACACTTGCTTGGTTAAGTAGATTAATAGTTCTTAGTACTATGTTCATCCTGTAATGTCTTTGTGTGAATCTTCTTAAACCATATGACCATTATTAATAGTTTATCTAAAGTTAGATAAAATAACTTATGCAGAATGGACAAGTAGCTTAAGAAGATTCCTGCAAAGGAAAAATGGGTTGATGGTAATACTAATAACACAATCACAAGGCATGGGCAAGAAACTAGCTGACATATCTCCTACCTTGTGAGTTAGTGGGTGAAGTTATAATGTAAAAGCAAAAGTAATATAATCAGACCTGAAAAGATGTCAGCCCAACAAGAAGAAAGTATCAAGTACATTATTTGATTTTTATACCTAGTATCTTTAAGAACAAAGCTTCCTCTGAGTATATATTGTGCTTTGATATATTAGCTAATGGTTGTACTTCATAAACACACATAATGGGGATGTGTGCTCAAACTTTATTTACTGATAAGAATGCTCAAAGTAGATTGGAGACCACTGGTTTATATGAGAAAGGCAGTTGCTGCCTTTGGAGTTTCTCATCTCTTACTGTGTGCCTGCTTCTTAGAGATTTTGTTTTGGTTTCTAAAATATTTTAATTTTATTTTTTTGCCTAATGAGTTTAGTGTAAGTAGGATGATAACTAATAATATCTCTAAACCTATTGAAGATAAATTGAACAGAATTTAGGGAACTTCATTTCTTGATAAAAATGCATTTCACAGAAGTAAAAAACCAATCCCTGCCCTAGAGATTTTAAAAATCTAGTTCAGGAAAACTAAGAAAATATTTCAAAACAACACATGAATGTATTCTTGTGAAACAATGGAAATTCTTTATGATAGCACACCTTATTTGATGATTTAGATTTGTTTCTGGGAGCAAATATGTATACATTTCATTTATGTAAAATTTACCAGCAATTCTGTGTCAGTTACCAGTAAGCCAATAGCACAATGTGTAAAACAAATCTGTCCAAAACAGGAGCTAATCTAATCATTCCTCTCAGCATTCCTGTTATATATGATTTTGACAAGTGTTTTATATGTATCCATTTATTATTTAGTATTCTTCTAACTACATATTCAGTATCCCTTATCTGAAATGCTTAGGACCACAAATGTTTCAAATTTTGTAAATTTTCAGGTTTTGGAATATTTGCATACACTTGGACATATCTATTCTAAAATTCAAAATCTGAAATGCTCCAAAAGCTAAAATTTTTTGAATATCACCTTAGTGCTCAAAAAATTTGTAATGAAGTAAAAACAAACAAACTACAACAACAAAAATGCTTTCTCTGTGGAGTTTCTGAATTTACTCTATCCTGTGGACTTTTGAAGCTGATTATTCTTTTATTGTCATAGTAGCACAATGAGTTGGATACTATTATTATCTCCCCTTTGTAGATGAGGAAATGGAGGCTGGTACAGGCCTCCATTAAGACTTGCCCAAATGTGCACAACTAATATGCAGTGGAGCCAGGATCCAAATACAAGTATGTTTGACCCCAGAAACCAAGCTCTTGATAATGCTGTAGGTTCTTTAGAACTGTGAAATAGTGCTTATGTATTAATTAATTTTTCATTTTTAGGTGCAATTATTGACATTAAGTGACAGGGAGCTGTTGTTATACCTGAGAGATACACTTTTAATTGCCATGAGGGAAATAATATTTGTTCAGAGTTGTAGATGAAGTTTCTAAGTTCCAATTCAGTTTAAGAGGTAGTTCATTAAGTTTTATAGTATTCTAATGTAGAGAACACAAGGATGAGGTGCCTGGAAAATTTGAAAGTATATGTCAGGTTATTTTTGTGTTACAGTTTCTTGAAGGTAGAAACAATCTCACGTTTTCAGATTTCCCAAGATGGAAATTGTTAGTGGCCATGCTATAATCTGTTTTCCAAACCCACACATTTTTTTCTTTCCAGCACCATAAGAGTACTGTTGTTATCACATATAGTAATGAATGACTCAATCATATTGAGTTTTAAAGATGAACTTGAGTCATAAAGAGAAAATTATGATCATTGTACTCTGGCAGAATATATTTTAAAGGATTTTCATCTGAAAAATAATTAAACCAAACATGGGTTCTAGTGGTTCATTTCTAAAAACAGAACAGAGTAAATCCAGTAACTCCACAGAGAAAGCATTATGTGGAAGGAAATGAGAAATATTTGCCATATACACATTTAACCATCTGTCCCTTTATGTGTCTTATATTTTCCAGTTTTAGTTCTGCTCCACTAAATCAAATTCACAACCAATTCCTTTAATTTAGAGGGGAGGAACTTGTGGCCTAGGAGGCAGATTCTGATGATACTACTCTGGTCATCACAGCTTGAAGCCCAAAGGGCATTTTTCCTCCTGATGGGCAGCTATAGCTGTCACATAGAGACTAGAGGCTTTTAAGAATTCAAGATTTGAACAATTCAAGAACTGTAGGCTAATCAGAGGGCAGTAGGTGATAACACCCTTAAAGGCTAAGTGAATCTCACAGGAGGCAAATAATAGAAAAATGTACTGAACCTAATGCCCTTTATCTCCCTTTCCATCTTATCCTTCCATTATTCCTTCCTTGCTTTCTTTCTTTGTCCCATCATACTTGTCTTTATTTGAGCCCTTTCTAGGGGTCCTCCTCTTTTTATACTTTCTTTGCCTCCTACTTCCTTTTTCTGCTTCTTTTTGTCTTCATCTCCATCTTTTTTCTTTGTCTATTTTTTCTTTCCTTCCTTTCTACCTTCTGTTCACTTTGTCCTATCCCTTAGTTCTTTCCTCTATTCCCTATGAATTACTCATCAGTCACATTAAATACACATATATCTTAAAATTAATAGACATTAATTTTCATTGAGCAGCAAGTGGGTTGTATTTATAACTGGAAAGGGAAAAACATCTCCCAATTAAGTAACACTGAACATATGGCTTGCAATTGAAATTTTTCTTTGGAGTCACAGTCCTCACCAAAATAAGGTTCCCATCCTTTTTCCTTTTTCCCCTAAACATTAATTGAGTCTTTTGTTGATCTTCTCTACCCTTAGGTTTGGTGAGTATTCATATTTTTTGCATTTTGTTTTGTATCCCTTATTTTTTGAATATGTAGAAGCCAGTATTGCTACTTAATGAGTAAAGGAGCTTATGTAGCTGGGCATGGTGGCGCATGCCTGTTATCCCAGTGACTCAGGAGGCTGAGGCAAGATGATTGTAAGTTCAAAGCCAACCACAGCAATTTAGCAAGGCCCTAAACAACTTAGTGAATCCCTGTCTCAAAATAAAAATTAAAAGTGCTGGGGATATGGCTTGGTGGTTAAGTGCCCTGGGTTTCAATCCCTGGTACCCATAAAAACAAAACAAAACAACAAAACAAAAAAACCAAAAAAACAAAACAGCAACAACCTCCTCCACAAAACCTTATTTATAATTCTTTTAGATGTGGGTTCAGAATTCTAGTATTCTGAGATTCTAAGGTTCAAATGTGTCATGTGTTTATACTGTTCCACATGCTTTAATGGGGAATGGCAGTATGAGATTTCCTGATAATTGAAACCCCTCATGAAGTGACTATTTTTAGACTGCACGCTTCATTTGCTTTACTTTGCCTATCTAAACAGTGATTTTTAATTTTGGTTTTAATTATTCCCTTTTCCTGAAAAAATGATTACATGTAATATGAAGTCCCTCTGAGTTTGGTAACTTTCCACTGGTTAACTGATTAAGGTCATCAAAGTTTTAGAAAATCAATGAACAAATGAATGAATGGCTAGACAGATTCACTTAAATCATTCCTGTTGCATGGTACATTGTTTATGATGAGCCTTGTAATAGCTGAGGTTTTGCCTCTTTTCAACTAGTTTTTTTTTCTTTTTAGCATATTTTCCAGGCACTGTCACAAACCCTTTGATTCTTTGATAGCTAAATTCTTAATTTCTTTTCTTAAAATGTTCATTTTCATTAGAGTGCTATTTAACATTAGGTATTAACTTTGACAGATGTTATTGCTGCTTCTCAATTAGGTGAAGTGTGTTCTTGGGAAGGTGCCAATTTGAATTGAATATATTTGAATTTGGTATGTGAACTAAATTGTTGCTTAAAACCTTCACTCATCTATCATATGGGTGATGGCTAGTTTTGCACATAAGTG
>CM053417.1:36795556-36958718 GCA_028644305.1 Xerus rutilus
ACTGGGGATTGAACTCAGGGGCACTCGACCACTGAGCCACATCCCCAGCCCTATTTTGTGTTTTATGTAGAGACAGGGTCTCACTGAGTTGCTCGCTTAGCGCCTCGCCATTGCTGAGGCTGGCTTTGAACTCGCGATTCTCCTGTCTCAGCCTCCCTAAGTGCTGGGATTACAGGCTTGAGCCACCGCGCCCGGCATAAGTGGGTTTTTTAAAAACTTTTTTACTAGTAAAATTTAAACATTTAGAAAATGACTTCCTATTCTAGTAAAGAGAATTTCATATGAATTTACTACAAGATCCACTTGACAGTTCCTTAGACTGCTAGAATTTAAATTGGCAGATACTACTTTGGTATAAAATGCTTTCCATAGACATTAATAAATATTTAAAACCCCTTTTTATCATGAAGATTTCCAATAGACAGAAAGTCAAGCAGTATTTACTCATTGGCTACTAATGAATGCCACTGAATTATTATTTATCATCTTTAGGAAAAACACTGCAGTTATGAGATCAGAATTGCCAATTAAAGCAAGCATTTGATTTTAAAATTTAAAAAAGAATCCATTCAGAGGTGAAAACTAAAGTATGGAAACTCAAAGGAATTTTGAACTTGAATCAGAAAATCTGGATTGTATTCCTACCTCTGTCGTTAATGTCGTTAATTTAGCTGTCACCTCAAGCTAGTCACTACCAACTCGGAACTGCGGTATCCTAATGGTTCAGCTTTAACATTACATGTTCTATATACTAAAAAGAGCTTGGTTGAGGAAAGTTGAATCCTGTTGTTTATCAGCTATCCACACCAGCCTGGCAGCTCAGAGGTCAGTCTCCAGCTGCATTTTCATCATTTTATAATCCCTTAAATCCTTGCTAGGCTTTCATTGCTAGTTTGGTTCCCTAGGAATTTACATTTAGAGACACTTAGGGCTTCTTACCTTTGGAATTTTTCTGTGCTTGTGAGTTTAATGAAAAGTTACTTAGAGTTGGATGAAAATCTCAAGAATCAAGACTTGTTTGAATGTTTCTCTAAAATTAGACTATTATGACTAATGTTTCTCTACTGTTTCTGAGCTTTGAAGTCACTATGTTGAATTTTAGTATAGTAAAGCATTGTAGTCATTTTCTCCCATTATCTATGCTATCGTTTTCTCCCTTACTCATTATTCTAAGTATTCTTCTTTTTTAGAAGCCTAGAGTGATTGAGCAACAAGGTTCTGTATCATGAGAAAAGCTTGCTACTCTGATTCTATTATACGTTAGGTACTTGAAGTCTTCATTGATTAGAAATAGATTGAATTGCACCAAGCTGAAATTAAACTTTCCTTGGTTTGCTTAGGAAATAGAGTAAACAAAATGACAATTTGCATCAAAGAAATTTAAAAATTAACTGTATGGCTACTTTAGAAAATGTATTATTTTAATAAAAAAAGCTAGAGCTAGATTTAAGGAGGCCTAGCATGATAATAAAAAAGGCAGGCAGTACTAAACCTTGGTGAGAATGCAGAGCGATTGGAATGCTCATACATTGCTGATGGAAATGTTACATCATGCAGCCATTATGGGAGACTATTTGTTGATTCCTCAAAAAGGTAAGATAGAATTACCTTTATAACCAGTAATTCCACTCCTAGGTATTTACACAAGAGAAATGAAAATATATGTCCTCACTAAAACTTAAGTGTAAATGTTTGCAACAGCATTATTCATAATAGCCAAAAAAGTAGAAACAGCCTAAATAGCCATCCATCGATGAATGGATCACAATATTTGGTATATCCATGCGATGGAGTATTATTAGGCAATACAAAGGATAAAGTAATGATACATACTACAACATGGGTGAAACCTCAAAAACATTATGCTAAGTGAAAGAAGCCAGATACCATGGCAATATTACTGTAGGATTCTACTTATATAAAATGTCTGGAATAGGCAAATCTGTAGAAACAAAGTAGATGCTTTCCCAGGACCTGTGGGTTGGGGAATGAGCAGTGGCTGCTAATGGGAAAAGGAATTTCTTTTTGAGGTGATGAAATACTCTAACATTGAGTAGTGGTGATTCTTGTACAGCTATGAATGCACTACAAGTTTTGCCATTGAATTGTATACATTAAATTTGCTGGTATGTAAATCATATCTCAATAAGACTTATATATAAAAACCATTAGCAACTTATCATTATAACTATGTTTTTTTTGGTACCAGGGATTGAACTCAGAGGCACTCAATCACTGAGCCACACCCCTAGCCCTATTTTTTGTTTTATATAGAGACAGGGTCTCCCTGAGTTGCTTAGTGCCTTGCTGTTACTGAGGCTGGCTTTGAACTCATGATCCTCCTGTGTCAGCCTCCCAAAGTGCTGGAATTACAGGCGTGCACCACCGTGCCCAGCTCATTATTACTATTTGATATTGTAAAAGTTATTTAAATTGTTTTATGCTAGGGACTGAGGGATGCAGAGAAGGGGGAATTAGTGTTTATTTTTAGTTGTTGGTACTAAAGATTGAACCCAGCATTGCTCTAACATTGAGCTATGTCCCCAGTTCTTTTTATTTTGTATTTTGAAACAGAGTCTCACTAATTTGCTGAGGCTGGTCTCAAACTTGTGATCCTCCTGTCTCAGCCTCCTGAATTGCTGGAACAACAGTTGTATGCCAAGAGGAGTTAGTATTTAAGGAATAGAGTTTCAGTTGAGGAAGATGAAAAAGTTCTGGAGATGGGTGGTGGTGATGGTTAAGTGTGAATGTACCTATTCTTATGGAGCTATATATTTTTAAATGGTTAAAATGTTAAAGTTTATGTATATTTTATCACATAACTATATATGTGACACATAACATATAATTGATGACTTCTAAAATTTGGGAGGGCTTTGAATATATTTATAACATATATCACATAACATATATTTTATCACAAAATCTATAACTCTAAAAATTACATTTTATATTATCCTAATGTACATGGCTTTTTTTTCCTTTCTTTTTAAGAGGAAAACCAAAAATGTGATTGGTCTTTTTATGCATGAGATTGTTCTGAAATATGTATTAGAATTTCTCTCCAGTATGTGTGTGTAGGGGAGATGGTTATATACACATGCATGTCTTTATCTTGGCCTCAAATGAGAGCTTAAAAGTATTTTTAAAAACTTTATTTGCCAGTGGGAAAATAAAAGAAGCCAAACCTCAGGAAATTTATGTTGTTAAATTATAAAATATTGAAGTGCTGATTTTAGAATATGATTTATCACAATTTCCTAATTTTCTTGGTTAATCTTGGCTTCTTAAATAGGAAAAACATTTATACTTTAAAAATATATAACATCTCTGTGTCTTCATAAAATTATTTTTTGTATAACAAGATAGAATGAGATTCAGAATGCATTGAAAATACAAACACAATGGGTGAGTTTCAGAATACAAATGAAGGGATGGAAATGAAAAAAAGAGGAAATTTTAGTAATAAGAAAATCACTGAAAAGGGAATTAAATTATTTTCAAAGGCCATGGAAGTTTGCTATGACCCAAACCGTTGGTAGAGTCTGTTTTTGGCCTCTTAAGGATTAACCTGTGAAAACACTTTCTGAACCTGGCTGCTGTATGGGACATTTGAAGAAGAATGGCTTGAATGTCCATAGTGCCATTAATATTTTGGACAATTAGAGGTGTGCGTGTTTTTCTTGATCAGGAAATAGTTTCTTATAAAAATACAAGGAAGCAACATAGTGTGTAATCTATTATACATATTTACATATATATGTGTGTGTGTTTATATATATAAATATATATATATATATATAAAATATATAATATATCTGTTCTACTATTGCAGGAAGAAGTATGGCCTTACAAAATTTTTGTCCTTTAGAATGGGATCCTTCCATAACTTAGCACTGTGATATACTGCCCTTGATGAATGGATCCAATCAGAGCTGGTATACTCAGAAATTCATTGAATGGGATTAATGATCTCCTAGTCATAATTATATTTCCCAGATTAGCCTTATTTCCTGTAGTTTCACAATTTTTGAGTCATATCTTGAGTTATCCTTTATAAGGGACATGAAATTTCGTATATTTAATCTATAACTTGATGATTATTTTTGTTTTGAATGTTTTTTGCTTAAAGAAAATGAAAATTTTATCTTTTTTGAACTCTATTATATGGTAGCTGGCCAAACTAGCATAAGCTATTTTATTGTGTATAATATGATTATTATATACGCACAGACGTATTACTTTTTGTATACCCTTACTTTTTTTTGTTTCCATTAACACTAGAGCCAGAGATCTTCCAACAAGTTTCCATTAGTCTGGCTTTTATTCTCCTCAAAAGAAAAATAGAACTTCCTTAGATTCTACAATATGAAAAGACATCAAGAAATGTCCATACAGGAAATTTCATTGAACATCCACTCTTTACAATCAAAATTGGTCACAGGATTGACTGACAAACAATCTAGTTAATGAAAAATTGATGACTTCTAAAATTCGGGAGGGCTTTGAATATATTTAAAAGTTATTGGTATCTTTGATATTTCATGAATTTTTAAAAAATCTCTTACCTTTTTCAAATGATTTGTCTGCATTTGAAATTAGGAAATTTCTTATTCAGTGATTGCTTTAATATTTGTTTTGTTTTCAACAGTGCCCTTAAAGATAGCCGTTTTCCCCCAATGACAAGGGATGAGCTGCCACGGCTTTTCTGCTCAGTGTCTCTGCTCACCAACTTTGAAGATGTCTGTGATTATTTGGACTGGGAGGTAAGATTAATAGAATTTTTCAAAAGATAAATGAAGGTAACTCCTGATAAATGTTAAAAACTAGTCTCAGAAAATACCTCATTTGGTCTATTCTTAGAGATAAATAAATCTCACCATTGAACAGTGAGATTTGAATAATGGAAATTTTAAAGGGCAAAGTGCCATGTGTTGTTATAATCCCTAAACCGAATTTGGTCTTCATTCTTGTCCTACTGCCTCACTAGAGCACCTCATAAAAGCTGTTAAATGAGTAGTAAGAAGAACTGAATGAAATTTATTTCTCTTGTTTCTATTCCAATGCACTTTAATTTAGCTGCTACCAAGTGATTAGGTGGTCAGAGGATATATCTCATAAGCAAAAAGAAAGAGTTATTTAGGATAAGATACCACTAGGAGAAATCAGCTCATCATGACAAAGCATTGGTTAACTAGAATTAAATAATATAAACTCATTCTTGGCTACCTCAATTCACACAGTAAACACACTAACAAATAATAGTAAGGTTATACTGAGAGTATCTCTGTGCTTTGGCATTATCACAGAACCCTGTATCAATCACATTTTTATTGTTCTTTAGTATGTGGGGTAGGCTTGTTAATGAAGTTCACAGATTCTCACTCTAATTTGCTTTGGTGGTTGAGAGGAGATAATTGAGCAGAAGTCCATGAAATTTTGCATGCACACACATACCCATATTATGGAATGCCTCCTGTGTTCCAGGTACTATGCTACATGTGTAAAAGTGGTACAATTTTTCCCTACCGTAACGCATCTTATGATCCAGTCAAAGAAGAAAAATATGTATACAAAATATGAAGGAATAAATGCTATCAGAATGAAACAATGGAAACTTAGCAATAGATACAGCATTTTCTCGCACAACACTCATAAATAGCATTACTGTATCATTATGATATAACATGTTTTAATTCTAATGCTGTTTTAGAAAAACTGTCCCCCATGGCAACTGTGATATTTTGCCTTGTAGCCAAATCACTGTCTTCAAAGTTAATTGGACTTGAGTTTTATTTCTGTCTTTATCCTGATTTCTTATGAGACTTTGGACAGTTTACTTCACTGTGGATTCACTTTTTCCATGTACAGAATAAGACATTTGTAAAGTTCTTGATATTCATTTGAAGGAAAAAACTGATATAAATTATTGTTGTTTGCCCAGACCTATTTGAAAGCTTTTCTGCATAGAATAGAGTGAAAGGGTTCCTTTTGGGTTTTGTGGAACATTATCAGAATATGAAAGCATCTTAAGATTTTGTGGAGGGAATAAATTAATTTGGAAAAGGAAGGAATAAAACAATTTAATAATGCTGATCCTAACAGTTGGCATGTGTAAAGCATTTTGTATAATCAAAATTTCCTACTTTATTGTGTTTTTAAGTTTTTTGTTCCTATTTAATTTTCCCTAAAGAGAAGTTTACCAATATTATGGAAATATTTCCCAGTTCTTTCCTTCCTTCCTTCCCTCCCTCCCTTCCTCCTTTTCTCTCTTCCTTCCTTTTTTCCTCTCTCCCTTTCCCCGCCCGCCCCTCCTTTATTAATTTCATGTACTGGGGATTTAACCCAGGGGCACTTAACCACTGAGCCATATCCCAAGCCCTTTTTTATTTAGAGACAGGGCCTTGCTGGGTTACTTAGGGCCTCGCTAAGTTGCTGAGGCTGGCTTTGAATTCTCAATCTTCCTGCCTCAGCCTCTCGAATTGCTGGGATTACAAGTGTGTGCCCAGCCTCAGTGATTTATTTTGAAATGGTCCCAAATTGTGTCCCACTTTGATTAATATACATTACAGTTTAGAGGGTTGTTTTACTATTTTCAGGCTACCACTTCCTCTTCTGTAGCCTGAATTTGATTTTTGCTTTCTAGATTGCAGGGTGCGGTATATGTAGTGGTAGGGGTGGGCGTGTTCATAGAGGCAAAAGCCCAAGATCTAAGGGGTGACCAAGCTACAAAAACACTTCTGTATTTACTAGAAGCCACTGAGTTGAAAGTACAGTTAAGGCACATGATCTTGCATGTATATTGAATGCATATTATATGAATATGTGCTTGTATTTCAAGACAAGGAAAAACAGGAGAATCCAATGGCTATTATGTAGGTACAGATAAGCTCAGAGTATGCCATCATTTTTTTTCCCCACTCCAAGAATTGTCTACAGCTAAAATTAACCTTGATTTTATTGGGCTTTTATGTTTATGACATGTGTCCGTCTTCTGTTAAAAGAGTAGGAAGTAAAGCACATACAAATTAGAACTTTGTGCTCTTTCAGGGACTGTTTATTCTGTTTGGGCACTATCTGCCAGCTTGAGTTTCTGGAAGATTCTATATCGCTTCTGCTTGGTCTTGTATATTTACTATATTTACTATATTCTTGTATATTTAATATGCTGTTGTATATTTAATATATGATCTTGTATATTTAATATAATCTGCTTGGTCTTGTATATTTAATATATCCTTTTTTGGCACTATCTGCCAGTTTGAGTTTCTAGAAGATTCTATATTGCTTCTGCTTGGTCATGTATATTTAATATATTCTTTAATAAACAGGTATTGAAACACAGACTTGCACACAAATGTTCAAAGCAGCATTATTCACAATAGGCAGAAGGTGGAAACAACCCAAATGTTTATCGATACATAAATGGATAAATAGAATATGGTATATCTATACAACTGAATTTTACTTAACTATACAAAGAAATGACATAATAATGCTTGCTACAACTCAAGTGAACCTTGAAAACATTATGCTAAAAGAAGCCACATGAAAAAGGCCACCTACTATATGATTCCATTCATATGAAATCTCCAGAATAGACAAATCCATAGAAATAGAAAGCAGATTAGTGCTTGCCAGGGTTTGGAGAGAGAGGTGAATGGAAAGTGACTAATGGGTACTGGGTTTCCATTTGGAGTAGTGAAAAAGTTCTGGAATTAAATGCTGATGATGTTTGCACAACACCGTGAATACAATTAATGCCACTGAATTGTATGCTTTCTGCTATGTATATTTTACCACAATAAAACATGGAAAATAAATTTTATACATACCAACTGTCCATAATAGTAATTTAATTCATTGAAGATGAAAAAATTAAATCCAAAGAGTATAAATAAGTAAGTGCAAATTATTCAAAATCATACCATTCTGCGATAACTATTAATATTTGGAAATATAGGCAGAACCTCAATATCTGTGGGTTCTGTATGCATGGATTCAACCAACTACAGATCTAAGATATTTGGAAAAGAAATTGCATCTGTATTGAATATGTACAGACTTTTTTCCTTGTCATTATTCCCTAGACAATATAGTATAACTGCTATTTACATTGTACTAAGTATTATAAGTAATCTAGAGATTATTTAAAGTGGGAGGATGTATATTGGTAACATGCAAATACTATGCCATTTTATATAAGGGACTTGAGCATCCTAGGATAATAGTTTGGTGGCAATGTCCTAGAACAAGTCCTCCACAGATACCAAGAGACAATGGCATTTTTATCTGTGTATAAGCAAATCTGCATATTTGATTAGGAGATCATATTTAATATTCAGTTATTATTTAAAAGAAAATTGAAGGAAATATTTGTTCATATGTAATTTTATTATTTATATTGTGAATTTCCTTTGTGAAAAGTCAGTCTATATTATGAAAGTATACCTTTACTTTGAGAAATTTTACACTGTCAAATAAGTACGGCTTTTCTTCCAAGAATAAAATCTCCTATTTCCCATAAGTGTTTAATTTTAACCTGAAATGCAAAGTCTGTATATGTTTATTCTAGTGGCGGAAATGAGATTATTTTGAAAATTTAGTAGAGAATTTTAAAGTTAAAGTTAGATAATGAACACGTTTTATGTAAGCAGAAGCTTCTAATAAAGGGCTTTTCTGGTTTGAAATTTGACCTCTATTGGTAAAGTATCTTATAGCAGTAGAATCCCTTATTAAAGGGACAAAAATGCATAGATCAAAGCAAAAAGAGGGCAATGTCTAGAAGTCCCAAAGCATAGATGTAGATAACTTTGCTAACAAGAGGGAGATCTTTGTGTTCATGAGGATGAGGAATGTGACTGGTGGTAATAGCCAACTAATTTTCACATGGTCAGGAAACAAATGGACTGCCACAGGGCTGGCTACCATCTTACTGTCTTTTTCATCCAAGGTTTTTAAAGAAGTCTATTTGAACTCTCCTTTGGTAACAGTCTCTAGTTTTACAATGGAAGTTAGTAGGAAAATAAGATTTTAGAGTTTGTTTAAGGTGCTTCTCTTATAACATAAGAAATGTTTGTTAAATGGTTTCAAAAGTGAGTGTAATTAATTTCAAGTCAATGTTGAATTGTCCAGAATGATCAACAGTGCTTCCATGTATTGTATTTCCTCAAAGTAATAATTATAACATTTGAAATGAGTGTCTATAGCCTCTCAAGGAATCTGAATAGTTATTTAAAACAACAAAATTACCCATAGAAGGCTATAAATTATAGATAAATTGGAGCAGTGACCTCACTCTTCCAAGAATTACTGAAGATTACCCACATCATGATCCACTTATTGCCCTGGTAGATGTGAGAAAGATGAAGAGGGAATAATTTGGAGAAAGAATTCATTAACTGATAAATTAGAATATCTACCTAAAAGACTAAAATGGTTGTGAAATGAGGAGAATTGCTTCTCTAGGGAGAAATCCAACATAATCTGCCTTATGTTTGAACACAATAACTTATCACCATTGTTCTGAGCTCTTCAGGTGACATTATCCTAACTTTAAATGACAGGATGATTGACAGACATGGTGCTTTAGAAAGAAAGAAAAGCTCATGCAGTAGGTTGGAGCTCTCCAAAATGACAAATAGCCTTGAACTAGTATAGTTAAACTGTTTGTGCACCATGTTTCCTTTTAAGAACTCTGAAAGGATATAAAACCAATGACATTACAATGAATAGAGTTTGACTTAAGGGGTAATTCTAGGTGTGTCATCTCATAGCCACTCATTTTCAGGATGATATAGATGAATAAGCTTTTTGTTTGTAGAAGAACTTGTATAGCAAGTATACTACAAGTGATTTTGTGGGAGCTAATATAGCACTTTGCTGACAGAAGTCAAAATATTTCCTAAATTGTAATCAGGCATCCTTTACTTCGGAGCTTTAGAGGCAAGATCATTTAAAGAAAGGCATGAAGAAGAAATATTTTCTGTATTCTAAAGTAAATGTTTAGATCATATTTCAGTATATTAATGACATCTTCACAAACCTGAAGATATTTTTCTTGTATCTACCTCCCTGGATCACTGATACCTCACTTGTCTATACAACTGTCACCTAGGCAATACATTGTTGTCCTAAGACAATGTGTTGGTTCCTTTATAGTACATGACATTTACATGGAATCAACCATTCAGGTGTAACTGGCCAGTAAGATTCTTCTGTGGTGCCAAAATATGTCCCTGCATTATAGAACTAGACCTCTGAGTCCATAGTCTTCTGTCCCTAAAGTACCGAAGCATGTGTCATTATATGTGAGCATTGTGGACTCCTCGTACTCAGAGAACTGCACTTCACTTTAAAAGCAACCTCTAAAGAACTCCTCTTGAAACTGTGGTACATATACACAATGGAATATTATTCAGCAATAAGAGAGAATAAAATTATGGCATTTGTAGGCAAATGGATGGAATTGGAGAACACTATGCTTAGTGAAGTAAGCCAATCCCAAAAAACTAAATGCCGAATGTTCTCTCTGATTAGTGGATAAGAATACATAAGGGGGGGTGGGAACGGGAATCATAGGAGAAATGCAGGAACTCTAAACATGGTTCGGGGAGGGGGGAAGAAGGTAAGGGAAATGGGCATAGTAATGATGGTTATTTGAGATGGTCTTTACTACCCCTAGCACATCTATGAAGACTCTAATGGGGTGACTTTATCTGGTTTGCAATCAGAGAAATGGAAAAACAGAGATCTGGTTATGTACTATGACTTGAAATGCATTTAAATAAAAAAAATAAAAAAAAAGAACTCCTCTTGAGCAATTGCAGCTCCATTTCTGACGTATTTGGTTGCAGTAAATAATAGGATGCTTTTGTAACAGCCTTTATGAGAGAAAACAGATGAGATGAACAAATTGACTACTGTCATTATCTCCCATATATTTTAGAAGTTAATGTTCTCCTATTTACCCTCACTCCCCCAAAAAGGTTTACTTTTTTTTTTTTTAGCTTCTCTTAACGTACCACTGAAAACAGAGTTCCCATTCATACGCAGATGGTTACCATGACTCATAAAGTCAGCAAGTGAAGTGACTTCTAGTTGTATACATTCTGTTTCCTCCCTTGGTTATATTTTCCCAGCTATGAGGTACACCGTGTTTTGCTCTCTTTTAATTTAAAATTCCCGCCTTACTAAAAAACATGGTCTTTATACATCTGGAAAATGCATTTCACATTTATTTTCCTAGAGACATATTTTTATGTACAACTTCACTATCATTATGGTAATTTAGTCTTTATCTTGATACTCTGTTGTTTCAAGTGCTGTGGAGTACTGGGAAAGGAATGATTTATATTTCTTGGCCATCTAGAAAGAATTTGCTGAGCATCAGCAGGTCAGTATATAAGAAGCCTAGTGAGGAAGCAAGCTGTACCAAGTAATGTAACTTTTGGGGGGGGGGTACGGGGATTGGACCCAGGGATGCTTAGCCCATGAGTCACATCCCCAGCTTCCTTTTTATAATTTTTATTTTGAAACAGAGTCTTTCCAAGTTACTTAAGGCTTCGCTAAGTTGCTGAGGTTGGCTGGGAACTTGATATCCTCCTGCCTCGGCCTCCTGAGCTGCTGGGATTACAGGCATGCACCACTATGCCTGGCGTAATATAACTTCTTAGAAGGTGATTTAATGCAAAGAAGCTTCCATTAGCTGTTAGTCCCTTAGAAATGGGTAGCTTAGAACATTCTCTGGCTTCCTGCTTTCCTGTGTTCTTCAGTGGGGTAAATTTTTTTCTGCTTCTTTCCTCATAATACACAAACTCTTTTCTTGCTCCTTCCCTAACAGTTCCATTATAATCTATTCTTTTATGTGGGTTTTGCCTATGTGTAGGTTACTCCAGCATTTAATAAAAAGTGCTGAATTTTGGGACCTGAGTTTTGTTCCTGACTATCTCTGCACAGCTCTGTGACCTTTCCAGCCCTTAGTTCAGTTTTGCCAGGAAGCTGAAAAGGTTGGACCTCAGGTTTCTTTGGACACAGAATGTGCTTCTATGATTGACTTCCTTTTTTAAAAAGATCACTTCTGTTTCATTTTAAATCCAGAGACTGAATCATCAGTAGCCATTTAGAAGTCATAAGAAGAGGTCCCTAACTTTTAAACTGGGCATTGTCAACCTAAACATAGGCAACGAAAGTGGAAAATGATTCAATTTTTAACATTGTACACATTCTAGATTTCTTTTCCTCAATAGAATTGTCTTTAGGAAGGTAAATACTCTAAGCCATTAAGGCCTCTATTTTATTACTGCATCATCCCTTGTTTTAAGTCAATATTATATATTGCAATGAAGCAAATAGATTAGAGAAGGATTATTCACATTACAAGTAGATATTTTGCTTTGCAGAAGGACTCACTCTAGGGCCTCATTTTCTTCCTCATAACTTCAGGATTAATTCATTTATATAAATACAATGCATATGTAACTTTTTGGTAGTACTGGGGATTGAACCCCAGGGGTGCTGTATCACTGAACCCACAGTACTCCTTACCTCCCCCCCTTTTTGTGTCAGGGTCTTGCCAAATTGCCAAGACTGGCCTTGAACTTCTGATTATCCTGCCTCAGCCTCTCAAGTCACTGAGATTACAGGTGTGCATTACTGGGAGGTGTACACCACCATACCCAGCTCCCACATATAACTTTTTAGGAGCAAATCTCTTTTGTAGACTGAGTTGAAACATTTTGAGTCAGATACTCAATGTATAGTTCAACCTGAATATGATTTTTCTTAATTTTCTGTTAGGTAAACATTACCTCATATTGAGTATGTTTGTCAAGAGATGGTTCTTCCTAGCCTTTGGAAAATAAAATAAGTCACATTTTTAGATTCTGACAAAATTTCATAACTTTGGTTTTCTTATATATAAATTCATCCCCTTCCTCATTTCCCCCCTTTTAAAAAATGGTAGAAATATATTTTTATAACTTCTGATGAAAAGAGCCTTTTTATTTAAAGATCACCTGTGTTGCCTGAACTTTGCTTGGGAAGTATGAGGATGTTCAGTTTTCATGGAATGCTCATTATAATTATTCATTACAAAGAATTGGTTATTCCCTCTTAATTATACTCTGAAGTTTCACTTGTTCTCTGCAAAACCTTAGTGTAAGAACAGTTTCTTTCATTGCAAATGATATATAAACATGTTTGGCTTCATAGATTCTCAAAGCACCTCTTCATTAACCTTGATATATTTAAAATCTTACTAATGATTTAAAAGTTCATGGGGCGATTATTAGATAGTTCAGGTATTTTAGAGCTATGTTTCAGTTGTTAGTTAAATAAATGTTATCAGGTTGTTGTTTAGTAGCTATTGTGAATAAATTGGCAGGCTTGTGTTCTTGATAGACAAGATGTCTAAATCTCCTACATGAATCAAAATTGGTACTAATTAGTCCTTTAGTAAGCTCTGCAAAAGCCAAGAACTGGTCCATGGAGACTAAACTAATTTCTAAGCTAAAGGTGACTAATTTGCAGGGATTTTAGAGAACAACATACATATGTACTTTGGTCAAGGGAACCTTTGCAGTTGTTTTCACAAAATAATCAGGGGAGAAAAGAACCCTTCATCTGAGGTAGATGATGAATCAGAGTTTTCATAATAGAATATGTTAAAAGGTTACTGGTGTCCAAGTGATGGCTTGCAGTCAATTATCATCTTTGATTTCTATTTCTAGAATTTGTTCTAAAAGCTTCTCAAAGGATGTTTGAAAGCAAAGACAGCTATAGGAACTGGTCAGATAATGGATAAAAACAACCTAAAATGTAGTTCTTAGGGCTGGGGTTGTGGCTCAGTGGTAAAGCGCTTGCCTAGCATGTGTGAGGCACTGGGTTCGATCCTCAGCACCATGTAAAAATAAATAAAAATAAAGATCTTGTGTCCATCTACAATTAAAAAGATATATATATATATATATATATATATATATATATATATATATATATAAATTTTTTAAAATGTAGTTCTTGGTGGTATCTCAGTTGTTTCAGGAGAAAAATATTTTTTAAGTCACTAAGAATTTTATCTAGGTAGTACTAGGATTATAAGCCATCTTTATTTTTCCCTTCATAATTTTCTGAAGAGATTTTTTTTTCTTATAACATGTACAGACCATTTTATAAACAGATTAAAAATAATTCATGGTTGCAGTTCACAATTCAAGGTTTACAAAAGTAAAAGTTACTGAGTCAAAAAAAAATAGCAGAATTGCATCAACACTCTTTAAATTTTACAATTTGGCCCAGTTCTTTTTTTTTTAAATATTTATTTTTTAGTTGTAGGTGGACAGAATATATTTTATTTTTATGTGGTGCTGAGAATCAAACCCAGTGCTTCTTGCGTGCTAGGCGAGCATGCTACCACTACTTGGCCCAGTTCTGAAGGAGTCATGTTCACCAGATGGGCACCTGCTAAACTTCAGACTAGCTTCTCAAATTGGTGGGTGGATGCACTCATGACTGAGAGGATTTGATGGGCAGATCTTAGATACTCTGTAGTCCAAAAAAATTTGGGGGGTAGTATCAGGTTTGGGAGTAGTAGTGGGTTATTAGAATTTGTACATATCATTATCAGACTCTTTGATTAAAATCTCAATTTTTCTTGCCAAAAGAGTTATTATTCAAGAGAATAAACTTGGAACAGACGCCAAGTTTGAAGCATTTTCCACTCATGGTGAATTTATGTTCACTAGGAAAAAGAAGAGTCACTATCTTCACAAGGTTGAGCTAGGGTAGGGCAAAAGCTACTCTGAAGTAATGAGTGTATAAAGGGGATATACTGCACTGGGAAATATGTGTTTATCAGGACAATAGCACATGTATGTCTTTCCTCTGTGTAAGAAATGCCAGACTCTGGGTCAGAAGCTTGGGCTGTCCAATGCAATGTTAGTTTCTGTCTGTGGTATCCCAGATCATTTTGTGACTGCACATGCACATCTTCTATGATGCCAACCTCAAAAGGTTTAAGTGTATGCCAGACACACTGAGCTCCTCTCACTAGGAACCGAGTCCTTTCATTCAATTCAATGGCATTGGCACATCAAACCTGTCAGGTAAGTCTTATGTGAATGGCCAGTAACTGGTTGTGTTGTTAATTACAAAGCATGTTTTGCCAAATTATTTTGTCCAAAAAGTGTGTCAAATAACTTCTGATACTTTGACCTCCTGATATTTTTTATGTTATTCAAGATGAACTCATTAAAAATTAGTAGAGTCATTCTTTCAGGGAAACTCATCATTTGGTTCTGAAAATAGAGATGAATGGAACTGACTGTGGCACTCACTAAGACAGGATGCCACCTGAGAAAGCAGGTTGGTTCTGTTGGTTGGCCAGAATGTGCTTAGAGGCAGATTTGACATTGAAGGTCATGACTGTGGAGGTAATTGTGGACCCAAATGGTCAAAGGTTTACATGGAGCCTACTCAGCTTAGCCAGATCACATTTTATACACATTCATATTTTTATCCAGATGGCTTTTGTTGTTCTTGTTGATTCCGCCTATTCAGATCATATGCTTGCTGATTAGGCTCACAGGTAAAAGTAAGCACCTTTTGTAGTGCTGCTAGTGGATCACAGGAGTGACACTTGCCTTATAGACAGATTAGGTATTAAGCTTTGACCGTGCAGTTGTGAGGAACATACTATGGACTGTGTATTATAATGGGGTGGTAGGGGGCACCATTTTTTTAATGTTCTTGTGTTGAGGGTCACTGCATTAGAGGATAATAGTTTTAAGTGAAGCCACATTTCTAACAAGGGGCCAGATAATAAGCATAAATGAAATCTGCAGACAGTCTCAAAGCTTCATTTTAGCCATTACTTATAATCTCTTCTCCTACCAAACCTTTTGCTATGGAGCAAATTGATTAATTTGTGTGTATCTCTACTCTCTGTGCCCACATCCTCTCTGATAGAGAAATGAACAAGAGGAAAGAGGATGGGCTGAGGCCAGGTGGAATTGGGGATGCATAATCCCCAAACTGGATGATCAAGTCCAGAATAATCAAGATATATTTTAGGGTCTTAACATTAATCTTGATATTTAATCATTCTGAACAATGTTAAAAAAACAAAACATTGTATAATAGCATTAATAAAAATCACTTGCAGTGGAATGGTTCAGAATAAATATGGCTTTCTTTTTAGCATGAAATAGGAATCTGTTGAACTGGTCTTAATGTTCTCTCAGCACACACAGATACAGCTCTGTTTAATTCCATATCCTCTTATCTATAAGTCCTACATTTAATTTGCTACCATTAGAGTTGATTTATAGCTCTGCTTAGCAAAAGTACAGTCTTGATTAAAAGAATATTATCACAGTTGATGGACCTTGAAAGCATTTTTTCCTAAGACTTTCTAATAATTTTGAAAATGACCTGCAGACTCCCATAAGGCTAGATTTGCAAGTAACCAGTTTTTGCCCACCTGGCTCTACTTTGCACAATGGTAGGATTAGTTAGGGATATGTTTAGTGACATAGTTTTCCCAAATGCTGTCTTCCTTTTCCATTCTTAGAAAGTTACTGTGATCGCATTTTATAGCAGCTATGCATCTGGGAATCCCAGTTCCCTAGTCAGCTGATCTCTTGTCCAGCTGATAACTGCCAACTATAGCCTTTGCTTCCTGGGATGCTGCTGGACTGTAGGATTCTCCAGTCTATAAAAGGGAGGATTCAATTATTATGCATGAAGATAACATTTTGGAGTTGCTGCTGTGACAGATGTCTCCCTGAAACAATACGGAATCTATTTCTGATGCTCATTTCTGTGGAGATGACTTAATTTGAAAAGCCAGCGATTTCTACAGGTTGGCCAGAATTGGTCATTGTCCAGAGCAGACCATTTTCCACTCTCCTGTTTTGATTGTATAGTGTGACTATTTGGCACCATCTGTAATTCTGAGAATAAAGAAAATGTTCAACAACTGACAAAAGTTATTATGCTTTTGATCCTGTTAAGAATGTTATTCTCTTGATTCTGATGGTTGAGTCACTCTGGTTTTGGCTTTGTGGAGTATATTTTTGACCTATGAAAAAGTTATTTCTCACAAAGAATTCACCTTAAAATCTCTATATTTTCATTTCAATTTACAAGGGCTTTCAATTGTTCAGAAACATAGGAACCCAACAAAAATTAGAAGTTGTAAGTGTGGTAAGAAATCATAATGGGAGAATTTTGACTTTTTAAAATCAAAGTTGATGGTGGGGCCTTCTTAAAATACAAATAGAGCATTCTTATGAATAATTTTTATTTTGGTCAACATGTCCTTACATTTTGAGTTAATCTCATATAAACACCTTTATTGAGATATAAAGAACATACCATATAATTAGTAAATTGTTTAAAATTACTCTTTCTTCAAATTACTCTTTTAATTGTTAAATTACTAGGCTTTAAAATCTCTGACATTTTTGTTGAAGATCACAGGTTGTACTCCTAAGAAGAAAGGATTTATGTGTCCAAATTACACCCCCATTTGCCAAAATCACTTCTCCCACTCCAGTACATAGCCATAGTTTGTCAGAGCTAGGATGATTATTAGAGGTCACCTCTTTCAAGTAGGATAAAAATCACCTGGGGAGTTGTTCTTTTTCCAAACTATACTTGCCGAAGCATAAATACCTCCTGAAATTCTGATAAACTTTGCAGCCTCTTCCCTCCACCATACCAATTAAATATTGCTAATTTTTCTGACACTCTCATCTCACAGATAGACATTCTTCCTCTCACAGTTTTGACTAGACATCTTAATAAACACCAAACTTCTTTTCAATTTCAGCATAGCAGATTTTTGATAAATAGAATGAAAGATTCAAGATTCACTTCAGTGAATGAAGGAGCATAAATTACTTACGCTGTACATTGTTTTAAAAAACAAATTATGAAGAATGTAATATTGTTGAAGGAAAAAATTCAGTCACTGATCAGGAAGTCAGTATACAGAAATTGTTGCAAATTTGTCATTGCCTCTGTGCTATGTCAGGCACCAGAGAGATTACTAGATGTCCTTTATCCTGGAAATGCCTGATAGCTAAGCACTCATATTTCTTCTCAGCTGTCTACAGTCATTTCCCAGAGGGTATGGGAGGTCTTATTGTGTTAGTTTTTAAACAGCTGCCCTGGTTGCATTTTTAGTAGAAGGAGATTCATAAGAATGTTGATATTAAATAGATAGAAGAAATAGCCACAAAGATATAGTTTAATTTTAAAAAAAACTCCCTAGAAGATCTGACAGGCTCTAATGGATGGATGTGTGGAGATCTAAGGAACAAACGAAATGAATTTCCCAGAGGAATTTTTATTCCCTGAAAAACAAGAAAATTGTATGCTAAGGGCAGAAGCAGCAAAAAAAGGTTTTCCTTGAACCTGTTTCCTCTTCTAGATCTTCCATACAGATGGAAAGGTTAAGGTCTATGACTTAACTCAACTGCTCTGTCCACCATCCTGGGGGATAATGTTCACCTGGTTTTACATCTGTTCTCCCCAGTACCTTGGACACTTCACTTGGGAAACATTGATTTGATTCATCCACATATTTGAGAGAATGAAATGGGGTAGTTGTGCTTTTGAAATTTTATTTTCATTGTCAGTGTTCATAAAGAGGTTAAGAACTTTGGTCTTTCTTTAGTGTACAGTATTCTGTGTAAGATATGAGGGGAAAGGCCAGCTTCCTTTTGATTGTATGCTAATCAAAGGAAAAGCATATTATGTTTTAAAAACATTATCAAGAAATAGCCCACTCTTACTTAGAAAACTATCTTTTTTAGGTCATCACCAAAAGTTAAGTTTGACATTTTAAAAAGTTAGGGTAGGAAAATAGAAATGCTGGGCAAAAATACCTTGCTCACAAATTATTTGAAATTTTTATTGCTCTTAAATGGAAAGGTACTGCATGATGTATGATCTGGTTTTCATATTTTTAAGTATTATCTGACAGTATTTGCTTGCCTACATATAAATCAAGGTTTCAAAAGGACTGGACAGCTGTGCATGGTGGCACATGCCCATAATCCCAGCTACTTGCAAGGCTAAGGCAGAAGAATCACAAGTTCAAGGCCAGCCTTGGCAACTTAGCAAGACCCTTTCTTAAAGTTGAAAAAAAGTAAAAAGAGTTGGGGAATGTGGTTCAGTGGTAGAGCACATGTACAATTCTTGGGTTCAGTCCCCAGTACCACACACACATGCAAAAAGGACTAGACAGTTTGGGAGGGGGTCAACACAGGAAGTTTGCGAATGTAACCTGAAGTGGTGAGTGTACCTGCAAAATAGGGTGATTGTCATCTCTTTGAAGTCAGTTCCCTTTGTCTAGTTCCTTAGTGTCATGAGTCACAGTTTGGGAGTGGCAGCAGGATTTGTCATCAACTGTCTTACTCTGCAACCCCAGAATGGTTGTTCCAGTTTTCCAAACAGAATAGCATAGCCCACTACATGTTGGGCATGTGCAAATCAGTATTTTCAGTCTCCATGGCCACCATAATGGCCTTCAAATCCAAAATCAAAGTTATGGAAAAAAGGATTGATATGCACTTCTTAAAACAAGGGGGAGAGAAAGAATAGCATTCTCTTGAAAATTAAATTATAACCATTTCTTTCTGTTTCTATGAAGAAGACTGTACTAATAAAACTGCCAATTTCTTTCAGGTGGGTGTACATGGCATTAGAATAGAATTCATCAATGAAAAAGGATCAAAACGCACCGCCACCTACCTACCGGAGGTTGCAAAGGAGCAAGGTCATTATTGTACTTTATTTCATATAATCTGGTGAAGAATTTAAACAAATATATAAATTGAAATGCGATATCTGACCTTGCAGTTATGCCCAATAATTGATCAGTGTCAAATTATAAGAAGGGACTCTTCTATCACTGCCACTGCAATGTCTGTATCAAATCAGTGAATTACACTCAAGCCAAATCTCGATACTAAAGTTTGACAGCATAAACTCAAATATACACTTTTCAAAACAGCAAAGATTTGTAAAAGTTGGTTTTTATTTAGGCAACAATTTGCTACTAATTTGAAACACTTTTTTCCTATATTCTGTTGTGCTATAAATACCCTTGTGGAATAAAAAAGCCTTTAGTTTGACAGCCACATAGTTCATTGTCACTGCCAGAATCTAATGTTTCATTCTTAGGTGGTTGCCATTACTCATCCTGCTAATATTAAGATTGTATGTTTCCCCTTAAGATTGGAAGCATCATGAATACACAGAGCATTCATGTTTTATATGCTGGGTCTGCATGTCCTAACCAACAAACATTTTCCTTTTTCATGGATGTATCTTTATGAACCAACACTGTAACACAACATAACTTTGTAGTAATTTGTTTTTTTTCTAGCCACTACTAAATTCTAGTGTCATATTATTTGAAATCAGTCTCTTCTTTTTACTTTGTTGAGCTTTTCTTTTAATCACAAAGCATTTAAATTTAGTTTGATCATTTTTGATCATATAAATATAAGATACGTAACAGCAAAATGTAATGGAATTAAACCTCCCAATTAGAAAGTTAGTCTTTAAGGCAGTTATCTAAAGAAATTATCTTCATCATGCTGTATTATTGATTCTCTAAAGCATACATAAGGAGGGCCTCAGATACTCAGATATTAGGATGCCATCCACATCAGAACCAAAATACATACCTTTGGATACTGCACACAAATATAATTGATTATAGAGATGCCATTCACAACAACAGTTACCATAAGGTAGTGTGGGGATCCTATATACTACTAAGTTGGCACAATGAAATGTAGGCTTTTTCCATCTCTTTTGAAGATGTCACAGTTGGAGAATACAATGGATATGGTTTGTTACAGAGACTAACTGAGCAGATTCTCCCAGTCCCTTAGACTCCATGCCTTTGAATATAGTTGAGATAAGGAAGCCAATGTTGTTAGACATGTGCACAACTAGAATTTAAGGTGTGTGGTGATGAACCTGCTTTTGTATAGGATGAAATCTTAGCTCTTTTGTATGATTGTTTTTAGAACCAAAGGAGTTGGTGGCATTTGGTGACAGTGATAGCTAACATCAACAAAGTCATTTTGTATTTAACCAAAGGTGCTTATTACATGTGCTTAACCAATATTTTATCTGGTCAACTCTTCACAGGATGGGACCATATTCAGACCATAGACTCCTTACTGAGGAAAGGAGGATACAAAGCTCCGATTACTAATGAATTCAGGAAAACCATAAAACTGACCAGGTACAGAAGGCATTTTCTAGCACAAGGATAACCAGTACATTTTGATGTATATGCCTATAACCTCTTGATTTCCTTGGTCTCTCTAACTTATTATACTTGCTTCTCTTTTCTGAAACAGTGGAAATGAATGGCAGGGCTATACTGATGGTTAATACAATGGAACTCTGCTTGGCAGTAGAGCCTGTGTAATGTATGAGCCCATCCTTCCCACCTTTAGCTCTCTGTGATTACTCTGGCTGTGTATGAGTAAGCCCTCTGAGACTTTAGACTACGTTATTGGAGAAAATGCCAGAATTAGCTATTGGCTAGCTTTTGACATTGCCTAGCAGAACCCTAGGATTCTGATAAACAGTCCTCAAATTTGAATTTAACCTTAGAATTTTGGCAGTGATAAAAGTCTACCATGGAGGCTTGTTGAAAAACACAGTTGAGCTAAACTTGAATGCTAAATAAATTTCAGCATGGAATAATAGGGATACTTATTTTAAAAGGAAAATATCAAACCTTTTAGGAAAATGGGTTGCTGTTTCCATTTATTTTAATGCCAAAGAACTGCATTGAATTCCTGTAGTCTAAAAATGGACTATTCTTAGCTCTAAGCAGTTACAAATTTGAAAATGCCTTCATCTCTGCTTTCCCTGCATTCACAATTCAGAATAGAAAGACATGTACAAAAATAATTGCTACTATAAAGCAGAATATGATGGATGATGTAAGATCATAAAGTGAGGAAAGAGGAATTCCAGGAGGGGATGGGAAGGGAACAGAAAGTTTCAAAGAGGAGGTAGATTTAGGCCTGGGCTTGAGGAATGGGTAGAGTATTTGACAGGTTGAAAATAAGGGAGGAAAGGAATTCTCCAAAGACTTTGTAAATCAAGGCATGTAGGTGGCAAAGTGCAAAGTAAGTTCTGAGGAATGTAAAAGTTGGATTTGGCTGGTCTTTCATTGCACATAGAGAAGGTAGTCATTAGGGGAAAATATGGCCCAGAAGGTAAGTTAAGTCAGTCTAACATTGTAGATTAAGAAGTTTGGACCTGGTTCTATAGGCAGTTAGTAGCCCTTGTAGGGTTTCAAACAGATAACCTTGGGGAAGTGTAAGATTGGGATTGGAAACAGGAAAATGAGCTGGGAAACACTGCTAGAATCTTAAGAATCTATAGAAGTGCAGTAGGGGCCCTTTAACTAGAGTGGCAGTGAGATGGGAAGAAAGACAGGTACAGATATGAAAATATTGTGCAAGAAATGAAAGGATATGGTCACCATTTAGAAGCAAAGAAGTCAAGGCTTTAATCCACATAAAAGGGACCGCAGTCATGCCTTGAAGCAAGATAGGGACCACAGGAAGAGTTAGGTTTATGTGTCAGTTCTGTATTTGAAGTACTTCCTGGGGTATGTATCCAGAAACGTCTAGAAGGTCACTGAAAATGTACATGTATAGAGCTCATGACTAGAGATAATGCTTTAGGATCATCTGCACAAAAGGTCATAGTTGAAGCTATACAGATTGGGTTAATTGAGGGGGACAAAGTATAGAGGCAAAAAAACTAAGGATAAAAACTAGAAAATCCTACAAGGCACGGGTAGGAGGAACACTCAGATAAGAAGCAAAGGGAGAAGCAGGGGCATGTGGAGGTACAGAACCCATGGGACTAGAGAGCGTCAGAAAGAGAGTATAAGGAAATTTGACATTGGAAAGGTCAAACAGAATCAAGGATAACCTTCAGACAGTTTTTTCCATGGAAGAGAAGCCAAGGAGCACTGGGCTGCAGAGTAATGGAAGAAAAGGACTGAAGGCACAAACCACACATGACTCTTTTGTAGAAGCTGGGCATGGGGAAGAGAGGGTTCTAGTACCAGCATTAGAAAAAATTGTCAGTTAATGGCAAGACCTAAGTAGATGTATACACAGAAGAAGGAATGGTAAAAGGAGAGATGGAAGATCTCTGAAGGAAAGCCATCCCATGAATGCAGTATATATATATAATAGTAAAAGGCTGGCCTTCCCTTGTTCCTTCATGTTATCAAGCCAGGGCTCAAGGGGCAATAAAATTTCTAGAAAAATTTAGACAAGGAGTAGTAGAGTGGCAAGAGCACTAGACTCAGAGTTTGAATTCCTGTTTTCTGACCTCAGCTTTGCTTACTAGCCGCATGTCCTTGTGCAAGTCACTTGTTCTCTCTAGGCCTCCGTTTCCTGATCTATAAAATGATCTTAGGCCCTTCCTGTCTCTGACAATGGCATATCACTTCATGTTAACTTTTCTCTTCCCTGAATTTCTTTCAGGTACCGTAGTGAAAAGATGACCTTGAGTTACGCTGAATACCTTGCTCATCGCCAGCATCATCACTTCCAAAATGGCATTGGGCATCCCCTTCCACCATACAACCATTATTCCTGACACTGAGCCGCACAACCAGTCACTGGGCCTCTCTGCAGACCTCTTCCCAGGAGACCCTACACCTTCTTGGTCTAGCTATCTCTTTTACTGTACCATTTTATGATGATAGTTTCCGTTGCCATGGTGAAGCTTCGACATCGTCAATTGAGATCATCATGGTAACGGGTAGGAAAGTGGCATTTGTTAAGAAGATCCTGTTTTATTATTTTAGATCTTTGATTTTTTTGCAGCGTATATAACTTTTGGGTTTTTCTTTTCTTACAATATTAGATAGAATTTTGCTTTGCTATCTCAGTCAGGTTTCTGTTCTTCCTGTGTTCCTTTCTGCCTCCTCTTCTTTTCCTTCCTTCCTCCCTCCTTCCCTCCCTCCCTCCCTCTCTCCCTCCTTCCGTTCCTTCCTACCTTCCTTCAACTGTGGATGGAAGAAATTGTGCAGTTTTTAAGGGTTTTATTTAGACTTGTCTTTAATTTTCCTCGGTAAGATAGTTATTTCTGATAGTTAAGTTTGGGAGTAATTCATGTCAAATTCAGGTATTCATATATTACTGTTGGATTGGCCTAAATTTCACTTTGCTATGAGAGCTTAGTATTTGAGTCTTCACTAGAATATGTTTTTCCCATGATTAAAATAGATGAACTTTCGTTCTAATAGTGAACTTTTAAGGGTCCATGATCGGGCTTGTCACAAAGACAAACCATTTATGCCTACTGTGCTGGTTATCGTAGTTAGGAGAGACTGCCTCAACACTTTTTATAGAACCAATTTACAAACTAAAACACTGTTTTAAGAAAGTACAAACTATCTTTCAAATAAGCTACAGAGATCATTTTGAAGAGCAGCAAATATTAGGAAGAGAACAGATGCA
This sequence comes from Xerus rutilus, assembly GCA_028644305.1. Taxonomy (NCBI): domain Eukaryota; kingdom Metazoa; phylum Chordata; class Mammalia; order Rodentia; family Sciuridae; genus Xerus; species Xerus rutilus. The sequence continues at coordinate 36,820,090 of CM053417.1, forward strand.
GAATTTAGTGCCTTTGAGAAGAATATAATTAAGTGGAATCAAGAGGGGTTACAAAAAAGGCAATTTAGAGAAATATTCTTGTAAAATTTTATTGTTTCTATATGTGAAACAACAGATTAGACAAATACCTTACTCTGGAGTATTTTTTTAGCTGAAAAATTTTATTTTGAGCAAATAACCAAAAAGACATTTGTCTATTTTGTATTAATTTAAATTTGTTAGCTTTAGGTTTCAATAAGTCATAATTGGCCAGAGACAATTTTAGCTACCATCTAAAGATATGGTAAAGATAATCTAGTAAAAGAAAAGTTCTTACATGCCATTTCACATATGGTTTGTCTGTCATGGAGACAATACTGAAGATACTATAAAATAGCTTGAATCTCTTTCTGCACTACATACTTTTGATAGAAACACATTTATTATGTTGCTAAGTTGCTATGTTATACCTATAAAGATGGAGTTGGCATTCAGATAGGCTGTATTTAGAGCCCAGCTCATTTGCAGGGCAAGTCTTCCCCTGATTCGTACAAAGAGAACTTACTGATGTCAATAGGACATCCATACATATATCCCCAGGAAAAATCACACATGATTCTAGAGAAAGATGACCTTCATTTGATGGTAGTATATATAGATATATATAAGTATATATATTTGGGAAAATATATAATTTTTTCAAACAGGAAATCAGTATATCAAGTGATGAATAAAAGTATGCTGCAGAATATATATTCTAAAACTATGAGAAATGCCACTGAATATCAAAAGGATATAGCTTATACATATTCTTGCTTGTGACAAGTGATGGACTGCTAGTTCAGAATTCTAACATTCTTTTCTGGTTTGTGAAAATCATGTAATTGGCTGAACTCCTTCTGCTTGCCACTGGGGCAAAGCACACTGCTTTAGTTTTTGATGAGAGTTATTAGAAATCTGTTGGTGTTCCTTCATCCACAGCATCCATTGTTGAAATAACCATTTTCAGTTGTGATGCCTTAAACTAAGAAGCCAATTGTTAGCCTGAAATGCAATCTTGGTAGCCAGTTCTTTTGAACTCAGAGATTAGTCAGAAAAAGTTAGCTGTTGGGCTTTAGAAAGAGATTTGAAATCTTGCTATTTCTACTTGGAAGCATTTTGGAGTAGATTAGTCTTTCATTATAAAAACAAGTGGCTACCTGATGGAAACTTTTTCTTACCCTTATAGGGAAACTGAGCACAAAGCTGAATGATATTGTCTGCTGCAAAAAAAAAAAAAAGCTAAATGAAACAAACTGAAGAGAGACAGAATAGACCAATATTGTTGTGAAATCCATCCTTATCCATCATCTCATCAGTTCAACAGGCTCCTCGTCCTGGGTGGAGCTTATGGTTAGAAGTTTTTTTTAAAAGAAAAGATCTATTACATACATATATGTGTGTGTGTATACATATACTTACACATACATGCATACATATGTGTGTTTATGTATTTAACGGTGCTAATCAATCTTGAGCAGGTCACGTGACTGGTCATGCGGACTCTAAAATCATATCAGATTTTTTAAAATCCTTGATATATGCAGATGTTATACAGATTTTCTTACCAGTGTAATAATGTTATACTGAAGAAATAACCATCCTGCAGGCTTCAAAGGACGAGGTCAGCAATATTTCCCACCATGGCTTGGGGGAAAAGGATAGTTTTGTCTCCTTTTGTATTCAAGTTGATGAACAGTGCATTTTTGTCTCCTAAGTAGCTGTTGACTAAAAGATTTTATAGTATAAAGGGTGTTATACAAACTTTAATGGTGTGCTTCAAAGAAACAAATGCTAGACCCTTTCACCTTTGTCGCTAATATTACCAAGCTGTTAAATATGTGGTTTGAATTAACTTTGAACATGTTGAAATATGTAGCATGTATCTTTAACTCAGACGAAGATTCTAATTGCACAGGTTGTGTTCTAGCCAGTTGTGGTTTATTTGTTCAGAAACACAAATGTGAACTGCACTCGTATCACCAGAATATTGTATAAGTTCAATGATCTTTAAACAGCTCTGAAGTAATACTTGAACTTCATTTGAGTAGCACAAAGTTTACATAGCCCCTTTTAAATGTTAATTAGTTCCATTTAAGTTTTCTGTTTTTGAACACATGGGGGGGGTTCCTCTTGGAAAAATAGTATGTATTTTACTTTGGTATGTAGCAAAAGGCTTCCACTTCTGGAAGGGTTTTCTTGTTCTTAAACAGGGTCAGCCAGGTACCAGATTCTAAAAGAATACTGTCCCCCCACCCCTCAAGTGGCCTTCTGACTGCACAAGAACATGCTACTACCCTCTCTAGTCTCCTCTACCGTGAGAGGTCGGTGAAATTGATGGAGGAAGTGCAAGGCTTGCTCTCTTTCCCCCACCCCACTTAAAGCAGTTTTTAAGATTTTCGGTCCAGCGCATACAGTCCCAATGCCCGGCACACCGGAAGTTTGTATACTGGCCTCTTGTCTTGTGCAGGAAATTTGAAACTGGCATCTGGAATAGGTTCCATCTCTTATGTGTGTTAGATCAAACCAAAGAAGCCCCCAGCCATGCCCAAATGCTGCTCCAAAAGCCTGCCTTCCAGTCCTTACAAAAACCTTGCAGGATTAAATGTGTTAACTTTTTTATTTTTGTACAGTTTCTAAGTGATTTTTGCTAGTGATGTTAAACTGAATTAAGTTTATTTGAGGGGTGTGAGCACCTCCTCCATTTAAATAAACTGGTGACTTTCCTTTTATTTTTTAAAAGCAGAAACCCTTTGTGTGCCTCTCAATTTAAGGGTTTCTGATTACATTATTCTTAAGACCAGCATTGATCCTTTATATACAAAGATATGTTTTCCTTGTTTTTTTATTACTGTTTCAGAAGAAAATGAACTTTTTATTTTGCTCTGGACCCAGTAACTGCGCTGGTACATAGACGCACTGAGAAAATAAACTTTTGTAACCACCTCTGACTGCTTTTGTATATCAAAGTTGATTACTTTTGAAATATTTGGATCTAGTTTCTAAGTTATTTTAGTGTTTTATATGTTCCCCCGAATTACTTTGAATCGGTCACCAGCATAAAGAGTTCTTGATGATGCAACGGTGAGACTTGTAATGAGCAAAAAGCTACCTGGAGTAGCTCTTCTTTTCCTTCTTTCTTAGGAACCTGTTTTTTGATTACAGTAAGACATCACAGATTACCTGAAACCCCTTCCAGTATAACTAGGTCCCCCTTCCTTCCACATTGAATTGCTTAATAGTTTGAAGAAACTGTTGGAAATGGGCATTTTATATGAAATATATGGCTTTAAAATATCAAAAATAAGCAAAAGGAAAAAAAAACATGAGAAGGTTTATGTGGGTCTGTAAGGTATGGCTGTGGAAAGATATTGTAGTAGTTTTGACACTATTGTTATTACCTTTAAAATCATTTACCCAATAAAATGTTAAAAACCAAGCTATCATTTGTTGTTTATTTATTTAACCTGACTCATCATAGGATCGTGGTCTTATAAATACTTCTTACTCAAAGGTTAACAGCTGAAGGGTCTGAAATAATACAGTTAGGAACTTTTATTGATTAAGTTCCAAATAGCACACGGGAAATCTTACATGCCTGTAGCCGCTCTGTACTCTCTAATTTGCAGATGTCATCCTTTTGCCTAGCCCAGAATCCTGCCTTGGTGATGATGCAGATTAACCTTTATTTGGACAATCTAACCTGGCCACAGATCTGAGGCAAGCATAAGACTTGAATTCCGGTGGGAGCTTAGCTGTGCTTAAGCCTGATCCGGATAGCTTCCAAATCAGTCAGTGGTTATTGGGCGTTTGCCCTTTGTGAGCTGGTGGCAGTAGGGAGCAGCGGTATCCATGAAAACTACCTGATGAGGTGGGAACCCTTTCCTCTGCCATCAGGGAAGTCTTGGTCATTTTCTGATTACAGGACAGACTCTGAAAATGCCCGAGTTGTGGCCACCCAGAGCCTGCATGCATGAACACATGCTAGGCACACCACACGTAAACTTAGTACCAGTTACTTTTCAAGTCCCAGATTGGTACCTCCAACTTCAGCTTGAGGAAAATGCCTGAGTGTGTGGTAGGACAACTGGTGCTACTGACTTTCAAGGGCCAGATAAGAGCCTGTATCCAGAAAGGAAGCTCTCGGAGTGCCACTGCTGGCAGCTGCTGCCCTGTCTTTCTCTATGAACACTGTTGAAATACCCCTGGCTCTTTCTAAATCATTTGCTGTCTCACTTTCATTGTGCACATTCCAGAATTAGTTGCTAGTGAAATATATGGAAGACATATTTTCTGTTACACTGCCCCAAACCCCTGGTACCATGTCAATTTTATGACATGTGCTTATCTCAATCATGATGGCTAAAATCAGCCATCTCAGCTCCAAGAGGACTATTGTGGGTTTGAATAGTTCTCCATTAAGGCAGCCATCTGCTCAGGGTTTACTCATTTTCATCATTTGTGTTTAATGGGCCACAAGATTTTTTAAATGATTTAGACAATATTAATAGGTTCAGGTGGAATGAAATAATGACAGCATTCTTTTATATATATATATATTTGCATAATATATAAAAGAATACACACACATTTTTTTAGTCATTGAGGATATAGTATTAGTGGTTCCCTCAATGGTCCAGACAGATTTCAGCTTACCACTTCACCCACCTAAATTCTTCCCAGAGTCTCTGCATTTTCTCTTTAGATTTTATGCCTCACTGGACACATTTTAAATAGCTCTACTGCTTCAGAGGGCAAGCACAGCATGGGGCATGAGGCAGTTCCTTTCTGTTGGTGAAAAATAGTGTTGTATCCATGGGATCCTATCCTATCAGCAGGAGCCAGGGAAAGTGCTGTGGAGAAATCACACCTAGTTCAGAGCCACCAGCCAGGAGAGCCAGCAAATGACTGCCCACTCCCAATGGCTCTTCCCACTTTCTGCAGCTCTGACTGCAAGAGTTGAGACAAGTGTGGGTTTAGGTTGGTTAAACTCTGATAGCTTCTTATCTGGTTGCTGTGGCTTTTCACCTTCAAGAGGAAAAACATTGAATGGGAGAATGCTACTGAGGCCAGCCCTGAACATTTTTGTTTTCAGCTGCTACAGTAAAAGGCCTTCCTTGATATTTACAGTCTCATGGCATGCTCTTATGTTCCAGACCCCAAGCTTGATGAAAGAAATCTTTCAAGAAATGGAGGGAACTGCCTTAGGTCCCAAGCACTGTTCAGAAGTGAGTTTACCTTCTGATCTCCAAAACTTAATTACAACTTTGTGCAATGGCACCCACCTGTAATCCCAGTGGCTAGGGAGGCTGAGGCAGGAGGATCATAAGTTCAAAGTCAGCCTCAGCAACTTAGCGAGGACCTAAACAACTTTGTGAGAACCTGTCTCTAAATAAAATATAAAAAGGGCTGGGGATGTGGGTCAGTGGTTAAGCACCCCTGGGTTCAATTCTCCAGCACCAAAAAATAAAGACCCTTCAGGACTGTGAGGGGTAGCTCAGTGATGGAGTGCTTGGCTAAGGTGTGAGGCCCTGCAAAAAATGATCCTCAGCACTGCAAAAAAATGACCCCCTTAATGTACAGTAGATACCCCTTATCTACAGGGAATATATTCCAAGATCCCCAGTGGATGCCTGAAACTGCAGATAGCACCAAACCCTATGTATAAACTATGGTTTGTCTCTGTGCATACCTATGATATAATTTAGGCACAGAGATTAATAATAATAATATACAACAGTTAGGGGCTGGGATTGTGGCTCAGTGGTAGAGTGCTTGCCTTGCATGTGTGAGGCACTGGGTTCAATCCTCAGCACCACATAAAAATAAGATATTGTGTCCATCTACAACTAAAAAAAATTAAAAATAATAATAATATAGAACAATTATAACAGTGTACTGTAATAAAATTGCCAGCATCACTGCTCTTATATTTGGGACTGTTAAGTAAAATAAGGGTTACCTGAACACAAACACTGCAAAACTGTAACGATCTGATAACTGAGATGGCTGCTAAGTGACTAACTGGTGTGTAGGATATAGATTGTGGATACGCTGGAAAAGGGATGATTCACATCCTGAGCAGGAGGAAGCAGGATGATGTGCAGTTTCACCATACTACTAGGTATGCAATTTAAAATTTAAGAATTGTTTATTTCTGGAAATTTCCACATAATATTTTTTGAACCATGGTTGCCTGCAGCAACTGAAACCCCAGGAAACAAAATCATACTTATGGTGGAGACTATTATTGACTATCTCAAATTGTTTAAACAGACCCACCCAGAGAGCTGGTGTAGGGCATGTGCTTTACATAAACACTGATCTGCACTTGCAGATTTCCATTTTTACAGATGATTACCTAGTTTAACACAGGTGAGATGTGGAACTGCTAAGGCTGTATCATGCAGTTGGGTAGTGCCTGCATTATGACTCTGCTCACCCACCGCTATGGCATCCTTGAGGTCATGCTCTCATTCTAACAGGATTCATCCAGACCACAAGGGGCAGGTTATTTGTTCACCATTAGTTTTCCTCCATGGTGGAAGTGGCACTTGTTTTTAATCAAAATCTTAGTTGAGGGCTGGGGTTATGACTCAGTGGTACAGCACTTACCTAGAATGTGTGAGGCACTGGGTTTGACTCTCAGCACCACATATAAATAAATGAATGAAATAAAGGTTCATCAACATCTAAAAATATATTACAAAAAATCTTTGTTGACACCTCATTATGTTAAAGATATGAGATTAAAAGCAGCATTTCATTGCTATAAAATATAAATGTATGCCAATTGCTTATAACAGAACAACAGGGCTGTTTTAATAACTATAAAGAATTCGTTATGGGGGTGATGGATAGAAGTGGCAGTTCCAGTCTCAGGACTCTACTTCTATATTTTGAATTGATTGTACAACAGCAAGAAGGTCTTTATTTGCATAGAGAAGGAGCTAGCTATCTTACTTGCATAATTTTATGAAAATGGGTACATAGCTGGGCATGGTTGTGCATGCCTGTAATCCCCATGGCTCAGGAGGCTGAGGAAGGAGGACTTCAAGTTCAAGGCCAACCTCAGCAAGTTAGCAAGGTCCCAAGCAAGTTAGTGAGATCCTATCTCAAAATTTAAAAAAGGGGGCTGGGATGTGGCTCAGTGGTTAAGCACCTCTGGGTTTAATCCTCAGTACCCCCCCAAAAAAAGTGGGTACATAGAGGCTTAAATTGTGAAAATCCAGTGCAGTCACAACATTCTGAACCAATGAGTCAAGGCTTGCAAAAATTCAGACAGGAAGAGGCATCACTCCCGAGGTTTCAAAACAGAAATGAGTCAACTCACAGCTCTTAATGTTAACCATTGGTGGTCTTCAATTGCTATTCTGGATGTGACACATTAGGTGTCTGTTAGGTGTTTTCTTCCATTTTTATCACAGTTTTAAAATATTACATATTTAAACACAAATATGTTTTCTGAATTATACGTTTAAGAAAATTTGGAGCAGTTCCAACAGAACCCCAGGATCTCACAAGACAATCTAAAAACCATTACTGGAGCCTCAATACTCCCAGTTATTTTGAGAGACCTTGGGAAACCATCATTTGATGAAATGACAGTGGGGTTTTTTTTTTTTTGGCCTTTTCCTCCCAAATGTCAGGCTCACTGTGATCCATCAATATTTATTGAGTGCCTGTCCCCAAGAGGCATGGAATCGTGCTTGGTTTCAGAATGAATATAGTCTAATTATTTAAGACAAATTAACAGTTCACTGTTTGAGCTAAGAGTTGGGAGGGGCATATAAGAAGTTTAGTCTAGTTGGAAAAAGTCCTTCAGACTGGACCCCAGGCAACAGTGGGCTGGCTTTACAAGTTTTACTAAATGGCTTCCATCTCCAAGTGGCGTTAGGACATAATTGTATCTGCCTCTTTGGGAAATGGCCTTTGATGCAGGGGTGTGGGGACTCTCCAACATGTCAAGACCACATGATTTGGGATTAGAGGAGGAGGAGATAATTTCTGTTCCTACAATGAGTCTTTTGCTCCCTAGCAGGAATGTGCAAGGCGGCTGGGAGAGAAGTTATGAAATTGTATAGGAAATAGATTTATGGACATGCAGAATAGCATATGGCAGCTGAAAGCTGTGTCCTGTACTGCAAAGCTGCCTTCTGAGAGGCATCAGGCCTTCATGTGACCAGGGCAGAGATGAGACAGAATTTGCTATAGAGCCTTCCTTGAGGCCTAGGAAGGAGGAGAAGAAAGTTTACAGTAACTGACTAGTTGAACAATTACCCTACAGGTGAGAAGGAGTCCTTACATGGGGCAGAAGGAGGGTAAATGACAAGGAAAGGGAAATCAGAGTAGCCTGCTGAATCACCTGCTACGTAGGAAAGGCAGCAAGGCAGTATTCGGGATATTGTAAAACAGCAAGCATAACTGGTACCCAATAGAATGTTTAAATCACATTTTAACTGACAGAAAGCTGGGGAGAATCCCAGCCATTGCTTGAACATCAGGCGGATTTCAAACTAGGAATTGCTAAGTCACATTTCATGAGACTTGCATTTCCACCTAAGTGGTATTCCGGAACAATCCAGGTTACTGTATGTGCCAACATACATAAGTAGATCTGTGTGGATCTGCATGGGAGATAGGGTGTGGCCAAGCAGCTGGATGGGGCAAATATATTTCCCACTCCCACGTATCCTGGCATAATAAAAAAGGCATCTTGGACTGGAAAGTGTGGAAAAACCCCACCTTTTGAAGGACCGTGCTGGTGTGAGTAATGCAAACATTTCCTTAAACTTTTACTGCAAACATCCAAATGAATTCCAGGAACTCTACTTGGAGACATTGCCACGTTGCTGGCACAGGCCTCAGCAATGGCCTCTTTCCCAGAATTGTGGTTAGGGGCAGAGCTGGGTGGCTATAGTGACCTGTGTACATAAAGTGCTGCCCCTTGGTGATTTGGTTCTTGTTTTTCTTGCCTAGCACATCTAGTGATCCATGGTACTCATGAATGATGGGTATAAAAGTGAAACATGGGGCCAGTGGAGTGGTTAAATTGGATGGAATTGCTCCTGTAGGGTATAGGCCTAATTGGCCCCTTCAGCCTCCATTTGGATTTGTACCACTCTGGGAGAATCTGCAGCCTTGAAGGTCAAATAAACATTGCAAATAATCATCCTTAGCCTGGAAAAGTGGATGCAACATCCTTTGCTCTAGAGAAGGTTATACACAGATCCTACGAGAGGGGTGCACAGGGCACTGGAAAGCACAAAAGAAACTCCTTTATTTTCAACCCCCTTTTGGGGACATTATATTTTATTGAGATGAAATTCACACAACATACAATCAGTCACTTTAAAGTACACAATTCTCATAATTTATTGTATTTGTAACATACAACCACCAGGTCTCTTTTTCAAACTGTGTTAATGACTCCATAAAAACACTCCATACCTAGGAAGAAAGGCCAGTCTCCAACCTCCACTCTCAACCTCTAATAATTAACCCCCAATCTTCCATCCATCTCTCTGAATTTGCCTATTTGTGTGTGTGTGTGTGTGTGTGTGTGTGTGTGTATAGTTATAGAATGTATGACCTTAGTATGCAACTTCTTTTACTTGGTATAATATTTTCAATGTCCATCTAAGTTGTAGCATATTTTAGCACTATGTACCTTTTTATGGCTGAATAATATTTCATGTACACTATGATTCACCATAATGGACATTGAGGTTGTTTTCACCTTTTGGCTGTTAGAAACACTGCTGCCATAAACTGTCATGTACAAGTTTCTGTGTGGACACACATTTTCATTTCTCTTGGGTACATACTTGGGAGTGAAATTACTAGGTCATATGGTTCTTCTTTGTTGAACTTTTTGAGAAACCACTGAACCACATTCCAAAGTGGCTTCACCATTTGCATTCTCACCAGTAATGTACATGACTTCCTATTTCTTACCTTCACTATTATTTCCTTTTAAACAAAATTAACGCCATCTTGGTAGATATGAAGTCATTACATCATTGTTATGATCTGGATAAGTGTCCTCCAAAGGCCCATGTGGTAAAGGCTTGGTTCCCACTCCATGACTACTAGGATGTGGTGGAACTTTGAAGGGTGGGACATGCTGCAAGGAAGTCCAGTTGCTGAAAGGAGATATTGGACCCCAGTCCCTTTCCTCTGTCTTTGCTTCCCAGCTACCATGAGGTATGCTTCTTCCTCCACCACTCACTGCCACCACGATGTGCTAGCTCGCCATAGCCCCAAAAGGAACAAGCCCACTGACCATGGAGTGAAACCTCCAAAACTGTGAGCCAAAAGAAACATTACTTTCTTATAAACTGATTATCTCAGGTGATCATTGCAATAACAGAAACCTGACGAACACATGGTTTTCATCTGCATCTCCCCAATGACCAGAGGTGTTGGTCTCTTTTTCATGTGCTTATTGGTCATTTGTGTATCTTCTTCAGAGAAATGTCTATTCAAGTTCTTTTTTTAAAATTTTTTTAGTTGTTGATTGACCTTTATTTATTCATTTATTTTTACGCGGTGTTGAGGATCGAACCCAGTGCCTCCCACACCCAGTGCCTCCCACATGTGAGGCAAGCACTCTACCACTGAGCCACAATCCCAGCCCCTCTATTCAAGTTCTTTGCCCTGATTTTTCATTAACAGCAATAACTTTATATCCATATTTATACCAAAATAGAAATTGTTTCATTATGAAATCATGACCACCTGAGAGTAGAATAATTTTGAAAACTAGTTTGTGTGTGGTTTATATTCATTTAGACTTGAGATTCATAAGTGCAGTGGCCACAGTTATATCAGTTACATAGCTCAATAGCTGTTTGTTGAAGGCTTCTTTGTTTAAATATGAGGCTTTGCCTTTGCCCAGTCTTTAATTGTCTTTTTGTTGTTGAGTTGTAAGAATTTGCTTATTTGGCATATTGAACTATCATTAGATATATGATTTGCAAATATGTTCTATTTGTGTCATTCTTGATTGACACATCATTATCATCCAAAGTCCATAATTTACATTAGAGGTCACTCTTGGTATCATACATTCTATGGGTTTTGACAAATGTATTATGAAATGTAGCAACCATTATAGTATCATACAGAATGTATTCATTGCCCTAAAATTCCTGTGCTTAGTCAGGCGTGGTGGCACACACCTGTAATCCCAGCAGCTCAGGAAGTTGAGGTAGGCGGATTTCAAGTTCAAAGCCAGCCCCAGCAACTTAGCAAGGCCCTAAGCAACTCAGTGAGACTCTGTCTCCAAATAAAACATAAAACATGCTGGGGATGTGCCTCAGTGGTTAAGCACATCTGAGTTCAATCTCTAGTATCAGCCAATCAATCAATCAATCAATAAGTCCTGTGCTTGGCCTGTTCATCCCTTCTGCCTGCCCCCCAACACCTGGCAACCACTGACCTCGATCATCCCCTTTAATAATTATGACAACCAACATTTATTGAGTGCTTTCTGTGAGCTAATAACCATGCTATATATGTTTCAATAGCCTTATGAATAAGAATGCAACTCAACAATTGTCACTTATTCACATTCATCTAGCTACAAAGTGGCAAAGTAAGGTTTCAGACCAAGTTTCTTGGCCTTCAGAGAATGAGCACTTTTCCATCCACTGTTTGTCTTGATGGGGATGATGCTGGTGACGATGGTGGTGGCAATGACAGTGGTGATGATAGTGGTGTTGTCTAACATAGAAGCAGTTCTTACAATGTGTTGCCAGGCACTGTGCCAACTATCTTCTGTATTTTATCTATTCTATCCTTACAATAGCCTGGTGAACTGGGTACTATTGTTATTGCCACATTATAGACGAGTAAACAGAGACTCAGAAAGGTTAGATAACATCTCCTTTGACTGCACCGATTCTACCAAGTGGAAGATAGTGATCATCATGGAAGGCTTAATTTTGACAATCTACCATTTCCGCCTAGGGCTGGAGAGAATAAAGGTGTAGGACCAAGTCTATTCCTAAAAACTAACTGGTTGGTTTGGCTTTGAATTTCAAAACCTGGGTATCTGCCTTGACATTATTTGGCTATTACTTTTATAAGGCCACATGAGGTCTGATGGCAATGTTCTCTGATGGACAGGGCAGACTCTGCTCTTGGCTGTCCAGCCTTGGTTATAGTCTTTCTAGTCAGGGGAAGACTGCCCCCAGGCTTCTGGGTACACAACTAGGGCTCAGAAATAGCCCCCTAATCGGCCTCATCAGCTTTGAAGGAGGCCACTACAGGAGGGGCCTAAGTAGGCCAACACTTTAACCCAGTTACATGAGGGCAGCTGTAATCTGGGCTGATCATGTCTTAACTAAGCTCTCTAGGGGAAAAATGTCCAAAAGCTGCTTCTTGCATCCAAGTATCCCTGCATTGCACTACAGACACTCTTTTTCCCCTCTGGAAGAGCATGACCTAGAGGTTACAAGGACTGAGCTTAATTTGAGTGGCTACCAGGATCGAGGGGAAGGCTGGTGACAGTTTACAACTGCAATGAAATACCCATGGCTCGGGCTGTTCCAGGCCAAAGTGCTGTTTTTCCTTGAAAGGCCCACTGACTGACTAACCATCCTCTACCTTGTTTGAGGAGGCAAGGAAATCATTGTCTTCCTCTTTGTGGGCCAGACAGCCACTCAAGTCAGACCAGCAGGTTCCGGATAGACTGGACCCTAACTCCCCTGTGTCCCCACTCCTGCCAGCTCACCTCACATCTGGCAATGACTCGCCTTAAAAGTTCCTGGGGGAAGCAGGCTGAGCTGTCTAGCCAAGATGTGGTTGGGAAATAATGAACCAGAGCTCTACTGGGGCTGGCTTGGCCTAGTTTGTCTCCCTCCCTCCCTGACTCTGGCTCCCTCCCTGTCATCTGTCATGGGGGGGCTTCCTCATGCAGGTGCATTCTGCCTCTTCCCTCACATGTCCCACAAACCATCTGTCCCAAGAGACAGCTCAACAAAGTGGGCCCCACTCCGGGCAGGAAGCAGAAAGCTTGCCTGGCCTAGGTGGATGCTGGCAAGGAAGAAAGAGAGGATGGAGTGTTAGAATGAGGCCACATGCTAAAAATTTGTTTATACATTTTTCCAAAGGGGTTTCCTCTAGCAGGAAGGTGACTTTCATGGGGGAGGAGGAAGTGGAATCTAAGTTACAATTACAGTATTGCATTGACTCTAGGCACCTCGGGTTGTAAGATGCCCATTATTTTATGTACTGCTAAAAGACAAGAGTTGCTGATTAAGCTATGTCATGTAACTATAAGGTGTCTTCCAATTTTAGAGATGTTAAAACATCAAAAATGTGTCACAGAGTCAGTGAAATAGAGAAAAATTCCTTAAAACTGAGATATCAACACACACACGTGCACAAGCAAACATACCCCAACAATCATGCAGGGCACAATAAGACACAGTGGCGCACACTTGTAATCCCAATGGCTTGGGAAGCTGAAGCAGGAGGATAGTGAGTTCATACCCAGCCTCAGCAACTTAGCGAGACCCTGTCTGTAAATAAAATATAAAAAGGGGCTGAGGATGTGGCTCAGTGGTTAAGCATGTCTGGGTTCAATCCCTAGTACCAAAACAAACAAACAAAAAATCAAACCAGCAGGCCTCTATGCTAGGAGAAGGAGCTTGGTAAGCTCACTGGAAATAGGGATCCTTTACAATGGACAGGTGAGACAGTTTGTAAAGCCCTCTCAACACCCAGTTATCTCATAGGATTCCTCCTCGCTACCCTATAGGGCAGGCAGGACAAGGGTATTTATAACCATTATACAGATGGAGTTTAGGAAGGTCTGACTTTGCCAAGGGCACCAAGGACTGAGGAGGGGGAGAAGAGGGATGTTGAGTCCTGTCCACAAAGTTTCTGCAGCATTTTTATGACTTGTACAAGACAGCCACTATTCAAGAGAGGGCTAGGCAAGCCGGCTGGGGTGGCGCACGCCTGTGATCCCAGTGGCTCAGGAGGCTGAGATAGCAGGATCATAAGTTGAAAGGCAGATTCAGCAATTTAGTGAGGCACTAAGCAACTCAGTGAGACCCAGTCTCAAAATAAAAAGTAAAAAGGGCCGAGGATGTAGCTCAGAGGTTAAACACCACTGGGTTCAATTCCCAGTACCAAAAAGGGGGGTTGTAGGGACGCACTAGTGAGGATGTGACTAAATGGTTTTAAACCGTTTTCCAGATGAAATTACTTTCAAAACCTCAATGTGCCAAACAGGAGAAAAGTGGAGTTGTTCTAGGTAAAGCAAAGGGAAAGGCCAGAAGGTCACCTGCTCTGATCCCACCAACTCCCTAATCAGGGAGGAGACCTCTAAGGTCCTTTCCCAGAATCCCTGAAGTGCTGAGGAACAATTTCTCATCCTCTAGAGGAAGGGTACTTTGAGTTTATTGGTAATGCTCTTTTTCCTAAGCTGAATTAGGCATTATTCTTCATATTTTTGGTATGTCTTAAAGGTTTCACTTTAGCAAAAGGCACTAGCATACAAGGTCCGGTCAAACATGACTCAGAACATGAAGACTGAAGTAAAGGTCAAAAAAAGTTTTCTTTGAATTATGAGCTTGTGTGAGGGATGGCACTGAGATTTTTTAAAGCTCCCCAGATGATTAATATGCAACAAAATTTACAAGCCACTGTACTAGAGATATCTTGCCAGCTCTGGCATGTTTGAAATCCAAGGGTATGTCCTTGAGCATACACAATGTCCTCTCTATTCTCATGGAGCAGGATGCTTGAGAGCCCAGGGTCTTTTTAAAACTGCAATAGTGCTGGGTGCAGTGGCACAAGCCTGTAATCCCAGAGGGTCAGGAGGCTGAGGCAAGAGGATCCTGAGTTCAAAGCCAGCCTCAGCAACTAAGCGAGGCCCTGAGTAACTCAGCGAGATCTGTCTCTAAATAAAAATATTTAACAAAAGGGCTGAGGATGTGGCGCAGTGGTTAAGTGCCCCTGGTACCAATCCTGGTACCAAAAAAAAAAAGAATGCAATAGCAATGACCTTGGTGTTCCTGGGTGTGAAGGAAAGAGGAGCTGAAGGCAGAGCAAAGGCCAGTAGGGGGGCAGACATGAGGCTAGGATTGAGTTGTGAAACAGAATAGACCAGTGTCTGGTGCTATTGGTCCTGTTTGCTGCCACAGATATGTCAAGGAAGCAACTGCCCTACTCACTGAGACCTGCCTGGTTGTGAGACCCGGAGGCTGCTGTGGGGTTGCCATGCAGAAGTTGCAGAAAGGAAGTTAGAAAGTCTGCTGTGGAGGGCACCCACTAGCAACAGGGGCAGCATCTCCTACTGCATGTCTGGGAGGCTTGGAAACCCCTGTGCCCAGCATCTAAACATCCAAGGTGTGCAATCTCCATGCTGGGCAGAATGCTGACAGTGGAAGGGGTGAGTGTGGGCAGTAACAGAGGCCTTGATCCGGATAAGGCCAAACTTAACTGTTGCCAATGTTAGCAAGCCACATCAGAGTGGAATCTGTGTATCTGTTCCTCCACTGGCCTTGGCAAACCAGGACAAACTGGAAAAACTCACTGAGAGATCAGGTTTTAACCATCCCAAGTTGCTCCCTTCCCCACAGAGGGACAGGTGACATTCCAGGGGTTGGTGGGGCTTTTGCCATGGCAAACACCGACTGTGTGTGCCCTGAGATAGGAAAAGGGTGATCCAGTTGTGACTGAAGAGCTACCAAGGTTATGGAAAAGCAGTTGGACTGGACACCCTGGCCACTCGCCCTGGCCAGAGGTCTGGGAATGGTCAGGTGGCTTCCCTCACAATACTACCTCCTTGTCCAGGACACCAACTACACAGAGCCATGCAGAAAAGCAGGATGGGGCTTATAAGTGATGGGCTTAAGGGACCCAGGCAAACCACAGCAACCCAGGAAAACTCATGGGAAGTGCAAGGGCTTGTGTCACGAAGGGTTCTCTCTCAGGTAACAATATCTCCCACCATTTTTCAGCATTTAGGGATGAGATTCTTGTTCACTGAATGCCCTCATGGGGTAAGGCAGGGGGTGCCGGGAATGGAACCCAGGACCTCACACAGGCTAAGTGTGTGCTCTGCCACTGAGCTACACCCGTAGCCCCTCACTTAGTACCTTCTGTGAATTGGGTCCTATGCCAAGGGCTGGAGGATGAATTAGATACTACCCTTCCTTCAAGGAGCCCAGTATCTAAGAGGGAGAGAGACCAGTAGTGAATTACTTGAGAGGGAAGCACAAGGTGCTCAGAGTAGGCACCAGATGCTAGAGGAGCAAAGTGGAGAGGCACCCAGCAGAGCGAGGCTTGGAGGGCTACACAGAGGAGCTGACGTATTAGGAGGACAAAGGAGGGTGTGGCTGAGAGAATACCGCAAAGGAAAAGAAGGGCAAGGAAGCAGGAAATGGCATGGTATGACAAAGGGTCTCTGTGCATGCTGCTTTTGGGAACATGGGGTGATATGAAGTTGAAGATGTTTGAAGGGCCCAGAACCTGGGTGTCACACTAAGGAGCCCAAGCTCTATCCTCTAGAGTCAGAGGCGCAGGGTAGTAATGCAGTCAGATTTGCATTTGAGACCACTACCTGCAGAGGAAGAACAGACCAGAGTGGACATGGGCAGCAAGGGCAGATGCACTAGCAGGGGGAGGGATGGCAATGGCCTTGGTAGCTGGCCTTAAGCTCTCTCCTTGAAAAGGAAGATGTGGAAAGGCCAGACCACCACCTTTCCTCGCCTTCTCTCCACCAGCCTCTGTCTGTGTCCCCAGCTCCTGCCCGGCCCCTCATGCTGCCCCCCTTACTCCCACACCTTCTGGTTCTGTCCTGGGGCTGCCCAGGGTCAGGCCTGCTGGTAGCAGAAGAAAAGATGACCTTGACTCCTTTGCTTGTGCAGTTGTAGCCCACACCCTTCTCTCTTGCTTGCCTTCCATATCTCACCACCCAACTCTTCTTTCTTCAATACAGACTGGAGGTCCCTAGGCAATGGTCTCCCTAGTAATCCCAGAACACCAAAAAGGCAGTGGAGCCCAGAAGCTAGTCCCAGCCCCTCCATATATCACTGAACCTTAGTTTACTCAGTTTCTCCCTGTCAATCAGGGACAGCATTACCAAACAGCTGCCAGACTGGCTGTGGGGGGTTGTCAGAGGTGCGTGTGCATGTGGAGAGGGATTTGACACCTGGCACATAGTTGTGTAGTTACTGCTTTGCAGATGGATAATCAGAAGCTGGGAGAGAGGGAATGGCTTTCCCAAGCTGCTAGTTTTCTACTCCAGGATCGGAAGGCCCTGCCTCTCTCAGAGTTGGGTGCCCAACCACTGACAAATGGGGAGATCTGCTTACACTGGCTGTCTCACTGGCTAGCGGTGACCCTTCTGGAAGCAGCACCATTGGCAAAAGATGGATCGGGGCCTGTCTGGGGTAAAGGCAGTAGGACCCAGTAGCCTTGGAAAAGCAGTTTGACTGTTCCTAAATGGCAGGGTTATTTCATTCACTCTTCCCCAGATGATCTTCTGACCCCTATTGGGCACAGCCCTCCCCCTGATGAGCAGCACTGACATACAGGTCCCTGGGTGGAGTAGGCCTAAACGTGATGCTTTTGATTTCTTGATCTGTCACCCACCCTGGCCCAGTGTACCATGGGCCCAGGAGGCCAGCAAATGTCCCCAGCAGATAAGCTCTGCTAAGACCAAATGGTCCACTGGATTCCTGGAAGTCAGGCAGTTTGTGGGACTAAGGGGTACAGCCACAGTGCTCCCAGGGGACAGAGCTCTGCGGAGAGCCCAGTCACCCTTTGGAGGGGTCCTCCATGCATGCAAGGCCAACAAATGATCCCTTTTGTCTACTTTTTGAAGCAGAGGGCCTTCTTAAAGGGTTCTGGGAAGCAAGGCCAGGACTCCTGGGTTCTCATAAGTCTTTTAATAATAGTAAATGAAGAAAACAATTGTAGCCATAAGTCCCATTGTGAGGGTTCCTTTTCATTGGGGATCTTCCACAACAGAAACATTGGACACTAAGATTCAGAAGGCTAAATACACAAATTAAGGACCATTTATTTCCAAAGGTGACTGCAGAAATCATTTCAGTACAATCAAAAGGTTTTACAAAACAGAGGAAACACATTACAAAACACCCCAAGAGGTGAGCAAACTGGAGGGGGGAGGAGCACAGAGCACCCAAGAACCAGCCTGACAAAGAGGCTCACCCTGCTGCTGTCTAGGGGGGTTACAAAGACTGGTTCTGAAGGCGGCCACTGCATGGAAGGGTTGGGGAAGGGTGGGCCCAGTGCACAGCAATCTCAACCTGGGAACAAGGAAGGACAGGGGAATAGGAAGAGGGACAGAGGTGTTTGCCAATGTCCCAGCAAAAATAGTTAAATATCAGCCTATCTTACTCTTTGCTACAATAATACCAATATAAATGCAAAAGTCTTTAAAATGTAATACAACATTGATACTAAAAGAAAGCAAAGAGTTTCCAAAACAACACTTTTGCTCAAAATGACTTTTGGTTTTGTTTGTTTTTCATGGGATTTTTTTTCTTTATCTATTTAGTGCCACAAGTAGCAAGCCAGTGTACAAAAATGTTACAGACAAGGGTACCAGTAAAAGATTAGATTTTCCTGAGCACAAATGGGCTCATTCTTCATATACAAGAGGAAGGCTCATGCCCTCTTCCAGGCTCCTGCCCTCTTTGAGGGCCGCAGCGGGGAAGCCCCTTCCCAGGTTTGGGCCTTGCCAAGGAGCCCGCAGGGCTTGTAAGAGTCCCTCCCATGTGCCTGCTCCCAGTTGACCAAAACCAACACCAGTGTCTTGTCCTACAGTGTTACACATGGCCTTTTTTCCTCCCTCTTCCACCTCCCCTTCAGTAGAAACCATCTAGAAACTCCTCTTCCAAAGAGGACAGATGGGGCTGGATCACTGTCCACAAATCCAGAAGTCTTTTTGGCAGAAGGAAGAGGAAAGGGCCCTTTTGTCGTCTCATGAGTACCTAGCTCATGCCCAGGGCATCACCTAGCCCTGACTCCAGTGCACGGATACCTGCTGACACTGTGCTATCTGTGGGGAGCTGTGCTTATGTCACAAAACACTGAGTCATCAATAGTCACACATATCAAAACCCTGATGAAGCCTATAGCAAAAGGGATGATCTGGCGGCTGGACTGAGGTACTGTACAGCAAAGTGTGCCAGCTGCCCCGCTTACCCCAAGGGACCTGCACACAGCTTCTGTGAGTGCTACCAAGTCCCCAGAGAGACTGAGATTTGGGGAGACAGAATTTGTGGCTTCAGAACCTCACAGTACCCTCATGGGCTGATAGCGGAGCGCATCACTGCCTTGCAGAGGAAGCTGTGCCAGATCTTTGGTGTACAAAACCAAACACTATAGGTGAGGAGGACCCGAAGCAGACATGACCAGGTCTCTGCTATTCAGAGTGGATGTCACAAGTTGGCCAGCTCAACAGACTGTTCTCCTTGGCTCATATCCTTGACCAAGGCTACCTGGGGGCCTGACAGAGCATTGGTTTCCCTTTCTGGGGCTGTCTGAAAGGCAGCTGGCCACTTCCACAAACTCTTACACACTGGCCGACAGCATCTGGAAACTGGGCCAGGGTGCCTGGGGAACAGCCTCTGCACTGACAGGAAAACCCTGAGGAGGAATTGGGAAGCCAGAGCCCACTGCTCCCTGGGTATGCAAACTTTGGCTTCTCCCTCACTTGTATACTAGAGCCAGTAGCCATCTGTCTGGCTGTTGGACAGGTATGGGGGCCACTCCCAAGGCAGGCTGTCTTGCCTCTGACCAGGTTACTTCTCTCCATGTGGGCTTGGCCCAAGGTAAGGGACAGACACAGACCAGTTCTGATGCTTGCTGCTCCCCTAAACCCAAATACAGGCAAGGACTCCCTGGGAGCTCATAGATGGCGCACATTATCTGTTCCTTCAACGTCCATGCTCATGAGCCAGCTTGCTTCCTTGCTTCTCCCCTTCACCTCACAGGTATAAGGGGAAAGTGGCTTTCACTTTCTTCTTTCCTTCCAAGCACCAGAAAATACATGCCAAAATGGAGTGCTGAGCTGTAGCCAGGGCAGAGGCGAGCTTTTGGAGGCATGCCAGTATGGGGAAAGCCCGAGATGACTGGAAATGTGTGCCATGCCACAGAAAGAGGGAGGAAGAGAGGGCCTACCATCACACCACTGTGGCATTCTGGAGCTGGTCCCCAGATAAGGCATAGATCCTCTGCCTACAGTGGCTCCATGTTCTGGGAAGGGCCAAGCCAGGTCTCCAGGGGCTCCTCTCATAACCTCTTTCCACCCTCACCTTTTCTAAGGAGGTCAAGGGGCACAAAGACCTTGCACATTACTAGTCACACTCCTACTTACAGCAGCTTCATGGTGGGCAGGGTGAATCCAGCTGCTCAAGAGGTCCCTCCTCTGGAGGGTAACCCTAGGGTGAGAGGCACTAAGAAAAGCTTGGCCCCACCTCAAAGATGGCAGGAAATGAAGGTTATGTATCACAAGGGGCTCAAGGGCACTCCATGTTCTCCCCTACTGCCCTCTGTGCTCTTGGACTGATCACCTCAATGCCAGCAGGCCTCTTCTGATGGGTGGTCTCTCCTGGGGTTGCTTCCCAGGGTCTCTCTTGCATGGCACTGCCTCTTGTAGGTCCACTTGCTAAAACCATGACCACTTTTGTCACTGAAGTTCAATCTAGGTCTAATACAACAAAGCTTAAAATACTGGAACTGGCCCAGAGCAATGAGCATGTCTAGAGTGGTGCAGAGGAGGGGAGGCTTATAGGAGCCTTTCTGTTCTTAAGCAGATCTGTTCCCAGTAGGAGTCAGCAAGGCGTCAGCAACCACACAGCCACTGTCTCCCTTCTTGAGGTCCATGCATGACTGAGTGCAAGTCTTTCAACAAAAGCTCCTCCTTTAGGAGCACTTGGACCACTACCGCCTGGGGACCTATCCCTTGGCAGCTCCCTTTTGACCTAGACATGGAGAGGGCAGGACTGGGAAATTTGTGACACCTCCCACATAGAACAATTCAGCAGTCTGGCTATACTGAAGAAACCTGGCCCTAGGGAAATAATGCTGGCAGGAGGTTTAGCTTCCCAAAGCAGGGTGTGGTCACACCCTGCAAATCCCAGAAATGGATCTATAGGACATTTCAGAAACAGGCCCTAATGCAATGGTTCTCCCAACTTAAGCATCCAAAACCAAACAAAAGGAACAAGCAAAACAACCCTGAGCCCCAACTCCAGCTCACTCTTCCTTGAAGCTGCCAAAGAGAGAGACACAGAAATAAAAAGAGAGAGTGGACAAGAAGGAGTTGAAGGGGTGCTCGAGATTTGGATGGTACCTATTATCAACATGAACGTGGAGAATGATTCAAATCACAGTTTTCTCAAGTTACCACTTCCATTGATTGAGTTCTTAATTCCTGTGCTCACTTCTGACTGGGATGTAGGTCAGGTCTCAGTTCTTAGGGGCAGTTTGCACAGGGCCCTACCAGGCTCTGTGTACATTTCCACCCTCTTTGCTATGGATTCACCATCATTGCAATTGAATAGGCCCTTCAGCAGAATCCTGCCCTGAGGCTGGCAGCGCCCTCACCTCTCACTCCAGGCAGCATCCTGGAGGGAGTGGCTGGGCAGCTCTCAGCTTTGAATCATGGGACATCAGTGGGAAAAATGTGGCCAATTCTATTTTGGCCACTATCTGGGAAATCCCTTGGCTCTGGGCTTGCCGCTGGTATAGATAAAAGGCTTGAGTCCCCTTCAAGTGGGGGCTGTGCTGAAGACAAAAGGGGATCCCAGCATGAGCATGGAGGTCCCTGGCAGTGGAGAAATGAAACAACCTGATCTCATGGCTGTGATACTGCAAGAATTACTGCTTGTTGTTCCCTGCCTCTTCAACCAGCTGTTGTTAAAGCACCAACAAGCAGAACAAGAGAGCCACTGACTACCATCTCCCTGCATAAGGCCACTCAGAGCAGGGAAACAGAGCCAAGGGAAGAAGGGAAGATCCAGGCCCGCACCATGCCCCAGGCGCAAGGAGCCAACCTGAGGGGAGGAGCTAGGGAAGGAAGAGTGGTGGAAGAAAGGGACAGAGGAGGAAAAAAGAAATACATCAAACATCCTACTACCCTCTCCCATGATTTCATCAAGAACTGGGTGTTCTCCAAGTCAAGTCAGGACTTGCTTCCTTGGGGAGGAGAAAAAAAAAAAAAAACAAGCACCTTCAGTCTATTTTCTTGGCTGGAAGCCGGAGCAAATCCAGCAGATATTTACACAAGGGCCCAGCCATGTATGAGAACAGGATGACCAGCTTCCCGTGGGTCATGGTCATGAGAGTCTGGTGTCCCGAGGCCCAGATGCGATACCAGGGGCCGTAGAATGGGTCTGAGATGGCCGGACACAGCATGTTGTTCAAATTCACTTCGGTGACCTGCAGGGACAAGGGAGGTAGAGTGAGCGTTCGCCATCCTTAGGCGTTCTCTGGCTTATGCCAGTTCAGCCTTCTCTACCTAATGGGGGGCAGGACAAGGAGGGATTGACCAATCCCCACTTGTTCATGAAGGAGTTTCCCTACCCTGGGTTTTCTGAGGGAATCAAGGCCATGGCCTTCTAGAGGTGATGGGAAGGGATGTGCAGGAGGAGAAAAGCTGTTCAGTGTTGCTCAGGCTCCACTTCTAGTTGTGCCCAGAGCCTGTTGCCATTCCTAAGAATCTGCTATGTGCCTGGTCCCTGGAGAGGTATTATGGGATAAAAAGAGCAGTTAACAGCATGGTCCCTGCCTCCATGTAACTGGCAATCAATCAAGTGGGGGCGATCGGTTTATTGCAGCTGACCTCAAACCAGACAGTGCCCACCAAGCTTTACACGCCATGAGGAGGTCTGAGGAATATATGGAACGGGGGCTGAGTCCTCAGAGAAGATTTCACAAGGGAAGTGGCACCTGAATGGACTCATGAAAGATGGACAGGGAATAATGGTGACGAGTGGGGTGAGTGGAGCCCTCCTTGTAGGAGGCATGGCCAGAGCATGGTATGTATGGAGAGATGAGCACACTGACACCTTGAAAATGCAGAATGTCAGTGCCACACTGACACCTTGAAAATGCAGAATGTCAGTGGGGAGCAGTGAGAGGTAAGGAAGGAAAAGTGACTGATTCTACAAAAGGTACTGGGGACATCGGTTACATGCCCTTATCCTGCAAGGTCGCACGAGGCTCCGCAAGGCTAATGCTACATTAATGCTGCCCATACCAAAACAGACATACCACTCCTATCCTGAGGATGGCCACAACACTTGGCTTCCAGAGCCCTTCAAGTCTGGTCATGCTAAACACAAGTCTTTATCACCTCTCAGGGAGGTTAGGGATTTTATACCAAGTCACAGAGAGGTGGAGAACTCTCTGCCCTCAAAGGTAAGGTGACTCACTTAGAGCAGAGGCAGAATCAGGACTTGAACATGGGTCTCCTGACCCCCATCCCCAACCCTGAGCTCTTCCTAACTCACTTTGCCACTAATAACTATCCTTGCAATATCGGCGATCTTGGGCTCTGGACAACTCAACTACTGAATCCAATCATTCTCCACACTCCAGGCCATTCTGAACACCACAGAATGCAATGGGGGTCCCCAACGACACACCTTCACTGGCCACATAGCTCAGGGCAAATAAAGAACTTGGGAGCAGGCCCAACAGACCCAAATTCAGAGACTTGCCCCAGGCTCAGGGGGCCAGAGCTAGGGTCCTGACTCCCCATGAGGTCCACAGCAAACCATTTCCCACTGTTTCCAACTCAAGTGGCCAGGAGTGAAGGGCATCCTTGCCTCCCCAGGGATGTAAAAAACAGACATTACGGAAGGATTCAGAAAATTCTTTGGAGAGGACAACGCTGTGTATCATAAATCAGCAACCCAGACACAACAATCTGACATCCTGGCCTTTAGCATCTTGTATTTTCAAAACAAAATGATACACCAGCGCCAAGCAGGATTATCAAGATTTATGGAGAACTCCAAACAGAGGGGAGAGAAGGGGATTTAACCAAACTTACCAGGCCGAGGATCTGTAGAATGCTGAAGTGATAAAAGAACATGAGGCCAGTTGAGAGAAGAGCCCACCGGAAACTGCTGAGGGGCTCTGGGGTGTAAGCACCTGGAGGGAGATGGGAGAGGGTGAGAATGCGAAACAGTGACCCACTTTCCTCCTTTTCCCAGGAGGGTGTGCGTGCTAAGGTTAGCGTTGCAGCCTGCTCATTGTCCCTTTTCACCCATCAGTGACAGCTACTTCAGAGAGAGCCCTGCTGATTAGCTGGGCACTCAAAACAGCCCCTTCTGACCTATGTTCTGCCACTCGATGCTGGGGCCATTACAAACAGATGGTTTTTATTATAAAATAATATATGCTTATTAAATGTAATTTAGAATGCTAAAAAGTAGAAAAAAGATGAGGAAAAGAAGAAAAACAGCCCCAGAATACAACCATTGCTAATACATGCTGTGTCTCTTTGGTCATTTTCTCTATGCCTCATACTTTCCTTTCATATTTAAATTACTACTTGGAATCACATGCACACACCCACACATATATATACATATATTGTATGTGTTTGTGTGTGTGTGTGTGTATAATTGTGAAGTCTTCATTTCTACATTTATTTCCTCTTCGTTCTAAAGAGAAGTAACATTGAGGAAAGGCATGATGTGGTGATTGAGAATGTTAACTTTAAAGTCAGATGGCCTTGGCTGTACAAGCTTCAACTCTGCCACTTACTAGCCATATGATCCTGGGAAAGTTGTTAGAACTCCCCGAAGACTCAGTTTACTTGCTTGTAAAAAGGGAATAATGTTAGCCCCAGAATCTGGCACAATGTGAGTGTTCAATGAAATGTTAGATGCTGCCACTGTGATTCAAAGAACTGAAGAATGTGCCATGTCTAATAACGGTGCCATCGAAGAACTATTGAACAACTCTTCCCCCCAGGAACTCCAAAAATAATATATTCCCTTCTATTATTTCTGGGAATACGTCCCAGTAGGCTTGGACATATTCCAGAGTTTGCAGAGCAGGGACATGGTTTGTAGGATGTTGCAGGTATCATTCTGAATGGGGACTTACAGGAGGTGGCTTGAGAATGAAAGGAACTTGGACACCTCCCCACACACACCCCACGGTCAAGGAAGCAAGAGTGACATCATATCCTGGAGTAGTACTTTCCCATGTCTTTCATTTAGTGACTAGTCCATTCATTCAAAGGTTATTAGGCACCTAGAACATTCTAAGAAGACAAGTTCCCTACAGCCTCAGACTCACGGTCAACAATTATAAGGGTGTGGGGCTGGCGGGGTGGTGGAGGTATAAGCCTCCTGTAATGGGAAGATAAAACCCAGCCTGCAGGGTTGGGTGGAGCAAAGAATGCTTCTTGATAGAGGAAGCATGGGAGTGGTCCTGAACTGGGCTTTAGGAGGGGCCCAGGGATTCCAAAGCAGCAGCCTACGCCTAGTCAGGCAGAGCCAGAGCAAGGCAATTCAGAGAACCACAGTTAAGAGCTGAGTGGGAGAGTGGGATGAGGAAGATTCAGGGGGAAGACTCAGGTTGACAGGGCTGAGCCGTGTAGGACCTTAGGAGCCACACTGAGACTTTGGGCTTTATCCCGTGCAGCAGGATGAGCTCAAATGCCTCAAGTGTCAGGCAAGTAATGGGAAGCAGGGCTGTATCCGCAGCCTAAGAGACACTAGGGGATGCTAGAGACTGGCAAACTGGAAACCTCACACTCCTTCGCTCCACCAATCCTTGCCCTGGGCCAAGAGGTGTCTCCCCCCCCTTTTTTTCCACCTTTACAAGAGGCCAGAAATATGAAACTTTATGTGGAACTTCCTGCTTTTTAAATGTTGGCAACTAATTCCAAATGTGCTAAGAATGCCTGATGGATAAAATACAATATGTCGTATGGACAGATTTCAGCTCCTGGGTGGCCAGCCTTGAGCTCTACTGTAGAGTCACTGAAAGCAGGAGCCTCTGAGGCGGCAACGTGCCAGGAACACACATGTGCTTATGAAAGATCAGTGTGCAGGGGACACTGCAATAGAGAACGAAGGCAGGGAGATAAGCAAGGAAACTGCAGAGAGAACAGGGTAGCTTTGGAAGGTAACAGTAGTGGATATAGAGAAGGAAAAATGGAAGAAAACATCACTAGGACATGGTAGAATACTAGATATGCATCTGGGGCTGGAGGCGGGTAAGGGAAAGGAAAGACCACAGAGACTCCCGGGGTTCTAGCTTGGGCATCAGGGGGTGATGATGCCATTTAGTGTGGTAGAAAAGAGGAAAAGGCAGATGGGTGCAGGGGATAGGGAAATGAGTTAGTCTATTGTAGACATGGAAATTGCAGTGTCTGTAGAATGTACAAGTGGTAATGTCCCTCCAGTGGCTGAGTGTACTCTAGGATGAACAGAGTGGTGAGTGACAGTGTAGGTATTAGAGGCCAGCCAGTGGAGATTTTCAAATTCTGGTTCTATCACCTATCAGCTTCAGGGCCTTGGGCAAGTCTTGGTATCTACTGAAGTCAGTTTAACTCATCTGTAAAATGGAACAGTACTGCCTAATTCACAAGGTTGTTGGATAGATGAAAAAAATATGCCATAATTATAGTAGTGGGATTTAACAAATGTTCATTGTTTTTATTTTAGGAATTACAAACTCAGTGAAGAGGATGGGGTGAACATCCATATGTGGGAAGAAGGCCAGAGACACAATACTAAGGAATATCATGTAAGGTGGAGGAATGAAGAGAAGAAGGAAGGAAGGAGATGGGGTGACTAAAGCCAGGGGATCTTCTGTGGGAGAAGCTCAGCCTTGCTGTAGGAACAAGAGACAAGCTCATGGCATATCCCACTCAAAAACCCTTTGAGGATACAGCTATCATCCCTCCATTTTGTAGATGGAAAAACTGAGACTGGGAGATGGGCAGTGACACAGCCAAAGTTACTATGGCTAAGGACTGGGGAAACCAACACTTAGACACTGCTGAGGGACTCCCTGCTCAGTGCTCTTGTTGCCACTTGCACAGGTCTCTAACACACCATGTTGGACCATCTCTTTCCTCGTCTGCCTACCTTCTCCTCTGAGCATAGCTTAGGGTTGGTTACCACAGGAGATTTATGTGTGTGCCCCTAGGTCTAGCAGAGCTTGACTTGTGAAAATGCACTGAGTGATCCACTTAGGGTGTGAGTATTTGCCTGCCTGCTCAGTGAGTGTGAAACGGGCACCATGTTGTTACCTGGATGCTGGGGCACACAGGGAAAGAGGGGACCTGGAGGACTGACAGGTGCCCAGCCATGCATCCCACTGCTAGAGCCTCCAGCCATTGCTTCCCAGGTGTCCCTTCCTTCTAGCCTCTGCTTGCCTTCTCCTAGTGGCAGCTGAGACAGGCCTTCTGTACCAGGTGGTAGCTACAGGAGAGGCCCTGAATGTGTGTGGTGGTGGTGGGGCATCCTCATTCAGGAAGCAGCTCAGCAGCCACAGTCCTGGGGAAGGCTGGGACCAGGCTTCAGGTACTCAGCAGCCTACCCTTCATTGTGTTTCTGCCCTGCCTCATGATAGCCCCAGATCATACCATGCTCCACGCTGTGGGGAAAAGGAACATTCAGATACTACCAAGGGACATGCTTCTCAGTACTTTCACTGTCCCTTGTCCAAAGTTGCACTTTAGCACTATTCCTTCCATGTCACATAATCTGCCCTATATCCAATAGAGTTTGCTAAGCGAGGGGCTATTTTTGAATCTCCTCTTCACCTCCAGCACCTGATACATGGTAGGCACCTAAAATTTCTGTGTGAGCAAATGAATAGCAGACTTTTAGGAGAATCATGAAAGTAAAACCCTTTGGCTTGATGCTACTTACTACTTCGAGGACCACCACTGAGAATCTAAAGGGCTCAATAAACCACGCTTACTTGCCCAAAGATACTTACACCTGTGCTATTCATAATATTGAAAAACCAGAAACAAACCAAGTATGGGAGATGAGTTAAGTGAACTATTGGTACCTCAATATTGTACAACAATCCACTGCCATTCAAATGACAGCCAACTATGTACCTGTTTGAAGAGGTAGCACCAAGTATAAATGACAGAACGTCAAGTAGCTCAAAAACAAAGGCTATGGTTTCAGGAAGCCATGTGTAGTATGTCACGTATCTATGGGGGTGACCTTAAGTAAATCACACTGCCTCTCCAAACTCCTTCTCCTCTATGTGGACTGGAGGTAGCATCTACCTCTGAAGGATGATGAGTAGAATAAGAAAGATGGAAAAGTATGTATGGCAGCTAGCCCAGCATAGAAATGGCAGCTGGTATTTGCACCATGTTGACCACAGCCACCCAATATCTTATAAAAGCCTGGAAGAGGATAAGGAATGTTGTGAAGAGGTGGCCTTCAATGAAGGGCTCCCTTGACTATGGTTTCCTTTGCCCTTTCACTATTGTTGGTTGTTTTCATTGCAAAGATGATGAAATATTCAGTTTCTTTGAGAGAGGAAGGAAGGAAGGAAGGAAGGAAGGTAGGTAGGTAAGAAGGAAGGGAGGGAGGGAGGGGGGGAGGGCGGGTGGAACAGAGAGAGAGAGAGAGAGAGAGAGAGAGAGAGAGAGAGAGAGAGAGCAAGTGAGCCCACTGTGAGCACAGATGACTCAGTCTCTGTGGTTATATGAAAATTGTATGCAAACCCACATCATTCTCCTTACTGTGTACCTGGATGTGACCCTTGGGATAATCCCAATGAATAAAAATGGTATTGCTTGTAAAGGAAAATAGAAACAAACACTTTCAGAAAAATTAAATACATAAAACTTTTCTTTCTACTTTAGGAAAAAAAATGTGACATTTTCTGTTAGCATCTTCTATCCCAGGAGGATAGAAGTACGTCATCTCTAAAGGTAGGGGGAAACCAAGATAATTGCTTTTTCTGAAATCAATTTCTGCCAGAAGGAAGCTTTATGAGTACTGGGAACCAAGGCAATTGTACCACCCGCAGCAAAGACTGGCCCCAGGGGCATCCCAAGGGACCTTTGTCTTATCCTACAATCCTACTCAGAAAGGCTTACACCAAGGAGATGAGACTGGGTAGGGTGGCATTCCATTCTCTAATCTTGCTCCTTTCTTCTTCCACTTACTCGCTTATCCATGCTGCCTGGTCTTTCATGGCAGGCAGTGGGGAGAGTCAGAGACTCTGCCCTTGAGCACCACCCTGCAGTTCACAAGTGAAGAATGACCAAGTGTGGTAAACACAGTAGGTAAGGTGACACTGAGAAAGGGTAGCTAGAGAAGATGACACTTGAGGTGAGTTTGAAGATGAGATGACACTTGGGGTAGGGCTTGAAGGAAGGGACATTCTAGGCAGAGTATAGCCTGAGAAAAGGTGTGGAGATGGTGAATGGTATGCTGTTTATGTATAATTACATACCGTTCTGTGATACTAGAAAACATACAATTCTTTGAGAGGGGTCATGTGGCAGGGGATGAAGCTTGGACAGACAGGCAAATGGGGCCTGTTCACCAAGAGCCTTGTTTGCCATGCTGGGGAACTTGACCTTTATCCCATACACAATGAGAAGCCACCGGAAGGGTTTTAACAGGAGAGAGAAAAGGTCAGCTTTCTGTTTCATCTTAC
This sequence comes from Xerus rutilus, assembly GCA_028644305.1. Taxonomy (NCBI): domain Eukaryota; kingdom Metazoa; phylum Chordata; class Mammalia; order Rodentia; family Sciuridae; genus Xerus; species Xerus rutilus. The sequence continues at coordinate 36,849,778 of CM053417.1, forward strand.
TGGGCTGCTCCACAGCAATGTGGACAAAAGACTAGAGGTAGACAGGCCTGAAGACAGGGCGAGACGCTGCTGTGGTGACATAGATGACTTGGAAATTTGCCAGACATGGAGGGTGACTTCCAGGTCTATGACTAGAGGAACTGAGGGGTGTTAATTTAGGAGAGAAATGCTAACACTGAGTGCCTGTTGGCTAGTCCACTGGGGGTCTCCCGCAGTCTGATGTTCAGGACTAGGACTCAGGAGATGGGGACAGACTGCAAATAGAGATTGGAATGTGGATAGAAGAAATGAAGAAGAGTCCCCAAGTCTCTGACCAAGGACAGGGCCTTGAAAACAGCAAGAGTTAGGTACCTAGCAGGAGGAGGAGGACTCATTAAAAGACACAACTAAAAACAAAATGAAAGAGGTAGTCATAGAACTAGGAGAAGGCTGTTGTAGATGTTGAGAGAACATTAAGTTTCAAGAAGGAAAGGATTGACAATGTTATATGCCCTATTACTTGAACTGACCTACAAATAATGTAGCTACAAGCCACATGTGGCAACTCATTTAAATTTATTATATTTTAATAAAATTAAAAACGTTGTTCCTCAATCACATTAGTCACATTTCAAGTGCTTAATAGCTATGTGTGCCTAATGGACAGCACAGAGACAGGCATTCCCATCACTACATAAAATTCCGCTGGGAACACAATTCTCCAGAAGGGTAAAGTCAAGACAAACAATACCATAGGGTTTGGCAACATGCTGGTCATAGGTGATCTTTCTATAGGGAAGTAGCAATGCAGGAGCTGGGTGGTGAAAGATAAAACGTTTTCCAGGTGTACAAGGAAAAGAATTTCAGAAAGGGCGAACAGGTTACGCAAAAATTACAGAGAAATGATTCATCACATTCTCTACATTCTCAATCTCTTCTCTGAATGTCCCTTTCATCTTTTTGTCCTCATTGAACCTCTCTTTCCCCAAAAGGAGCTTGCTTCATCTATAGCCCTCTAAAGTAGTGACTGATTTTTCAAATTTGGCCCATGTTATATAGAAGGAGTAACTTCTTTTCTTTGCATTGCTGTTTCCAGATCCTTTTCCCAAAATCCCCACAGCTTTCACCCTGTGCCACCTGCCATTCTTCCCTTGTACAGTTATCCACAAACATATGGGTATGGCCCTATTTCTTTGAATATATTATTACCTGGCTTGGTACCACTCTGTCATAATTTTTGATAATTTTTACATGTGCCTAGAGGAACTTTCCAGGCTCTGGTTCTCAGTTCCTTAGCCCCCTCTCCTTGATGATCTTGTCCAGGACTAAACCTCAGTGATTCATTCTCAGGTCATGCCTGAGGCCTTATAATTAGGGACAATTTCCCCTTTCCAAAATCTCAAAGTCAAGCATTCCCTCTTCAACCATCATTACTCTCTTTCCTACTCAGTCCCTCTAACCGTGACCCCAAAGATGTTTTAACTCTCCTCGAATCTGTCTGCAGATCCACTGGTCCTACTACCTTTTAGCTCTCCCCCTTGGCTCCTTCTTCCCTCCCTAAATCTCATGGCCATCATTCTAATTATCCCTTGCAGACACCTTTGGATCCATTGTTCCCCTTGTTATTGTACTCATCTTGGGGGGAAGACATCTCAGCCGTAGTGAAATGTCATCTTTCTCCCCTTGCCTGTCCCTACACAGCTGAAGACGGCCAGAAAAACAACAGGACTGGCTGTTCTCACGTCAAATTCGTGATCACAAACTTCAAGTGCACCCTTCACGTTGCCAGGCAATCATACCGTACTCCCCCGGTCTATTCACTCTCTCACTCTCCTTGGCCACAATTTAATATCTTATCTGCTCTCTCAAACCCTTAATACTTCTATTCCATTCTCACTCTCAGATGATGGCCCTGCTTCCTGTTCCACTGAGAAAGAAAGGAATCAGATTCAAACTTCTTCAAGTACTCACGATCACATTTATCCACTTACCTGAATCAATAGATGCCAAATTTGCTCTGCCTTGGGAACCACAGGTAAACTGCCCCGGGTGCCAGTCAAGGCTAGGCTTTGCATTTACATCAGATGTCATCACCTCTCTCCTACTCAGCCATTGTTTCTGCCACTCCAGCCATTGTTTCTCTGTCTTACATCAACAACCTCCCTTCTCTACCAGATTGTTTCCTTTACCATGTAAACTAATGCACTGTAATTGCTCCCATTCCAAAACAAACACTTGACCTCACTTCTCCCTCCAGCTACTACTCATTGCTCAGCTACCCTTCACAGCAAAACTCCTTGAAAGAATCATCTACACCTAACTGTCCAATATGGTAGCTACTAGTCACATGCAGCTGTTCAGGGCTTGGAATGTGGCTAGTTTGAGTTGAAAGGTGCTAGTACTATAAAACACACCCTGGATTTCAAAGGAAATCCAGTATAATATCCCTGTAATAAATTTATGTTGCTTATACTGGGATGATAACATTTTGGATAAACTGGATTAAATAAAGTATATTACTAAAATAAATTTCATTTGTTTGCCTTACCCATTTTTAGTGTGATCCTGGAACATTTGAAATTACATATGTGGCTCACAGATTTTTATTGGATTGCACCTGTCTATTCTCCCAACCCACAGTTCCCCACTTCCTATTCTTTCTTAAACTCATCAGGTTTCTCCCCCTGCACCAAAACATCTCCCATCAAGGTTACAAGTGACCTTTTTGGTAGAAGGGAGTCTACTGAAGAGGAAGAGGATCTAGGAGAGGGAGGTGAGGAAGGTATGGGGTACAGGGAGATGGGTTATGGGGGATATAAATGACCAAAGTATGTACCATGCGTGTATGAACATACCACAATGAAATCCATTATTCTGTATGTTTATGCATTAATAAAACAAATGACCATTCAATAACTAATTCTTGGGCCTCATCCTATATGCCTTTCCATTTTTAAAACATTCTTCACTTGGATTATGGTCTGCTGCTCTCCATTAGTTCTCTTCTTGCTTCTGTGCTTGCTTCTCCTCAGTCTCCTTTACTGGTTCCTCCCCATGGCTCTGCCCTCTAAACACTGAAGAGGATCAGGCTATAGACCTCAGAGCAACTTTCATCCCATTAATTGATTGGAACCAATCTCATGACTTTATTTATGATCTACATGCTAATGACTCCAAAAATGGTGTATCAGCTTGGACCACTGGCCCAAAATCCAGGATCTTATACTTCACAGCCCACGCTCAATATCCAGTGGGCATCTTAAATTAAACTTCTGATCTTGGCTCCTGTGGTAGATCATGACAGTAATGGCTCCAAGTGAATCACGTCTTCCCAGAATCCACACCTTATTATGTTTCCCTCTTACACTGATCTGGCCACATGATTTGCTTTGGACAATAGGACGTCATCAAAAAAGATTCTCTCAGGGGCTTGATAAACACCTGTGGGGGCTTGCCTGCTTGGAATACTGCGCTAAGAGCCACATGTCATGACAGACTATGTGGACAGAGAGGCCCAACCATCCCAGCTGAGCCCACACATGACCAGTAGAAGATCTCAGTTCAGGTTGCCAAAACAAAATACCATAGACTGAGTGACTCAAAAAACAGAAATTATTTTCTCATGGTTCTGGAGGCTACAAGTCCAAGATCAAGGCATCAAAATGCTTGATTTCTGGTGAAAGTTCACTTCCTGGCTGATAGACAGCCACATTCTCACTGTATCTTCACATGGCAGGAATTAATCCCATCATAACAGCCATACCCTGTGACCTCATCTAACCTGAATTACCTCCTAAAGGCCCAATCCTCAAGTACCATCACACTGGCAGTTACGGATTTGACAAGTGAATTTCGGAAGGACACAAACATTCAGTATATAATAAAGAACCCATACAATTGTGAGAAATAATGTCATTGTTTTAAGTTACTACGCTGTAGAGATAGTTGTTATACAATAATAGATAACCGAAACAGCACTTCTCCCTTACAAAAAAAAAAAAAGCAATAAACAAGCACAAAAGTCCTTCTCTTTGCCTTCCTTATCCCAATAATTTGCTTTGGTCAAAAAAATTATTTTTGCGGTTCTGGGGATTGAACCGAGGGCCTTGTGCATGCTAGGCAAGCACTGTACCACTGAGCTGCATCCCAAGCCCAGTCAAAAATTTTAGAGTCATCCTGACCCCTCTTCTGATCCATCAGCCAATTCTATTCGCTGTACCTTCAATATGTATCCAGAACTCAATGACATTTTCCTGCGTCTGCCTCCTTTTCCCTTCTCCACACCCTGATGCAAGCCCCACCATCTGTCTGTCTCCTGGATTATTACAAATAGCACTAATAGGTATCCCTACTTCTATACCTGCTCACTTGCAGTCTAATTTTGGCATAGCAACCAGGCAATCCTTTAAAATTTTAAATCAGATCATGTTCAGTCTACTGCTCAAAATCCTTCAATGGCCTCCCCTCTCCCTAAGAATAAAAATGTAAAATATCCTTACAATGGCCTACGAAACATACAATACCTCGATCACTTCTCTGATCTCATGCCCTACCACTATGCCCTTCCTTCACAGATCTAGCCACAACGACTTACTTGCAGTTGCTGGAACAGTCTAGAAACTTGTCTGCCTCAGGGCCACTATGCTTATTATTTCCTCTGTTTGGCATATCCTTTTCCCAGAGATCAAATGGCTTGCTCCCTTGCCTATAATCTTTGCTCAAATGTCACATTTTCAGTGAAATCTTCCCTTTAAATGAGGCCACCACATTTAAATCGCAGCCCTCCACAACCATTCAGCAGCACCCTGCCCTTTACTGTGCTTTATCTCTTCTCTGGTGACACTCACCATCTGACTATATAAGTTCCTCATTTCTGTTCTATCTGTCTCCTCCCACATGAGCAAAAGCTCCATGAGAGCAAGGATAGTTCTGTTTTTCTCACTGTTTCATATCCCCAACAACTAGAACACTGCCTGACCCAGAGTAGGGACTCAATACATTTATTTGTTGAATGACTGGTGTGCTCAGCTCAGCATGCTCATGAACTTGGTAGAGCACAGTATGACTGGACTAACATATGGGGAAATTGAAAGGAGTGAGGGTGAGGGCCCATACAGAATTCTGTTTATGACTTTAGATATCTCGGAGAATACAAATCACCTTGTGATGCTTTTAAAATGTAGGTTCTGGTGCAGGATGTCTGCAGCAGGGCCTGAGTCTCTATACTTCTAATCAGCTCCCTGGTCCTCAGACAACACTTTGAATAGCAAGGTCTAGCCTGTACTCTGGCAGCAGACTGAGAGACTACCAACAGGGAGCCCAGAGGAGGCTGTTGCGATAGACCAGGTCAGGATGATCTCATCTGATCTGAACCAAGGTAGGAATAGTAGCAGTAAATTTGAGAAATGATCAGGAGGTAGAATGAACAGGATTTGAACATTGATTGGATGGGGGTGGGGTGTAGGAGGGAAGGAAGAGTCAATTATTAACTTTAGATTTCTGGCCTTATGAGTTAGGTGGTGATATCACTCAATAGCACAAGGAACATTGGCAGGTACAAGTTTGGGGGCAGGGAAGAGAATGACAAGTTTAATTCCTCACAACAATGCCATCCCATCTTTGGTGCCCTATAAATCAGAGATCTCCATTTCCAGCTTTAGTTGCCCAGGAAATTAGGACTAAGGGTCAAGGCCCCAAGATGATCATGGGTGTTTAATTCTTCATTATCATCCCACTGAGCATAGGCCCAAGTTAAGTCTCCTTGATTCCAGGTACGTGACCACTTGAACTTCATCCTCTAGTCTGTTTACCACATGCAAAGATGGGGGGCCTGGGTTGGGTGTTTCCAAAGGGGATACATATGGTCAACCTCCTATGTTAAAAGTCTGGAGAGCCCAAACTAGGCTAGGCTTCACCGTCATTGTACCTAGTGGGGGCTAGCTGGCCATGCAGCCTATGGCTAAGGCATCTTAAAAGCCAAGCTTTATCCCATGAGGATCAGAGACCCAACCTTCTACCAATTACACACAGGGTGAGGTCCCTGAGCTGGAAAAGAATCTGACAGGTGGACCTGTCCTGGCAGAAGCAGCACTGAAGTCCACAGACCCAGTTTCCAGCTTCTACTCTTACCAAGTTGCTATGGGACATTATATGTAGATCAAAACCTCTCTAAGCATCAGTGTCCCTCCAACGGGAAAAGCCCAGATCCTCCTCATCTTGAAGGAGCACTGTATGAACAGAAAAGCTAACAGAGCATAAAGATACTCTGGAAAGAAGTGCTATTTAAACATAACACACCACTGTCTCACACCATGTTATGCACTTAGTATTAGCTGGGTCTCTGGTGTGCTTTAAGCAAGAATCATTTGAGGCAATGAGGCTTAAAGTTCAGTCTGTATCTGGCTCCCTCAGGGTAGAGGCTCTCAATCTTGAGTATGCCTCAGAATCCCCTGGAGGACCTGTTAAAACACAGCTTTCTGGGCCTCATCTCAGAGTTTCTGATTTAGTAAGTCTGGGGAGGTGTGTGGGATCTTACAACATGCATTAATAACAGCTTCTCCAGTTAAGCTGATGCTGTTGGTCCAGGCACTACACTTTGAAAACCACTGTCCTAGGGATTGTGTGGAAAACACAGATTCCTGGGCCCTGCTCCCTTAGATTGAATCCAAGAGGTCTGGGAGGGCCCTGGAATCTCTATTTTAGTAACAAGCACATCAGGGTGATTCTGACACTTGGGACTTCCAACCACACAGGAAAAACACTGGCTTAGGGAGAAACCTGGAGCTAAAATATGTACCAAGAAGCCTGAGATAAGCTACCAGTGGAGGCACAATGTGGCCAGGTGTAAGGAGCAGTATCTTATGCAAGGTGATAAAATCAAGGCAGATAATACTTGACTTAATCCTTTGTTCCCACAAGGGACTCCTGAGCCCCACTGACTTCTTCCTCAGCAAGGAAATGCCAATTGTCTTCACAAACTTGCCTACCTACCCTCTTGCATAAGGCTCAGCTCTTGGGCAATTTTTCACATTCCTCAGCTCCTCTCTCACCCACTTACCCCTGAGGAGTCTTCAGGTTTCATGTGACCAGGAAAGCAGAGCAGGGAACCAGGTCACAGAGGAAGACTTTTCCAGCACCCTAACGAGGGACAGGGGTAAGCATGGACTCACTGAAGTAGAGGAGAAACAGGAGGCCAAACCTAGACCCTGAGGTTAGTATAACCTCAGGGCCAGTACTCAAGCTGTCATTGGTCCAACAAGCTGCTTTTGATTTAACTGGCCCTGGAAACTACCTAGTGCAGGGGCTCCATCCCAATCCTCCTCCTTCAAGAGAGAAGTTGAAAGCCCACTCAAGGGAGAAGTGGCTTGCCCAAGTCAAACAACACTGAGGGTGTTAAACCTCAGTTTTCTGAAATGTCCCCCAAGAGCATGTAAACTACCTATACTTAAAAACAACCTTCTCATGCAGTGTTAAGTCTGGGAAGGCCTTTGCTCCCAATTCTGAAACACGAGCTCCCTCTAGTGGAAATGAAAGGGGATGCCCCGCAGCCTTGAGGCAAGGAGAGGCAGCGGCCCCTCTGACAGCCTGGGGAGATCAAAGAAGCCCTTCTCACGTGGAGAAAATGCCTTTTATTTTATGCATTTATGTTGAAACGCATAAAATAAAAGAGTGTTGCAAAGGAAGCAGAGTTATCAAAATATCTCAAAAGTTTTGCAACAGTAATTGTACTTCTTTATAAATGCATTAAATAATAAGATCTGCCAGCAAATCCCATTAACTATCATAATTTCAAAGAACTGATGAACATAAGCAGTATTGTGAAGTGGCTGCAGATACTGTAATATGATAGGAAGCCATCTGTGTTTGCTACTGACAAAGCCACAGGTCTGGTTAATGGCACTTGTGCTCGCTGCTTCCATTTCTGCTAGAATCTGGTGCAAATACATATGTAATTTTTACCCATTCAAGTTAATGAACACCTGCAATCCTACTTACGGACCACAGGCTAATAACCCCTGCCTAAATAAAAACTACCACAACCAAACAACCAACACCATGAGGACAAAATAAGTGGAACTTTCAGAGGGGGACTTCTAGAGCTATGTCACCATCCTTGCAGGCAGGGACCAAGCAGTGGTCCTGAAGCTGTGCAGATGTGTTCTGTGCTCACCCCTGACTTCCCTCCCAACCATCCCACAAGAACCTCTTTCTGGAAACCTGGAGCCACCATCAATAATTCCTTCTATACCTGCTCCCTTTACCTAGGATGTCCCTTTCATCTATTCACCCTACAGAGGCCTGAGTACTCTGAGCAGAGGCTGTTCTTTCTTATCCTTCTGTAGGGAAGGGGAGTTGAAGATTTCTGTCACCCTTCATTGTTGCTTCTAGATGTTCCTTCTCACTGCTTTCTCTTCCTTTGAAAAGTTCTGTTCCTCTGCTTCATCATTGTCACTGTTGTCCTCCATGTCCTTATCAGAGTCATCCCAGACCAGTGTCACTTGAATTACAGCCTTCTTCCTTTCCACATTACGCCTTTTCCTGCCAACATTCAGGATGATTTCAACATCCATGTGGGTGCTGCTTCCAATTCCCTGACCTCACGGCCTCTTGAACCTCCTCAACGCCACAGGTCTGCTCTACCTCACTACCCACTACCTGCCATTTGTCATTCTAAAGTGCCCCACCCTGGCTGGAATCATCTGACCACAAACGCCCACAGTATCAGCCTTCATATCCTCATTCCTACTGCTCACATGCTCCTAGACCTCCTGGTGACCTCTGGTTCCTTGAAACCCCTTGTCCTCCCCTACCCACAGAATTCCTCCTTGTTCCTCAAACTCTCTCCTGGCCTCCCTTCCTTCCATACCAGCTTGGACCCCTTGACCCTGAATTATGGCACTAGCACCCTCAATTCCCTGGTGGGCAGAAGAAACTCTTCAACCCTCTCATCCCATACTTCTACCTAACCCCTCACTAGCTCATTCCCAAGTGGGCTAGTAAGAACCTAAGAAACCACTCAGACCACATTTTATCTCATTAATAGGCAGGGTCATGGCACCCTGGCAAGCATAAATCATACGGATAATAGCCAACTTACATAGCACCAACTATGTGATAGCACTTTGATAACCAATTTATACACATTATCTCATTTAATGCCCATTTTAACCCAATGAGAAAGTACTGCTATTATTCCTACTTTACAGATGAAGAAACTAAAGCACAGAGAAGTTAAGGAAGTTAGCTAAAGTCACAAAGCCAGTTAGGAACAGAACCAGAATTTGAAAACAGGTAGTCTAGCTTTGCGATGAGCAGCATACACTTTTTATTTTTATGTATTTATTTATTTGGTACCGAGGATTGAACTCAGGAGTACTGGACCACTGAGCCACATCCCCAGCCCTATTTTGTGTTTTATATACAGACAGGGTGTCACTGAGTTGCTTAGTGCCTTGCCATTGCTGAGGCTGGCTTTGAACTCGCAATTCTCCTGTTTTAGCCTCCCAAAGTACTAGGATTACAGGCGTGTGCCACTGCGCCCAGCTCACGCTTTTTATTGTTCCTATCAGTACAACCTGCCTGTTGGAGCAGTCAGGCCTGCTCCTTACTGTAGCTTCTCAGTGTCTTTGCCAAGATGGGAAATAAGGTGGGGTGTACTTTATATCCAGCCACCTCAGATTCTCTGGGTACAGTGCAGAAAGCTCAGGTGTCAAGACCAAAGCTGCAAGCTCTAGCCTAGCTGTAGAAAAGCCCTACATCTTGGAAGGTACTGGGGTAACTCTCAGCTAATAACAAAGTGCCACTCTGTATGCTATTCTGCTATCATGTCTTGGGTGACCTGCCCTTGGTCAGAAACCTGAAAGCAGGAAAATATGTGGCAGGTTTACCAAAGTTCTGTCCTGAACACCAACATCCCTCATTTTCTAGATCTTCAACAGCATCAATCCAAGTCAGACCTTCTGTTCCTCTACTCAGGCTGGCTGAGCCCCAAATGGGGCAACCGCTCAGATCAGTGCCAAAAAACACATGAATTCCTGCTTCAGAACAGCCGTCCACACTAGCTGCCAATCATCCAGAACTATACTGTGTGATAGAGCAGCCGCTGACTGCATGTGGCTGAAATTCAATTCAATTTAATTAAACTTAAAATCAAATTAGAAACTCAATTCCTCAGTCCTACAAGCCACATTTCAACTGCTCAGGAGCTATATGTACCTAGTGACTGCCACATTGGACAGAAGAGATACAGGATTTTTCCATGATCATGAAGAATTCTATTGGACCATGCTGAAGGAGCCTAGAATTATCTCCCATTTCCCACAGCACTTACTCCTCCTGTCATTACCCTTCTCTATCTACCACCGAACCTCTTCCCTTGTTAGTACTTGTCACCACCTTATAATTTATCCCCCTCCCTTTCTCCCTGGTACCTTTGAAGTTCCCTCTCACTACTGGCCTACACCTTAGCATTGGAAGGTGCATAGCCCTGGGGGAGGGGAGGGGAGAGGGGAGGGAAGGAGGAGGGAGACCCTTTCCACTGGTCTGGAATGTTCATAACCCCTCACTTTTAACATCCTCAACTTCTCCTTCCTTTACATCCCCACTTCTTTAAAGGTCTGACGACACTTCTCAGATCCCACATGGCTTTGGTGAAAACTTCTACTGCTTAAGCTTCCAGGACAACCAAACTCTCCTTTTGTTACTCTGAACATTCCTGCAATCTCTTTACATTCTTTTTTAAATTCTTTTTTAGTTGTAGATGGACACAGTACCTTCATTTTTGGTTATTTACCTTTATGAGGTGCTGAGGATCGAACCCAGTGCCTTACACGTGCAAGGCAAGTGCTCTACCACTGAGCCCCAACCCCAGCCCCTCTCCTCACATTCTTGTCTACCTGTTGCAGGTTGCTTTACCCCAAGGCTTTTTTCCTAAGCCCTATTTTCTCTCCACCTACATGGTTACACTGGGCCCTCTGCATCCACTGCAATTTATACCGATGACACCAAAGTTGGCCTCTAGTACAGAGTCCTCTGAACAGCTCCAGAATATTCCTTCCTGCTGTATCCTGGACATCTCAACCTGAATATCCCAGAAGTGCTATAAAGTTAAGTACAGTCATTTTCTTCTCTGCTACAGACTGAATGTTTGTGTTCTCCAAAATTCATATTAAAACTTAATTGCCAATGTGATAGTATCAGGAGATAGGCTTTTAGGAGGTGATGGAAACCATGATGATGGAAACCACCTAAGTGGGATTAGCACCCTAATAAAAGAGGCCCAAGGGAGCCCATCTATCCTTTGCACATGTGAGGATGCAGTGAGAATGTACCATTTATGAAGAACAGGCTCTCACTGGTCAATGAATGTTGTAGTACCTTGATATTGGATTTCCCTGCCTCCAGAATTGTGAACAATAAATTTCTGTTGTTTCTAAGCTATCTCATTTATGAGTTTCTGTTACAGAAGCCCAAGCAGACTAAGACACTCCCTAAAACACATACCTTTTTTTCCTGTGCCCCCTCTCTCTGTTAATGGCATTCTATCCCCACCCAGGCATCCAGGCCAAAATCCTAGAGGCCTCATAGATTTCACTGTCCTCCTTAATCTTATAGTATCTCAGTTATAATAATCACTATTAATTTAATTGATGCTCATTAATTTAATTAAAATAAACATCCCATCTTGTCTATCTCCCTCTCCTGAAAAAAATTAAAAATATGTAAATACTGCCACCTAGTGGTGAAGCACAATTAGCTCTGGCACTTCATAGATTGAAGAGAAAAGACACATTAAGAAAAAATGTGTTCTAGGCTACCTAGGTGAGTCAGAGACACCCCCAGACAGAAAGTAGCATTCTTGAGCTGACTTACAAAGGATGTCATAGAGTCCACCAGGTTCCGGGTAGAAAAGCTACTGTGTGCCTGGAGGGACCAGGCTGGACAAATGCGTCAGTAGATCTGGTCGTTCAGAAGGTAAAGTGATGGAGATGGAGTCCAAGTGATGGCAAGTGAGGACAAGGATATGGACAAGAGTCAGACTGTAAATAGTTTGATATGCCATGTAAAGGAGTTTGGTCTTCATCCTGGATGGGATTTTTTAGCCCTGGAGTCAAATCTGATCAGATTTTCTCTTTCTTTAGAACAGTCATGAATCTGGATGCAGTGGTGCACACCGTAATCCCAGTGGCTCTGGAGACTAAGGCAGGAGGATTGCAAATTTGAGGCCATCCCAGAAACTTAGTGAGGTCCTAAGCCTCAAAATAAAAAATAAAAAAGGCTGGGGATGTGATTCAGTGGTTAAGCACCCCTGAGTTCAATCTCCAGTACCAAAAACAACAAAAGTCATTCTGTCAGACAATATGGTGTGCAGGCTTCATGGGAGGCTGGGAGCCATCAGGGGCAGGGAAATGAGTAAGAAGACAAAGTAATCCCTGTAATAAGGACTGAAAATCTGAACTAAGACAAGAGTGTGAAGATAGAAAGGAATTTGCCAGCAATTTTGAGAAACTGAATCATCAGTACTTCTGGCCTGATCAGTGGAGGGGATGAAGCAGAGGAAGGGGTCTTGGGTGCTAAATTTTTGGCTTTGGCACTGGATGGAGAGGGAAGCCACTAATCAAAATAGGAAATGGAGAAGGAAGAAGAACAAGCTGGATGAAGAGGTATGGAAATAAGAAGTTTAACTATAGACATGTTACCTGTGGTGTCCCTCCAGTCTGCAGTAGCTCTATCCACAGGCAACACCAAGCTCTATGGGGCAGGCATGGCAAAGGAGTTCGAGAAGAAAGTGCCAGAGAAACAGTAAAACCAGGAAATAGGGTCCTGGGGCCCGAAGGAGAAACTAGCATCTCAGTATTTGCAAAGCTCTATAGCTAGGCATAATCCTGACCTCTAGTGCCCATGGTGTAGCTGGAAGACAAAAGTGTAAGTAACTAGAGACAATAGAATAGTGCTTCCTAATAACAATAGGGAACTCATCCACACGATGTGCCAGGTACTGTTCTTCACAGTTTACATACACATGAGCTCATTAAACCCTCACAGCACCCAGTGAGGCAGGAACTATTACTGCTCCCACTTTACAAGTAAGAAAACAGATGGATAGAGGCCAAGTCACTCGCCCAAATGCCACAACCAGCTAGCAAGTGGCAAAACCAGAATTTGAACCAACAGTCTGTCACAATCCACTGACTCCATGGTGTGGTGGTGAAGCTTGTCTGTCTGATTTCAAATGCCAGTATGAACTCTACAGCCATTGCTCCTGAACTCTGTAGTGGTGTGAATCCCCTGGATAGTCTGGGGAAGGGTAAAAGTCCCCTCTCAGAATAGAGTCTCTAAGTCTATGAAATAAAATATATAAAATTACAAAAGAAAAATGATCATATTGAAATACAGTTAGGAAGCTCAGCGCAGTGGCACATGCCTATAATCCCAGTGGCTCAGGAGGCCGAGGCAGGAGTTATCCCAAGTTCAAGACCAGTCTCAGCAACTTAGCAACATCCTAAGCAACTTAGCAAGAACCTGTCTATAAAAAAATAAAATATGAAAAGGGGTAGGGATATGGCTCAGTGGTCAAGTGCCCCTGAGTTCAACTCCCAGTACCAAAAGGGGAAAAAAACAAATAGTTATCAAAATATTTTTTTTAAAAAACAAATATATTTCTAAATGTTGAGGCAATGATGAATGTGAATGATTTTTCATGGTTAGCTGCAGCAACTATGTATAAGAGAAAAATATCTGTGATTTACATTCACAACATGCTAGGTGCTGCTGATGTAACTATGGCGTGTTGTCAATATTCATAATTGAAGGAAATACTATCTTTCAGTTAGAGTTAATGCAGAAGAGATGTGATTTTCTTTTTCTCATTCAAGGTTGTGGGCCCCAGGTGATGTATTCCCATAAAGCTACTGAACATGTGGGGATTAAATGAGATCAAGATTTTGCATATAAAACATTCATCCAGTGCCTAGTGCAAAGAATGTAGACAAAAAAAATGTTAGCTTGCAAGATGTGTAATAGGATAGATGTACACTACATGAACACATCCCTAAGCAGAGGGTCCTTCACTCATTCATTCAGTCCCTACAGAGCAAGAACAAAGAAAACTTCCTGTCCTCAAGGAGACCGATATGTAAAGAGACAATGCTCTGAAGTGTGAAAAAGACAACCACAGGAGGGACAGAAGCAGCTGGAAGGGGCAGGGGCAGAATAGTTTCAGAAGGCTTCCCAGAGAAAGGGACTGCTAAGGTGAGTTTTGAGAATGGAACACTTCCCAGGCCATGGCTGAGAAAGGGGCATGAAAATTGCACTTCAAGCTCAGAGAACTCCAAGGATTTGGGTATCATCAAAGTATAGATTATAAGAAAGGAGTATAAAGAGGTGAGGTTGGAGAAGGGGTTAGAGGACAAATCACACAGCATCTTCAGTGCACTGGGGACTGCACAAGGCAGGGGCTTTGAAAGTTTCCCCACAGGAAAGTGCTGTGATCCTACAGAAATAGCTTTGGAAACTACAGGGATGGGACTTTAAAGAGGATGAAGGATTCAGGATGGTGTCTGGGAGACCACAGAGAGCCAATGCTATCATTGAGGGAAGAGATGACAATCAAGGCCTGCACAATAGTAGTGGCCCTAGAAATTGCAGGAAAAGGCTGGATTCGAGAGACACAGAAGAAGTAAAAGGAGGACTTGGTGATTTCTCATAGAGCAGCCAGTAGGATCTTTTCCACAAGCAAATCTGATTGTGTTGGAGTATTCAATAAACAGTGTTGGGACAAACAGAAAGACATCCAGAAATAAAGTTGGATCCTTATCTCACACTATAGAATAGGATGAATTACAAGTGGATAAAATATTAAAGGGTTAAAAAATAAAGGAAATTATAAACATGCCAGAAGAAAATATGGGACAAAGTAGTCCCCCTGCCATTCATTATTTTGCTTTTCATGGTTTCAACAATCTAGTCTGAAATATTAATGAAAAATTCCAGAAATAAATGATTTAAAAGTTACAAGTAAACCAACAATTTATATATTTTAAATTGTGTACCATTCTGAACACTATGATAGAATCTCACCGCCATCCTGCCCAGGACACAAATCATCCCTTTTTCCAACGTATCCATGCTGTATATTCTATCCACCCTTTAGTCATCTAGTAGCCATTTCAATTATCAGACTGACTGTCCTGTTACTATACTGTGTCAAACTAACCCTTACACGGTAGTAGTCCAATGCCATGTCAAAATACCTATATCATTCACCTAACCTCATTTTATCAGCTAGGCATCAAATCATCTCTCATCATCACAAACAGAAAAAGGATGAGTACAGTAAAATACGATATTTTGAGAAAAGAGGCCACAATCACAAAATTTTTATTATAGGATATTAACTGTTCTATTATTAGCTATTAATTATCTCTTGTGGTGGCTAATTTATAAATTAAAACTTCATCATTGATATGTATGCACAGGAAAAAACACATGTATATTGAGTTCAGTACTATCCATAGTTTCAAGTGTTTACTGGGGGTCTTAGAAAATATCTTCCACAGGTAAGATTACTATAGGATTTTTTTTAAACCTTGGAATAGGAAAGGGATATTTAACCATGACTCAAAAGTCAGAAGCCATAAAAATAAAATCGATCCTCAGGGCCATCAATCAATAAATACACACGTACTGTAAACATATAAAAAGAGCCTCGAATTCCAGTGGCTGGGGAGGCTGAGGCAGGAGGATCGTGAGTTCAAACCCAGTCTTAGCAACTTAGCAAGGCCCTGAACAACTTAGTGAGAATCTGTCTCTAAACAAAATATTTGTAAAATGCTGGGGATGTGGCTCCTTGGTTAAGTGCCCCTGGGTTCAATTCCCAGTCCAGTGCAAAAGCAAGCAAACAAACAAACAAAAAATTTTCACTCAAAATTAGATAAGTTCAAAACAAAACTGAACTGATATACCACTTGTATAAACCATTCGAGGGAAAATAAAACAAAAGTTTGGAAATATCCTCTTTTAGTGAGGCTGTATAAAACAAAGCACACTTGTATATTGTAAAAATAGCATTTAAACTATTATAACATTTAGGAATTTGAATATATCTATCCATGGATGCCTATACTCTTAGATGCACTTATCCAAATGGTATATTTGCACACATGCAAATGACATAGGTCTGGGGTCATACAATACAGTGTTAGTTATATTAGCAAAAGATGTAAACAATCTAAATGGACATCAATCAATAAATTATGCTATAGTCTTGTAGCCTCATATTATGATTTCAAGCTAGAACCCTAGAGCCATATTCCTGGGCTCAAACCCTGGATCTGCCATTGACTAAGCATCAGTTTCCCATGTATAAAAGGAAGACAGCAGAAACATCTGCCTACCAGGGTTGTTGTGGTAATTAAATAAATTAATGAAGGTGAAGTATTTGAAAAAATAACAGGCATGTACTTGTGTTTTAGAAAGCTTCAGTGTTTTACTATGGTATATTCTGGCATCCACATAATAGAATACTACACTGCTATGAAAAAGAAGAAGCTTCCCATGGAAGTAACAATAATAGCAGCAGCAGGTTAGCTATATATATGCTATTTCTGAATGTTTTTTTCTTAAGAAGGTGGTTAAGTAAAATATTTTTTTAAAAATTCACTCATATAGTTATCCCCTAGGATCTGAGGGGATTGGTTCTAGGAACCCATATGGATACCAAAATCAGTGATGATCAAGTCTATGACATAAAATGGCAGTGGTTTGAATATAATCGATGCACAACCTCCTGTATAATTAAAATCCTCTCTAGGTTACTTATAATAACTAATACCATGTAAGTGGTTGTTATACTATATCATTTAGGGAATAATGATAAGAAAAAAATCTGTACATGTAAAGATGTAATTTTTAAAAAAAATATTTTCAATCTGACGTCAACTGAATCCACAGATATGAAACATCTGGATACTGGGGGCTGATTGTGTGTACAAAAGGAAATTCTAGGAGGATATGCAAAAACCAAAAATGGTGATTAACTGTAGAGTTGTGGGACAGAGTCTGTGGATGGGGAGAAGAAGGGATCAGAAGGATATGTTTCACAGTACTGCTTTCTGTATTTTAGATTTTGAACTAAAATTTGTAAATGAAATTGAATTTGCAAGGAAATAATCAATTAGGCCAGGTATGGTGATTCAGAAGGCTGAGGGAGGAAGATTGAAAATTCAGGACCAGCCTCAGCAACTTACCAATGCCCCAACTCAAAAATGTTTTTAAAAAGGGGGAGGTAGGGATGTGGCTCAGTGGTAAAGCACTCCTATGTTAAAGCTCCAGTACAAAAAAAAAAGGAAAGGAAGAAAAACATCAATTGGTAAAATAAAGTCAAGTCATGGCCCTTCTTAAAACTTTCACTGGCTTCCCATAGCTTTTAGAATCAAAACCAAACCTCTGACCTGGTTTACAAAGACATTCATATCTGACCTTGCCTGCCCCTCAGGCCTAATGTTACATCCCACCCTCTCTCTTGCTCTCCTTCTTGCCACAGTGCTATTGCACATGCTAGTCTGTCCATTTATATGTCAAGGTTCACTTCCCCTAATTCTACATTTGCCTAGTAAACTCTGAGTCATCCTTTGGATCTCTGTTTAAATATCACTTCCTCAGGTAACTCTCCCCAAGCCCCTAGATTAGTAAGTTCAGCTTATTTTGTTCTAAGCTGTCATAAAAGCATGTTCTTTACCTTCAAAGTACTCATCTTAGTTGTAACTGTGCGTTCTCGTAATTGATTCCTATCATCTTCCCCAACTAGCTTAAAATTATATGAGGTAGTGCCTGACTTTTGCTCATGAGAGACCCCTTGTGGCCAATGCTGTGTATGGCAAAAAAGAAGGCATTTGTTAATAAAGTCTAGATGAATGAACAAATGGACATAGGGGGCAGAGATGATTCCCAGATTATAGCTGGGGTGATTGGGTGGTGCCACCTGGTGGGGAAGGGCTGGTGGAGAAGGTAATGAACTGGCATAGACAGGTTGAATGTGACATATACTTGGGATATTCAGGTTGAGACGCTGAGGAGACTAAATAAACCTGAATCTGCCAAGTCAGGGCTGTAGATACTGACATAGTGGCCATCAAAATAGAGACTGGTGGTTAAACCACAAAAGCACAGAAGACCGTGCTAGCGTACTCGAGGGAGAGGTGAGCCTACAACAAAACTCCAGGGAAAGGAGCAGCTCAGAGAACTGCAGAAAAAGAACTTGTGAAGGGACTTGGGAGAGCATGGTCAGTGAGGTAGGCAGGCCAGAAGAAAGAGGGACTTTGGGAGGTCTAAAAGCAAAGCATTTCCAAAAGGATTAATCAACAATGTTCAACATAGCAGTCCAGTTGGATAAAAGAATGGTCACTAGGTTTGGTCAGATGGATGTCATTAACCATCTTTAGAACTGTCATTTCTGTGAAGACCCTGGCCAGGGAGCAGGGGCCAAAATTCAATGTTCTGAGGAACAAAAACTAACAAAAGATGGACTCTTCAATTGCAGACACCAATGTCTTCCATAGTTACCTAATGTTTACAAGGTGATTTCAAGTGGTGAAGAGATAAATATTTTATTTTTAATAGCTACATATCAAAAGTGTATTAAAATAGTAAATCAAAGCCATGACTGCATGAATATTATAAGGTTTCTCTTAAGGACATTTTATTTTGAAAAATTAATAAATTTAAGGATATATATTATACACAGTGATACATATACATTAACATGGAGAAGGCAAAAATTGTCACGCTCAAAGAGCTGAGTTTCGGAGATACTGCCTATACTATTTTGAGAAAGACTGGAGAACTTTTTGGCTAAAAAGCCAGTATTAAAAGAAGTGTTGAAAATCCCAGGAAACAAGTGATAAAATAAGGTTCCAGAGGAGGTGAGTGGGATGTGAGGTAACCACACAGGGGTATGGTCAGCCAAAGACAAGAAGAACATCACTTTTTCCAGGATGGGAAGGAAGGATGGACATGGGAAGCTGTTTCTCCTTCTGAAGATGGCCTGCATTCTCCCTTCAATATGTATTACTTGCTTTACCCCAAGAGTTTCTTGCTCTCAAGATGACTTTGTTCTCCTCTGCACCTTCAAGATGGCTGTCATTCTCCCTGAGTGTATATTTCTTACTTTACCCCCCAAATGTCTATTCACTGGAGTAGTCCACATTCTCCCTTTAAATCTTTTAAAGTAAATTTGTCTCTTAAAAAAAGTGTGGGGTCTGGGGCTGTAGCTCAGTGGTAGAGCGCTTGCCTCGCATGCGTGAGTCACTGGGTTCGATCTTCAGCACCACATATAAATAAATCAATAAAATAAAGATAAAAAAAGTGTGGACACAGGTAAAGAAGTCTGTGGAAGTGAATTACTGAGAGAATTCCCACCTGAGAAGCTCTACATCTCAGTCAGTTGTGTGTGTGTGTGCATGAGAGAGAGAGAAAAGTGTAGAAAGGGCAGAAAATTTGAGTACAGTGGACAGGAAGCTTGGCAAAGATGGAAAACGTTTACACATGACTTCTGAGGCCAATGTGTGGAGGAGTTGACCAAAGGCAAAATAATTCAATGGCGTTGACAGCATAGTTATAATAGGAACCATGAAATTTTAGTGACAATAATCAGAATGCTTGAGAGATTGTTTTCTAGTAGGCTGAGACTGAGCACCCTGGAAAGAGATAGGACACATCCCTGTTGGAAGGGACAAGAGGGTAAGACACTTTTCAAGAACAGTGAGGCTGAAGTTCCAGAAATTGTCATAGAGGTACAAGCTGATGGTGAAGCAAAGAAGCTAAAAGAAGTAGAGATTTGCACCAAAGAAAGGGTCTCAGCAGTTTATGAGCTCAGAAAGAGAAGTCTTAGGCGTAGATGAGGCCCAGATGGCAGAAGAGAAAGCAATATCAAAGTCACTGCAATTTAGACACCCAAACATTGAGAAGCTGGGGGTAGGATCAGAGGTATTTAATAGAAGTGTCTCAGGCTGCTGGTTACCCCTGTAATGGAAATACTGAGAATCACAGGGCATAGACTTCTGGGAATGTCAGGGAAGTGACAAGAGAATAGGTGGTAGTGTTGACAAAAAAGAGAGAGAGGATGGTAAAAGAGAAAGCATTTTCTCATAAAGAAAAAGTGAGACAATGATCTAGAAGAGATAATGAGGAGCTTAGCAGCATGGGAAGCAAGGTAGAAAGAGCAGCCTCCTTGAGAGGGAGATAAAAATATGAAGGACTCAGTTTGCTGTGGAGAGCTACTGATAGAGGTGGAGGTGGTTTCTATGAAATATAGTTTGTTAATGAGCTTTATTCAATCACTCTATATTGTATATGTTGTAGTATCACTATACACTCTCTCTATATATACAATTATAATTTGTCAAGATCCAATAAGAAAATTTTAAAAATAAACATTTCAATAAAACAGAGGAAAAAATGAAATATAGTTCCAGAGAGCCAAAAGCAAAGGGTTGGCAGGAAAGGATACAGGGAAAAGAAGAGTCAGGCTGGAGGAAGAATAAAACAGTGTGGATGAGAGAAGTCACACGCACTATGATAGTACCTAAGGGCTTGGGAATGAAGGAAGGATGGAATCCCCACTCAGCACCACCCATCTACCCCCAAACGACAGGGACAGGCACTTTATACTCAAGAAGGACTTTGTCTTTCAGAAAAATAGGGTTCCTAGGATGAGAGGCATATATAGGAAAGCTATCTAACCATCTTGAGGGTAAAAACTCCCAAGCCATTTATTTCTGGAAAATTCTGAGAGTCTTCTACAGAACAGAAGCTTCAAACTTTCAGCTTTCTTCGTTTACAAGGAAATAATCTTCCCACCCCTCACTCCAGTTTCATTCCCCTTCCTCAAGGCCTTGAGTCCAAGCTTGGGACCAAAGGTAGAGCCAGTCCTAGAAGAAATTCAGATTTTCCTCTCCATGTTCATCACTCCTTAGTGAACAGCAGATGGTAGCAAAGAGCTGGGAAAGGTGATTAAACCCTAAAAATAGCTCCAGGCCAGCCAAATAGCTGATATGGCCCATCAAGTTGTATGGGGTAGTGGACGCTACCACCCAGGGCCTGGAGTCAAAGATCAACTGGGTAAGATCATTATGCTGGTCCTGCAAGCTGAATTCTCACTGAGCTAGGGTGTCCAAGGTATATTAGCAGTAAAACAGCATATAATCTCTCCCATCATAGCCCTTCTATTTTTCGCCTCACCAGTTAGGGACCTAGGCTACCAGCAGGAAATGCTCTAAGATGATACAATTATCTTCCCAAAATGGTGAAGAAGGAGGGAAGGTAACTAGGCTTTGGAAATGATTCTGCTCCCACACTACTCTCTGCAGTGCTTATTGGATTATATGACAATTGTCTATCTTCCCTGGTGGACAGGGACTCCTTCTGGAAGGACCATCCATCTCTGATTCATCTCTGGTTTCCTACTACAAATACTTGGCACATGGTAAATGTTCAAAAAATATGTATTGAGTGAATCAGGGCAAGAGGTGGAGGATACTCCCAGCCTGATGTGGTTAGGACTTGACATTTAGCCTTTCAGATAGCACATTGTATGAGAAAGAGTCCTGGTCTGGGAAGGAATTTAGGCTGGGCTTTGAATCCTGGCTCTGTTGCTTATGGCGGTAGGCAAAGTGCCTAATATTTCTGGGCCTTGATTTTCTCCTTGACTACCGCAGAAGGTAGATTCTTCAACCAACTATTTGTGATAGGAAAATACACAAAACATGCTTGTCACATGTATCTTGTACCCAACACACACTCAATAAAAAAGTCATCACTGATCCAGGCATGGGGGTGTACATCTGTAATTCCAGATAGTCAGGAGGTTGACAACACAGGATCCCAAGTTCAAGGTCAAGCTGGGCTATGTCTCAAAAAGATTCGTCACTGATTATTTTTTGTGCTTATTATTCTTGTTGCTATAGCTTCTTTTCAGGGCCAGGTATTAGGGGCAAGGGGAAGAATCCCTAGAAGTAGGCAGTAAATTGGAATTAAGATTCAGAATCTGTACATCCTCAGCTCAGTTTCCTCAAACAGCACAGCAGTAGAACCAACAGAAAGTTGCAGAGAAGTCAGCCCAGTCTAGAGGGCATAGCTTCCCAGATGAGGGAGGAGGGATGGCTACTTGGTATTTTCCATGTCAACCAGTCTAACTCAGCTACCTGACAACTTTTTATGTTTACCTCAGAGTATAAAGAGGTTTAACTAACAGCCATAAGGATGGGGTACAATTCCCAGCATACAAATCAGAAGCCAGGAACAATGAGGGTAGGGGTCTGGTGTCCTGGTTCCATTCAGAATCAGTTTATCTCTGAGACTTCACTGTTAGCAGGAGGATGTTGCCTGTGTCACAGGGAACAGACCCGAGTAACAGCACACGGGTCCCAGATATTGGAACTTCAGACCTCCCTTAAAGCTCAGTATGGAAACCAATGCTTTTAGAGTTAACTAAATGTAACTAAATGAAAGTGTTCTTTGGCAGTGTGAGACCCCAAGTGGCTACACCATGTAAAAGCAGCCTCAAAGAAGATTTAAACAAATGTATGGAAAGGAGACGTAATTCATAGGAACCAGGGAATAGGAGACAAATCTCTGACTACCAAGAAGCAACAGAATCCAGAAGAATTTCCAGATCACCCTTCAGTGAGCTCAAGGGCCCAGATAACCTCATGCCATTTAGTGCAATAGAAATAAAATTCTTGCTGCCTGGGCTGAGGTATGGAGGGTGGATCTTCCAGAAAAGTCCCAGCAATCATGATAGAAAGACTAGTCGCTATGACTAAAAGACAATGTCTCCAAGTTACAGGGCCTTTCAGGAAAGGAAGAACACTAAGAAAAATCATCTTGACCACAAAGGCCCAGGAATTCCTCTTTCCTTTTGTCTACTGCACAGTGAAGAGAAGGGAACATTTAAAGGGGCAATGTGAACACAAACAGATCAGCTTCCTTTCCAGATTGTCTCTACCAGGCAGGTAGACTCTCCCCCTTGACCAAATGAAAAGTTTGCCATGGGTTTATTTTACATGAAGGATTTTGTTAGTTCAGCTGCCTCTTCCCTCAACCCCATAATTCCCCAGGCCCTTGAGTCCTCATCTCTTTCAATATCTTCTTGGGTTCTGAGAGGATGGATACAATGAGCAAGAATATAAGGTCCAAGTGCTCCATTTTGTCCTTCCACACTATACTTCACACTGAGGCAGGAGGCAGACACAAGCATAAGAAAATGACAAAGTATAGGAGCACCATGCAAATCCAAGGCCAATGCCAAGAGCCCAAAGCATAGGCCCTATGTCAAGAGTTAGCAGCACCATGCTCAACCCACAGAGGATGTTTCTGAAAAGCCTCCAGACTCTTTGCAGGCCTCATCCATGCCCATCTCCCCCAGTCCCCAGTGCCTGGCATCAAACATGCTGAAGAAACCCAGCCAAGCAGCAGCTCAAGATGCTGGCAGGCCCCTCAAAAGTAGCTGACTCCTCCAAATGCAAACAGAGGGAGAGGCAAAGTGTGGGGTGGCATAGGGATGTTGTGTGCTGGCCTTACCTCCTTTCCAAAGCAGGTAGATGGGCACCACGTAGAGCATGACATGCTGAATATAGTAAATCTCCAATTCAAAGGGGAGCTGTGAGGACAAGATGGAGAGAGGCATTTCAGAGCAGGAAGCACTTCTTACAGGAGATTCTGAACTTGAACGCCCTTGCTCTTCAGGACCCACATTTTAGCAACCCCAGCTATTTCACTAATTCACCTCTTTTCACAATTAGGAGAAAAAAAGATGCATATTTTTCTGACCTAGAACAGAACCTTCCAAGGTGTATTTTACAGAGATGATACTTGAAAAATACTTCACTAAAAAAAGTTTGGTTACAAATTTAAGGTTGCATATAATATATCCCCTTGGAGAGTCATCATGCATGTTATTGGTACAGTAAGGACTTGAGTAGACTCTACAGACAAGAATCCTACTTGATATTTTTTCTCCAATGTTTCTCAAACTTATTTAGCAAGTGACTTTAAAAAAATAACACTTAGGGGCTGGGATTGTAGCTCAGTGGTACAGCGCTTGCCTTGCATGCGTGAGGCCTTGGGTTTGATCCTCAGCACCACATACAAAGCAATAAAATAAAGACATTGTGTCCATCTACAACTAAAAAAATATTTTAAAAAAGTAACACTTAGGATTCTGCAGAATATACTTGGAGAAACACAAACTCATGTCACTTCCTACTCCTGGCAAGTAGATGGTAACTATTTAAAAGTTTATTTCTCATTTGACATGTAGAACGTATGAAAGAGGATTTATTATTCTCATTTTCCAGATAAAAAAAGTGATTGCTAAATCTGGTCAGGTCTAGATCCAAGGATAACAAGTTTCCACACAGGATACTTGGGTGTCAGTCAGGGCTTGATCTATTATTCTAAATATTTTTAGTTGTAGATGAACATAATACCTTTATTTATTTTTTTACTTTTTATGTGGTGCTGAGGATTGACCCCAGTGCCTCACACATACTAGACAAGTGTTCTACTACTGAGCCACAACCCCAGCCCTATTTCTGAGTGAAGACCAACTAGCTGGGCCAACTCTGGCATAGTGTGACAAAATGACTTCCCCAGTCTCTTGACATCCAGCAAACCCACTTACTCACCCTTTTCCTAATCCCCCTCAAAATGGAAGCTATGGATTACCAAAGCCAAGTGTACAGTTTCAACCTGGCATGGGGATCCTGCTGTTGAGCTTGGCAGCAGGCAGAAAATGGAAACAGCTAAGTGGCTAACTTAATTTTGGAGAGAAAAAACTTTAGCAGCTGGCAAGAGGCCTCACCTATGGGGCACACTAACATGTGTGTGCATGCGCAAATGGATACACATGGATCTCAAGGGCAGCTCAGGGAGACAAGGACACCCAAGGGAAAGTGTCAGCTGCCTCCCTGTTCCCTACAGGGCAAGCACATAATCAAGAATATGTGCTAATAAGAATAGGCAGTTATAGGCCCCCCAGGCACAGGAGCCCAAGTTTGCTGTGTGTCAAGAGTTAAAACCAAAAGAATGGCAAAGCTCCCAGAATGAGAGCTGGGATGACAATAGACCCTGCACACAGACAGTGGCTCTGGCCCTTGACAATCCATATAAAAGGAGAATTTCCCAGGGACCCACATGATGCTCAACTACTACTTTATGTTCACAGAGGTGAATGTAAAAACCCAGAAATGAAGATTAGGTTCAAAGTGTCTCTGTAGAAGATAATAGAATGGGTTATAGGATCTGACACTGACCATTGCTAGCACAAGGTAGGTCTGGAGGCCTATGAAGCCCACATTTGGCCTTTCATGTGGTCAGGATGACCCTACTGTTTTATGTGGGTACTGCCATATACTTTTCTTTTTTCCCATATTTTTATTGGTGCATTATGATTATACATAATGGTGAGGTTTATTGTTATATATTCATACATGCATACTGCTTTATAGTTCTCAAACATTTGCACATTCATGAGCTGCTCACTCTCTCTTTGTTTGACACATAAGGAGCCTGAAGTACAAAAGGGTTAAGTGACTCTTTGCTGAAGTCACCCAGAAAATAGTCAAGGAGGAAAAAGTCTTAAGAAGGCTCAGCTTTCTGGCTATAAACCAGAACCTTGACCTCTCCCTGAAATGGGCTTGAAGTCAGGTTGCTGTCCCACTGCAGCAGAAGAGAACCAGGCCAAGGGCCTGTGGCCAATAGTCCCAGCACTCTCTCAAGCAGTCTCCCTGCTGACATCTGCAATTCCAGTGGCCAATTACTCATCTGGACTAAAAATGGTCACCTTCCTCTCCCTCCCTTAAACCCCTCCTAGAAAACAAAGTGCCCACCTATATGTCCAGGAATGCAGTTAAGTGCTATGATTCTATGCTAGGACTTTGGAATCTGTCAAATTTGTGTTTTAGACTTAGCTCTGCTATTTAGCAGTCCCATGGCCCAGGACAAGTCATAGAACCTTTCTGTCCTAGCTTTGGCACCAGCGAAATGGAAATAATTATGCTGTCACAAAACTGGTGTACAATTTCTAAATCTTTAAAAATATAACAAACACTTATACATTCTCTGTGTTAGAAACTCTTTGTAAACCATTAATTTAAACTAATCACAGTAACAATTGCACTGTTCCCATTATCTCCATTTTAGAGATGTTAAACTGAGGCATGGAGAATTTTGATAACATACTAAAGAGCATACAACTCATTTGGTGACAGAGCCAGGATTCAAATTCAGGCAGTGTGCTCTAGAATTTGTAGTTTTAGCCAGTATAAGGCCTGTCCTCCCTGGATATCTGTGGGGATTGGTTCCACAACCCCACAGACACCAAGATCTGCAAATACTCAAGTCCCTTGCATAAAATGGCATAGTGTTCGCATACAATCCACATATATTCTCTCCTGTATGCTTTAAATCATCGGTAGATTACTTATAACACCTAATACAATATATAGGTTATGTACAGTTTATGTAAATAGCTGTATTGTTTAGGAACTAATGACAACAACAGTCTGTACCTGTTCCCATGGTTGGTTAAATATATGGATGGGGAATCTGTGGATGTGGGACCCATGGCTATGAGGGGCCGATTGTACTCTGCTCCCCCTGTTCACTCCCCCCACAAAAGTCTGACACATATGTGGGGTTGGATGGGGAGGAGCCGCTGTTATTATAATCAGAGGGGTAACAGCAATAGCAGCAGCAGCAGGAACAGCAGTATGACTACCACATGCTCTTTCCTGTTCTTCCACAAGGTAAGTGGGTCTAGCCCTCCCTATTCAAATGATTCTCACCTTCACAGCCCACCCTGTTCACTGTTGCCCCAGCCCCACATCATACAGTGGCCAACCTTGTCTTGCAACACAGGCCTCACAGCTCCTGAGCCCCTTGTCACTGACCTGCTGCACCTCTGCAGCCACCGTGGCCACAAACCTCAATTTGTGTGGCCCAGAGAGTGTCCCCACCAGAGTTCCCTTCCTCTGATGGCTGCCTCACTCCTATTCCAAGTTCCCAACCTTGAGGGCAAGGAGCACAAAGAGCATTTAACTCAGTACAAGTGGCACGGCAACCAGGATCAGAGTGGGGAAAGAGAAAATAGGTAAAAGAAGTGTGAGGAAAGAGAGAGGAAAGGAAGGAAGGAGCTGAAAGAGACAAGAGAGAGCTGGAGAACCAACCACTTTTCATTTAATAGCGAATAATGCTTATTAAGTACTTATATTATGTATAAATCATGTACTATGTATTGTACTAAATATATATATATATATTTTTATAACTTTCCTGTGGAGTGGGGACTATGATCATTCCCATTTGACAGATGAAGAAACTAAGGCACAGAGAGGTTAAAGAATACCCAAAAGCCAGGCACGGTGGCACATGCCTGTAATCGCAGCACTTTGGGAGGCTGAGACAGGAGAATCACGAGTTCAAAGCCAGCCTCAGCAATGGCGAGGTGCTACGCAACTCAGTGAGATCCTGTCACTACATAAAACACAAAATAGGGCTGGGGATGTGGCTAAGTGGTCTAGTGCCCCTGAGTTCAATCCCCAGTACCAAAAAAAAAAAAACCACACTCAAAGAAGAAGTATTAGACATGGGGGATAAGGGCAAAGAGCACTGAATAGTGGGCACTGAGTCCAGGCTGAGTTCCGGGAACTTTCTCACAGTGTGTCCCCAATCTTCTTTTCTTCATTTTATGAACAGTATGTGTGAAATGCCGCACTTCCTGGAGAAGAATTTCCACTTACTTAATTCATTTCTAACCTAAAGATCTCACACTTAAGAACTCTAAATGTCCACAGCCTGGTTCCTTTTCAGCTGGAGGAATCCCAAGGCTACATCCTACACAGATGCAATTCAAACTCAAAAGCAATAAAAATATTTTAAGCTACACAGATCATTAACTTCTTTCTCATGTCCAAGTCAACATTTTTTTAGAACAGAAATTACAGAATGGTAAAGTTAACCAGGCCTCTGGAGTCAGACTGCCTGAAACATCAAGTACATGGTTCCTGTCTGTGGCAAGGTCCCCAACCTGATTCCTCCCACCTCCCAACCTAGACTAGACAGCCACATACACCACCATCCTCTGCCATAGAGAATACCAATTTCTCTGTCTTACACCCTCTTTATTTCAGCCACCAAAAGTAGCCCAAGATTCCCAGGTCACCTCCCAATACCTGAACTCAAACCCCTGCATGGCTCTGTACATATCCTAGTCTGTCCCATCATCCACCCCTCCTCCAGTTCTTAAAATCCTTCTACTCTATTGGAGCCCATAGCTATCAATACCAAAATTTCCTCTATCCTCAAACTTTCTGTGAACAGTCCCTCTACCTTTTTGCTTTACCAAAAACTTAGACCCCCCTCTAAGACACTGCTATCCCAATAGCCCCCTTGAGTGGTGGGTATTTTTCCTCTAATACCTCCTTCTGCCAGTTGACCAGGAGGGCACCTCTCTGCTTCTCACTGTAGCTTCTAAATGTCTGTGTCTTCTAGACCATTCTCTCTGCCTTTTTGTTAACCACTCCCCTGATATGAGACTACAGCACCCACCACTCCTCCCTGTTGAAGTCACATAGGGCCCCCTCCACAGTCCTCAAAGACTTTGTCTCTTGCCTCTCTGTCACTTCTTCCCAACAGTCTCTGGTCAAAATTCCTGTGTTTTCAATATTTAGTAATGCCATGGCTTCTCCTTCCATTTCCTTCCACTCAGCTCAAGATCTCTCCATGTTGTCTCACCCCTATTCCCTTAGTCATAGCTGTCATTATCAATACCTGTGACTTCTCTCTGTAATGCACCCCACTCTCCTCTGACCAACTTACTATTCCTCATACCCCAGCTGATACTTCTTAAAATATTTTTTTAGTTGTAGATGAACACAATATATTTATTTTATGTGGTGCTGAGGATCAAACCCAGTGCCTCACACATGTTCGTCAAGCACTCAACCACTGAACTACAGCCCCCCAGCTAATACTTTTTCAACTTCACCAGAACCTCAAGTCTGTTGATCCTGTTATCTCTTGACTGGCCCCCATCAACCTCACATCCCCACCTCTATATTCACCCAACACTGAGTTCAAGGTCCAGCAGCACTTCCTTCTGTACATTCTCAAACTCTTCTGACATTCTCTCTTCCTTTTTCCTGCTTGCCTTGCCAAACTGCATTCCTGGTTAAACCCAACTCTCTTCCTTTACACCTTTATATGTATGCAAGCAAGCATGGCTGGAGAAAACTATGAATAAATCCACACTGTTAACTCTTTAAATTCATCACAGCAAACTTTGAGCAGACTCCTAATGTTGCCTAATCCAACTATGATTTTAAGGCCATTCACTCTCCTTTCTCCTAAGCAATTATTTCACACCTTCTTCCCCTTGCCTCAAACCTTCTCCATCCTTGCCTATTCCACAGGGTGCGGAGGAGGGTTGCAGGAAGAGGACATGCCTGAGCTCCCACGTCCATGTCTCCCTCCTCCTTGCCTCTATGCAGGAAGCCCAGTACTGCTGGCTAAAGCTAATCTTGCCATCCATGCACTAGATCCCATCCTTCTCACCCACTCAAGGATGGTCAGCAATTGACCCATTTTTCACTAGCTGGAAAACAAGCATGTTGTGCTATAAAAACTCTTGACCCTACTTTCTGCTCTAGCTACGACCTCCAATTCTCTGCTTCCCTTCAGATTTTAGAGGAAAACTCCTCAAAAGACTTGTCTCTAACCCAGAACCCTCAGTAGCTCTCCTCTGAAATATTCTGCCACTCAAATTCTTCCAAATTTTCATTCCCATAATTTTATTCAAATTGTTTTGTTGAGGTTATCCACAAGTTCCATTTTGCTAATTCCAATGGGCAACACACAGATGGTGCACATGGTGTCTTTGCATGAAATACAAGTAGTTGCCCTTTTATTGCCCAGACTCAAACCATGCCAGGATGTCAGGGAGATCTGGGGCCAAATCATCCTCTTGTGCAGTTGACAACCTGTATAACTGGATATGCCAGTCATGGTCAATTTTCAAGCCTCATCTTTCGCAATTAACCAAGCAGCATTTGATGGAGCTGATGATTCCTTCACCCTTAAAACACTTTCTGTACTAGGCTACTATAGAGGACACCTCTGTCCCTTTATTATTTCTCTGTCTCAAAGGCTTTCATTCTCAATCTGCTTTGCTGGATCTTCCTTATGTCCCTCATCTCTAAATATTATGGGGCCTCAGAACCAATTCTTTGCCTCTCTTGTCTATTTTCATTTAGTAGGTAATCTTATCCAAATTCCTAATTCTGACTCCCAAATAAATCTCTCCAGCATAGAGATAGGGTGCTGAGATTGAAATTCTAGCTTTATTTAATTGCTATGTAACTTTGGGCAAATCACTTAATCTTGCTAAGTGTCAGCTGACTCATCTGTAAAATGGGAATGATAATAGTATCCACCTTATCAGCCTGTGGTGAAATTAGGTGACATAATGCATATAGAGTTCTTGGCCCAGTGCTAACATATAATATGAACTAAATAAACATTAGCTGTTTTAATCATTATCCTCTACTTTGACATTAATCCTGCCAGTAACTAGTAAAGCTAGAAATTCAATCCCAGCCAGGAAGACTTAATACCAGGTCTCTCTGGGCTTAAAGCTGGAGTTTTGCTTCATCATTCTGCCTTAGCAAGAACTTACAGCATAGTTCAGATTGCTGGCACACACCTGTAATTCCAGCAATTTGGAAGACTGAGGCAAGAGGATCACAAGTTTGAGGCTAATGTGGACAATTTAATAAGAACTTGTCTCAAAATAAAAGTAAAAAAGACTGGTGATGTAGCTCAGTAATAGAGCTCCCCGGGATTCAATCCTCTGTACCAGGTACAAAAGAGCTTCCAGCAAGAGATGGTGGCACTTGGGCTTGCCCCACAAGCCCTAAGTCACAAATCTATACATTTGTCAGGTGACCATCAGGGTACTTAGGCTTCCCAACCCAGTCCATTCTTTTGGCCTATCTCTAGGCCAAGGTTTCTCACTGGAATCTTGTTTCTCAAAGCAACATCAGTACTGTTCACTTAGGGTGGTCTTATCCTCATTCTCATCAAACAAGCAAGGAACACTTACTTAGGCACTACTGGGTGGTAGGTAACTTGCTTGACTCTTGCAATGTGGCAATGATGAAGGTATCTTGTATGAAAGGGACCTCTGCCCTACAAGACTCCATAGTGTAGTTGAGAAGACCAATAGGTAAGAAATTAATATCAGTGCAGCCAAAGATCATGGGATGGGGCTGGGGTTGTAGCTCAGTGGTACAGCACTTGCCTAGCACTACATAAAAATAAATAAATAGGGCTGGGGTTGTGGCTCAGTGGCAGAGTCCCTGGGTTCGATCCTCAGCATCACATAAAATAAATAAAATAAAGGTATTGTGTCCATCTACAACTAAAAATAATATTAAAAATAAATAAATAAACAAACAAATAAATAAATAAAGTAAAGGTACTGGTCCACCTACAACTAAAAAAAAATTCCAAAAAAGATCATAGGAAGGAAAGTCTTTAGATCAAGTGTTGGCTTGGGTTTGAGTTTTCTTTCAAAACAAAGGAAAGGCATGCATATAGTATGCAGTTGTAGAGAGCTCCTGTTGGTAAATGGCTACAGGGGATACTACCAGAGGCAGGGAGACCAGTTAGAAACTAGTGATGGTAATGTTTAAATAAAACCTAAGGCAGAAGGAGTGAGAAAAGTGAGGATGGGCAGATTTGGGAGAAGTTCAGGAAGCTGAATCATCAGGAGTAATGAACTGAATGGATAGGGAGTTATACAGAAAAAGAAAGGGAAAGAAGTCAAAAGATGACTCTCAGGCTTAGGTGGTTGGTAAGATACTGGGGTTTCTTCCTAACTTGGGACCTACAGTCAAAGGTACAAACTGGAGAAGGTGAGGTAAAAGAAAAGATGCTGGGACTATGCTGAATTTGTGGTATCTTTGGGACAGCCTGGCAGAGATGCTTATAAATCAGTGGAAATGTGGGCCTGGATTGCAAGAGAGCTGGCAAGGATAAGAAGAGATGAAAGTGAGGCAAATAAAACACACACATAACTGTATGTTACAAAATAGACACATACTGATGTACATCAGAAAACACAAACATGTCAGTTCACAAGGATGAGACTTGGAAACACTAATATTTTCTGCAAACATGCTAATGGAACATCTTATGCATTCCACTTTGCAGACTCTGATCCTCTATAATCTGTTGAGGAGGGACTGGGTAAGAGAGTGAAAGAAGCCATAACTAAAGGGTAGTAGCAATACAGAAAAGTAACTGTTAAGAATGGGAGAAATTTGCTGGGTGAGGTGGCGCACGCCTGTAATCCCAGTGGCTCTGGAGGCTGAGGCAGGAGGATCATAGTTCACATAATCATGAGTTCAAAGTCAGCCTCAGTAGCTGAGAGAGACCTTGTCTCAAAATAAAAAATAAAAAAGAGCTGGGGATGTGGCTCAGTGGTTAAGCACCCTGAGTTAAATCTTTGGTACCAAAAAAAAGAATGGTAGAAATTTGAACATAATTTATAGATTGAGGGAAGGAGCCAGTAGACAGGGAGAGGGTGAAGAAGCAAGAGAAGCAGGATGTCACTAGATGGTAAGAGGAATGGAATCAGGCAAGAGGGGATAGAATCCGAAGCACAGATGGAAGGGTTAGACTTGGGCTCCCTGGAGATAAGGAGGGAAGGACAGGCTGAGGTAAGACCATCTGTATGAAGGAGGGGTTCAATGCTGTAAGTTGTGGGAGCTCCCACCATATCCCAGGAGACTTGGCATTACCAGAACTGTCCAAGGCTAATGAAGAGTGAGGGCATATAGTCACATAGAAAGGAGCTGGTCTCAGCTTAGCCCCAGACTACAGCCCCAGAATACAGTCAGGAATTCAAAAAAGATAATCCATTTTTCTTACAGGGAAAAGAATACAACCCACAATTACAACTGCTCTTGAAGATGTTCCTTCTAATAAAGTTTGGCTTTGGAACAGTTTTATCTTCATTAAATGAGCACAGTCTTAAACTGTGACCTCTTAGGGCCACAAACTCCCTGAGACTAAATACTACTTCTTTGATGATCCACAAAAGGAATACCCACAACATAAATGACCATCACTATAAGACTAGTTAAATAACCCCCATACATTCATAGAACAGAATATCATGTTGCTATTAAAAATAACACAGTACCAAGAGGAAATATTCTGACAAATATAGAACGTGAGGGGCTGGGGTTGTGGCTCAGTGGCAGAGCGCTTGCCTCGCATGCGTGAGGCACTGGGTTCGATCCTCAGCACCACATAAAAAAAATAAATGAAATAAAGATATTGTGTCCATCTGTAACTAAAAAATTTTTTTTAAAAAATATATAGAATGTGGGGCATTCTATAAAACAACTATACAAACAATTCATCAAAACTTCAATATTCTGGGTGTGGTGGTGTATGCCTATAATCCCAACAGCTAGAGAGGCTGACGCAAGAGGATGGCAAGTTCAAAGCCAGCCTCAGCAATTTAGTGAGGCCCTAAGCAACTTAGCGAGATCCTGTCTCAAAATAAAAAATAAAAAGGGCTGGGGATGTGCCTCAGTGGTCAAGTGCCCCTGGGTTCAATCCCCAGTACCAAAAAAATATAAAAAAAAAACACTCTAGAAGATAAACTAGTGGACTCTATTTCTTAAAAGGACATACTACCATTTCTATGTAAAAGAGAACAACTCTATACTGCAAAAAGCACAGTTATTTTTGTAAAAGAAAAAGAACAACCTTGTTTGTATACTTTAAGATGTATATAAATGCATAGGAAAAGAACTGGGGTGCAATTTACAAAACTGGGGAGGAGAAGAGGATTGGCAAGAGATTGAGAAAGGGAAGGGGAAACTTTAACTTTGGAATTCATATACTTTTATAGCTGGATTTTTGCAACAAGTGAATGTGTGCATTTGTTAATCATATGCTAAAAATATTTTAAAAGAGTGAAAAAGCTTCCAAAGAGGAATATATCACACT
This sequence comes from Xerus rutilus, assembly GCA_028644305.1. Taxonomy (NCBI): domain Eukaryota; kingdom Metazoa; phylum Chordata; class Mammalia; order Rodentia; family Sciuridae; genus Xerus; species Xerus rutilus. The sequence goes on from CM053417.1 coordinate 36,883,837, forward strand.
GTTAACAGCAATTACCTATCTGGGCAGTGGAAGAAGTGAATTTCATGTTAGATTCTTTTTATCTCTAAATTATAAGAATCTTCAAACAAGGGAATACATTAAGCTATTAGTACAAAGTAGTGCTACTTTCTTCTTGTTTTTCAGAACTCCTCTCTCTTAGTGTATCTGAACATATTAAGAAAGTAACATGAAACAGGGGTCGATTGACTCCCAAATCCCATATTCTCACTGTATCTGCCACAGTGATATATTTCCACCCTCCGAGTCAGGATAAACACCCACAGTCCCCCTATAAAGCACATAGTATTCTAGCTTATTCCATCCTGTGATGTGGTGAGGAGGAGAGGTAAGTGACTGGGGGTGGGGCCATTGGTCTTTACATTTGGAGAAAACCCTATGAGAGATAGTTTGGCCTTCTTCCCTGTGCACAGTGCCCTTGGGGGAGTGAGGGACAGAGCTGTGATTGTCTGATGTCTGGTCCCTAACATCAAACAAAATATTTCGAGTCCATGAAAGATGTCATTTGCTCTTGTGGCACAGCTATTTGGGCAAGTACACTCCCTGATGTAAAAGCGATAGCCACCCAGACCTGCCTGTCTTGTTTAGAAAAGCCCACAGAACTGTATGGAATGGCAATTTCAGGTCTATCAGCCACAGATGTTCTGCAAGGCTGTTTCTTTTATGTTCCCTTCTCTTCCTTTTCTTTTTTTTTCTTTTTTTTTTTTTTTGGTACTGGAGATTAAACTCAGGGGCACTCAACCACTGAGCCACATCCCAGCCCTATTTTGTGTTTTATGTAGAGACAGGGTCTCACTGAGTTGCTTAGCGCCTTGCCATTGCTGAGGCTGGCTTTGAACTCGTGATTCTCCTGTCTCAGCCTCCCTAAGTGCTGGGATTACAGGCTTGAGCCACCGTGCCCGGCTTCCCTTCTCTTCCTTTGCGATGCTAGAGATCTAACCTAGGGCCTCATACACACTAGGCAAGCACTATATCACTGAGCTATATCTCTAGCCCTTAGCTGTTTTTTTTAAACCAAGATGAAAATGAAACCTCCTAGCTCCTCTCTTCCCACTTTTAACTGACGTAGAGGTTGCTGCCTGTCCTGGGGAAACCACCAAGTACTATTCTTAAGTATTGCTGCTAGTATCAAACAGTGATTTCTGGAAAAGCAGGGAAAGAAGCTCTGATGCTTTAATAATAATGCTTAATAATAATAGTAAAAATAATAGGATGGCAGTTAATATTTGATTGTTCCTAGGGAATATATCATAACTAACTCTGCTGCATTTTTTCCTGAGTTGTAATGATAAAGGAGAGTGATTAACATAATTATGGTTATAATGACTAATACTTAGAGACTAATGGGCTGAATTGTCTCGCCCCAAATTCAATCTTGGTGCTAATTTCCAATACTTCAGAATGTGACTGTATTTAGGGACAGGGCCTTGAAAGAGGTAAAGGTAAAATGAGGTTATATGGGTAGGTCCTAACTCAATGTCACCAGTGACCATAAAAAAGGAAAAGTTTAGGATACAGAGACGCATGAAAGGCCATATGAAGACACCCAGAAGAAGGCTATTGACAAGAGAGAGACCCTAAGAAGAAATCCACCCTGCTAACATCTTGATCATAGACTTCTTCCTCCAAACAAGAACAAACTTCTCCAGATACAGCCATCCAGTCTATAGTAAAGTGTTTGTTACAGTAGCCCTAGCAAACTAATATACTGACCCATTGTATACTGTAAGCAAAGCCCTATTCTAAATGCTTCACAATTAGTAGCTTTTTTGGGGGGGGGTACATGGATATTTTACCACTCAGCTACATGCCCAACCCTTTTATTTTCTATTTTGAAACCAGGTCTTGCTAAGTTGATGAGGCTGGCCTCAAACTTGCAATCCTCCTGCCTCAGTCTCCCAAATTTCTAGGATTACAGGTGTACGCCACTGCACCTGGCAGGTATCTCCTTTCTGTTACTCTCAATTTTTCATAGTTTTTTTTTTTTAGATTTTATTGGGAGAGGGAGTACCAGGAATTGAACTCAGGGGCACTCAACCACTGAATCACATCTGTGATTTTTTGTATTTTGTTTAGACAGGGTCTCACTGAGTTGCCTAGTGCCTCGCTTTTGCTGAGGCTGGCTTTGAACTCACAATTATCCTGCCTGTTTTGTTATAGCAAAATACTAGAAACAGCCAAATGCCCATTTCAAGGAGAATGGAGAAATATATGGTAGCCTATTTACAAGATAGAATGTTACACAACAGTGACACTGGAACTAGAATTCTATACATTTGATAGTAGGAGTGAATCATACTAATGTAATATTGCATAGAACAAGAAAATCCCAAAAGATGACATACAAATAACACCCTTTTTATAAGGATCAACAATTAAAACTAAATAACATCCTACTTAGGACTCTATGTATCCATATCTATATATCTGTGCATATGAGAAAAAAACTCTGTTTTATGAAAAAGCAAAGGAATAGCCAAAATTCAGACTAGCAGTTCTCTTGGGGTAGGCAGAGAAGGAGGGAACAGGATTGGGGAGCAGCAAATACATATGTTATCATCAAAGTAGCTAGTTCTTAGGTTGGGCTCAGTCATTTGTTATATTATTCATAAATAAATGAATACAAAAACTTAAATGAGACCATGAACAGACAAATGATGGAATAAGGTATAAATCAAGGATTCTAAATATAAATTTCCTAGTTATGTGTGCTCACCTTTGCTCTTTTTAAATTAGTTCTAATCCTTTAATTCTTTTTTGTTTGTTTGTTTGTTTGTCAATGCTGGGGATCAAATTCAGGACCTCAGTCAGGATTTGAATCCAAGGAATCTGACTCTAGAAACCCATGATCTTAAATGCTGTTATTTGTTCCATACTTTAGCCTTCTCCCTTGCTGGAAAAGAATTAGAGTCTACTATGAAAACTGTGGGCCTTTCCTACCTAGCCACCATGATATAGGCACTACTTACCCATTAAAGTGATCACAGGGGGCTCTGAATTCATTAATTCCAGACTTACCACTTCTTCAGACTGAGCCAAAGGTCAAATATGACACAGAAGAAGGAGAGAATCTTTGAGTACACAAGAAGGTACTTCAGGACTTAGAAGTCTAGCCTTGAACTCATTGACATTTTACTCAAGGAAGGAAAGTCAATATTTGTATGGCTCTCTCCACAGAGCTCAGAGGAAAGGCTAATGAGAGATGGTTCAAAAGGCCTATAGAGGAACCAGGGCAGCTGCAAGTCAAAAGATAATCAGCTTGTGTGTGGAGGCCAAATTGCTCCCATAGACTGACCTGGGCTGGGCCTTCCTGCTTAGGCAGTGTGACAGAGGACTTGAAGAGGGCCTTTCCTACCACCGCCTGCCCTGGGTTAGAGATTTCACCCTGACATCTAAGCCATGTAGAGTGGGGAAGTATGAGAGGAAAGGCACTAAACTCCTCATTCTTTTTCAGCCCAGGCAGTTTGTGGTGGCATCCTTCCATATTTTAATGCCTTCGAAGGACTTGAGCATCAGATGGCCTGACATAAAGACCAATCTCACACTAGCACTAGAGGAAAGGCAAGGATAAAAAGCCTGTGAGAATTGGCTTTCAGCCCAGTCAAAACAGCTCAAGGGCACTCAACCTACCCCACAGCCAGCCAAGCAGGGAGTCTGGTTAATCTTCTACTCCCTGGGGCCATTGCTTAAAGGCAGCCAATGGGCCAGGCAGTCATTTCTGAGGCCTGCCTCCAACACCCCCTCCCTCCGGCCACAAGTCTCATGACCTCTGTTAGGAGCTGGAGACAGGTTCATGAATCTCTAAATCCAGGAAGGCAAATATTACATATCTCCCTTCAGGCCACCAGGGATAAATGGTACTTGACCTGTACATCCTGGCACAAGTCATCTATATTCACCTCTCTTTCTACTTTGATTCATTTCTTCTCTTCTGTTGATTTAGCTCTCTTGTTCTCTATCTCTTCCCATGCTTGAAGCCTGATCCCAGATTATCCATCAGCACTAAAATATGGGAAGTTTAGCCCTGCAGTAGTTCTTGACTAATGTAAAACAGAAAGAATTTCCAGAATTTTCATTTGTATTACAGATTTTTAAGAGAATCTTCTTTGGAACAATTGGGAGGGGATGCAGCAATATCTATTTTTTTAAAGTAATAGTGATTAAACCCAGGGGTGCTTACCACTGAGTCATATCCCCTGCCCTTACATTTTATTTAGAGACAGGATCTTGCTAAGTTGCTTAGGGCCTCACTAAGGTGCTGAGACTGGCTTTGAACTTATCATCCTCCTGCCTCAGCCTCCCAGGTCACTGGGATTACATACATGTACCAGTGCATCCAGCTAGCAATCTGTATTTCAGTAAAGTTCCCTAAGGATATTTACGTATAGATGTGTTCAATCCATAGTTGGAGAAGTACTATATAGGGCAGTTTCCAAATCTCTAAGTGATAGGTACGGAAACTCAGAATATTCTCACAAAGAAATGGAAAACAGGTCCCCAGAAAAATGTATTGAGGATATTAACATAACTAATGTTCAAGACAACAAAAAGAAAACAATAACAGTAACAGTAATAACTGCTGGTACATATCACTCCTCTGCCAAGCATTGGCCTAAGTAGTTGGTATGTACTAATTCTTATAATAACTCCATAAAATAGGTTCTACAATCCCCCTTTTACTCCCAAGGAAACTGAGAGACAGAGAGGTTAAGTAACTGGCCCAAGGTTTCTTACATAGGCAGGATATAAACCAGGCAGACTGGCTCAAGTCAATGTTCTTAACCATTGATCTACGCTACCTCATGTACACAAAGGCCTTTTATGGTTACAGAGGGAACACTGACTTTAAAACTTGATTTACAAATGACTCAAATATATGATTAGTTTGACCTCCTGCTACTGAGATCTTCTTTCTCTTTTACATCTACCACTTGTGTGCAAATATAGAATATTCTAATTATATTACTATGGGAACTAATCATCACTTGAATCTATCTCCATGACCTCCACAGATGCCAACCAATTTATTCAACAAGTATTCATTGTGCACCTACCATATGCCAATTATTATCAACAAGGTACAAGTGGTGCCGGCCTTCATGTACCTTATAGTCTTAAATAAAACTCACCTTAAATACTGACTTCTAGGATTTTGAAGGGCTCAGAAATCAAAATACAGTTTAATTCAGAGTTCCAAGGACTCAAGCCCACTACTATTAATGGTTTTTCAGCCACATGACAGGTTAAATGGGCTTTCCGATATGTCATAGAACTTCATACAATACTAGACACATAGTAAGTATTTATCAACTTATTGAAAGCTATTTCAGGAGAGCAATGACAACCAATGGATAGAATTAGAAGGTCCTCCTGGCTACTCCTGAGAGTAAGGACACAGCTATAAATGGGCTGGAAAACAAGAGCCAAGCATTCATTATTGATAAATCAAATGCTAGTTGTTAAAGATATCAACCACTGAAAAAGTCCCTGAATAAAATATTTTACTTTATTTTTTTATATTTAATTTATTTATTTGTTCTATTTAGGCTTACATGATAACAGAGTGCAATTTGATTCATTGTACACAGAGGATAACATTTCGTTTCTCTGGTTGTAAGTGATATAGAATCACAACATACATGCAGACATACATAAAGTTAGGGCTATGATGACCATCATATTCCACCACCTTTACTGTCCCCATGAGAATAAAATATTTTAAATTGTTTTTTTTTTAAATCTATGAACTATACCAAGAGCTAGGGAGTGTAGCCAAGTGATAGAGCATTTGCCTAGCATGCAGGAGGCCTTGGGCTCCATCACCAGTACCACCAACAAATCAAAGAAAGAAAAAATAATAACAAAGCCTATGAACTATCAATTATGCAAGACATCTGCTGACTAGAGACTAAGTGAAATGGGAACCCAGAGAAATAAGAAATAAGTGGGGTGCTACATCATCAAGTATTCACCAAAAGATTTGCTAAGGCAGCTGAACTTAAGTTTCAATTTTTTATAGCCTAGTGGGACACAGAAAATGGAAGACAAAACCCAAGATTTCCAGAGAGTCTAATAGAAGATGACCTTTACAAAAAGGGAACCCAAAAAAGCTACACCTCAGTGTAAAGGTGTACTAGAAATACAAATTGCCTCTGCCCCTAGAGGGTTAAGGAAAATCCATTCTTGAATCTTCCCACTGAGTTAGGGTAGTAGAGAGGGGCCTCAATCTCTGCTAAAAATAGAACTACAGGTCAGCCTTCCTATGGATTTGCAATCTGAATCTGCACAACTTGAGTAAGTCAACAACCTCATTTAGCATGACTCCAGACTGGCAGCCCTCAAATACCTAGCAAGAAAAAAGACAAATAAATACTCTCTAGAAGAATTTAAGACTCAAGTTGTTTTTTTAAAAAAGGAAAATAAGCAACTTATAGTAAAAAACAATATTGAAAACAAAACCTAAATAAACAAAAAACAAGCCAAGAATCATAAAAACAGTGCTTTAAAGATATCAAATAATGCAATTATTACTTAGAGACTATGTTTAATGATTGAAAAAATTAAATATAATAATTGAAATAAAAATTCGATTGATAGGTTTAACTGCTGATTAGGCACAAGTAAAGGGATAATAACTGAATTACAGAGTTGATGAAATTATCCGAAGAAATTCGGTATGAAAGGCAAAGAAGTGAGGGGCTGGGATTGTGGCGCAGTGGTAGCGTGCTCGCCTAGCACGCATAAGGCACTGGGTTCGATCCTCAGCACCACATAAAAATAAAAAAATAAAGATATTCTGTCACCTACAACTAAAAAATAAACATTAAAAAAAAAAGAAAGGCAAAGAAGTGAAAAATATGAAACAAAGATTAAGAGATGGGAAGATAGTAAGATGGACTAACATATCTCTGTCATCTCAGAAGAAGAAAACAAAACAGAGGCAGTAGTTGAAAGTACAACAGCTGAGAATGTCCAGAAACTCTATAAATGCAGACTCAAGAAGCTCAACGAGGGGCTAGCGGTGTACCTCAGTGATACAGCACATGCTTAGCATGTTGGGTTAAATATCCAGCAACTAAAAGGAAAAAAAAACCTCAAAGACTCTCAAACAGAACAAAAATAAATATTGAAATATATCAGCAAAATTGCAGAACACCAAACAAAAAAGAAATCTTAAAATCTTAAAAATGACCTGAAAAACAGAGAGACACTTTCAAAAGAGTGAAATTTAAGACTGACCACTGGCTTTCCAAAGCAGCAATGGAAGAGAGAATACAGTGAAAATATATCTTCATTGTGCTTGGAGAAAAATAATTATGAACCTGGATTTTTTTTTAAATACAGTGAAAATGTCTTTTAAGAATGAAGCAGGAATACAGAAATTCTTAGACAAAGAACCACCAAGAGCTTGCCATTAGCAAACCATCACTAAAAAGAATTCTGAAGGATACACTTCTAGTAAGGTTAAAGTAACACTAGAAAGCAAGCCTGAAATGCAATAAAAAATGTTAAATGTATCAGTTAGTTTTTCATTATTACAATGAAATACCTAAGACTGCTTTATAAAGAGAAGAGGTTTATTTTGCTTATGGTTCTGAAGGTGCAAGGTCTAAGAGCCTCATTTGGCAATGGTCTTCTTGCTGGCCGAGTCTCAAAGGAGCTCTGAGCATCATATGGCAAGAAACAGGGTGTGTGTGTGCACATATCTGAATTTTATCTCTCTTCTTATAAACTCATCAAGACTCAATCACGGGGCTACACTCTAATGGATTTATCTAACCCTAATCAGTTTTCAAAGGCCCCACCTCTAAACACTATGGTCAGATTAAGTTTCAACTTTCCTAATACCCTGCAATGAGGACTAGATTTCAACATGAAGCCTTGGGAGACACTCCCAACCATTCCAATCATTTAATAGCAATGAACAAATAAAGTAATAAATATGTAGGTAAATCTAAATAAACCTTTACTATAAAGATATTAGTATCTTTTGATATTTTAAAAAGAAAAGCTAAAATGATACCAAATGACAGTGTAGACAACATGAGCACATAAACTGAGGGTGATGAATTAAATATTATAGGGTCCACATATAAGAATGAGGTCATGCTGGGTACAGTGGTGCACACCTGTAATCCCAGTGGCTCAGGAGGCTGAGACAGGAGGATCACGAGTTCAAAGCCAGCTTCAGCAAAAGCAAGGTGCTAAGCAATTCAGTGAGACCCTGTCTCATAATAAAATACAAAATAGAGCTGGGAATGTGGCTCAGTGGTCGAGTGCCCCTGAATTCAATCCCTGGTACCCACCCCCACCAAGAAAAATGAGATCATACTTCTACCTCATACTATATATATTCCTAGAAATTTTTTTTAAAAATGTGTGTCAAAAGGGATTAAAAAACACATCCACCCAAAACTTACATGTTTATAAGTTGCATTATTCATAATAGCCTAAAAGTAGGAATAATCAAAATGTCCATCAATGGATGAATGGATAAAGAAATAATATGGTATACCCAAATAAATAAATACTATTAATAAATAAAAAGGAATGAAATTTTTTAAAATATTTTTTTAGTTGTCAGTGGACTTTATTTATTTATATGTAGTGCTGAGAATTGAACCCAGTGCCTCACACATGCTAGGCAAGCGCTCTACCACTGAGCCACAACCCAGCCCATGAATGAAATTTTAATAGATGATATAACACAGCTGAATATTGAAAACATGATGCTTTGTGAAAGAAGCCAGACACAAAAGGACAAATATTGTATGATTCCATCTGTTTGAAGTACCCAAAACATGCTTATCTACAGAGACAGAAAATTTGATCAATTATTGCTTATAATTCTAAGGAACTATTAAGTGAGAGGGAAATGATAGTTAAAGGGCACAGATGTCATTAGGTGCTGGTCAAAGTGCTCTAAAATTTATCGTGTCAATGGCTGTATTCTTTGAATCTACTAAAAAGCACTGAATTGTACATATACTTTAAGTGAATTTTATACATATAATTCATACAAAATTACATCTCAATAAAGCTGTTATCAAAAAATGTTATAAGGTCCTTTTATTGTTTGGGAAAAAGTAAAGATTGATTTTAATCTTGGGTACTTATGTAAACACTGGTAGTATAACCACTAAAAAATAATTGAAATAAGCCAGGCACGGTGGCTCAAGCCTGTAATCTCAGCACTTTGGGAGGCTGAGACAGGAGAATTGCAAGTTCAAAGCCAGCCTCAGCAACGGCGTGGTGCTAAGCAACTCAGTGAGACCCTGTCTCTACATAAAACACAAAATAGGGCTGGGGATGTGGCTCAGTGGTCGAGTGCCCCTGAGTTCAATCCCCGGTACAAAAAAGTAATAATAATAATAATTGAAATAGAGTGTACAATTGGGCATGGTGGTGCATGCCTGTGAAACCCAGTTACTTGGAAAGCAGATGTAGGAGGATCATACGTTCAATGCCAGACTGGGCAACTTAGTGATGTCCAGTCTCAAAATATAAATAAATAAATGAATAAATAAATAAATAGGGCTGGGAATGTAGCTCAGTGGTACAGTGCCCCTGGATTCAATCCCCAGTGCTAAAACAAGAAAAAAAATCTGTGAACAGTGTATGTAACTTCTGCATCCTCAGGGTAAAATAGAATGAAAAGAAAATACTCATTGACTCAAAAATAAAAACCACGAGGAAGACAAAAGGACAAAATACTCCAACTTGGAGTTTGCAACCTGATGCGGCAATTCAAGTGACACACAGCAGTCACACATGTGCTGAGAAGTAGGCCTTTCCGTATATGCTGGAATTTGGAAGGAGTAGGGCCTGAATCCCTCCTCAACCTCCTCCATTCAGAGTGAAGAGGAAAAAATTCTTATGTGAGGTCTATGACATCCAAGAAAATACCAAATTGTAAGAAGACATCCTCCCTTTAGTCACCAAGGTATTTTTCAAAATAGTTGAGACATATAGATCTTGGATTCTAAAGAAAAATAGGCAATATCTGTTGTGGAGAGGTCATCTGAAATATGGTGTTTGTTCTGGTTTGAATCAAGAGTGAAATGGGAACATACCTTTAGCAGATCAGAAAGTGACTTGTGCAGATAGGGCCCAGTCTATGAATGTCTGGGTAGCTTTCACAAGAGCCATGAATACAACTGGTACACGTCACCGTACATAAGGTCCCCAGCCCTCTTTCTAGGGTAGCCTAGTGTTAGAAGATGCATATTGGTGCTGTGGTAATTCCACCTGTTGGAGCTCATTGATGGAAATACTGTCCCTATGCTGACCAGGGAAGGTGGAGCTCTTCCAATTCTGGCTGGAAACTGGAGACCCTAGCGTTCCCTCTGCCCTGGGCTCCCTGTTCATTTTTTCCCTCCTGCACTGGCACAGTGGGGAAAAGGAAGTGAAATTAAAACATGTCTGGAAAAAAAGTAAAGAATACCAAACAAATAAATAAGTATACCTGGAATAACTATTCTTGCCTAAAGGTCTATTCATTTAAAGGACAAAGACTCCATTTTGGGTTCCATATTTGAACTAGAAAGTTTCATTTTCAACTATACTAAGATACCTTACAGGGATAATGTTCCAGATGGTATTCTCATGAAAGCTCTGGCCATGGATCTGCCAATGGCACCTCTTGGCCCCTGCTCCACAAGGAAAGCTGCCATCCCCTTGTTTAATCCTAGAAATGGAAGAGGGCCCATCCCTTTGGCCCAAGTTTACAGCTAACCTTTGTCTAGCTTGGAGACTGCAAAATGGCAGTTATATACAGTGAATGTGATATCAGGCACAAATGTCAGTGTCCAATTGTTTCAACATCATGTAGATGATCTACAATTCAACCTTCTTTCTAATCAGTCATATCTTAGATGTTCACTGCATGTGGAATCTTGCATCTTGCTCCTACACACACACACACACACACACACTGCAGATCCCATGGCCCTCCTCATGGATTCCTATATTTCCAATATTTGTGGTTCACTATGGGTCTCAGGAAAATAGATGTGCAGAGCAGTAGTTAATGTCTACTTGGAAAAGAATCTTGGAAGGCAAAGGCCAAAGCAAAGCATAGACTCAGCAGATGTACAGATTGTGGCTGGAGCCAATAGTCTGTAACTGCCCTGGGTTTGAGGTTTCCTCTTGCTTTGAGACTCACTGCCTTCAGTGGAAGAGAGAGGTGTGCTGTCTAATGATCTGCAGGGTGAAGAGGCAGGATCCTGCACCCTTCAATCAGCCTTATCTGCAAATATGGGATGGCCCCCAAAGGCAGCCTGTGAGCCTGGCCAAAAGCACAGAGTAGCCAGATAGCTTCTAGAAGATTTACTGTCTTCCCTTCTCTATCCACAAACCAAATGTCTGCATGTTAAGTCGCTGCCATCTTAGAAAAATATACTTCTGGTCCAGATGAGCATATTCAGACTCTTAAACCCCCTCCCCGCCATTGCCATTTTAAGCCAACATAATTTACAATTCCCAGAAATGCCTGAGAAGCAGTGTATGCACTTCTGGTGCCAAGCCTGGCCGGTTTTACAGATTTTCATTTAGCAGGTGTCTGTTGCTAAATCAGTAGCAGCTGCTAATTGCTTTTCCTCCCTCGAACCCTCAGACAGAATGAAACATCTGGTGTTCTCTCACTTCGGGTTAAAATCAGATACCTTATCATTTCTCCTCTGGGTTTCATTTTTATTAAAAAACTTTCAGCTGATGCCTGGAACAGGCCATTCCAGAGCAAGGGGAATTTCTAAGGACAACGCAACAGAGGGAGACTGCTTCATTCCCCCAGACTCCATGCCAGATGTAGGGCTGCTCATGCCATTCCCTGTACAGCAGGGAACCTGGGGCTTCAGCTCCTGAGCCAGGATTCTGAGGCTCTCAGCTCTTCCATTATAGTGCTCTTTCCTGCCCTATATGGCTTCTAGCATTTGCAACTCCACCCTAACCAACTCTTCCAGCATCCAGGGGAGGAGGAGAGCCTTTTAATATGCACTTTCTTCTATCAGGATGACCAGGAACCTCAAGGAGAATAAAACCATACACACTGAAGGGAAATTACGGGGACCCCATCTTTTCTACCTGAACTTCCCAAATTGATACTAGTGCTCTCTTTTAGCTTTTTGAGCCACTTTGAAAGATATTTTGCTAACAATGTTATTTTTAAAAATGAAAAAAAAAATCCTTTTGCTGGGCTCCAAATCTGCTTCCCGATTCTAAGTAAAAATCATTAATAGTAATTTAATTAACTATACCTTTATAGTAACTCAAATGTTTTTAGTCTTTTTTAATAATGCATTATAGTTATACATAATTGCTCTATTTCAGTCCCTAGTATTACTCTCTCCCTGAAATCCTTCCTTTAGTCTATTGGTCTTTCTTCTATTAATTTGTTTTTTTAATTTGTTATTAGCCCTATGGGGTATGGTGGCACATGCCTGTAATCCCAGCGACACCAGAGACTTAGGCAGGAGAATTTCAAGTTCAAAGCCATCCTCAGCAACTTAGCGAGGCCCTAAACAATTTAGTTTGATTCTGTCTCAAAATTTTAAAAAGGGTTGGGGATGTGGCCAGTGGTTAAGCACCACTGGGTTTAATCCAGTACCAAAAAATAAAAAATAAATTTTAAAAATTGGTGCATTTTAGTTATATATAAAAGTGGAATTCATTGACACACAAGCACATAGCATAGTTTGGTCAATTTCATCCACAATTCCTCCCCTTTCCCATTCCTCCTCCCCCCACTTCAATACCTTTCCTCTACTCTTTGTGTTAATAATCTTAGCTAACCTTTACTGAGCATTTACTGTGTATCAGGCATTGATTATTATTAATTATTGTAGGTATGATCATGGTATTGTGATATGTGTGTCCTTACCTTTTAGAGATACATAATAAAACATTAAAATTAAGATGACACAAGATATCCTTCAAGATAATCCAGGAATGGGTAATTGGGTTGGGGAGTCAGGTTTGAAGTGGAGTGAGTTATACTGATTAAACAAAAGATGGGCCATGAATTGACAATTGATGAAACCAAGTGATGGAAGCATTTTAGTACATTTTCTGTACTTTTGCATATATTTATAATTTTTGATAGTATAAAGGCTTCATATGCAAAGTAATAAGGACACAGAAATGTTAAGTACCCCAACCATATCATTACATGCTGTATACATGCAGTGAAATATCAATGTACCTGATAAATGTATGATTATGCGTTAATCAAAAAAAATTTAAATGTGAGACAGAAATGTTAACTACCCTGATACTCTGATTTGATTATTCCACACTATATACATGCAATCAAATTATCACGCTGTACTTCATAAGTTGGTATAACTATCCCATTCGGCACTTATGTGGCAGGGAAGGTAGAAAGAGCACTGGTCTGGGAGTCAGAAGATCTGAATGCCAATCTGACATCTGTTACTTGCTGGCTATACAATGTTATAATTTGGACAAATGTCCCCAAAAAGCTCATATGTTGAAAGCTTAGTCACCAACCTATGCCCTTACTGGGAGGTGGTAGAACCTTTAGGAGGTGGGACCTAGTGAAAGGCAGTTAGGTCATTGGAAATATGTCCTTAAAGGGGATATTGGGACTCCAGACCCTCCTTTCTCTCTGTTTCCTGGCTGCCATGAGGTGAATAGGCCTCCTCTGACATAGGTTCCCCTTACCATGATATACAGGGCTGCCAAATGCATAAAGCAATGGGACCATACACTGAAACCTCTGAAACCATGAACAAAAATAAACCTTTTCTCATTTTAAGTTTATTATCCTGTGTATTTTGTCATAGTCATGGGAAGCTGACTAACACATGGCATTAGGAGAGTCATTCTCTCTTTATAAGCCTTTTCATGTGTACTCTATATCACTCATTTGGTCTTCCTTCAATCTCACTTTCCAGCCCTTCTTAAACTTTCAGATGCATACCAATCCCCAGGAGATCTTGTTAAAGTGCAAACTCTCATTCTGTAGGTCTGAGATGGGACCCAGGATTCTGAATTACTAACAAGCCCCAGGGGAGGCCAATGGACCACACTTCAAAATTTCAAGGATTTGCTCAGGGTACAGTGAGGAAGGCAGGGGTGCTACCATGGCAAGAGAATAGACTTTGTAAAAGAAACAGTTTCTAATTTGTAACTTTACTGCTCACTCGTTAAAGGCCTATGGATGAATTATTTAACATCTTTGGGCCTCAGGTTCTTCCCTCTATAAATGATATTGCTTACATTTCAGGGTTGCTGCGAGGATTACCTGAGCTAATAAAAGCAATGTATTTAGCTCGGTTCTATGCACATGAGTAGACTCTCAGTATATGGTTGCTATGATCACAAATGTTCCTCTATTCCCTCCCTATTAAAATTTCTAAAATTTCAAATATTCCCATGGTTTACCTGTTGTATATGTTATTCTACCTATTCTTACAGACTGAATGTTTGTGTCTTCCAAAGATTCATATGTTGAAGTATTATTAGGAGTTGGGGCCTTTGTGATATAATTAGGTTTTTAGATGAGTTCATAAAGGTGAGACCCCATGATGGGATTTGTTAGTTTAGATCCAGAATGTTCCCCAAAGATTCATGTATTAAAGACTTGGACCCGAGCGTGGTGGCGCATGCATGTTGGGAAGTTAAGACAGGAGAATCGTGAGTTCAAAGCCAGCCTGAGCTATGGTGAATTGCTAAGCAACTCAGTGAGACCCTGTCTCTAAATAAAACACAAAATAGGGCTGGGGATGTGGCTTGGTGGTCAAGTACCCCTGAGTTCAATCCCTGGTACCAAAAAAAGAAAAAGACTTGGTCATCAGCCTATGCACTGTTGGGAGGTAGTGGAATATTTAAAAAGTAAAGCCTAGTAGAAGGTCACTGGGGGACATGCCCTTGAAGAGTATATTGGGATCAGAACCCCTTCTTCTCAATCTCTCTCTCTCTCTCTCTCTCTCTCTCTGTTTCCTGGCTGCCATGATATGAGCAGTCTTGCTCTACCATGTGATTCCCCACCATGATGCTTGCCCTGGCCATGGGACTAAAGCAATGGGACCAAGCAACCATCAACTGAGATCTCTGAAATAATGAGCCAAATTAAACCTTCCCTCCTCATAAGTTCATTATCACAGATCTTTCGTCTCCATGATAGAAAACTAACACAGGATTAGAGTCAGTCTACAAAGAAATCCCAGAAAACTTGATTTCTTTTCCTCTATCTCACCATATGAAGACAATCTGAAGGGCCCCGAAAGTCACAGAGGGCTCCCACCATGCTAACACTCTGATCTCAGACTTCCAGCCTTGAAAACTAAGAAATTTTTGTTTCAGACATCCAATCTATGGCATTTTGTTATGGAAGCCTGAGCTAAGACTTCTACTACAGTGTACCAACTATACCATAAAGATTTGTTGAGCTGCTTCTGTATGCCATCCCTAAAGTATCACTTTATTTCCCTGTAATACCCTCATGGCAATACAACGTCACTGTATTTAACGTAAACTATTAGCTTTGCCTATTCTTTTAAATATGCTTAATATTCCATAATTTAATTTGAGCATAGCTGGCTCTGAACCCCTGAAGTTTCACGATGCCTCCCTATGGAAGAAGTGACATTTTTCTCAGCCTAAGTAATTCCAAACTCTGTATGACTAGGTACTTCCATATTAAGCAACATCTTGTGAACCTTAGTTCCCTAACAACAAAGATTTATTAAAGATGACTGAAGAGGGCTGGGATGGTGGCTTAGTTGGAAAGCACTTGCCTAGCATGTGTGAGGCACTGGGTTCGATTCTTAGCACCACATAAAAATAAACAAAATAGAGGTATTTTGTCCATCTACAACTAAAAACACTTTAAAAAGATGACTGAAGAAACCTCCCCAATCTGATAAGGTAATCCACAAAAAATCCACAGCTAAAATCACACTTAATGGTGAAAGACTGAATATTTCCCCCCTAAGATGAGGAATGAGACAGGGATACCCGCTTGTGCTAGTCAACACAGCACATAGGTTTTAGACAGGACAACTGACAAGAAAATAAATAAAAAGCTTCCAGATTGGAAAGGAGTAAGTGAAACTACCTGTATTCATAGGTGACACATTCTTATATATAGAAAATCCTGAGAAATCCATATACAAAATATGAATTAGATGTCATAAGTGAGTTCTGAAAGGTGACAGGATAGATCAATAAAGAAAATGACTTGTATTTCCACAGAGTAGCAATGAACAATCTGAAAATAAAATTAAGAAAACAATTCCACTTACAATACCATCAGAAAATAAAATACATAGGTATAAAGTTAACAAAAGAAGTGTACCAGCTGGCCTGTGAAAGTTACAAACACTGTTGATAATTAAAGGAGCCCAGAGTAAACAGATGAACATCTTGTGTTCATGGATGGAAAGACATAATATTGTTAAGATGGCAATATTCCTTCAATTAATCTACATTCAATGCAATACCTATCAAAATCTCAGTTGGCTGCAGTACAGAAATTATATTTTGATCCTGAAATAAGTATGGAAATGCAAGGGTCTTGAAAAGCCAAAACAATCTTAAAAAAGGAAAAGAAATTTGGAGAACTCATACCTCAGTTTCAAAACTTTCTACAAAGTAGCCAGGTGCAGTGGCACACACCTGTAATCCCACTTTGGGATTACACATACATCTATAATCACTTTGGGAGGCTGAGACAGGAGAATTGCAAGTTCAAAGCCAGCCTCAGAAACAGCGAGGCACTAAGCAACTCAGCGAGACCCTGTCTCTACATAAAACACAAAATAGGGCTGCAGATGTGGCTCAGTGGTAGAGCACTTGCCTTGCATGCGTGAGGCACTGGGTTCGATCCTCAGCACTACATAAAAATAAATAAATAAAATAAAGATATTTTGTCCATCTACAACTAAAAAAATTTTTTTAATTC
Organism: Xerus rutilus; assembly: GCA_028644305.1. Classification (NCBI taxonomy): domain Eukaryota; kingdom Metazoa; phylum Chordata; class Mammalia; order Rodentia; family Sciuridae; genus Xerus; species Xerus rutilus. The sequence continues at coordinate 36,900,779 of CM053417.1, forward strand.
AAAAAAAAAAAAAACCACACAAAATAGGGCTGGGGATGTGGCTCAGTGGTCGAGTGCCCCTGAGTCCAATCCCTGGCACCAAAAAAAAAAAAAAAAAAACTTTCTACAAAGTTATAGTAATCAAGACAGTGTGGTGTTCATATAGGGACAAATGTATAGATATATAGGAATAGAACTCAGTGTTCAGAAATAACCCCTTACATTTATTTTTCACTGATTTTTGACAAGGATGTCAAGATATTTCAATGAGGAAGGAGTAATTGTTTTAACAATGGTATTGAGACAACTAGATATCCATATACAGAAAAAGTGAATTTGTATCCCTTTCTCATTCTATGTATAAAAATTAGCCAAATAAGGATCATAGACCTAAAATGTAGGCGTTAACCCTGTGAAACTCTTAGAAGAAATGTCTTCATGACCTTAAGGTTAGGCAACAGTTTCTTAGATGTTACACCAAAAGCACAAGCTACCAAATAAAATGAGACTTTTTTAGAGAAATGAGACTTCTAAAAACTATTTAAAGTGTACTTCAAGAGGTAGCATTAAGAAAATGCAACCAGGTATGATGGCTCACACCTGTAATCCCAGTGACTTGGGAGGCTGAGACAGGATGATCATAAGTTTGAGACCAGCCTCAGCACCTTAGTAAGGCTCTAAGCAACTTAGTGAGACCCTGTCTCTAAAAAAAACAAAAGGTAGGGAGGATGCTGGGGATATGGTCCAGTGGTTAAGTGCCTCTGAGTTCAATCTCTGGTACCAAAAACAAAGAAGTTCAAAGACTATCCACAAAATGGTAGAAAATATTTCACATCATATATCTGATAAGTACCTAACATCCAGAAAGAATTCTTAAAACTGAACAGTAAAGATCAACTCAACTAAAATATGGGTAATTTTTTTTTAATTCCTCAAAAAAGTCATGCAAATGGATGACAAGTACACAAGAAGCTGTTTAACATCATTAGTTATCATAGAAATGCAAATCAAAACTGCAATGAAAGACAACGTACTCTCTAGGATGGTTCTAATAAAGACAAGTGTTGGTGAAGGTGTGGAGACTTGGAACCCTCATATGCTGCTGGAGAGGATATAAAATGAATAGTCTCTCTGGAAAATCATCTGGCAGTTCCTCCAAAGCTTAAACACAGTTACTATATGCCACAGCAATTCCACTTTTAGATGCATACCCCAAACCAGACATTCCCACAGACACTTTTATACCAGTGTTCACTGCAGCATTATTGACACCAGCAAAAAAGACAGAAACAACTCAAATGTACACCAATGGATGAGTGGCTAAACAAAATGTGGTGTATTATTAAAAACATATGATTTAGTGATAAAAAATGAATAAAATACTGATCCATACTACAGCATAGACCAACCTTGAAAACATTATGCTAAATGAAAAAGGCTGTCACAAAAAGCCACATATTATAGGATTCCATTTTCCATGAAATGTGTGGAATAGATAAAACTATAGAGACAGAAAAGACATTTGTAGATGCCAGAGGTTGGAGAAGGGGAAATGGGTAGTGACTGCTAATGGGTACAGGACTTCTTTTGGGGAAGGTGATAAAAGAATAATGTTAAAAAGTGGTGATGGTGCCCAAAACTGAATATACTAAAATCCACCGAATTGTAGTATACTTTAAAAGGATAAGTTTATCATGTGTAAATTGAATCTCAATTAACTCTACTTTCCAAAACAAAGGGACTGAATAAAGAGAGAACAAGGACAAGGACTTGTTTGTGTAGTGCTTTTAACTTTTCAAAGCTCTTTGTTCTTTTATTATCTCTGTTCTTTTTGCACTATACCCTATCTGAGAGAGATGATTATACTAGTCCTATTTGACAATCTGATGTTTGATAAGGTGAAATTAACTCATTCAAAGCCCCATACAAAGTATACAGCAGAGCTACACATTGGAATTGCCTGGGGTGCTTTGCATAAATGTGTTTAAGTGTTGAAAGCTGTTCTGGGTTTCAACTTGTGCAACCAGGGCTGAGAATCACTGGTCCACAGAAGGAGAGAATGAAAGCACTCACAAGATAAGGCTTTAATTACATAAAGAGGCATTGCTTGGGGTACTGGCTCAAGGTGAAAAGACTCTACTACTGCCATTCTGTAAATGAACTAAGAAGCTTGGGCCCACTGACAAACACAAGAGGTCTGGACAGTTTATTTTATTCATGAACAAAATGAAACAAGAGTGGGCCTAATTCACCTGTCAGGAGGGAGGAGAGAGGGCAGGCCACTTTCCTAATCAAACAGGCTGTCTCTGAAACCAATGCAAACTACAAAGGCAGTGTTGGTCAATGTGGACAAGAAAGCCTGCCAGGGAATTTTAATCTTACTCAGCAAGGCTAATTCAGAAACAAAGCCCCCTTCATGTCACTGCACAGCTCAGGGAGCTGGGGCCAAAGCTCTGAAGAATAACATCAAAAAGGGCATGCCAACTGCTGGGCTTGGTGGCACACGCCTGTAATCCTAACAACTGGGAGGTTAAAATGGGAGGATCATACGTTGGAGGTCAGCCTCAGCAACTTAGCAAGGCCGTGACTCAAAATAAAAAAAAAATAAAAGGGACTGGGATATATCTCAGTAGTAGAGCACCTCTGGGGTTCAATTCCCAGAACCATACAAAAATGTGTGTGTGTGTGGTGATGGGGAGCATGCCAGTAGGAATCTCCCTCAAAAAAATCTAAGATAATATTAGTAAACATTGACACAACAGCAGAATTTGATGCTTATTAATCACTTACAATGTGCCAGGCATTGGTGCATGTAATGTACACGTACAGGTAATAGCAGATGGTAATTTGGTGACACTTTACCTCCATTCAGTGGAGTACCATTTTACAGATAAATAAGTTAGCAAGACTAAGTGCCTTACCCAAGGTCATATGGCTAGCCACAGGGGAGTCAGCCATTAAATCACAAGCTGACTCCAAGATTGGCACTTTTTACCAGCACATTATATTCACTCTTTTTTTTAAAAAAATTTTTAGCTATAGATGGACATAATACCTTTATTTTATTTTTTTATGCAATGCTGAGGATTGAACCCAGTGCCTCACACATGCTAGGCAAGGGCTCTACCACTGAACTATAATCCTTGCCCACTATATTCACTCTTTTATAAAAATATTTTTAGTTGTAGATGAACACAATACTTTTATTTTATTTGTTTATTTTTATAAGGTGTTGAGGATCAAACCCAGTGCCTTGCATGTGCTAGGAAAGTGTTCTACCACTGAGCTACAACCCCGGCCCCTATATTCACTCTTAACATCTATGCAGAGACAAAAAGTCCTCTAAAACATTTAGTACACAATGTAACAGCCATTACTTCTCTACAATTTTTGTTTTATTTGGGTGTTTTTTTGTACTTTCTTTTATTTTTTAGTATGAACATATATTACTTTTATAAAGAAAACATATATACATTTAAAAGACAAAAGGCACAAAGACCTCCTGATTTTTGTTGTTTTTCAATGGGTGAAAAAATAACTACCTTAGCATTGGTAGTGATTTTAATTTTTGTATTTATAGTTTTTTGTATTTCACAAATTTTCAACAGTAAACATCTTTTGTTGTAATCAGGAAAACGGTATTGTTTAAAGTGATTAAAAAATAATTCACCTTGAGGCTGGGATTGTAGCTCAGCGGTACAGTGCTTGCCTCGCATGCGTGAGGCCCTGGGTTCGAGCCTCAGCACCACATACAAAGCAATAAAATAAAGACACTGTGTCCATCAACTACTTTAAAAAAATAATAATTCACCTAGAAGAGAATATCATCTATCACCTCTCTGTCTTTATACCCAAGATCTCAGAACATATATGAGAGGGATACCTGAAATTTCCCTGAACAATATGGCAGTCTCAGCTGATGAATTTAGCTATTCTTATCTCTGAATATCTATCATGTGCTAGGTGGGCAGTTACAAAGAAAAAGATACTATACTCATCTACAGAGAACAGTTATGATGCCAAAGAGAGAACCTAGGGGATAGGTTGAATATATTGTTCAATCAGACTATGGAATCCTAGCAGCTAATAGAAAAACATTGATGCTTAGAAAAGTTTGGCTTTTGGATCATTTTGACTTTGGGATTTTTGGATCATGAATGATCAACCTGTATTGCCATAACTTTTCAGGCATTTATGCCTTCACTAACCTGCAAGTTCCTTGAGGGCCAGGAATGTTTCTTGGATGTTATTTCAAGTCCTGTGGTACACAGAACAATCCTTGACACAGAAAAGTACTGAAAATGGCCCTGTAGATTGACTGGTGTGCTCCAGGTTGGATTCCTGGAGGATGCAGGACCTCTACCACCCTCATAGCTTAATCTTAAAATACAAGCAGTAACTAGACATATTTGAGGGTAGTCCCTAGAATGTGGTTTGGACCAGGAGCTCTGAACTCTTCTTAAAACTTCCATATCCTTGGACACATTGCACTCATCTGATAACATACTACCCTTCTTTGTAGAAGACTAGGAAACCATTTTGAAGAATTTTTCAATTTTTCAGAAAGTTAAGGCCTCTTAAAACCAAGCTTTTTATGTCTTAAATACCCTCAGGAAAGCAAAGGGACATTCTGTCCCTAGTTCCTGTCCAAACTTTAAACTATAATTTTTTTTAAATAGCTCAATTTGCCGGTCACAGAAATAACTCTTCTAGGTCAATTAGCACATTTCAATGTGCCAATTAGCAAAGAGTGAGATTCTCAAGCCTATTTGCATTAGTGACAGCAAAGTTTTCTCAACAGCACACATAGGGACAAGGTGTGCCAACAGAACTGCATCCCAAGAACATCATAGATGATTTTCATGAGCATTACTAATCTCCTCCACTGGGTCTGAGAGTCAGGAACATTCAAAAGAACCATCCAACAGAGAAAAAGGCCTAGGCAAAAGAGGAGGGGCTGTTACATTGTGTACTAGTAAAGGGACAAAAAAGAACAAACATAATAGATCAGCGTGGATATACAATAATGGGCAATTTTGATAATGAGATAATAATATACTGTAGGCTTTGGGCCTTGAAGAAGAAAGGAGCCTGATGAAAAGAATCATTATCACTCTTGTTCTTATAATTCTAGAAGAAGAAAAATGACTATAAACACAAATGCAGGCCAGGCTAGTGTCTTGGGTCTGGGAAGGGGACTGATACACTGTCTTGAGTTTCTTTTCTGTGTCCAGTCTCCATTGCTCAGAACATTCCACATACAGGAGAAACTTTCATGGGAGTCAAAAGGCAGAGGCTGCAAATACAGCAATGGGCCTAGTACCTCATTCCTGGGCCAGATTACCAGCTCTGCAAGGTGAGATCTGTAACTGAAAATGTAATGCAGGCATTCTACTCAGCTCCCATCTCGCTGCTTTCACTATTTTTCCAGAAGTTTAGTTTAGCCTGGACTAGATGATACTGTTTGCAAAGTTACAGGCACAGATAAGGAACCCAGCATCACCATCAGGACAAATGGCCCATGGCTATAACAAGGAATTCACAAAGAAGACAGAACTTCTACACTCCAAGCAATGAATTACTGATAGGCTGGGCAGGAGGATCTTAAATTCAGATCCATGGACAGGCTTGCAGCAGGGAGAGAGAAGACAAGGCGAGGTGGCAGTCTTTGTCCCTCCTGATATTGTATACAAAATTGTTTGTGGGCTGGGGGTATAGCTCAGTGGTAGAAAACTTGCCTTACATGTGAAGCCCTGGATTTGATACAGGGCCTCACAAACAGACACAAAAATCTGTTTGTGCATTTGGAAGGGAAGGGCCTCTTTAGTTCTCTTTGGGTACTCAGAGAAACTTAAGCATCTTGCCTCACCAGCATGCAAAGTCACTCTGAATCTCAGTCACAGAATATGGAAAGAGCTCTGAAGTCTGAGTCAGGGCACTTGTGTTCCAGGTGCACCCACCCTGCCTCCTTCAGCAAGTTATTCATCTCCCTAAATTACCCCTCTGGAAGATAAGATTAAATTAAACAAGCTTTGAGCTCCCTGCAAATCTACTAATCAATATTTCCATGATGTGTTTGTCCTCCTTCCTTCTAAGAAACAAAAGTACATGTGGCTGGAAATCACCTTTAATATACTTCATGTGAAGCCAGAAAGTGACCTCACCACCGCGATCCTGGCTATGACAAGCACTTAGTTGTAAAGGGGGCCATTAGAATGTCTTCCTTCAAAGGACATCAGATTTGAAAATGGTATACTAAGAGGAACTGAAACCCAGGCATTTTCTAGCTGGTCTGCAAATCCTGGTGCCAATGCATCACAGGGTAGAAGAGCACATGTGGAAATTCACTGATGACCCCAAATTCTTAGCTGACTATGGCCATTACCTCCAACTCCCTCTTATTTGTCTTCATGTATGTGAATGTACTGGCAGTAGTACCGGCACACACACTAATAAGTTCATTTTATTTTTCTTGCTTCCTCATCTTTACTAATGAGGAAAAAAGGATTAAAAAGATAAGTAGCCAAGAAGGAAAGGCACAAGAGAAGTCAAAAGCTGGCTTCCTGCCTAATTGAATCATCAGGTTTAAGAAAGACTTGTTAATCTTCCTGTGTCTTGTATCAAATCAATCTGAGCTCAAGTAAAGGGATGCAAAGCAAACAGCCCTAAAGGCCAGAGTTGTCCAAGAGTGGTCCCAATAATCTAAACCAGACCAAAACTAACTGCTATGACACATGCAAATGGAGATATCTCAAGCTTTGCTTGCTTTCATTTTAGAAAAAGTGCACAAAGATTTACCAGAGTGACTAGAATCCCTACTCAAGAGAAAGCCCTTCAAAAAGTTTTGGTGTCAAGGAGTTACTTGAACCTGCTTAATAAGCTAGTTGTCTATAGCTTGACATTGATTTGGACAGTGTTAGTTGTTAATGTAACAAATGTTAATAGCACATCTGCCATAAGAGAGGAGAAAAAAGGGGAGGGGGAGAGACTAGAGAGAGTGAGAGAAGGCAAGCATGTGGTGACAAGGGAGAAACAATATTCTCTATGTAGGGTAGTACAGGTGCTATTGGCTGAATTGCATCCCCCCAAATTCTTACATTGAAATTCTAACCCCCCAGCCCTTAGAATGTGAATGTATTGATACAGGGCCTTCAAAGAGGGGATTAAGTTAAAAGAAGGTTACCAAAATGGGCTCTAACCCAACAAATCTTATGGATATTCTTATAAGAGTCAATTTGGCCACACAAAGACCCACTACGGGTATGGGTGCAGAGAGATGACCATGTAAAAAGGTCAGAGGGCTGCCATCTGCAAGCCAGAGGCCTCAAAGGAAGTCAACCCTGCTGGCATCTTGATCTTGTGGATAATAACATTACCTTGTCTCATAAGTTTATTTTAAGTATTAAGTAAATTAATCTGTATAAAATACAACAGTACCTGGTACAACGTAAGCACTCAAGAAGTGACAGATGACAATGCTGCTGCTGTTATTGATAAGGGGCCTAAGAAAACATTAACAGACCCAGAATGATACACACCGTTCATATAACAATGCCAACTGAATGAAACCTCATCATCAGCTTCCTAAATGACCTTGGGTATGTAACTGGGCCCTCTGTGGTCTTATGCTTGTGCAAACAGGAAACATAACTTCTTGCTTATGCTCAATGGCTCTTCAAGGAAAATGCTATTTGGTTTTCACTGGGGGAAAGGTCTACTATAAATAGAGTTGAATGTGGCCTGTCTAGAGCACCATATCCACTCCAATGGATGTCCACCTGATGGCAGAAACTATTTAACTCAAACTGTAGGCTGGAAGCACTCAGACCCAGAATCACTGGTTCTATTAGTCCAGGGAGAGGTTTTCTGATGTGCCTCCCTTTCCTGGAATCTGATGGAGCTGCTAAAAATGGAGAAAGCAGCTCTCTATTTGCTTGACCTCTCAATCTCCAGAGAAAAGAGACACAAGGTGGGCAGAGATATGAGACAACATTGCAGGCCACCTCCACAGGCAGAGAGTAACTTCTGCTCAAACACTGTTCCATGTTCCTGAGTCAGTAAGGAATGATGCTGTGACATGTCCAAGTGGCCACATTTTTTAAAGTGTAGATTTATATAGTCAATTTAGATTATTTCCATCATTCTTTGATCATTTGTATCATTCCACTCTAACTCTGAGACCAAAGCAGGGATGTTTTTATTGGCAGTGCTGAGGATGGGGCCTAGAGCCTCATGTATACTAGGGAAGAGGTCTACCACTGAGCCATATCCCCAGCCCTCCAGCTTCAGTTTTGAGGAAGTCCCTGGAAGTAACTGCTATGGGCATTAATTTTAACAGCCACTGTAAAAAAATCAGAGGCCTTCAACTCAGGCTGAGTTAGAATGAACTAGGGTATTTCTGAAAACACAATACACAAGCTTTGTCACAGATCATTAACTTAGACTCTCCAAGGGTAGGACAGGACATCAGGGTTGTTTGTTTTTCTATTAGTTTGTTATTATTTTATTTTATATTTAATTGACAAAAAGTTGTCTATACTTATGGGTACACAATGTGGTGTATGATAATTAAGGGATAAAAATGTGATGATGCTTTAATATATGTTTACACTGTGGAATGATGAAACCAAGCTAATTAAGTGATCCCAGAGCCTAGGGAGGGTTCAAAATCACTGCTTTAAGATGAATGCTTCCCATTTTAATTTCTGCTGATGTATAATATGCAGCTGGAAAAGTACAAGTATCACAGGGGTGTATGTATCTATGGGGAGGAGATGATTACATTCTTCAGAAGGAGCAATGCATAACTGTGGTTTTAGGATCAAAAAGCTCTAACATTGCTTCTAATTTTGCCACTTAGACTTCAGGTGACTCCCTCAATGTCAGTTTCTTCCTCTGTAAAACAAGATGCCAACATACTTGTCCAGTCTACGTCGTACAACTGTCGTGTGGGAAAGCCTTATAAAGTGCTATCCAAAAGGCAAGATTATGATTTCAAGAATTAAACTCCGATTTTTATACTTGAAGTAACTTTAAGTCATGAAAGCAGAAGTAATGATTTTACAGGTGATTTCTTTTTTTTTTTTTTTTTGGCACCAGGGACTGAACTCAGGGGCACTCGACCACTGAGCCACATCCCCAGCCCTATTTTGTGTTTTATGTAGAGACAGGGTCTGAGTTGCTTAGCGCCTCACCATTGCTGAGGCTGGCTTTGAACTCACGATCCTCCTGTCTCAGCCTCCCTAAGTGCTGGGATTACAGGCGTGAGCCACCGCGCCCGGCTTTACAGGGGATTTCTTTACTGAGTTTTCTAAAGTAGCCTGCTAATCTCTCTGTAGCCCCACATGTGGGAGTCTAAGGGCAATGCCTGGTCAGCCCCCCACACCAGACATGTAGCACCTGCTTCTCTCAAAGCTGGTTTATTGCCTGGCCCCCTGTCACAGTGGGATTCTCCCTGCTTGCCACAGGAGATTTGTGTGACCCACACTCTTCTGTGGATTTTGATGGATAGAAAAAGAATAAAACTCTTGTTCCTGGGGTCCCTTAGAAAAACATGGACAGGCTTTGAGGCTCCCTAGGATCTTATAAAATATCTGGAAGCTTCTGTCTCATGAATGGGGCCTAAGTCTCCTATCTTTCCATTAAACCTCCCCAAGAGTTCCAGTAGGCTTTTTGATATGTCCTAGTTTACTTTTGTTTGTTTGTTTATTTTTTATTTTTCTGGTGTGTTGAGGATCAAACCCAGGGCCTCATGCAAGCCAAGCAAGCACTCAACCCCTGAACCATATCCCCAGTCCTGTCTATCCTAGTTATGATGTAAACCCTTATCGCAGCCAGAGACTCACCCTATCAAGCTCTACCACATTGCATCAAACTCAACATTAGGGTTAGGGTTGTAGCTCAGTGGTAGAGCACTTGCCTAGCACTTGTGAGGCACTGGGTTCAATCTTCAACACCACATAAAAATAAATAAATAAAGGTATTGTGTCCATCTACAATTTAAAAAACTTTTAAAACCCCTCAACATTAATGTGTGTGTGTGTGTGTGTATTGTAAATCACATGTGCACACCCGCTAAGAATAAGGACATGCAAGGAGAGAACAAATACTATCTTGGATACTTCTAGAACCTTTGTAGAAGAGGCTACTTACCAGCCGGGTATTTACCACAGGAAACAGCAATGCCAGAAGAGCCCCATTCAACATGTGCATCTGTAACCTGGAGGGGAAAGAGGAACAGGTCTAGGTCATACTCATGCCCTGATACAGAGGCAGAAGAAGAAAATGTATCAGGTTAAGCCAGGCCATGTGGGAAGGGGTTATATACACAAGCAGCTCTGTGTAAAATAGCCAGAGTTTGTGCGCGCGTGCGCACACACACGAGATAAATTAAAAGCAGCATATTTTGTACTAATTGAAATGTTCTGAAGAGCACTACCAGTGCCTCTGAATCCCCCATACACTTCCTGAACACACTCTGGTTACAACACTTCATTACATAATGAGCTCTGTGCTCCCTAAACATTCTGTCAGCCCCGACCAGAGGCTTCAACTGCTGAGGCATTAGGAAAGGGGGACTGCAATAGCTAAGTGTTCTGTTGTAATGGTAGAGGCCTATTTATTAGACTAGGTCACCTATTTACACAGTTATAACCAAGTCTTTTTCCCACAGATCCTTACAAAAAAACCAGGGAGCCAACTGTAGTGCTTTCCAAACTGTTTCCCCCACCCCATGCTTACAAACGACTTCAGGAGCTGCTGCAGGAGGTGGTGGGGGCAAGTGTGGCAGCCCTCCAGGTTTTCTTTGCTCTGTTTTATATATTAGACTCTGTGGCTTAAAAGCAAAATAAAATAAAAAAATAAGATGAAGAAAAAGAAAACCACCAGTCTCCAACATTGGGTAGTAATACTATTTCCCAGTCCCAACACCAGAATAGAAATTCTTCATAAGTCAAGAACAATTTACTCAGGAAGAAACCCTGCTTTATAAGGGCTCTGAACAAGGATTTAAGCAGCTTATTTCATCATTCACTGAGTCAACATGCCTCTTAGACTTAAAGGCACTAGCTAGGGATTGTGTGTAAGAGTGAGTGTGTGTGTGTGTGTGTCACCCAGCAAGCCTAAGGGGATGTATCCCTTTCCTTCATGAGAAAGGCAGGCCACATGCTGAAGCATCCTAAAATTTGGCTCTTTCCTTGGAGTTTATGGAAGTGTTTATAAAGACATTACCAGGAGACCCCAGAGAATAGGGGTCTCTTCTAGAAATAAGACTGCTTTTTATTTCCCCTAATCTGTTCTTTGTTACCAAAGCTTACATGATAGTGATGATGAACAATTAATGTATTCTAGGCAATCTTCAACAGATGGATGCATAAAGAAATTGTGGTAAATATACACAATGGATTATTACTCAGCCATAAAGAAGAATGACTTTATGACATTTGCAAGTAAATGAATGGATGTGGAGACTACCATGCTAAATGAAATAAGCCAGTCTCAATGTTTTTGCTGACATGGGAAAGCTAACCCACAATAAGTGGGGAGAGGAGAAGAACAGATATTCAGCTGATTAGACAAAGGGGAATGAAGGCAAGGGAAGGGAAAGGGATTGGAAAAGGAAAGGCAGTGGAATGAATCTGAAATAATTTTCCTATGTATGTATATGGATACACCATAGTGAATCCCACCATCATGAACATCCATAAGAATAGGGTCCTAACTAGAATAAAAAATATTCCATGCTTGTATAATCATATCAAAATGAATTCTACTGTCATATATAAAATGAACCAATCAAAATTTATATTCTAGTCAAATTATCGAATTAGCTACTTCACATGAACTCTCCCTCTCAATTTTTACAGCAATCTTATGATACAGGTATGATGACTTTTCTCATTCTGTTGATGAATAAGCCACAATCAGAGACATGAGGTGACCTAGTCAATGCCTTGTTTCAGATAAAAGTCAGGACTCACACCCAGATTTATCTGACTCCAGATGCCAAAATCTCATATCCCTCCCACTCTTATATCAGAGGCTTCTTTCCTTCTTCCATCCCAAATATGACCTCAGTTAGAAAGTCAAGGATCCTCTTCTGTCCTTCCTTTTGGTGATAGAGATCTCCCTACCTCCTCCTGTATTCCCTGAACCACGCTTAATATGCTTTCAAGGGATGAATTTAAAGAGAGAAGACTCTTCGGCCATGCCAGGCCAATAAAGCCCTATAGGTTAATAGGACTTGGCTTGCCCAAGAGGAGGTAGCACACTAATTCAATATCACTAATGCAATACCAACCCATTTCAGAAGGATCATTCAAGATGGTGCCCTGTGTTCTGAATTCCAGACCTGGGTGAAGCAGAGCTTTGTTTAGCCCTGCCCTGGGCCCTCATCTATGACAGCAACAGCATAAAGACTCTTTCTGAGAGAAAAAAATCACACTGATAGTTAAGATAAAGCTACATTCTTATGCCAGGCTTTGCCATTGACCTCAAAAAAATGTTGGCATTTGCAAAAGGCCAATTAGACATTAGGGAAATACAAAGTAATATCTTGAGAACAATGGAATTTATTCCAAGGGCCCAAGGAAAGCCAAAGATAAAGTAGGTAAAATGAACATCAAGATTCAAAGTGAGGAGTTTATGGAAGCTCCTCAGTGGCTCAGTGGTAAAGCGCTTGCCTTGCATGCGTGAGGCACTGGGTTCAATCCTCAGCACCACATAAAAATAAATAAAGATATTTAAAAAAAAGATTCAAAGTGAGTAAGTTCCTAGATAAGGACAAGCCTTGTTCTGGGTTCTCAAAATTAAGTTACACAAGATATATATGAAAGGGTAAATTATCATTACTATATAAAGAAGTCTTACATATTAATAATTATAAAAATATCAAAGATGTACTGACCTCAGTTCAAATCACTGAGCTAAATACTCAGACACATTGTCACATTCATTCCCCACTCAGATTTTATTATAATTATCATCATTATCTTATTCATTCCACAGCTTCGCTTCATATGAAATGAGTGACCACATCACTCCAAGCGATTGACTTACCCAAGATCACACAGATAACAAATGAGTCAGAAAGTCACTCTCAGGTCTCTCCAAGTTTCAAGTCTATGTTTTTACCACCGTACTCAGCTTCAAATATATGACATGAACATTATATTTGTTTTGCGGTGCATATGCATGTATATGTGTGGAAGCAGTTCTGGGATACCCATGGGGTCAAGTCTGAAGGTAATGGAACACTTTCTGTGTTGTGACAAAACTGCCTTGATTATACAGCTACACCATGCCTAACAGGTGATCAACTGACCAAAGATGGGCTAAACCTCCCCCTTATTTCTGCCTTCTGCCTCCTGACTGCTTTATCCTGCTGTCTTTCCCATATGGCCCTGCTTAGCATGACAGGCCCCTATAAGTATAATAAACTTTGCTTTCCTCTTCTTTCTCCTCTTATAGCCATACCTGACCGGCCATCACATAAAAGAATACAAACTAGGGGCTGGAGTTGTGGCTCAGTGGTAGAGTACTTGCCTAGCATGTGTGAGGCACTGGGTTCAATCCTCAGGATCACATAAAAATAAATAAAATAAAGGTATTGTGTCCATCTACAACTAAAAAAAAAGAATTGGGCCTTTAAAAAAAGAATATAAAACAGCTATTAATTGCTGCCACAAACATTATCTTTAGGATTTCTTGGTTTTGTATAGCTTAGTTGGTAATAGCTTCAGGTTCCACATAGGAAAGATGTCAGTTCTCACCAAAAAGACCTATGGGGTCAAAGCAATTCTAACCAAAATCCCAGTAAGATATTTTATAGATACAGCTAAACTGACTCTATTAGAATATCTGGACATTCTTATGTAAAATAATGTAGACAATCTAAGCCTCACACTTTATATAAAGGTCAATTTATAAATCTAAATAAAAAATGTGAAATTGTAAGTCTTTTAGAAGAAAACAAAGAGAAAATCTCTGTGACCTTCAGTTAGGCAAACAATTCTTTGACAACATGATACCAAAAAACACAAAACATAAAGAAAATAAATGATAAATTGAACTTAATCAAAAGCTAAAAGTTTTTATCTGAAGAATAGTTTTAAAGAAAATGAAAAGACAAGCTATATAATGCCACAGAATACAGGAAATATTTGTAAATCACGGATCCAAAAAGAACTTTTATCTGGAATATATAAAGAATCCTCAAACTCAACAATGAGAAAACAACTCAATTTTTAAAAATGGGCTAAAAAAGAACAACCTGAAAGCTTCCTCCCTCTTCTAAGCATTAAGACTGTACATGAATGTAAGGCAGGACCCTGACACATGGTAAGAAGGCACCTGAGTAGCATTCCATAGGAAAAAGGAACTGATCTACCTGAATTGTTGGTCCTCTAAGTCCGTGATCTCTTTCCCCTTTAAATCTGCAGCATATATATGTAGAACTTTCTCTTGCCAAGGATTAGGTATTAATTAGGCTTCTCAGGTCAGAGGCAATTTCTCAAACACCTTTTTCAGCAATCACTCCAAAGTTAAGCCTAAAATCATCACCTCTAAGGCAAAGGTGCCTTTTTAACATCATATGACCCCAAACGAAGTTGAGACCTCTCAGGTTCCAGAACAGCTGATCCAATGAGCTCTGTGAAAAGGGGTGCTGAGATGTAAAGCTATTCCCAGACAATAAGACACAACAGGTTCAACCTGAGTCCATCTTATAACTGCAGGGCAATTCTAGAGATCTGAGGCTCCTTGAGAAAGTCATGCTGCTTAAAAGTATGTGAGTATAAGAAATGGAATTTAGAAAAGAAAGAGTCATTGGGCTACTGAACTATCCTAATATCATGTGGCCCAAAGGCCAACAGGGTATCAACCTTGCAATGCAATGATCACATGTCAGGCTGCCATAATTCCCCTCACCCAGCCCCAAGCTTCCCATACCTACCTTGACTCTAACCCAGCCTACAGTGCTCTCTCCATCCAGCAATGCATCTCCTGCTCCCTGCAGCACAGATGAAATTTCATCTCCTCTCCTTCAAAAGCCTCTCCAGACTGAGTCAGCAGATACTCATGACCAAATAATCCCACTTGCATCACAAATCTATTCCTCTCTACGTGCACATGAAGATGAGCAGATTTCAAGATTTTAGTGTTGGGCGGATAGAGTATACTTCCAGAAGCAAAGGATGCGTGCCAGCTGTCTGTAATGCACTTTTCTTACCCAGAGCAGGGTGGGGGAAGAGTTCACTGCCATTCAAAATGTACCACTCAGTGACTCACTCCATGAGGCCCCCCCACCCTTGCTGCACACACTTGGATAACCTGGCATATTAAGCGGTGGATGTTCACAAGACAACTAAACTGATCACAACTCAAAGCCAGAAAACCTTAGCTGTCATTCCCTTTTCTTTCATCTTTTCGTTTAAGATATCCCAGCTCAGAGAAAGGGAATCCCAAATGCTAGCTTCTCTAAGAAGCTCCCGGTCCCTTGTGAAACTCTCGTCTAAAAACAACAACCAGGACACCAAAGAGCAAGCGGAGAATTAGAGCCCTCTGTGTGGGATCCGTGGAGACTAGGAAAAGGAAGTGAATGCTTTCCACAATGTGATGACAACACCCTCCTTCAGCATGGAAAATAGACCCAGAAGGGAGACTGGGAAACTGCCAGGCTCGACAAAGCTGTACCCAGACCCAGGGCTGAGGTTCACAGGATTGATAACTTCTTCAGCCTCTAGCCCCAAGATCTTAGCATTCCTCTAGCTTCAAAATATGGAAGAAGCCTGGTGCAGTGGCGCACGCCTATAATCCCAGCACTTTGGGAAGCTGAGACAGGAGGATCGCGAGTTCAAAGCCAGCCTTAGCAACAGCGAGGTGTTAAGCAACCCAGTGAGACCTTGTCTCTACATAAAACACAAAATAGGGCTGGGGATGTGGCTCAGTGCTCGACTGCCCCTGAGTTCAATCTCCAGTACCAAAAAAAAAAAAATACAGAGGATAATGGGCCTGGATATGCTCACTCTCCTCCAAGGACAACATTAAATAGAGACTTGCTCCCCCAGCCCCAAGCCCTGGCTGGACGAGTGACCATGTTTGGAATTTAGGCCCTTTCCAGGTCTTGGTCCAGTTCAGGGCTGCTGAGGCTAGAGCTCAGAAGTAAAGAGTGTCCTTTGCATGCCACTGAAAGAAAAATCATTTAGAGTTAGGAGGGCAGCACTGTTCCAGATGGAAGGACCTAGGTCTCCAACCAACTACTGGGAATCTTCTCCTGGAATTTGCAGAGACAGCTGACTCAAACTGGGGACTGCTCTTTTATCTAATAAGTCTGCTGTGTTAATAACTTAAAAGCTGGGATTTTCTAGTCTTGAGAGGAATCAGGATTACCTACAGGAAACACTGCCAGTCACCATTTGTACAAAAGAAGGACTGGTTAACTTTTAAGGTGCCTCTGATAGGCCGGGCACAGTGGCACGCTCCCAGTGACTCTGAAGATGAGGCAGGAGGATCACAAGTTCGAGGTCAGCCTCAGCAACTTAGTGACATCCTGTCTCAAAATTAAAAAAAAAAAAAACTGGGTGGGGATGTAGCTCAGTGGTAATGTGCCCCTGAGTTCAATTCCCTGTACCCCCCTTCCCCCAAAAAAGAAACAAAAAAATCTATTCAAAAGATGCCTCTGATATGAACATTTGTGATGGTGGCTGGGGCTTTCCAAGCCTCTGGGAGGAAAAAAATCCTTGCTCTGATTTTTATATCAAAATGTATGAATATGAACTCTGTATCTCCATCTCTAAAGAACAAATTATGACATCACTAGGGTACACTGTAGCATTCCAAAATCCCCCAAGCCCTGCTAAGGTATTCCTTTTAAATATTCAAGAATTCTCTCTCCTTGTCTTCTATCTTATAAGCAAGGCCACTGTCCTGTTGTACCAAGTAATCCTCTAGCACCAGTCTCTGCCTCTCTGTGTGCTAGAGTGAATTCCTCTAAACTCAGGGTCAACCAAATATAGTCCTCTTTGGGCTGGGGTTGTGGCTCAGTGGTAGAGCGCTCGCCTTGCATGTGTGAAGCACTGGGTTTGATTCTTAGCATCACATAAAAATAAATAAAGATATTGTGTCTATCTAAAAAATTTTAAAAAACAGTCCTCTTGATTTGGCTTTTTTCCTTGTGATAAAATTATACATGTATAATAAATAAATAATAGATAAATAAAATGTCCTATCTTAACTATTTGTCTTAATTTTTAAATTTGTTTTTATTTATAATTAATTAGTTAAATTAATTAGTTAAACAGTTATACTATCTTAACTATTTTTAATCGTACAGTTCTGTGGCATTAAGTACATTCACATTATTGTGCAAATATTACTACCAGTCATCTACAGAACTTTTGCATCTGGTCCTTCTGGTAGGTAGATTAAGTTTGCTCTTGTTGTTTTGTTTTGGTTTTTGAGACAGGGTCTCAACTGCTCAGGATGGCCTTGAACTTGGAATCCTCCTGCCTCAGTCTCCTTAGTCATTGAGATTGCAGGTAATTGCTACCACATCCACCTTAGGTAAATAAAACTTTTATTGGACCACAGCTAAATTCTTTCATTTGCATATTGCTATGTTGCTTTCTTGTTATAACCAGAGTTAAATAGTTCAAGCACAAAGTTCATATAGCCCTTGAGGTCTGAAATATTTACTATCTGGATCTCTCTCTTTTTTAAAAAAGGCGCCTACCTCTGCTGTACACTAAAAACCACATAGGGTTTCTAGTTTAAAATAGCAATTGGTTAACAAGCACTTAACACAGTTTCTCCCAACTTCATAAGTGAAGACACAGAAAAAGAAAGAATTCCCCAAATCACTGAAAACTTAGACTAATGGCTTTTTCTACTGCCAGAATCAGGGAGAAATCATTAATAATATGGCTGATACTGAAGTAAGAAAAAAAAATCTGTGGTCAATTTATGCGGCAGCTTCCAGAAGTCAGGATGAAGATAGAAAGATACTAAATCCTTCCATTACCATCAGCCTCATGACGTACAAACCAAGAGTTCATCTAATAATCAGCAAACTACACAGACATTACTCCTGTCTACTACTTTCGGAGGAAATCAGCAATCCTAAAATTGGTCCATATCCATTTAAAGACTCCAATTACCCAAAATCAAGAGTAGAATATGATAGAATTGGTGCTGGCATGCTGCGTCCTGGAAAGGGAGTCTGCATAAGTAAAATCAGGTAGTCGTGCATGTGGGAGGCTTTTACATTATCTGTTTAGAGTATCAGAGAGCTTAGTAGGAGGAAAATATAATTCCATATTGGCCCAAAAGAACCTACTACACGGATAGCCACTAGACATTAGGAAATGGGCTAGAAGCCACAAGCATCAACCTGCACGCCAAGTATAGATGGGCAAAGTGGTTCTAACCAACACCATGGAGAACATGAGGATACTCAAAGGCTGTCTACAGATGAATTCTCCTTTGCATACTCATAGACATATAAAAAATAGCATGGTTCTTATGAAAACCTCTGACAGCACAAGGAACACAGGCATATCATTCTATAGACTTGAAGGAAGTATAAATGTCTGATTTTAGTATACGAACCAGAATAGTTTACAAAACTCTTTGTATCCTCAATAGTGTGCAGGAAAACCTGGACTCTGGAACATGTATAGAAAGGCACTAGAATAAAATACATTGAAAAGGAATGACAAGGGAGGAAGAATATCTGAGGAAAGTAAGAAAGAATTACAAACAAATTAGTATTGTAACAGCAGAAGTAAATTTCACACTGGAGACTCCAAAAGGTAAAATATTCATGTTATGAAAGATAAATGTGAATTTCTCACAAGCATATAGAGAGGAAAAGGAAAGTTTATCTTAGAAATCCTATTACAGCTGATATTAGGAAATCTACTACTATAATGTACCAAATGAGGAAGTCAAGGAGAAAACACAAATGAACCACTCCATGGATTTCTAGAAAGCATTAGCTAAATTTATTAACCATTCACAGGCTGCAGGTGCAAGTTGGACACTTGCCTAGCATGTGCAAGGCAAGCCCCATGAGTTTGATCCCCAGCACTATCAAAAAAAGTATTTTTTCAAGGATTTGATAATTTAAGATAATTACTTAATATCAGAACATCTAATCTGAGTCAAATAATGTGAAACACTAACAATACTTCCATTAAAAGCAGAAGCAAGAAAAGGATCCCTGCCAGTACCACTATTATTTAACATTATTCCAGAAGGTCTGGCCAAATTCAATGAGGCTTGAGACAAAAAGAAAAAACAATGTTCCTTAAAAAGGAGACAAAGTTACTACATATGATTTGATGATTACTATTCAAAACAATTCAAGGGGGAAAGCTGAAAAACTATTAGAAATAAGCATAGTAGCCAAATATAAACAAACATACAACATTGAAACCTTTCTTATGCACCAATAATAACTACTTGGAAAAATGTAACAAATGATATCACAAACTACAAACTGCTCAGGAATGATGTTGGTTGAGAAATACGTGGGAAACACACATACTCTCTCATAAAACTGAAGAACATAAAAGAAAAGTATATTAAAAAGCAAATCATGCCTCTTCCTGAATGGAGAGATTCAATGTTGTAACTATGCCAATGATATTAGGTTTAAAGTAACTCCAATCAAAATCGTAGTAGGATTTTTGGGAGCACCTGAGAAAAACATTTTAGGTTCATTAAGAAATAAATGGTTGAGACTACCTAAGAAAAAACTGCAGGTAAAGTGGTAGGATTAGGAGAAGGCAAAGAGAATTTAGTCTACCAGTTGTTGCAAAAAGAGGAATTTAAAGCTGGTTGAAACCCCAACAGAGAGATCAATAGAATAGTACAGTCTCTATAATAAATCCTAGCATATGTAAAAATTTATACTACAAGTGTAATAGTGATAATCATAGGTTATTCAGTGCTGCTCAAATAAATGACTAGGGGAAAATACAAGCTATATCCTTACTTCATGCTATCCACAGAATGAATTTTAGGTGGATTTGCAAATTGAGTATTTAAAAAAAAACATTTTAAATTGGATTATGTATCTAGTCTTAAAATGGGAAAATATTTTCAAGTAAAAAGCACTGGAAGAAACTAACACAGACTGAAGAGGTTTTGTAAATCAATCAATTTCATCAAAAAATGCAAAAGTAATGTTCATCAAATGCATCATTAGTTCATTAAAAGGCAATGTGGGGAAAACATTTACTGCAAAAGTCAGAGGATTTACTGTTTTTTTTTTTTTTTTTTTTAAATATTTATTTTTTAAGTTGTAGGTGGACACAATATCTTTATTTTATTTTTATGTGGTGCTGAGGATCGAACTCAGTGCCTCCCGCATGCTAGGCGAGCACGCTACCACTGCGCCATGACCCCAGCCCAGGATTTACTGTTTATACATGTAAAACTCATACAAATCAACAAGAAAAATACTCCAATATAAAACTGAGAACATTAATTAACAATCTAGAGAATAAAATATATAAATAGTTAAATAAAAGACAGGTATGATGGTACATGCCTATAATTCCAGTGACTTGGGAGGCTGAGGCAAGAGGATCACAGGATTGAGGTCAGCCTCACTCAGTATATCAGCAAGACCCTGTCTCAATATAAAAATTGAAAAAGGGGCTGAAGATGTATCAGTGGTACAGCACCTCTGAATTCAATCCCCAGTACTGCAAGTAAAATTAAATAAAATGACTAAAGTACATAAGAATAATAAATATGTATGCATCCAAAATTTTCTATTATGAAATTTAAAAGAACTAAAGAAAAGAGCATAGACAAAAGAGAAGCTGCAAGTGAGATGTGTGACAGACCTAAGGGAGTTCCTGGCTTTCCTCTCCCTTGAGTTTTCAAAAAGAAATCATATTGGGGATGGGGTTGTAGCTCAGTGGTAGAGCGCTTGCCTAGCATGTGTAAGGCACTGGGTTCAATCCTCAGCACCACATATAAATAATAAATGAATAAAAAAATAAAGATTCATCAACAACTGAAAAAATATTTTTTAAAAAATCATATTTATTAAGAACTGGTGGGGCAAGCTGATTCATATGATGGGACTAGGTAGATTCTCTAGAAGTTAATGAGACAAGTAACTTTTATCAAACTTGGAAGTAGGATAGTAAGTGCAAAATGATCTCTAAGAATATACAGTCATCCCTCATTATCCCTGCGGGATTGGTTCCAGGACCTACTGCAGATACCAAATCCATGGATACTCAAGTTTCTTACATAAAATAGTGTAGCATTTGCACATCACCTATGCATATCCCCCTGCCAGGTACACTAAATCTTTTCTAGATCACTTAAAGTATCTGATAATATACACACTATCTAAACAGTTGTTATATACTACTGTTTAGGAGATAATAAGAAAATATTCAAAATAGATTAATTTTTTTAGTATCTTTAAGCTGCAGATGATTGGATCTGTGGATGCAGAGCTCACAGATGCAAAGGGCTGACTGCATTGGTTTTACTGAAAATTGAGTAACAGAAAAAATTCTGTGGTTAGATGTTGAAAGTATTGGTGGATTTCTCTTCAGGAAAGAACCATTAAAATCAGCCAAATGACTAAAAAGAAGATGGCTTAGATTCAAAAAGACACAGAACAGCATTGCATGCATGTACAGACACAATACAACAAATAATTCTGGTTCTGCTATATGAGCACCCACAAAGAGGAGGAGCCAGGAACCAGGAACAGGAAGGATAAAAGACCTTCAAAGGCTGGCAGGCTGGAATGGAGATCAACAGGGCAGGCACCCTGCCCAAGATTTATTTATTTATTTTTGAAAAAAAAATTGTTACAATCATAATTTTTCTAACTTTGCACAAAATTATAAGCAGATTACATTCTTCATATTAAACACCTTTATATGCACTTTCAATGAACAGTATATATATATATATTTATACATATTTTTTATCAACCATCTTTACTATACCCATTCCCCTTTCCTGCCCCCCGCCTCCCCCGTGTCGCACCCAGTGTGTCTCTATTTCTCTTATGTTTCCCATTCCCACCTGCCCAAGATTGATGTGGTAGTGGGCTGAGTAGAAACTCCTTCCTACTTTAGCTGCGCATCTTGGATGCATGCTTTAAGCTGAGGCAGCCTTTCCAGCAGCAGGCTACAGCAAGAGGACTTAGCAAGTTATGTGTCAACTAAGGTACACATAAATGGAATAGCCTGGGACAAAGTCAGAACACTGGGGAACTGTCATTCCCCCTTGTCAAGTATACCACGGAAACCTTGTAGAGAATCCCGCCCCTTGCACACCCCAGGAAAGAATTGCCAGCACCATCCCTGCTCAGAGCATGAAGCTGCTACGTGTATCATCATGCCTTTCCTGTAGTAACCAGGTATGCCTCCACAAAGAACATACTAACCCCCTGCTTCACTGGGAAGCTGGCAAAATCATGCAAGGCTGGCACAGCAAGGGACCAATGCAGAAAGTAAGAGACAGCAGACAATACTAATCAATGAGCCCATAGGACACATTGGTATAAAAACCATAGCAATGCCCATCTTTGTGTGCTGAGCTATATAGAACTGTAAATAAGTCGACTTCATGCTTTTAATCCTTTAAACACTAATAGAATAGTAGAAAATATTCACTTTAGCAACATAAGGTAGTGATTAAGAACGTGGGCTTTGGAGTCAGAGAGACATTAGATCAAATCCCACAGGCACCATGCAAAAGCAATTATATCACTGAAAATTTTTGAGCCTCAGTTTCCTTGATCCAACTAAGGATACTATTAGTATTTCCACACAGGTTTGTTGGAAGGATTAAATGAGAAAGTCCATGTTGGGTATTTCCCACCATGCCTAGGCACACAGCAAACCTAATTATGCACCTTACCAGGAAAAGAAAAGGAATGCTGACCCTACTACTATATAAGCTCAGCTGAGTTACTTAGCATTTCCTGGACCCTGACTGCTTGATTTGTAGTGTGGATAAGGTACTTCCTAGCTCATAATATCATTTAAAGGATTAGATGAGATAACTGAAGACAGAATACTTTGAAAACAGTAAAAGTAACACTAATATCAGAGTTATTATCTTAAATAAGAGCTGTCTACTTTCTAAAACCTTGATTCTCAACTTCACAATGTACATAGTATTTCCACAAAATAAAATAATATGCACCCATTAAATGAAGTGTATTATAGAAAATTTGATGCAACTTCAGGGAATTGTGCGAAGGAGTTAAACAAAAGTCAATCCAAAGCTGCATACTGTATGATTCCACTTATATAATATTATAAAGACAAAAATTGTAGAGAAGTACAGATTAGTGTTTTCTGGGGATCAGGAATGAGGCACAGATGGGAAGGTGGTAAATGTAGCTATAAAAGAACAACAGTAGAGGGGCTGGGTCTGTAGCTCAGTGGTAGAGCGCTTGCCTAGCATGCGTGAGGCACCGAGTTCGATCCTCAGCACCACATATAAATAATAAATGAATAAAATAAAGATCCATCAACAACTAAAATATAAATTTTTAAAAAAGAACAACAGTAGAGATCCTCATGGTAACTTAACTGTTCTGCCATAACAAATTGTAACAATGTTGATATTCTAGCTTTGATACTGGACTACAGTTTTATAAGAGGTTCCCACTGGAGGAAACTAGGTAAGGAGTACATGGGATTTCTCTGTATTTGCTCTTATAATTGCATCTATATTATACTTCATATATAATAATGATCACATATAATATCAAAATGTGAAGTTTGATTTTAAAATGATGTGAGGAGTTTGGAATAAAATGAGGAAAAACACTTCAGTAAGTGAACAAAGGGGACTAGAAAATTATGATTAAAGACAAAGAGTAACCTGGGTATCATGGCACAGGCCTGTCATGCCAGCTACTTGGGAGGCTGAGGCAGGAGGATCACAAATTCAAGACCAGCTGGGAAATTTAGTAAGACCTTATCTCAAAGTGAAATAGAAAGGGTTGAGGATGTAGCTTAGTGGGAGAGCATGTGCAGGGTGGTCCCCAGTGCTGCAAAGCAAAAAAAAGACATAAAGGAATAAATACTCATCTAGAGAATAGGAAAAAGTAGGAAAAGGGAATTGATGAAGACAAAAACCAAACATTAAAAAATCAAGTAAGGTAAAGGATAAACAGATCCAAACCCGGATTCTATGCAGTGACCAAAAATCATAAGGTTATTTCATGTTCTTTTATATTTTAATCAATACCAACTGATTAAAATATAAAAGAACATGAAAATAGACAAGATTAAGTCCAAGACAGAAGACATAACTACAGATGAAGAGATAGTTCTAAAATTATAAAATGCTAAATATTTAACTAAAAATTTAAATTTTTAAATTTTAACAAATTTAAAAGCTTAAGAAAAATAGATAATTTCCTAGCAAAATACACATAACAAAAACAGAGCCAAAATGATTTAAATAAATTATCACAGAAAACAATGAAAAGGTGATATGGGTCAAAAGAACCAAGAACAGATGGGCTTCACAGGTGAGTTTCATCTGACCTTTAAAGAACACATAATTTCTTCCTTCTGTCTTTTCTTTCTTTCTGTAGTACAAGGAATTGAACCCAGGAGCGCTCAACCACTGAGCCACATCACCAGCTCCACCATCGTTTTTTTTTTTTTTTTTTAATTTTGAGATAGGGTGTCAAACTTGTGATCCTCCTGCCTCAGCCTCCCAAGTTGCTGGGATTACAGGCATGTGCCTCTGTGCCTGGCTAAAGTACACATAATTTCTAAGGGTAAGTAATGTATTATAGGCCAGAAAGAAAGAAAAAACATTCAGTGGTACATTTTACATAACCACAATAACTTAACTCTTTTTTTTAATATTTTTTTTATTTATTTTTTTAACTTAACTCTTAAAGTCGGATGAAAAGAATACAAAAAACGACTCCAAACTCACTCATGTTTACTGAAGCAAGGTTATAAATAAAATATTAACTCCAGCAATGTATCAAAGTGATAACACACGATGACCATGGGTTTATTTTAGTAATGTAAGAGTAGTTCAAAACAAGAAAATCCATCAACATAATTCATTGTATCAAAAACTTCAATGAGGGCTGGGAGTGTAGCTCAGTGATAAAGCACTTGCCTCGCATGTGCAAGGGCCTAGGTTCCATCCCCAGCACTGCAAAAACAGACAACAACAAAAAAAACTTAAACAAAAAATAAAACCGACATGATCAATAGATGTCGGGAAAGCATTTGATAAAATACAGAAACAATTCCCTTCTTTAAATAATGTCTTCAGTAAATGTGTAAATTAAACATCAACAGCAAATATGGAGGAATGCAGAAAATATTTCAATTTATAATCACTTTTAAGTAGTCTACCAGCAACTTTTTAAAGAAAATTTAGCTCTGTCTTTGAGTTTCTTCTAAATGCAACAAGAAAACGAAATAACTTGTATAACCATTGGCAAGAAAAAAAACTAAAAATTTAGCAGAA
Organism: Xerus rutilus; assembly: GCA_028644305.1. NCBI lineage: Eukaryota > Metazoa > Chordata > Mammalia > Rodentia > Sciuridae > Xerus > Xerus rutilus. The sequence goes on from CM053417.1 coordinate 36,926,258, forward strand.
CTACCAAGAAAATTTGGTAACATAAAACATAAGATAAATATTTTTGAAATCAATAATAGATTTCTATTTCAGCAGGAAGCACTTGGAAAGAGGAAAATATTACATGCATCACAGGAAAAACAGCTGTTCTTGAGGAATAAATGAATCAACAAAGGCTTAGAGCAGATAAGAAAAAAAGATCTAATTGAAAGATATAAAACAAGATCTGAACAGATGGAAATACTATTTCTAGATTAAAATAACCATATAATAAAAAACTAAAATATAAATTTAATGTAATTATATTTACAATCCTAGTAGGTTTGGTGGGTAGTGTCTAAAATGATCTTAAAATGTTTATTTAGGGGGCTGGGATGTGGCTCAGTGGTAGAGCACTTGCCTAGCATGCGTGAGGCACTGGGTTGGTTCGATCCTCAGCACCACATATAAATAAATAAAATAAAGGTCCATTGACAACTAAAAATATTAAAAAAAATAAAAAAAAATAAAATGTTTATTTAGGAAAAAGTGCCAAAGAATAGCCAAAAATATCTTTAAGCTTATGCAATCAAATCACTGTGACTTTGGTGGGAAAAAAAAAACAGACGAATAGTACAAGGTGCAGTGGTGTACACCTGTAATTCCAGTGACTCAGGACACTGAGGCAGGAGAACTACAAGTACAAGGTCAGCCTCAGCAACATACAGAGACCCTCAGCAACTTAGCAAGATCCTGTGTCAAAAAAATAAAAAATAAAAAGGGCTAAGGATGTAGTTCAGTAGAAAAGTACCCCTGGATTCAACAGCCAATACAAAAAAATATATTCAAATACATAAAATGGAATAATCAATAAATAAACTCTAGTATATAAAACATTTCATGATTGACAAAGATGGCTATTCAGTTTATAGAGTAAGAGTTAAAATATTATTCTAGCACAGCTGTTTTCCATCTTTGATAAAACAATCTTAAACATGACTAGAAATTCAGAAGTTATAAAGAGAATCATCTTCGGATATGAAAAAAATGTAAAAAAAAATCATAAAGATATATCATGAGCAAACAATAATGACAGATAAAAAGCCAATATCTAAAATATAAAAGACATCTTACCAATTAGGGATAATATGAATAATCCATAGGAAAATAGGCAGATGATATGAATAGACAATTCAAACAATAAGTTTAATTGGACAATAAAAAAACCCCAATACTGAAATTCATTAATAGTCAAGGAACTACATCCATTAGATTGTCCTATTTTAAAAAGAATCCTAACACCTATTGTTTACAGAGAAAGTAATAATCTCATATATTAGAAACAAAAACAAAAACTGAAGTATAACAGCCTGATTTGTAAATTAATATGGCATTATCTGTTAACACAAGCACATTTATATATAAACATTCATATATATCTATCTACAAGTTGAAATCAACAGGATCTAAGGCCACATGCACAATGATGTTTATTTCACCATGGATTTTAGCAGCAGAAATCTGGAAAGTAAATGTTCATTAATAAGGAATTACTAGATAAATTTTTGTGTTTCTGTGAAATATTTTGCAGCTTTATAAAAGAATAAGATCTATACCAATAGGCTTTGATAGATTTCATAAGATATTATTGAGTGGAAAATGTAAAGTTATATATATTAATGTATATGTAAGACTCTAATCCATACGATGAACAAAAAACAACAACAAAAATACTCCACAACCTACACAAATGTGTGTGTGTATGTGTTCCTATGCTCATAAAGGAGAACATAAAAGAATGTATATTGATTTGGAAATGTGGTGTGGAAAGGTAGAGCTAGAAGCCAATCACAAAAGGGAAAAGAAAAAGACTACCATAAAAAAATAAATCCAGCAATCATATTATGTATTTATACATGTGCATAAACATATAAATAAATTTTAAATTAAATTTAGAAAAGATACAATAAAAATCTCAATATACAATTTGTTCTCTGCTTATTAAAAAAAGGAAGGGAATAACCAAAATTATCTTTTAGGGGTAAGATAAGGGGTGATGTTTATTTTGATCTTTATGTTTCTGTATTTTCTATGATCTAAATTAATACTTTCATCATAATGGAATACTACTAATAAATGTTACTTTTAAAACATTACACTGAATCATTGAGCTCATTTTGGAAAATCAAGGGTTGAGAGGACAGGGTTAAATCCCCTTTCCCTTAGGAGCTGCCCATGTAACAAATATCTAAAATCAAAATCCATTACCCCTTACCCAGCAGAAAGTTACTCACCTAAGGCAAGAGACTAAGTGGCTATTTCAAAGAGCTATCTGAAGCAGCAAATGGGGTATTTTTTCCCCTATCCAACACTTTAATGACTTAAGTAAATCAGAAAGCCATTTACACCACTCTCAATTATCCAAGGATCTGCCATACTCTTTACTTCCTGTTCCCTTCCTCTGGCTTGCGGCCATTTCACTGCTCATGAATAGCTCCAAAATGGGGGCCAGGGAAGGGCAAAAGAGATGAAATTAATTCAGTCAATTCAGCTTCTCATTAGCAACTCTAATAAAAGCTTTGATAAGTGGGATGGTCACAACTCATGGTTAAAATGAGGGTTCCAGGACTCTAGATAATTTCATTAAGTAAACTTGCCTTTAGAGAGAAAAGATTTGCTTGCAATATACTTTAATAGATTTGATTCATGCTATTCTTAAGAGTCAGGACATGTATTAAGGTGATACTTCTCTCTCATTTTAACTTTCATTGTAAGAAAAAACTCATAACCAAATTATATTGTTACATTGTGTGTATGTACTAATATGTAACAACAAATTCCACAATTAGGTACAACTATAATGTATCCATAAAAACTGTGGAGAAAAAAACTCATGAAAACAAGAACAATGTCTTCAATGTAAAGCAATACTTTCTCAGTGGAGCAGCTGGATCACAATGCAAAGGCATTTCAGGGAAGAGATGCTGTCTGGCCTCCAGCACACTCTTGAGAGTAAATTTAGACGGGCAAAAACTTCCAAGGAAATAAGTCTTGGCTATACAACTTTGTCATACATTCTTTTTTTTTTCTTTTATTTATATATTTTTATTGGTGTATTATAATTATATACAATGGTGAGATTCATTGTTACATATTTATATATGCACACAATGTAATAATATAATTTGGCCAATATCATTCCCTAATATTTCCCCCTTTTCTTCCCTTCCTCCTTCCCCTGGTCCCTTTCCTCTACTCTACTGATCTCCCTTTAATTTTCATGATCCAACCGCAACCTTTCTTTTACTTTTTTCAGAGGAAAACTTCCCTATGATAGGTACTACTACTATTCCCATTTTATAGAAGAGCAAATAGACTCAGAGGCTATTACTTGCCCAAGAACATACAGCTGTAAATGAGGAAGCCCATCCAAACCCAGCCTATGTGCTTAATTGCTGAAGCCTTTATTTCAGTCACTGTAGCAGACTGTCCCCTCCATATTTATTATGTACAGGAAACTCGGGACTGTAATCTGGGTGTAGGGGGTTAGACTTGATTTTTTTTTCTGTTCTTCCTATGTCTTTACATCTCACAAGACAGAGAAACCAAATAAAGGAAAACAAGTCACTTAAACCTTGTTCCTGGGCTGGGGCTGTAGCTCCATGGTAGAGCACTTGCCTCGCATGTGTGAGGCACTGGGTTCGAGCCTCAGCAACACATAAAAATTAAAAAAAAAACAAAGATATTGTGTCCATCTACACCTAAGAAAATAGTTTTTTTAAAAACCCTTGTGCCTTGTCTCTACAATAACAGTAGCTCTTATTTCATCACTTTTACATAAATATCAGGCACTACTGTTGAGTCCTTTCTATGGATCAATCAGTTCACCCTCATAGCAATTCAAGGATGCAGTCCTATTATCATCTCCATTTTGTAAGAAAGGCAACTGAGGCTCACAGAGGTTATGAGATTTCAGCATTCCAGATTCCATGCTCTTTTTTTGGTACTGGGGATTGATCCAGGGGAGCTCTACTACTGAGCTACATCTCCACTTGTCATACATTCTTGACACTTTCAATTGGCTCAAAGGATTTGTCAGGGCTTGACAAAAGCCACATCTCCACATAGAGCATTTCCCTGTTTCCGTGGGCCCTCACAGACTTTTCTTCCTTAGAGAAGCCCAGAGAAAAAGTAGTACAAGCCTAAGGTGCTGACAGCACATCATCCTTTGTTATCAAACAGACAAAACAGAATGAAGAGCAATGGTAATAGAGCAAAAAACAATTTTCTCTTACTTGAAGACCACGATAGCTCCCGGACTTGGAGGACAGGCCAGGAGGAAGATCTGCAATTGAAGAATTAAGAATGGTTAGCAAGAGAAATGCTAGACACAGTGACATGGTGTCACTTCAATAACATACAAAAAATAACCAAAGCTCTAACATATACAAAAAATGTAATATAAAAAATTAAAATGATAAAAGTTCTATGTTTTGATGTAAGAATTAAAAGATAAATTCTAAAAAATTTAAAAGGCAAGCAGGTGGTTTTCCAAAATCCATGTTTGTGTTTACAGACACATGCACGTGTGTGTGTGTGAGATAGGAAAAGAGAGACAGAGAATGTGTGTCTATGTAAGAAAATGACAAGACTCAATTCTTCAAGGCTTTAACTTCAATATGACACAAGTAGTCAGTCTTAGAAGCTTTTAACCCAGGGCATGTAAAAATAGATTCTGAGCATGAAACACATACACACGCCATCTGGTTTGCCTCCCATGGGGGAAGGTGGGTTTATCAATACCCAGCACTGCCAAATTTAGCAAATAAAAAGACAGGAGGCCAAGTTAAATTTGAATCCTTGATAAACAATGAATAATGTTTTAGTACAAGTTGGTCTTCAATATTACATGGAACATACTTATACTAAAACATTGCTCACTGTTTATCTGGAATTTGAATTTAACTGGGTATCCTGTATTTTATGTGGAAACCCTATCAAAATGCCACCCCCAGGTTCCAAAGCTCCCTTTGATTTGATTTTTTTGTTTCTAAGCATGCCTAGGTGATTTTTACTCTTCCATGCTCCTCTAAGGTCAAACCAAACTAAAAGAATCTTGTCCTTTTAGGGGCTGTGGTTGTGGCTCAGTGGTAGAACACCTGCCTTGCACGTGTGAGGCACTGGGTTCGATCCTCAGCACCACATAAGATAAATATACTGTGTCCATCTACACCTAAAAAAATATTTAAAAGAATCTTGTCCTTCTAAGAGACCAATCAGTTCCCTGCTACTTGGTGAGACCTAAGCCTGGATTACAACCTTTGAAAACCCACAGCCCTTTGACTTTCACCTATGTGGCAGTTACTCAAATGTTTCGTGAAGAGACAAAAAAAATCTGCTCCAAAACTTCCTGCTAAACATGCAAATTCCTGGGTTTTCCCATTAAGTATTCTGAATTCACAAGTCTGGGACCTCAGGAATCTGCATATTTAACAAAAGCTCCAGGAGCTCGACCCCTTCTAGAAGCTTTATATACTGCATGTTTGATCTTGGACTGAACTATGACAGGTGAAAGCCATTATGTGGAACTAAGACAAAAGAATGAAAGTCATGTTTGTGAAGTTCCTTTAGCTACAGAGATTCAAAGGTGTGGTTTAGGAATCATTGATATGTGTTGCTATCTTGTTGACAGCTGTGATGAATATGTATTATTTGCATTATGGACTTGTTGTGTTTGTCATGTGTATGTTTTTTAACATTTGGTTCTCTCAGTGTCTACATTTAGAAGAAAAGGGTTCTGTAAGGAAAATCATTAAGGAAATACACCTGCTTGGCAGCTTGAATGCCTGCCAAAATCAAGAAAAAGAATAGAAGAGAAAGGGTCTTAAAAAGAACAGGACCCAGAGTCCATCACCTGCACAATACCTTATCAAAGAACCCCTCCAAGGAAAAAGCCATTAAGAGAGAATGTGCCTTTCCCCCTGTGGATCAATTTGATTAAAATTACAAAGCCAAGGATAATTACAGGTCTACAATCCTTTAATGGCAAGCCTCAAATCCAAAAAGCTCTCAAAATGAAAATTTGTGTTTTTTTCCAAAGCTGATGTGGTAGCAAAACGACTTGAATGGAGGTGAGGCTATTCTATTTACCCTTATTTATTGCACTTGTGGTGAATATTCACATATTTTTCATAAAAATAATAATTTGATTGTAGGGTGCTGTCCCAGGCCCCCTGCAAATATATGTAAAATATTCTACCATGCATAGTACTGACTTTGTAAATTCAAAGGACTCCAATTTCTGAAATATATCTGTCCTCTCTAGTTTGGGATAAAGATTATAGACCTGGAGTTTTAATTAATTATCCAAACATTACCTTATCCCCACTCCCCAGCCCACCCTTGTGGAGCAGTCCAAGAAAGAAAGAAAGCTGGTATTCTTTACCCCTGATCCAGCAGTAAAGTTACTCACCTTAGGCAAAGGACCAAGTTGAAGGCTGCACATAGTTACCCAGCATCAGGCCCATCAAAGGCTACAATCTGAAGCTACAGTATATAGAGGAGACAGGAACCCCAGCCACCATGGAAAGGTCCTTAGTACTTCTGGAATCCCTAAAGAGCCAAGCCAGTAGCCTTCCTGAGCTTCTGGAATACCCCCAGACACTTCCAAAATGCTAAATAGAGAAGTAAAAATGCGACACTGGGTCTCACAGTTAAGTCTTTTCAATACCCACAGGTAAGACAGGCTAAGCAGATTCTCGGGGACCAATTTCCCTATAACTCCATTTGGTTGCTTCTCATTTTCCCTTTGCCAGATGTCCAGAAATCTACTAGAGGGAATGAGCCTTCAGTTACAACCCAGTTGGTTGTCCTATTATCCTCCATCAGTCACAGAGCTAACTTCTTTAGAGGCAGCTAATCTACTCTTGCTTCTAAATGAGGTTTCCAATAGTTACTTTCATGTGGCCAAGTCATTCTAATCAGCACTCTGGCCTTTCTTCATCTTGCCTGTTTATTCCCATCACCAAGATGGTGAATACAATCTTTACATCAGATACAGAAGAGTGGATCTAAAAAAGAACCCCCAAATCATCATACTCCATTTTCAGTTATCTTAAGACCTCATTTAGCAACTTCAAAGATTTATGACATTGAATCTCTTGGCTCTATTGAGCTGGGGTCACATCTATAATCACTAATAGCCAATGCAGCCTTGTGAAAATAACATTTTAATTTAGAATCCCAAAGTACCCCAGCCCTTGTCTGATTATCCTTGCTTTATTCCTTGGTTGGTTTCTAATCTCCTCCAAATTTTAGTAGCATGTGTTTCAGACTAGAATATAAAAAACTAAATTATCCCTTGAAATATAATAAAGTAGGAAGAGGGGATACTCTTAAGTGCAAACAAGGAAGAAGAGTACTCATCTGAGCTTATCCCAGCTCCAACTAGCTACTCTATATTCATGCTAAAACCTGTCCAGACCAGCCCATGAATTAAAGGGCATGAGCAGGTAGCCTACAGAAAACTGCCACTTCTCCAATGCCTGGTATGTAGGCAGGGCTGTGTTATTAAGTCCCATTTTACAAATGAAGAAACTGAGGGAGAGTTCTGACAAGCCTTCTGATGATACCTCATGTGCCCTAACTTCAAGTTTAATGCACTATCCACCTCACACCTGACAGAACAGGCCAGGGCTTGTCTTCTTTAGTCTCTAGCCCTGCCCCTTGACCACATGGGACACAGGGACTTACCCCAACAGTCTCATGCCTATGCCACCAGACAGTTCCTGAGATCGACTCTCTGCACTATAAGGCATCCCAAATGCAAACCTAACAAGACAGCAAATCACACTTATGCAGATGAGTTTCAGAGGCCAGCATTCTGCAAAGGTAGGCTCATTATCATGCCAGCCTGCCTCATCAGGCACATCAAAGGCTACAATATGAAGCTACAGTATATAGAGGAGACAGGGACATGTCTTGTGGGTGCTTGCAATTCTTGAATCCTTATGAAACTGAGGTCTTTGGGCTGATTTCTCCCAGAAAAACCCACAGATTCCATTCAATACCATACTTCCTTAGATTCTTCAGGAAAGATCCTCATACTACTCTAAGGTTCTCCAGCCCCAAAACCTGTGAATGCAGCTAGTTCCTAAGCACCCAATCTAGCCACCAGCTGCTGTCCAAGTTCATCCTCTACCTCTGAACTGCTCTGGTTCTAGATTTCCACCTCTCCTACCCAACCTCTCAGCCATCACTTATCCTGCTTGCTATTAACCGTCCCCAGTCATATGAGTTCACTGCCATCACTGTTCAGTTTCCCATCAGCTTCTACACTACCCCAACACTAGACTGAACATAACACAATTTTCATAGCACCTAAATAAGAAAGCTTTTGTTCAGAGGAGGAAGTGCTGATACTAGGAGAAATGTTATTGGGAAGAGGGCCCAGTAAGCATACATCATCCTCAATGTGGGCTTAGCCAGGTAAAGCAGTGAAGGGACATGAAGGAACTAAATGAAAAGAAAATAAAGTGACATCTACAGGAGAGTAGTATTTGGCCTAGCCCACAACCTCCTCAGGCTTAGTCCTTTTAGCACCAATACTTCTACTCTACCTCCTATGTGGGCACCCAGTTGTCTCGGTGTTCCTAAGGACAAATGCATATGACCATTACCCGCCAAAAGAAAGATTAACTCCATGGATTGCCCAAAGTCTGTCCTAAGGCTTTTCTCCCTAATGTTCAGATGTTTGGGCCCTCATTATCTCTCAGGACCACTACAATAATCTCTTCACTTGTCTCCCACCTCCAGGCACACTGCTTCAAGAAGGATCTGTCTAAAATGTAGCTTTGATCTGCCATTTTTAAATCTTTCCATGGCTCACCAGTACCTACAGAAAAAGCTCAGGATCCTATGTGCAGCAGACAAGGCCTTATTTGTTCCAGGTTCCACCTATTTTTCCCAGCATGGAAATCTTATGCATTTATGCCAAACTGTATCCTGAATGTACTTCATGTTGATCAACATGCTTCTATGACCTCATTTCTTGTAGTTTCATTTTATTCAATTTTATGGATATGCAACAATTTACCTAACCAATACCCTCCTTTTGCACATGTAAGTTAGGTCTACATTTTTTAGTTCCTTTGCTATCTGATCCATAGTCCACATTCATAGAAGACTTTATAGATCTTCAAATGGAGTACCACTGTCCCTTGGTATCTGTGGGGGATTGGTTCTAACATCCCTTCAAATACCAATATACAAGTATACTCAAGTCCATTAGACAAAATGAAATAGTATTTACCTATCACCTACTCTCATCCTCCTGTATATTTAAATTCTTCCTAGATTACTTATAATACCTAATATAAACGTTATATAGTTATTATACTGTATTGTTTAGGGGATAATGACAAGAAAAATATCTATACATGTTAAGTACAGACACAATTATTTTCTTTGTATATTTTTCACTTAGCAGTTGGCTGAATCCCTGGATGTGGAAGTCAAAGACACAGCTGTATATTGTCTTAAGTCCTTTGGCCCTGTCTGCTAAACTGCACACTAGAAAACTTACTTGAATTGATCCAACTCCCTCCAGGAACAAATGAGAATGTGTTTTCTGCTGCTAGCTGGCCAATAGGTAATTTAAGTTGTTAATTATCACTTTTCAAGGCAACACACACACACACACACACAGTTTATTGTTTTAATTTGCATATCTCAGATTACCAGAAATATTAAACTGTTTTCTAACATGTTTATTGGCCAGGCATATTTCTTCTTTTGGGATGTGACCATCTGTGCACTTTGTCTACAATCCAACTGGAATGTTCATTATTTGCTGAGTTGTAAGAGTTATTTATATATTAATAACACTTGATACAGACTTAGGACATTTATTGCAAACATTTTTCTCGATTTGTCACTGTCATAGCTCTGCTTATGGTAGTGTTTTTCTTTATGCACAGAAGCTTTTTCATCTTCATGTAACCAATGTATCTGTCATTTCCTTTTCATTTGGCTTATGTCTTTGATATCATACTTTATAAATCTTACAACCCCAGGATTACCTATTGTTTTCCTAATTTTAATTTTAAAATTTAAATCTCCAACATCAAGAAAGTGTATCCCTATAATCCCAGCACTTTGGGAGGCTGAGACAGGAGAATCATGAGTTCAAAGCCAGCCTCAGCAACAGCAAGTTGCTAAGCCACTAAGTGAGATCCTGTCTCTACATAAAACACAAAATAGGACTGGGGATGTGGCTCAGTGGTCGAGTACCCCTGAGTTCAATCCCTGGTGCCAAAAAAAAAAAAGTAAGTGTATCATTGTTAATTCTATTCATGATTCCACAATGGCCTCCCACCTTTCCCTCTTATGGCTAATTCTTATTTACCTTTCGAATGCAAAATTTAACATCACTTTCTCCAGGAAATGTTCCCCATACTCCATGGTTAAATGCTGGTCTTTGGTTCAACCAGTACTTCCCTTAGTGTACCTCTTTCTGAGAATTTACCATTTTTGTCAGTATAACAAGCTTACAAAGAAGCTTTCCTTAAGGATTTAGATTAAAGGAAGCAAAGAGTACCTACTTTGCAGAGTAGACTGTAACCTGCTTGAATTACACCTAAAGAAGAAATGGAGTTGGCCAACCACAGTGGTATGGAATAAGGAGTTCCTTAAACAGATATGTGGTAACACCCATACCCAGGCTCATAAATATCAAGTTTTCTGGCCTCATTAGCAAGTGTACCTCTGTTAAGAGGAGGAAGCAGGACAGACGGTATTGCTAAGTGGTTATGAACACAGGCTTTAGAATCAAGATAGATGGGAATTCACTTGCTGACTCTGCCACTCACTAGCACTCTGGCCTTGGGCAAGGGTTGGGAGGAATTTTCATCTATAAAGTAGGGATTAAAAATAGGACCTATGTCTTACAGGTTTTGGAGAGAATCAATTGTGATAAGATAAGCAAAGTATCTGGCATAATGCCTAGCACATAACTAGCCCTTAATACATAGGAGCTATAATTATTCTGATTTCAGTAGAAAGTCAAATCCTACTGTGAGCTACATTGGCAACAGTTGATACGAAACTTGCAATTCATTTAAATTTATTTGTTGTAATCTTATGCTTGCATAACAACATTCTGATATATGACTCAGTTTCTGTTGTCCAGCTGCCCACAGGGAAAGAATGCTACACTACTTAGAATTAGTTTCCTCATCTGTCAATGCTGGTTGTGATAGGACTCTCATAAGAGTATATGCGAGAAGTGAATTCTTGAAATACTTTGTTTGGTACATGGAACATTATAAGGAATAAAATAAGTATAGGCAGTAGCATATGCCTGTAATCCCAGCAACTCAGGAGGCTAAGGCAGGTGCATCACAAGTTCAAGGTCAGACTTCCCAACTCAGTGCAGCCCAAAGCAACACAGTGAGATTCTGTCTCTGAAAAAATATATATAAAAAGGGTTGGAGATGTGGCTCAGTGCTTGAGTGTCCCTGAGTTCAATCTCTAGTACCAAAAAATAATAAGTATGAGCTATTGATAGCCTCATCTTTGCTGGATACCTTTTCTCTTCTCCTCTCCCTGAAAATTCCATCCAAGCCCATGACAAGTTCTATTTCTTCCACAAGGTCTTCTCCAATAACTCCAGACAATAACTCTCTTTTCTCCAACAGCCTGAAGAACTCACTGAGTTTTGAGATTTCATTTAATTTGGGACACTAGATGACTCACTCTCATTACACATGATGATATAGTTGCAGTCAGTGTTATAGTAAGTTCAGAGCTAGGACCTCATTCCCAATCTTTCCCTCCTGACAAATCTTAAATTGCCATTGGTGAACTACTGAACAAAGCCCAAAGCTCTTTACAGGGTAATTGACACCCTCAACAATGTGGCCTTCAGATGCCTTACCAGTTTTATCCCTCACTACGTCTTAGTTTTCACTCGAACCTCAATTCCCACATTTCTGCACTACAAAGAACAACAGTGCTTAGCTATAATATCAAAGTCTCAACTGCTGATTCTATTCAGGTATGAAATGCTTTCTGGACATTTCCAAGTGGGTGTGACATAGGACTTTAGATCTGGCATACCTAAATCTGAACTTGTCATCTTCTTTCCCTAACTTCTGCCCTATGTATTGCTCCTCAAAATGGGAGAGAAGAGGCAGCTCCTCCATACAGTAGAACTCCAACTGAGAAGGGTAAAAGGAACAAGGAAAACGAAGTCACCAAAAGGCAAACACCACAGAAATAATGCTTGCAGGCAAGAACTGCTGACAGATGCTGTAATTAGTGATGAAAGTATTATCAATTTTGTTTGTCAGATACTTGCTAATTAGAAATGGAAAAATAGTAATTTTGCAGGGGTGTTTGAAACCTGAGATACTACCCTAAGCAAGTGACTGGGTTTAGCATCATAGGAATAAGACATGTCATCATGTATTCCATGATGTGATACCTAGAAAACAGTGCATCATTGCCATGATAATTTTGATCAAACTGCATTTTCTCAATCTATTCATGAATAAAATATCACAAGCCAAAATTGAAGGCATTCCACAAAGAAACTGACTAGAACTCTTCAAAATTGTAAAGGTCACGAAAAACAGAGAATAAGGAACTGTCACGAATTAGATGACACTAAGAGAAAAATTAATGCAACATGGGCCCCTGGACTGGAGAGCTGGAAGAGGAAAAGGACATTAGTGGAAACACTGATGGGATGTGAGTAGAGTCTGTAGTTTATTTAATGGCACCACACCGACATTAATGATGTTGACAACTGTGCTATAATTATATAAGATGTTAACATTAGGGGAAGCTGGATGAAAGATATACAAGAATTATCTGTACTATCTTTACAATACTCTGTCAATCAAAATCATTTTATAAAATAAAATTTAAAAAGGTATTATCAGGGGCTGGGTTGTGGCTCAGTAGTAGAGCGCTAGCCTAGCATGTGTGAGGCACTGGGTTTGATTCTCAGCACCACATATAAATAAATAAAGGTCCACTGACAGCTAAAAAATATTTTTTAAAAAAAGGTATTATCAGTCAATCAATGAGCCTATCTTCAATCCTTAAAGCTATCTTTGATACCACCCATCTTTCTCAACCTCCCACATATAGTCAGTCCCTTTCCTATCATCTTGTCACTTGACTATGTCTCGAATCTCTCTTCACTATGTTTTCCTAATTCTGTCCCTATCATTTTCTTAAACTACTACAGCAGTTTTCTAGGTGACCTCCAGATCTCTGATATCTCTCTCTTCCTTTAGTCTAGTTCATATACTATTGCCAGGTCCCTAGTCTTAAAATAGTACTCTGATCATGTTATGCTCATTCTTAAAATTCTCAGGTGACAGATTTATTGCAGTCCTTGTCAGAATCCCAGTGACTGTACGAAGTGACAAGCTGATCTAAAAATTCACATGGAAATGTAAAGAATTCCAAATAGCTGAAAAGAGACTGAAAATAAGAACACTACCTGTTCTCAAAACTTAGCACAAGCAATAGTAATACACTGCAGTATGAGCATAAGGATACGTACATAGACCAATGGAATAGAATTGGAAGTCCAGGGCTGGGGTTGTGGCTCAGTGGTAGAGCACTTGCCTAGCACATGTGAGGCACTGGGTTCCATCCTCAGAGCCACATAAAAATAAATAAATACACTGTGTACATGTATAAGTAAAAAATATTTTTAAAAAACAGGGATAAATCTTCCTGACCTCAGATTCAACAGTGGATTCTACAATATGACATCAAAAGCACGAGCAAGAAAAGAAAGCATGAAGTCAACTTCATCAAAATTAAAATATTTTGTGCTTCCAAGGACACTATTAGGAAAGTAAAAAGATGACTCAAAGAATGGGAGAAATAATTTTATAGATCATGTATCTGATAATGATCTGGTATCTAGAATAAATAACTAGCTCTTAAAGTTCAACCATAAAAAGAGAAACGAACTAAAAAGTGGGCTAAGGATTTGAACACTTTCCAAAGAAAATATATAAATGAGCAATATGTACATGAAAACATGTTCAATATCATTAGTTATCAGGAAAATGCCAATCAAATCCACAAAGGGGTAACACTTCATACCCACTAGCATGGCTATGAATTAGAGACAATGACAAGTGTTCATGCGGGTGTGGAGAAACTGGAACCCTCCCACACTGTCAGTGGGGATGTAAAATGGTGTTGTCACTTTAGAAAACAGCCTGGCGGTTCCCCAACAGGTTAGACATAATTATCATATGACCCAAAGTTTCCATTTCTATACCCACGAGAAATGAAAGCTTACATTCACACAAAAACTCATACATAGATGTTCCTAGCACATTGTTCTTAATAGCTGCAAGGAAGAAACAACCCAAATGTTCATCAATGTACAAATAAATGCACAAAATGTGTTATATATCCATACAGAGTATTATTTGGCTACAAAGAGGAGTGAAGTACTGATCCATACTGTATGGGTGACCCTTAAAAACATTACAGTAAGAAAAGGCACTCAAAAAAGATCACACAGGACTCCATTTATATGAAATGTCCAAAGATCAAAATCTATTGTTTGTACAAAGTAGATTAGCCATTGCTTAGGGCTGGGGGTGGAGGAGGGCGAGGCAGTGAAGGTGATAGCTAAAAGTTAATAGAGGTTCTTTCTGGGGTAATGAAAATGTTCTAAAAGTGACTATACTTTAAATGTGTGAATTGTATGGTATGTGAATTATATCTCAAAAAAGTTGTTTTTAAATATCCACAATCTTTGGAAAGCTCTATATTGCTTGAGAAAAAATTCAAACTCCTTGATTTGGTATTCAAGTTACCCCTTCCCCCTTCATCATCATTGGATCCTCAATAAGCATTACCGTTCACTACTCCCTTGGACCTACCTTTTTATGAAGCCAAGATCAAACCTATACAGTTTCCTACCTTTGTCTTTCCTCCCACTACTTTTCCCCCTAGGATTCTCTCCACCCAGTTCATCTTCAAATGTTTATATCCTGCTTCTCTTATAGTTCAAATGCTTGCTCTTGTGCAAACCCTTCTCTGTTCTTCAACCCTTACATAGTAGGCTCTCAAAACATTGCTTACGAAAATAAACGTAAGTAGTTTCTCCCATACAATGGCTGCCTCTGCAGACCATAATCTTTCCAAAGCACAATTATACTTCTTTCTTCTTTTCCTGATTCACAGCATTTCACTGCTTCATCCCCCTCCCCCTAAGTCCCTTAAAACAGTTCCAAACTGCCACTCTCTACTTCTTCCAAAACCCTGTCCTTGATGAAGCAAGTAAATTACACTGTGACAGGGCTGCCGAGTACAGCTGTGTAGGTTGTGCACTGCACAACCCTAGTGGCGCCATTCAATTATAGTCTATGTGAATGGCACCCTCTCCTAGGGTTGTGCAGTGCATAACCGTTCGTGGCAGCCCTGCTTGGAACCATACCTAGAATTTGGGAACAAAAACAAAATAACAACAACAATAATAATAAGACACGCTGACAACCATTATTAACTACACTGTTTTTGAGAAACAGACAATTTCCAAATCTTATCAAGACGACGAAAAAGAAACTCAAGAGAATAACATGTTCAGAACATACAGTTTTTGCATGAAATTTGAAAAAACTGGGAATATTAGCAGGGTGCAGGGGCATATACTTGTTTTCCGTGCTACTTGAGAGGCTGAGGCCAGCCCAGGAAACCTAGTGAGACCCTGTCTCAAAGAGAAAAAACAAAACAGGAACATCCAAAAGAAAAATTGTTATTGATGTGCCTCTAGGTATGAAGAGAGAAAAGGACATACATTCTGGTCATAGTACAAAGGTGTAGGGACAAGCAAAAAGGGACAGTTCTCCTTGGCCTACCAATCCCTAAATTGACTCCATTAGATTCTGATTTTACATTATCCAAAAATCCTGTTGATGTGGCTTCAGGAATCTTGATATCAAAAAGGGCTAACAGACACAAGTGTTACTGATTCTATATAGGTCTCACTCTCATTATCATTCTATTAATTGGCATTGTGCTGTATCAATGTGTCTTCTATAAAGCTGGGGGCTGTGACTCAGCCCACTAGAAATAAACACCTCTGTGTAAGCTGATAAAAATTTGGCTTTGAGCCTGTGAACCAAATTGCAGAGTTAGGCCCATGCCAACTCCACCAAAGCTCAGATACTCTTGAGCTCAGTCAGAGCAGCCAACTCGTTGCCCTCTCCCTAGCACCTCCAACATACAAACAGTAACACACGACTCTCCAATACTGAGCCATGAAGGGCTGGGGATATGAGTCATGATGACAGGAAAGCTGGTGATAGAACATATCAGACATTAGGTTCATTTCTTCCTTTTGTCTCCACTCCAGTTGAGTTTAGCCTCCCAGTTTCCTAATCAAGCATATTTCATTCCAGTTCTTCCACCTCCATAGATATTCCTTGCATAACCCTCCCAAACTTACCCTTCCTCTTCTCAACACCATTGGTACTTTCTGGTACTATATGCTAGAGCTGCCCTGCCCCCTTATCTGGAAGGAATATATTCCACAACCCCCAGTGGAGGTCTAACTGTGCAAATAGTGTCAACTCCTATATACACTATGTTTTTTCCTATACATATATGTATACATATCTATAATAAAGTTTGATTTATAAATTAGACACAGAAAGAGATCAAGGACAATAACTAATAACAAAATAGATCATTTACAGTAACATATTTTAATAAAAGTTATGTGAATATGATCTCTCCCCAACACACATATAATACTGCTACATTCTAGCCAACAACTAAGATGGCTACTAAGTAACTAACAAGTAGACAGTCTATATGGTGTAGCTAGGCTGCGGAAAGCAATGATTCGTGTCCTTGTCTGGGGTGGAACAGAACAAGGCCACATACAATTTCATCATGCTACTCAGAACGGTGCCCAATTTAATATTTATGAATTATTTATTTCTGGAATTTTCCATTTAATATTTTTGGACTACAGTTGACTGATGATAACAAACTGTGGAAAGGAAAACTGTGGATGAAGGAGACTACCATAATTTTTTTTATTAGTACATATGAATTATGCAGACTAATGGGTTTCACTGTGGCATATTCATACATGCACATAACATATTTTGGTCATTTCCACTCCCCTATTAGCCACCCCTGATGATTATTCTGATTCTTCTGAATAACAATACTGGCAGCAACATTTGGGGTTTTTTTGGTACCAGGGACTGAACCCACAGGTGTTTAACCACTGAGCCACATCCTCAGTCATTTTTAATCTTTTTATTTTGAGATGAGGTCTCGCTAAGTTGCTCTGAGCCTTGCTAAGTTGCTGAGGCTGGCTTTGAACCTGCAATCCTCCGGCCTCAGCCTCCCGAGTTGCTGGAACCATAGGTGTGTGCCACAGGGCCCAGAAGCAACTTTCATTTATTGAGTACTTACTGTAGGCCCAGCACTGTAGTCAGCATCTTACATGTATTGTTTCATGTATTCCCCATACAAATCCTATTATGTGATATTATCACTACCATTTACAAATGTGGAAAATGAGCTATACAAAGGTTAAGTAACCTGCCTTTGGTCCCACAATAAATAAATAAGCCAGAACTGTGATTGTAATGATCATGTTTACAGACAGTACTACCTCTTTTTCACTACAGGATAATTTGTCTTTTGCTGACTTCCCTCTCCCCACTCCTCCTCATTGTGCCTACTGCAGTGTCTGACACAGAAAAGCTCCCCAGGACACATGGGCCAGTGTGCCCCTGCTCCCTGGCCAGAGCCCTACGCAAGACACAAGCTGGAATAGAAGGGAAGAGGATGCAGTGAGCATGAAAAGGCTTGAGCTTTTGGGGAGCCACAGGAGTCCTCTTCCTCTGACCCATTTAAGAGAGGATCATGCTGCTGCCTTGACCTCCATCCCAGAAAAATATTTAGAACAGGATGACCTGGTTGCCTTGAAACTCTTCAAGAAAACTCTGAAGTAACATAGCCTAGACCAATTCATGAGAGGGAGGAATGGTATCTAGTTCCCTGCAGGAAGGCGACCAACTGTGTCAGGGTCACAGCCACATGGGACTAATGTTTGCAGGCATCTGGCACAGATGAGCTAGCGGTATGACTATGATCAAAATTGGTGAGCATTCTTGGAATGGGTGAGGAGTGGTATGGGATAGGTGCACTTTGAGAGAAGACAGGCTTTTTACACTTCTTTAGGGCTCCATTTTCTCATCTTTTAAAACAGGATTACGAATGTATGTATGCCACTTGCAGAGCTACTAAGGTATAAAATTAGGCTGCCAAAAACACAGCTATTACACAGTACCTGCATTAGTTCATTCTAACAAGTTGTAGGTACACACAAAGATACAGGATACAATTCCTGTCTTCAAGCAGCTCACGGTCTGGAGTATGTTATCAACAATGATGATTCTGGGTAGCAAGTCACCCTACCTCTCATCAGGCCATTTTGTCAGATGAAAATCTGGTGGGGAATAAAATGGTGAAAACTTCTGGCAAGAGTAAGAGCTGGAGATTAAGTCTTTGCTTCTGTGTCTTTGCAGCTGATCTGCCATCCACAGGTCTGTATTAAAAAATTAGGGAAGGAGATTGTGCCATTCACTAATTTGGAAAAACAGCAGGTAAACTCTGTTCTCTTCTTTCACAGCATGCATCACCAGTTCTCATTTATATGTAGCTGTATTTTTGTTAAATGTTTATCTTCCCCACTGTCTGTAAGCTCCTGGAGCATATGGCTGAGTGCTGCTCCTCACTGTTGATCCAGAACCTAACAGTCGAGGGAACATATAGGATGTTCATCAAATACTTGCTGAATGAATAAATGAGACACACAGGTATCTCTATGCTATATGGATATACTTGGTTACCTAACAAAAAGCACTTTAAAATATGTTTTATCTATCCATAGGGTACCTCTCAAGATTTCCAAGAAACTGGTCATTGTAATTTAGGGGGAGAAGAACTAGAAGGCTTGGGATTAAGGGTTAGAGGGAGTCATACATGCTACTCTTCCTTTTTAAGTTGTTTAAATTTTAAACAGTCAAATATAAATAGACCAAATATGATGGGTCTGCTCTATTTGAATCTGAAACAAGCGAAATTGGAGCTTTTCCATAAGAAAGTGAATTACTAGAGGGAAGGGGAAGAGGACGGTGCCCTCATGTGACTAAAATCCTAAAAACTGAGGGATCCTTAAGAATGAGGTTGATATGTGCATGCTAACATGGGAAACATGATCAAGGTATCAAGAAAAAAAAAGGATATAGTGCACCAATTTTAAAAAGTACACACTGACAGATGATCTCATTTTCAGCATAAAAATATGAAATGTTTAGCATATGCTGGGAAAATAGTCAGGGGGAAAACATACTTCCAGTGGTTACCTCTAGGGGACTTTTTTTTGCTATGGGTCATTTTCCTATAATGTTTTCAGGTCTGGACAATGAGCATGTACTGCTTTTATGTTAGAAAAACACCATAAAAGGCAGCTTCTCTCTCCAAAAACTGGAGCTTAGTTTTGCTAATCACCTAGGACATGAGAAGGGAGTTGGCTGAAAGTTGGAGCAGGTTCAAAAGTCTGGAAAGTTCGGAACAAACTATGCAGGGGAGAGAGGAACTGCTATTGCTCTACACAGATAATCCTTCTTGAAGCAACTGGAAAGATTTATTTTAATCCCTGACACTGCCCCAAGCCACTGTTACAGCCCAGATGCCATGCCAGCTGGGTAACTAGATATATTTTGAAGAGAAGGCACCTCTTTTGTATGCACCAGTAATGACAAGGGGGTCACACTGAGCCTCTTTAAATTGTCAAGCTTTATAGGTCCCATCTTCTAGGCAGGTAAAACTAAGATATGGAAAAGGTTTTCATATTTCTCCCACCTGTCTCAAACAGCCTAGAACCCAGCTACTTGGCTTTGCTGTAAAAGTCAGTGACCAAATCCTGAATGCACCTAAGGAGTTGGTTTATTTTTAAGAAAACTTACCGATTACTGAGACTCATGCCTCAAGATCCTTACTCATCTAGTCGAGACGAGGCCTCAGTATTTCAATGTACCACAGGTGATTTGAATGTTTAACCAGGTTTGCAAATCACTGTTCCACCCACTGCTTAATACCCCAGTACCCTTACAGAAAGAGGCCTCAGTCACTATTTTTAAAATTCTTCCTTAAACAGTATATTTCCCCTCAAAGAAAGGCAGGCCAACAAAGTCTGTAACCAAGACAACAAGCTGGGAGCACAAAAGAGATAAGTCTTCTATGATTTGAAGCCAGAGGAAATAGTATAGAATTCTGCAAGCAGTCACTGAAAAATGAAATGTTAGCACACCAAATTCCTGCTTCAGCTCTCAAACTGGGTATCTTGACTTAGATGCCCTATAAGCTGAAAGCAACCTGGAATTAGTAAACTAAATCTTTAAAACTCTGATTTCTTCTCAATGGAATTTATGAAAAAATGGGTATGTTTGATTTGGGGAAGGTTGGAAACCCTTTTTTTTTCCTGCAAGCCTGCTCTCTCTTCCCCCACATGTACCTGACCCAATTGCAAAACGGGATGACAATGAAACATGAAATCCGCATGTGCTTGGATTTTTAAAAAGGGCTCTTCCTCGTCTGTGCTCTGACCCTGGAGCTTGGGTTTTGTTCCCAAGCAGGGAAGCTCTGAGATGGATGAAAGGACTGGGGATGCTGCAAATTGAAAGCATTGGAGTTAGCCTTTTTCTTTCTTTTCTTTTTTTTTTCCTAGGCAGGGACTATTCTAGAAAGCAGACATCAAAAGGAAAATTCAGCCAGCGATGAGCTCAAATTGGACAAAATGTGATGAGGAATAAATGGAAAAAAGAAAAGAAAGGAAAAAGAGCCTTTTTGTATCAGAAGGGACTCTTTTCTGAAAAGTGCCTCAAATTATGGCACTTTTCACATTTGCTTCACTCCAGGAAGTTTCAAATTGTACCTAACACCAGAACGCATTTTGCCACATGTTATGAAGAGAAATTGAGACGGATGCAAATGGCTCAGAGTTTGGTGGTTTGGCTGTCGCAAGGGGAAAGGAAATGTGTGACTTCAGGAACAGCCCTGTTACACTGACACTGTTCCCTCGGCCCAGACAGACGAAAGTTTATTCAGAGTGACATTAAAGAAGGGGCACACAAGCAGATCTTGTGATGGAGCAAAGAATACAAAGATATATATTACCTTAATGAGGTGTAATGAATGTTGCTAACCAGCCTCTGAGGACTTTGGACGGCCTGGCAGGAGGGTGCTTGGCTCTCACAAGCCTTTGAGGCTCACTTTTGTGCTTATGATCTTTTTAATTAGTCACTTGCCAAGTGTTTTCTTCAGTACAGGAAGAAAAAACAGCCTGAGGTGAGAGTCTTGGAGTATATCCTACTAGAAGCCAGGTGGAGAACTGAGAACTACACCATCCCCCCAACCAGCCACAAACCTACTACAAGAACCCAACCCTCAGTCCCAGGCTTATACCCAGAAAAGCACTTTTCCCATCTTCCTGGATCTACTGATGTTTCCTCCTATCACATGGGTCTTTCTCCTAAATGCTTTTTAACTCTAAGGTGATCCATTAGGCTGTATGTAAATCACTCTTCTAGCAGAGTCTATTCTGAGCAGGAGAAACTTCCTAAGAACCACAAGGAAAAGGCAAATAACATTTGGTAATAGGTATTCAAGGTCGAGGATAGATACCCCACATGCAAAATGCTGTGCACCAGAAAGTGTTTCAGATTTCAGTTTTTCAAATTTTGAAATATTTGTATGGACTTTACTGTTTGAGCATTCCTAATTTGAAAATTCGAAAGCAGAATTTCAAAATTCTCCATAATCTGCCAACTTTTTTTCCTGGTGTTATACATTCATTTTTCTCATTCCAAATTATTTTAATTGTATATATAAATGGGGTACTGATAATTCAATATATGTAAACAATGTGTAATGATCAAATCAGGGTAATTAACATGTCCATCTTCTCAGATATTATCATCTCTTTCTGTTAGTATACTTTAAACTCCTCTCTTCTAGTTCTTTAGAAAATATATTTTACAAATAGAACACTTCATTAGTTTATGTGTCATTCTTGTAGGGTGGCCATGATAATCTTCTCTGTATTGCTCCCATTTGGGTACATGTGCTACCAAAGCAAGCACTAAATCTCAAACTTTTCAAGGATCAAGTCAGCCCTCAAAAAGTTCGGATTTCAGAGCATTTCAGATTTTTGGATTAGGCATACTAAACCTACTGTATGTAATTTTCAATAGCTGAGGCAGGGCTGCAAACCAAATGATCTAAAGCCTTCCCCTAGCTCTGCCAGAACTGCATAAAACTACTGCCACTACTTAAATGAATAATAACACTGTTTATCAAACCACATGCTTATTAAATGCCAAATGGTTTAGAAAATTTAAAACAGTGTTACTAACATACTAGCAGAGGGATTTTAGCAAATTGCACAATCAAGAAATACCCACTGAGCATTCAGTTATGTTCTACACTCTACACATGTGAAATCCTAGAATAATGAAAAGCCATCTGTCATGTGTAAATTCTATAAGCAGTGCCTTGGGTAAGCTATACTCCTTTAGCTTTCCTCCAAGCCTAGCACTAAATGAACCAAACGTAAATTACAGAAGGCACTTTATGCATTATTTCATTCTCTTGTTGTCCCCTGTACACCACCAGTAGTGGCTCTGGTCAAGCGATTTGAGACCGCTTCAAATACCCACAGAAGAATAAGTTGTTCCAATGTATTTAGACTTGAATTATGGAAACGTATGGCTCTGGAAGGAAATACAACTGCCTGGGAGTCAGAAGCCCTAGGTTATTAATAACCTCAGAACACCTCCTAACTAAAGTTTGGACTTGAACAAAACAGAACAAAACAAAACAAAAACCTGCCCTCTTGAAATCTCAGAGCCCGCATCTGAGAAAGAAGAGGGTTATGCCAGATTGGGAGTTCTCAGCATGGTTTAGCACCTCATGGTTATATCTCATGGTGAGAAGTGAGACAAGTTAATTTATTGTGAATAATAAAGTACTAAGGTTTGCAATTTATTTGCATATATTCATTTGTATGACAATGATACCCTTTCTCACTTGCATTACTATATGTCTTTAGGAGTCAGAGAGAAAAGGTTTGAATTACAGATCTGGCAGTTAGAAATTCTGCATAACTTATCTTCCTAGTGATGCAGAACTCAGCTTAGTCTGCTGAGCAAATAAAGACCATCCATCATGTGTACAGCAGCTACAAAAAAAGGTTGAGAACCTCTGGACTAGATCACTCACTTACTTGCCATATAGTTCATGCTAAGTGCTGGAAATACTACAACAAGTAAAGGAGATAACATCTTTGCCTTTTTTTTTTTTTGGAGTGTTCAGTCTAAGAGAAATGACATAAAGCATCTAAATCACACTATAGTAAAATCTGTGATCAGAGTTTTAAAAGCCTAAAACACAGACGCTAGTTAAGGGGCTAAAGGGTGGGGGGAGAAAGTTCCAGGCAAGGGAGAAAGCCTGGGTACAGATTTAAATGGTCCAGAAGTTTAAAAGACACATTCGGGGAACACAAATAGTTCTTTCTGCCTGAATAATACAGAGTGCTATAGGAAATATGATAAGAAATGATACTGGAGAAGTGAGCAGAAGCCAGACCACACAAAGCCTAGGAAACTTGTGAAGGAGTCTTAATTGCTCCCTCCCACAGTAAATCCCTATAATTGTGATCAGGAAGTAAAGCTGGGATGTGTGCCTAGGATCACAGGTCTAAACCCTGATGCTTTTTCCCATTAAAATCACTTTCAGGAATTCTAGTTAGGGGCTACAGAACTGGCCTTCTAATCCACTTCTGATTAAATAGACTTTTTCCAGCTGGTCTGGGAACCTGACCCACAAGCAAAATATTGTGTCCATGGGAAAATGCAATCTGAATTCTAAATAGATTTCCAAAGAAACGTTTGGAACAAAAACCATTCAACAGTTGTTGGGAATGCCTGGAAAGCAATGAAACACAGGACCTTGCTTTAATCCATAGAGACAGTGTTTGAAAAAAAGACAGAACACTATAAGTGATCTCTTAAAATAACACAATATCCTCATTTTAATTAGTAGGGTTATATTTAGGTACAACTATTGAATGACACTATGCAGTGCCTATTACAGAGTTAAATTACCACAAACCCCCAAATATATTAGGAATGACTGGATATTTCCACTCTAAATAAAGACAATGCCAAAATGGACAAAGTATTCTCTTTAGAAGGAAACATGGATATAAGCCAAGTCTGTAATGTACACAAAATTTTCCTATGTCCCTGCCCAATCAACTCTCAATTATCCAGGTATTAACTCAACAAAGATGTGAGTGCTAAGTGTCATCTTATTCTGCATGGTGGCACTTCTATTCTTCTTCACTTTCCTTCCAATAAAGAGTACTTATCTATGTGCACTTAGAAAACCCCCTTTGTCACTTTGGAACATCCCACTTTTGTCTCCCCACTCACTTGTTCTACTAATAGTGGGTGCCACAGAAGCATTGGTAATGTCCCAGAACTACCTATCAAATACTTCTCAAGTCATTCTATAATTATTCCTAAAGTTGAGTGTGCATAAGTATCACCTCCAGAGGAATGGGTTAAAATTGAGATTCCTACCTCAATTCCTCTCCCTTTTTCCCAATATCTGGGCTTAATAAATTTGGGGTATAGCCCCAGAATCAACATTTTAAATTAAGTGCTCAGAGTGAATATGAGGAAGTGAGTCAAAAACCACACCTAGAGAAATACTACTGTGGATATTTTACCCAGCTGAGCCCCAAATCCTGAATTGAGAATAGTTGCTAAGAGCTTAACATTAAACTGAGTCAACCAGAAGGGAGGGTACAATAGATGAAAGAAAAGAGCATCCTAGACAACTTGTCCCCAACTCTAGTTTAAAAAAAATAAAATAAAAAACAAATGCCATATTTTTGCTATTATCAGGTAAATCAGCATTACTAGTACAGCAGTCTCCTATAGGCACCTGGAAAAGAACACCAACAGGAAGCATGTAGAAGAAAGGAATCAAAATGAGAGAACAATGTTAATTTTCCTGACCTCACCCCAACGAGTTTCAGCCTCCTTACCTCTCCTTCTAGTTGTTTCCATTTCTGGGGTTCGTGGTGGCCAGGAAGAAAGGCCAAGGTGGAGCAGCCTTCTATTATTCACATTAATGCTTTTCTCTAATAGGTAAATAATCAAGACTTGACTGGAGAGGGGAACAAATGAAAGGCAAATACTGGGCTGAGAGGTTAAATAGGATAAAGAAGACCCCCTGCTGGCTGAGAGCTGTGAGGTGATAAATGAACAGTCAGGATCCCTGCCTTTTTTCATTCACACTGTTTTGCCAGGAACAAGAACTTGAAGCCCATAGCGTCAGCACTGAGCATCAGAGAAATAATCAGGTATCTGTGTTTTTCCACTCTTTCCTTTAATACCTAGAAGAGTCTTCAGCACGTAATGTTAACCTTTACTGTTAACCAACTACTGTTGTTGGCTCAACCCAGACTACAATAGTAAAAGCAGGGGCCTACAGCTGGTCTGTTTCATTCCAAGAAAAACTAGTCTCATTAAAGCCAACTCAAGAAAGAGGGAGACTAGTGGTTAAGAATTCAGGTATCCCATGAGTATCCTAGGTGGGGTAAAGGTGGGCCTCAGAACAGGATCAGTGCTCCTGGGTTTGGGGTGGTTGTGTGGAACAGCCCCTCTGTCTATACTTTCCTTACCAGCACCCTCTCTTTATTCATGATGTCTGTCCCCTCACAGCACCGGCTTGAACATGGTCCATCAGGAGTGCTCACCTCCACATCATCTTTTGGCTCTTGTCCTTGTTGCCAACTGCCTTATTTAGCCTATTACAATCCCAATTCTAATTTTTCTAGGAGAGGAACACAAATGGCTCAGGGGCTCTTGTCAAGCCCATGTTGATCCAGGTGATGGATGGGCTGTCAAAGGGACAGGTATCCTACTCTTAGTCTAATCACCCCAAGCCAGGTAGGCAGGGTCTCTGACACAGTTCATGGCAGAACTGGCATGAAGAGGTTTACCTTAAAAGGGGATACAGACGAGCTGGGAGCGGTGGCGCAAGCCTATAATCCCAGCACTTAGGGAGGCTGAGACAGGAGAATTGTGAGTTCAAAGCCAGCCGCAGCAACAGCGAGGCACTAAGCAACTCAGTGAGACCCTGTTTCTACATAAAACACAAAATAGGGCTGGGGATGTGGCTCAGTGGTTGAGTACCCCTGAGTTCAATCTCCAGTACTAAAAAAAAGGGGGGGGGATATAGACCAAAAGGCACAGTATGATATACATGTTACAAGCTGGATGCTTAGTATGTAATTTGAAAGATAATGAAATGTCATTCATGAGCATTAAGCAACCATAATCTTACCTTTCTTTTGTTTTTCCAGTACTGTGGATGCAACCCAGTGTCTCACGCCTGCTAGAAAACAGTCCACCACTGAGCTGCATCACTGGCCCCAAATTTTACCTTCTGAATTAAGATAAAAGCCAGCACATAACCCTAACCACAAAAGCTTGCCCTTTCTCTCCCTATTAAACTTACTTCTTGAAACTAGTAACACTCTGATGTTGGTTTCCTGAGATAAAGAGGGAAGGAAAAGATAGCATAAGACAGACAAATCCTGATAAAGTGACACCAATGGCCTTTAGCCTATCTCTCTGCAAGCAGTCAGTATACTTTACACCTTATGATCACCTTATCTTCCTCTAAATTTTGCCAAGTGCCATGTGAGGTCAGTGTCCAATGTTAAGTAGAACAAGGCAAGCAGCATCACAAACCAACAGATGGCAACTGAGAGCTTATCATTTTGGGATTATTTTATTCCCAGGAATGATACATGCCAGAGAAGAAAGTGCATTATTTTGATAGCCACCCAGTAATGACTGACCATATTCTACTACTTGTTGGCTAACCCTTCTGCCAAATATTCTCCTATCAATTCCCTGTTGCAACAGTCATAAATACCACACCTGATAGAGTCAAGAGGAGCTTTGCTAGTGACAACTGCACAGGACCAAAGAAAAAACAAAGAAACACTGACAATCATTGAGAATTGACGGATCAAAATAAAACCTAGTGGTGGCCATCTTGCAAAATCAGGAACAAGTAAGAGAAATTAAAAGGTTGTGCTGCCTTGAAAATTATGTTTCTCGAACTCTGAACAGGGCCTACTGGAGATGAAGAAAGAGATTCCAAATAGGGTTTCAAACACCAGAGCTGCAAAGCCCTAAAGACATGTGAAAAAATTTGGTATGTCGTCTTATCTCTTAATTATCCCTGAGTAGTTTATTTCAAATGTTTTCCTATAACTCTTAAGAGTATTAATTGATTTGCATCTTCCCATTCCCAGTAAGTTTTAGTAGTCTGTGGGGAGACAAATGGACAGTATGGTGCCTCTGTTGTCGGTACCCAACAGGGGTAATCAACCTTACTGTCCCATGTGTCACCTATCATCCTTTTTTCAAAGTAGTCCTTCAAAATCCCTTACATTTCTTTCACACAAGGGATACTACGTAGCTGTTCAAAGAAACAGTTATCTGCACTGGCATAGATAATAATTCAATTATATTATAAAGAGGAAATTTTCTTATTATAAGAAATGATTCCATTTTGTAAAAAAATTTAAAAAGCCCATAAAGGATAAATGCTAGTTAATAATGATTATCCCCAGCAGATGGGATTATGGACAATTTTCACTTTCCATTTTTGTCATTTCTGGCTTCCTGAAATTGTTCTTACAATACATGGGGGGTATTTTGCAACCAGGACAAGGATATTTTTAACTTCTTCCAGTTTGTTGATAGGTGGTACACCACAGCTTGAATTTTCATTTTCAATTTGAACAGGTTTTACAGAAGCTAGAGGACCAAAGGTAGCAAAGAAAGAACCCTGGTGTTAGAACAAAGTAACTCACTCTGTTTATGGTAGTTAACACTAAGTAAACCCCAATGGTGGAACAGAGGACAGTATGACACACAGGTCAAACTCAAATACATGGGCTCTGAAGTCTGGTTTCAAGTCCCTCCCATACTAACCTATTCTGTTTTTCTTCCTCTGCTTATTCATAATGCCTATTAAACACTTGGAACATGTCTAGCACATGATATGCCTAGCCATTTGTACTTATATTAGAAGGAGCTAAAATGTTGTAATGGAAAATCATTTTATTTTGGTTACAATATATGTAATTTAATTTGAACTACTTTCAGTACGGACAATGTGAGATGTGTGTGTCTTATTCTACCCTGTTAGTTGACATTCTGTGATGTGCTGAGGAGCCTTATAACAGAGGCTGGAAAGAGTTGATTTTCCGCATCTTTTCCCAACTCTGCTTTGTTACTTTAGTGAAGACAGACTGGTAGCTTGAAATTGACCTTGGAAATTGGTAAATGCTATAAATTGGAGATTCGAACATTTACTAGCACATCACTGTCAACATCTGAAGAATACTAATTGAAAATACACACTCCAGGGGTAATTAGTTAGCAAACTGAACTCTCTAATCAAAACCCACCATCAATAACTACTACAAATCAAGCTGGGTGCACACCTGTAATCCCAGCAACTAGGGAGGCTGAGGCAAGTTCAAAGCCTGCCTCGGCAATTTAATGAGACTGTCCCAAAATAAAAAATTAGAAAAAAGGGCTGGAGATGTTGCTCAGTGGCTAAGCACCCACGGGCCAATCACTGGTACAAAAAGCAAAAACAAAAACAAAAAACTACTACAAATCAACAACAAAAAGAAAAACAATCCAGTATTCTTTTTCAAATGGAAAAATTTGGAGAAATTTTCTCCAAAGAAGTATGCTAATGGCCAAAAAAAGTGTATGAAAAGCTGCTCAGCTCAATATCATTTATCATTAGTGAAATGCAAAACAAAACCACATGAGATACTACTTCACAACTATGAGGCTGGCTATAATTTTAAAAATAGAGAATAACAAGTGCTGGTTAAAATGTAGAGACATTGGAACCCTTGTACATTACTAGTGGGGATGTAAAATAACCCAGTTGCTGTGGAATACAGTTTGGCAGTTCATCAAAAAGCAACACACAAGTGCTGGGATTGTAGCTCAGCGGTAGAGCGCTTGCCTTGCATGCGTGAGGCCCTGGGTTCGATCCTCAGCACCACATACAAAGCAATGAAATAAAGACATTGTGTCCATCAACAACTAAAAAAAAATTTTAAAAAAAAAGCAACACAGGGCTGGGATTGTAGCTCAGCGGTAGAGCGCTTGCCTCGCATGCGTGAGGCCCTGGGTTCGATCCTCAGCACCACATACAAAGCAATAAAATAAAGACATTGTGTCCATCAACAACTAAAAAATATTTAAAAAAAAAAAAAAAAAGCAACACAGAAGAGTTACCACATAACCCAGCAATTCCACTCCTAGGCATATACCCCAAAGCAGGGATTCAAATAGCTATCTGTAGGCCAATGTTCACTGCAGTATTATTTACAATAGCCAAAAGGTGAAAACAATCCAAGTGTCCATTTATGGATAAGTAAACAAAATTTGGCATATCCATACAATGGAGTATCATGTAGCCTTAAAAAGAAATGAAGTTTTGATACATGCTACAACACTGAAAACTCTGCTAAGTGAAACAAGCCAGACATATACTGTATGCTTCTATTTATAAGAGGATCCTAGAAGAGGCACATTCATAAAGACAAAAAATAGAACAGTGGTTACCAGGGACTGGGGAAGGAGGAATGGGAAGTCATTGCTTAACGCTTAAGAACAATGAGCTTCAATTTGGGATAGTAAGAAAGTGTTTGGAATAGTGTCATCATTACACAATGTTGTGAATGTAATAAATTCCACTGAATTATATACTTTTTAAATGTGCTTAAAATGGTAAGTTTTACATCACATATATTTTACCACAGTTATTTTTTTTGTGTGTGTATGGTGCTTGAGATTGATCCCAGGGATGTTCTACTACTGAGCTATGTCCCCAGACCTTTTTTCTTTTTCCTTTTGTGACAGGGTCTCATCAAGTTACAGAGGTTAGCCTTAAGTTTGCAATCCTCCTGTTTCAGACTCCCAAGGACCTGGGATTACAGACGTGTGCCACCACTCCTGGCTCACCACAATCTATGAAATTAATAATGTAAAATACCAAAACCCACTGAGTTGTATACTTTGAGTGGGTACTGTACATCAATTATATCTCAAAAAAGCTGCTTTAAAAATCAAAAAGCCCAAGTGGGTTGTAGTGGTATATGCCTGTGATCCCAGCAACTCAGGAAGCTGAGGCAGGAGGATCGCTCACTGATGTTCAAAGCCAGCCTCAGCAATTTGGCGAGGCCCTAAGCAACTTAGCCAGACCCTGTCTCAAAATAAAAAAAAAAATTAAAAGGGCTGAGTATGTGGCTCAGTGGTAAAAGGTCCCAAGATTCAAGCCCCGGTACCCTCTCCCCAAATTTTTAATTTTAAAAAATAATAAAAAGAGCTGGGGATCTAGCTCAGTGTTTAAGTGCCCCTAGGTTCAATCCTCAATATAAAACAAATAAAAATAATCCCAGCAACTAGCACATGATATGCCCAACAAACTCAATATAAAACAAATAAAAATAATCCTATTTACTTAAAAAAAAACAATCAAGGCATATAGGAATTTGGGGGTGAGGGTGACGGAAGTATTCTCTTTCCTGACTGTAGTATATATAAAAGTGTATGTGTCTATCAAGACTTGTAGAACTGACTAGGCATGGAGGCACATACCCATAATTCTGGAGACTCAGGAGGCTGAGGCAGAGGATCATAAGTTCAAGGTCAGCCTCAGCAACTTAAACAGATCCTGCATCAAAATATTTTTTTTAAAAAAGCTAAGTATGTCATTTGATGGTAGAATGCTTGCCTAGCATGCATATAAAACAAATATGGGTTCAAGCTTTAGTATTGCAAAAATAAAACAAAACAAAAAAACCTCACAGAACTGAATCCTAAAAGGGTTGAATTTTTGATTGATTGCAGCACTGTGAATTGAACTCAGGCCCTTGTGAATCCTAGGCAAGCACTTTACCACTGAGCTACATCCCCAGCCTAAATGGGGGTAAATTTTATTGCAGGTAAAATCTACTTTAACTTTTTAAAACAGGATAAAATGCTACACTCAAATGTTTCAGCTTTGACACACTTCTGACAGCTTATTCATTACAACAATAAACACTAAAAATGATATTTCACTGGGGAAACTGCATGGTGTTCAAGACAGATCAGTTAGAAACATTATTCAGTCATTCCACCCTTGTAGGAATTAGATAAAAGACTCTGATTTGCCTAATGCCCTTCACTCCTTTGGGATGATACCTTAGGCTCAGAAATCCCAACAAATCTCACATCCAGGTACTTAATAGAGGGTTTGGATGTGCCTTCTAATTAAAAGTTTAGCAAAATCCAACTGCTAGAATATTGTCACATCTACCACCAGTGAACCTTTTGCACAAGATGGTGGTTGTAAAAAATATCTAGAATGTCTCTGGGTATATAGATGAGGCCATATGATATGTTTTGTGCCTGATTATTATTAAATGTTTACTCACTTTTACTCATTATGGAAGAGGTTAGTGATATCCACTCCAGAAGAGAATCTAGTAACTGTGGACAACCAAATCAGCGCAGGTCAATTTGCAACACATATTTTTGTGTCTGATCTGAGAATTCAGTTTAAATAAAATCATAGCAGAAGAGACAAAGAAATTATCTACTTCCTCATTCTGGCTGTATGGACTTGGGGGGTGGTCAGGGAATAGGCAATGTGCTTATTACTCATTTACTAGGGAATGCTATTAGCCAGGTGTGGTGGTGCACACCTGTAATCCCAAGTACTGAGGAGGCTGAAAGGAGGACTCAAAGTTCAAGGCCAGCTTCAACAGCGTTAGTAGGACCCCATCTCAAACAAAAAATTAAAAAAAGGGCTGAGAATATCGCTCAGTGGTAAAGCACCCTTGGATTCCTTCTCCAGTAGCAAAAAGCAAAAACAAAACAAAACGAAGTAATGTTGTTAAGAGTTATTTCATAGATCTACTTCCCATTTAGGCTGTTGCTTTCCCTGGTGTTTTATCTAAGGTGTCAGAGTCAAATTTCACTGTATGGATCCAGGGAAAAGATGACATTTAAAAATGGCATCTCTTTAAACCAGGCTGCAAGTCGGAGCCCAAATTATCAGTTTTGGGATGTGACCTCTAGCCACAGAGGAAATACAGTTAGTTGCTACTAAGCTCAGGACTTGAGGACTTGAGCCCCACTAGCAGGTAACTCCAGAGAGTGGATGCACATAGGGGAAAGGAGGTTTCAACAGAAGGAACTAAGTAAAGAATTCATTCAGTTCTTTTATTTTAAATCATAATTTTGTCAATATGAAAAGTGAC
>CM053417.1:36958818-36980917 GCA_028644305.1 Xerus rutilus
CCTGTAATCCCAGCACTTAGGGAGGCTGAGACAGGAGAATCGCGAGTTCAAAGCCAGCCTCAGCAATGGCGAGGCGCTAAGCGAGCAACTCAGTGAGACCCTGTCTCTACATAAAACACAAAATAGGGCTGGGGATGTGGCTCAGTGGTCGAGTGCCCCTGAGTTCAATCCCCAGTACCACAAAAAAAAAAAAAAAATGAAAAGTGACTCTGTATACAACTCCTTCAAACAGAGAGAAAAGCTGCTGGCAATCCATATGCTAACTCATCTAATAGAGCTGCTGCTACAGCTCTAAGGTCTTAGTCTCTGGGGGACCCTAGATCAAGTAAGACTATGACACTGGTTCCATTTTCCTGAGCATTTTTTAAAGGAAGATGTTATTCCACTACAAGGAAGCTATAGCCTGAAAAATAGGTAAACTGTTGAGACAAACACAACACATAAAAATTATAATTCAAAGACCACAATTCACATGAACAAAGGAGTTTTTTGGCTGCCTCTCTACATGTCAAGTAGGATTTGACATACAGATTTGTATCACAAGCAATTTTTTTGAAAACTACATTTCTTCTCACTCTCACAAAAGAAATAGCAACAGAAATGAGTAAATTTGAGAACTTCTGAGCTGGCTCTTAAAAGGAAGTTCTCTGAACATTTTATTTGATATCTAGGATTTATCTCTGAGTTATTCATGATGATCCAGCCCTGTTATTTGCTAAGATTCCCAGTAGGGCAGTAGACACAAAAAGCCCCTCAACCTCCCTAATGAACTTCCATGTTAGTGCTATACAAGCCTCCCTCTCTGAGCCACACCTGATCCCTCCCTCTTCCATACATGGCATGCATCACACTCAGAAATTCTGACCCAGATAATACAGAAAATCAAAATCCAGACCCACTGGATCTGTAGAGCTCAAAACTGTTAAGTAAAAGCCAGTCATTTTGTAAGGGAGGTCATGGTGTAATTGATTTCTGGTGTTATTCTTGAAGATTAAGATAATCAAGTGGAAAGGTTTCCTTAAAGCCAGGCCAACAGAGATGCCCAGGGTGGAAGATCATGACCCCCAAATATGGAACAAAAAGTTTCCCTGAAACAAAAGCAATCCACCCCGCCCCCCACTGCAGAAAGTAGAAGCCTCTTTCCCAGGAATCTATTCTTTTTTTTTTTTTTGGTTGCAGATGGACACAATATCTTTATTTATTTATTTTTATGTGGTGCCGAGGATTGAACCCAGTGCCTCACGCATACAAGGCAAGCGCTCTACCACTGAGCCACAGTCCCAGTCCAAGAATCTATTCTTAACAAGGCCTGACAGAAGGATCTACCATGCATCCATCCATTGATCCCCACCTCTGCCTTGAAATAAGACAGAAATCTCCCAGACAGGTAGTAGTTATCTTAGATCTCATTGGTGAAAATAGTTCTAGAACTTTCCTTGGTAATCTCACACCTAGAAACCCTCCCTCTGTCAAGAAAATATGTCTTAGCAAGTCCCTCACACCCACTATCACCTCTTGCTCTGAAGATTTGTATCTTCAGTTTCAGAAAGGCACAAGCGAGCAAGCAGAGAGATAAGGAAAAAAGAAGTTGGATCATGAGCTTAACCTTGTGGTTATTACAAACATAAATGAACTGCCTCAATAACAACTACCTTTATTGAGTCCTGACTAGGTCTAGCAACCTTGCTCTACAGACACACTGTGTGAAGACCATGAAAGGCAAGCATTACCATGCCATTTGACAAACAGATAAACTGAAGTTCAAAGAAATCAAGAAATGTGCCCAAGCTCAAACAACTAACAAGTGGCGAAATACAATTCAAATGTATTAGTGTCTGACTTTAGGTATCTAGCAGAATCTCACAGAAAAGATGCATTGCAAGAATCTATGCTACTGCTCGGCATGGTGGTGCACACCTGTAATGCCAGCAGCTCAGCAGGCTGAGGCAGGAGGATCTTGAGTTCAAAGCCAGCTTCAGCAACTTAGTGAGGTTCTAAATAACTTAGTAAGACTCTGTCTCTAAATAAAAATATAAAAAGGGCTGGGGATATAGATCAATGGTAAAGCACCCTTGGTTTCAATCCCTGGGATAAAAAAAAATCTATCCTACTAACCTCTTCCAAGATCAGCAGAGAAACCATTCAAAGACAACTGACTTTTGCAAAAGTTTTAAGTGTAAGCTTAAGGTACTTTCCCCGCCTCCCACCCACAACAATTTAGACTAGACTGTCATATGTTCCTTTAATCGGGCATCAGTAAGGAAGCTGCTTTACTATGCCAAGAGAGAAAAGTGCTAGTCACAGTAATTCTGGTTCTTTCTCAAGAGCAGGAAGTGAGGTGAATGAAATCCACACAAGACTGTCTTTTTTTTCAACAACTGACCAACTATGAGCAAAGTAGAAGCGGTACTTGGTTCTCAGTTGCAAGGCCTACAGACCCATGGATATCTAACTGTTGGCTGTGTCCCAAGGCCCGTTTTGGGTCAAGCGTTTATGAAGATTTCTAGGTATAAGTTAATCACAAAACATTTTCCCAAAGTGAAGCTTATTCCTGAGCTAGGCCATCTCTCTGAACAAAGGGGGGCCTGGAGTTAGGAGTAGAGAGAGAGAAGAGAATGGGATTAGGTGGGTCAGCCAGACATGTGGGGAAGTGTGAAGAGAGGGAGAGTCTCTTTGATAAATGTTTTCCTTTATATTCTCCTAACAATAAAATTAGACGTTTCCTCTGGTCCTTAATGAAATCAGGCAAGTGGGAAAGGAATGGGTGGATACACATTCTGATTTCTAAAACACCCAAGAGCCACTCAAGACATACCTTTCAAGGCACCAGTGTCACAAATGGCACTTGTATCTGTGGTTAAGCAGAGGAGACTATTTTTCCTCCCCTCACAAAGGCAGCCATTCTCTGCCACCCCTCAACAACCCATTGTCAGCACTCTTCACTGGTGTGTGTATGAACCACACAAAAACTAGAAGCTAATGCAAAAATAAATCATTTGTGTTTTCTGATGTGGCTGATTTTGGTGGAGATTGTGAAATACTACCACCCATGCCTATCCAATAACGGAGAAACCAATACACATTCTCTTCTAGTAGCTTCCCATGCCTGGGTGAAGTGACCTTGCAAAACTTCTCTCATCTGCCATTCATGGATCTTTAAGGGTTCCTTAACAGACCCCACTGATATCAAACCCAAACATCATCATGATATTACAGCTTGTTGTGCTTTAACCTTCACCCTCCCAATCTGGCCCCATATTTCTTCTATCCCACATGGACATCCCACTGGAGTCAGTTCCCACTTTGAAAGAAACACGGCTTTCTCTCTCTCTCTCCCTGCCTCTCCCTCCATGTTTCTACCACGGTCTCGGCTTTGTCTTTAAAATTCCAGGCAGGCACAACTTCAGTGTTACTACAGGTTACTACTATATATAAATACTCAGCTTCTCTTGATCAAAAAAATGGGGACTATATCCTTAAATGTTCCATATGCTATTTCAAGTATTTTAAGTTAAATAAAAGGAAGAAATAAGGTCCTCAGTTGCAGCAACACATATCTAAGTGCACAATAGCCACATGTGGTATCACACGTTGAACAGTGTAGATATACAAAATTGCCATCATCAAGGAAACTTCTCCCAGACAGTGCAATATAATATCACACATGCAAGAGAACTGTAGCTTCATGTATACTGAAACTGTTTTTTATCAACACTCGTTAAACTTGATGATCCAGATTTCACACAAGGAAATGACTAGGACTAAGGGACACGGCCCATATTAAATAACTAGCAAAGCATCTCTTATCAGGGATCCACCCATTCTGTAAACATCACAGGTGATTGCAACATCACATCTGGAAAAAAGATAATAAGCAGAAGACCTCAGGAACCTTTCAACAAGACACTAATAGACTAGCAGTCTACTGTATACTAAGCACTCTGCTAAGTTCTAGGAGTCCATACAAAGAAAACATGGCCCAGTCTCTGCCCTGGGAATAAAGCCCATTCACAGATAATCACAACAGGGGGCAGAAAGAGATAAGTGCCCTAAGAGAAGCACACAGTGCTCTGGGGATTCAAAGACAGATATCATATTATGTGGGAGGATCCAGGAAGCATTGCATGGATGCTAGATGAACTCAGATCTGGAATGGGTACTAAAGAATGAGTGAAATCTTGACAGAAAGAGCTAGAGGGAAGAAAGGGGAAACTGCATGACCAAAAGGAGGAAAAAAGTTAGGGTCCCAAGTACATTTATGGAGAATTGACGCAAAGAAGCTATGACAACTCATAATCATTTGAAATATTTTTCCAATCACCCTAATAATCAAAGAATTACTCATGAACTTAGATGCCATTGTGATGGTTCTTTATTTTTTAAATAATGTTATTGCATTTTTATGCCTTTATTTATTTATTTTTTTCCTTGCTCCCTCTCTCCGCCAGGGCCAAGGACTGAACTCAGGGCCTTGCACATGCTAGGCAAGTGCTCTGCCACTGAGCTAAATCCCCAACCCCTTATTTATTTATTTGTACGCAGTGCTGAGGATAGAACCCAGGGCTTCACACATGCTAGACAAGTGCTCTACCACTGAGTTACAACCACAGCCCCCTTAGGTCCCATTTTTAAAAAAGATTTTACTTTAGTGTGAATATCTGGTGTGGGCAAAAACAAGATGCAACAGGCTCTCTCTGTTCCCACTGATGATGGGAATGTAAATGGGCATTACCTTTTTGGAAAGCAATATTAAGCTCCTTAACATTCATATCCTCTGACTTAATAATTCCACTTTAAGGAAAATGACTTAAGAAATAATCTGAAACAAAGATCTATGCACAAAGTTTTTGTAATATTATTTATAATCGCAGCAAATAACAGAAAATTATGATCTAATTGTAGGATAGAGTACTATATAATCATTATGAATTATGCTTCTGACAAGTTTTCAGTGACATGGATGCTTATGAAAATGTTAAATGAAAAAAATCATGGCATGAAATTAGTGATACACAGTATAGTCACAACTATGGAAAACAATACAAAAGCAGGAGGAAAATTGGCAAAAATGTTAACATCTTGGTGGTATGATCATGGATGCTTTTTGTTCTCTATACCAGGAGTCAGCAAATTATACTCTGTGAGCCAAATGTGGCCCACTAATTCTTATATGTTTTACTGGAACACAGCCACACTTGTGCATTTACATATTGTCATTATCTGTGGCCATTTTTATGCTTCAGTGGTAGAGTTGAGTACTTGTGTCACAGCCTGTAAAGTTTATAACACTTCCTACTCTTTATAGAAAAAGTTTATAGAAAAAGCCCTTTATAGAAAAAGTTTTCTGGGGCTGGGGTTATGGCGCAGTGGTAGTGTGCTCGCCTAGCACGCGTGAGACACTGGGTTCGATCCTCAGCACCACATAAAAATAAAATAAAGATATTCTGTCCACCTATAACTAAAAAAAATTAAATATTTTTTAAAAAAAGAAACAGTTTTCTAACCTCTGTATCTTCCAAAATTTCTACAATGAGTGTTACTTTGGGGATAATTGTTCTAAAAGCTCCATTTCCACACTGTGAAGGTACTTCAGGAACAGGCTAACAATTTCAGATTTTATCTTATAAACAAATGGGAACACTTAGAAGTTTCTGAGGAAGGTGAGACATGGTTTGGCATGATGCCAAATCATAAAACACTGAACACAGGTCATTTCAGAAAGTGGAATTCATACTGTATGCCAGGCAAATTCTACGACTCATCAACAGCTGTGATTCTGGTCTACTCCTCATTTATAGGTTAGCCTAAGATTTGACTCATTATTGACTTCAAACTTCCTCCTCTGAATGAACCCTATGACATAGCCCCAAAGTAATGACCTACAGAATTGTAGTCAAAAC
The DNA here is from genome assembly GCA_028644305.1 of Xerus rutilus. Classification (NCBI taxonomy): domain Eukaryota; kingdom Metazoa; phylum Chordata; class Mammalia; order Rodentia; family Sciuridae; genus Xerus; species Xerus rutilus. The sequence goes on from CM053417.1 coordinate 36,964,719, forward strand.
AAAATTGTGAGTTTTTCCTGGAAAGACAGTTTGAAGTTTAGGGTGGTATTTCTGTATCTTGAAATAGTCTTCCATTTCCAAGCTTTTTTTCCTATCTCCTACTTTACTTTCCTATTCTGGAAGTACAACAGGAAAACAGGGAGATGGTACTGTTGTCAACAGGAGGGGAAGGAAAAGGCACAAAAGGAGAGAGAAATAGAAAGTATTTGAAGCTTCTGTTTCAAGAGAACCTCAAGGTGCCCCTGGATCTACCCACTCACAGAGCCTGGTTGTGAAGATCCCAACACCTATCCCCAGCAAACCTGGGCCATTTGATTGGTTTTGTCTTTAGAAAAAGGTGAGAGCTGTCTCTCTCAAAGAAAGCCTCCATTGGGCATTGTGGTGCACACCTGTAATCCCAATGGTTTGGGAGGCTGAGACAGGAGGATCATGAGTTCAAAGCCAGCCTCAGCAATGGTGAGGCACTAAGCAACTCAGTGAGACCCTGTCTCTACATAAAACACAAAATAGGGCTGGGGATGTGGTTCAGTGGCCGAGTAACCCTGAGTTCAATCCCCAATACCCCCCCAAACAAAAAGAAAAAAGAAAAGAATGCCTCCATATCCACAGGCTTCCTCCACATTCTCCATGCCTTCACCACCTGCCTCAAGCCTATTTCCCCAGATGCACTGCAAATAACCAGTTCATACAAACGACTGTTTACTCATTCTCTCAAGCATGAACACAAAGGATGGAAATGTTCTGACAAGTGGTTTCCTTTCAAATAAACACACTACAAATCACAAAAATTAAACATCTACAAAATGAGAAACTCCAAACTACCATAATTTCAGCTCTGCATGGCATAAAAACACTGAACAGGTCTCTGAGTTTCTTTTTTTCCTTTGAACAAGTGATTTTTTTTGTATTTCTGCAGATCAAGCCTGTGAATTTCATTTAAGGTGCATGCATTTTATTTGAAGTTAGAAAGTGGAATAATCTTCGTGTGTGACTATCCTTGCTTTTTTTCCCTTTAATTTGATTTATGTTTTATTTCATTGGTTTGAGAGAGAAAAGACAAAAAAATTGCACTGAGATACTCAATAATTTAACAGATCATACTTAACATTTTATATTTTAATATACACCCGTGCCAACAATTGTTCTCACGAGCTTTCTGAACCATTAAGCCACACTATTCTCCTTCTTCTAAATCAAATATAAGTAATTTGTTGTCATAGCAATGCTTCTTCCTACTCCAAAATAGTTCAATACATGCTTTGTTTCGGCAGGCAACTCTTTGTCTACGAAAAATTGGTCATTATCTTCCACCTTCTTGACAAATGTCTTATTAAATTTAGCTGCCTGGCTTTTACAATCATCAGGAGACTGTATTTCTATGGCACTTCCTAACACCTGTACAGGACCTCTCAGGAACTGCCTGGAAGAATATCACAGCTAAGTCACTGGGTGACAGCTATTCTTTGTAGTCATGATGACAACAATCCTTGGCATTATTACTCAGCTTTAACAGTTTATAGAGTGCTGTCACCCACTTCATTGTATTTGAGACAGTACTACATGATGCTTATATGCTTCGTCAATTCCCTACATCAGGTTGGTTATTTATCTGTGCACATCAGTGGTAAGTTACATTTGTTCTGTCCTTTCATCCCTAAGGTTGAGTTCTGCTTTTCTGGCCTTTTGATGGGTATATATTAAGCTAATGAGGATAATTAAATAAGCTACTAGAATTGCAAAGAGAAGCAATAACAGAGGCACAGGGTATCATTTTGTCAGTGTCTTGTACAACAGCCCACAGATATTAACTGTTTACAAAAACACGTGAGAACACATGCTAGATTCAGTGCCAGTACTAATGCTAATCTCATATGTATAGGGCATGTTACAGTTCACAAAGCAGTTTCACAAAAGTGATCTAATGTGAACATGCCTCTTATGCACCCATTCTCCCATATACATAAATACAGCAGGATCATGATGTGTGTTTCTAAAACCTTATTCTCTGCCTTATAGTTTATCCATTTTTAAATAAGGATGAATAACTGGTGTTTCCAATTGAAATTCCCTTAAGCCTTGACCTTCATTTCATACAGCTGTAGTCTATAATATCTAGCACTCCTCCCCCATCAAGTTGGATTCTTTTTTTCACACTACAAGTGTGAAAAATGCAAACTGGAAGGAAAAGATCTGAAAGTAGGGAAGAATCTTTGACATTGATCAAGGTCCTTAAAAAGAAACGGGGCAGGGAGACAAATTACCAGGAAATTTCAGTGTTCCTTTATATATTCCTATATCTTTAAATTCCTTATTCATGATCACATTACTTCTACAATCAAAAATAAAGGATTTGCTGGGCATAGTGGCACACGCCTATAATCCTAGTGGCCAGGGAGACTGAAGCAGGAGGATCTTGAATTCAAGGCTAGTCTCAGCAACTTATTGAAGCATCAAGCAACTCAGCAAGACCCTGTCTCTAGATAAAGTATAAAAGGGCTGGGGGTGTGGCTCAGTGCTTAAGTGCCCCTGGTTTCAATCACTAGTACCAAAAATTAAAATGTTTACTTTTTAAAACAGAGACAAAGAAATATGGTTGGATTTAAGGGAAAAGATACCTCAAACAGGGCACCCTAACTAGCTCACCTGTTCCCCCATCTTTCAAACTCTCTGGGAGGGAAAGATGAACTAGTGAAGAAGATCAGCTCAGAGTGCTTCTTTAGGAAAGGCAATCAACATCAGGAGCTGCCCTAACAGAGCCTGAAAATAAGATTTCACAGCACCACATAGGCTCAAAGAGCTGGAGCTGAAAAGTTCCATTCCCACTCGAATGTGACCAAATGTAATTAATCTGTCTCTCTGTATGACTTCCAGCTTCACATAGTCTGATTCCATTCGAAAATTTAATAAAAGGGACAGTAGTTGCCATCATTTCTCTTGCTTGGTCCTTGTGTGCACTTGTCTCCTATAGACTTTAGATTTTTTTCTGCCGAGTGAGCAGAGGAGCTGATAAACTATTTAGAACCCCTATGCAACTGTTATCTCAATTTCTCCACACCTCACTCCTGTCATATGGAAGGGGAACAAGAGTTATTCACATAATTACAGTCACTGAACATAAAAAGAAGAGACAGAGGTAACAGAGTTTGGGCCAGGTCCCACAGAAAAATATTGGCAATAAGAATGACTAAGGATCTGAACTTTGTCTGGCCAGTCTCAAGTAATATCTGTAAAGCCCAAAAGGAATAAAGCTCCCCTTCCCAACTCCTTTCCAACCCCCAAAGAACTCAGCTTTCAGAACTCAGTTTTTTTTTTTTTTTTTTAGCTGTAGATGGACATAATGTCTTTATTTTATTGCTTTGTATGTGGTGCTGAGGATCGAACCCAGGGCCTCACGCATGCGAGGCAAGCGCTCCACCGCTGAGCTACAATCCCAGCCCCCAGAACTCAGTTTTAATGTTGATAAAAGCCTCTGGCATTTGAGGATATGAGGGGGTTAATTTTGTGAATGTCAAAGTTCAAAATTTACTGTAATTCTTTAACCAAGAAGGTGCAATTTTGATTTAAATGTGTTTCTTCCCTAGAGCCAAAATCCAATTTACCCAGTCCACCTAGAGGGATGCTTTTGTTATCATATCATCACCCTTATTGATCTACCTACAGGCTAAGTTGCTGTAGAACCCTTATACTGAACATTGGATCAATAGATATAACAAAGAAATGCAAAACAATTAACATATTATACCTAATAATATATCCTCCAAATATATAAAGAAAAAGTTGAAAAGACTGAAAGAAGCAAATAAATTGGTAGTAAATTTTAGCAACTCTCCAATAACCGATAGGCTGATACACAAAAAAAATTAGACAAGGTTATTAAAGAGCAACACAATTAATAAGGTTGATCTTGTAGACACTGATCTCATGCTGAGCCATAAAATAAGTCTGAGCAAATTTCAAAGAAACAGAACACACAGATCACATTCTCTGGATTATAATATGTCTAAGTAAGAAACCAATAACAAAAGGATAGCTTAAAAAGATTCAGAAATATTTTTAGAAATCCTTCTAAGCAACCCATGGGTTAAGCAATCACAACAGGAATTACAAAACTCTTCAATAAAAAAAAACTACAACTTATCAAAATTTATGGAATACAGCTAAAGTAGAAGGTAACACATACTATTAGCCTTTAATATTTACAGTCAAATAAGAATGTCTGAAAATAAATCAGCAAAGCATGCAGCTTAAATTAGAAAAAGAACAAAAGGCAAAAAGCCAAAGAAAATATGAAGGAGAAAACAAATTTTAAAAGAAACAGAAAGTATCAAGATAGGTAACAGATATATAAAAGAAAAATAATGAAGCCTACATTGCTTCATATAAGAGAGAAATAAAACTCATGAACTACTAGTGAGATTTCTTAAAAATAAACAATTAGGAAAGAAGGAGAACAGCATTTTAATCATGCTGCTGCTATAGTTAACAGATCATTAACAATCTTAAATCAATAAATTTGAAATTTTAATCCAAATAGTCACATTCTCAGCAAAATATAAACTATCAAAAGTTATTAAAAGACTAAATAGGATACCTGAAAAAAATCTAACCACTAAAAAAATTAAATCAGAGCTAGGCACAGTGGTGCACGCCTATAATCCCAGTGACTTGGGAGGCTAAGACAGGAATATCTCAAGTTGAAGGCCGGCCTTAACCTAGTGAGATACTGTCTCAAAATTTTTTAAAAAGGTCTGGGGAATATAGTTCAATGGTAAAGTACTTACCTAGCATACATGAGGCCCTGTATTTAATCCCCAGTGCTGCACAAAATAATTAAATAAAAATAAAGAAATAAAAAGGGCTGGATATGTAGCTCAGTGGTAGAGTGCCCCTAAGTTTAATCCCCAGTACTGGAAAAAAATTAAATCAGTACTCTAAATCTTCCCACAGAGATGACACCAAATCTAATAGTATTATGAAAAAGTTTTATCAAACATTCAAGAAATAAATAACTGATCTCATGCAAATTTTCCCATCTTTAGGAAAAGAGAAAGCACTATCCAATCTATATTATGAAGCTAGAATAAACTTAATACCAAATCCTACAGGGACACTATAAAAAAGGAAAAGTGGGGCCAGATTCATTGACCAATCCAGTTGTAAAAGTACCAAATAAAAACATTAGCAAATCATACCAGGAATAATAAAAAAGACAATACATCATGATCAAGGAGATTTGATTCCAGGAAATAAAATCGGTTTAATATTAGATAATCGATCAGTGTAATTCACCACACTGAAATATTTAAAGAACAAAAGACATATGATCACCTCAATAGATAAAAAACGCTTTTGATAAAATGCAACATCAATTCATGATTTTTTGCAAAAAAAATAGCAAACTCAGAATAGAAAGGAATTCTACAATCTAATTAGGAACATCAATGAAAAAATCTACAGCAAACATCACAAATAATGATGAAACACTGAAAACATATCCTTTAAGTTGGGGAACAAGATTAGAGACAAAATTTTAACCACTTCTACTAAACATTATATTAGAAATATTAACTAGAATGATGACAAGAAAAAGACATATAACAAATACATATAATGGCTGCAAAGAACAAGATGAAAGTCTCATTATTTGCCAAATATGTATGATTATCAAAACAAACTCAAAAGCATCCCTAGATAAATTAATTATAATTAGCTTAGGAGCATTTAGCAAGGTTTCTAGATAGAAACATGATGAACAGCAGTTGACTGCACTTCTAGACACCAATAACAGACAAAATTATTGTAACATGTCAGTTAAAAAAGAAAAAGAAATGACTAGAGACTCCACTGAGTAGTTGGTTAAGCCATAAACTGAAGTCAGACTACCCAATTTCCAATCCAAGCTCTATCCCACTAGCTGTGTAACTCTGGACAAGCTCTGTATCCTACCTTTTAGAATTTTTATGAAGATTAAATGATTTAATACATGTGAAGTACTTAGAACAGTCCCTGGCACAAAGTAAGGGCTAACTAAATGGAAGCTGTTATCATTACCATGAAGAAATAACTAATAGGCCTATTATTCAGGGCTCCAAACTTCTAACTATTGGACTCCAAGACATCTCCAGGGTAAAGAGTCAGGGAGATACCTGTCACAGGAGCCACTGAAACTCATCCATGTTTTCCTAAGGCAAGGCACTAAACTCCCACACAGCATACAGCTCATTACCCAAGTACCCTGCTGTCTGCACATTGTAATTAGCAAAAGAACACACCCTTTCTCTGGAGATTTCTGCCCCAATCTTACCAACTCTTCAAGTCAACAACTTCAAGCTTCCTGTGAAGACAAAATCCAGAGTGCCTGAAGGACATTTTTCATCATCAAAAGAAAAAGCAAACCTCAGGTCCTTTGGACTGATGCCAAGAGAGGTTCATGAAGTATGAGAAAAAAGGCTGCTGTTACTAGTTCCATTTTTGGAGAAGAGTGAGACAATATTTTTTTGAATAGCTACTATGTGTCACACAGTGTTCTTAGGGCATCAGAAATATGAACTCACTAAATTCTCTCAATAACCTGATGAGGTAAATAGAATCTTTAGCCCATTTTACAAATAAGAAGAAACTGGGTGACAGTGATTAGTTGACTTGCTTAAAGGCATATGGCTCATGAGTGATAGAATTAGCTTCACACTCAGATCCAACTCCACAGTCCTGTGCCAAGCTAGAACAGAAGAGACAGCCTGTAATCCCAGCTATTCAAGAGGCTGAGGCAAGAGGATGCAAGTTTGAGGCCAGCTTCAGCAATTAGTAAGACCCTATCTCAAAATAAAAAAATAAACAGTGCTGGGGTGGAGCTCAGCAATACAGCCCCCCTGGGTCCAATTCCCAGTACCACAAAAAAAAAGAAAAATAAGAGATAAAGGAGTCTAGTTCCTGAAATGGAGAAGGAAGGAGGATAGTGGATACTCCATGTGAAGCTGGGATTTCAATTCATCTCCTTTCCAAAACCACAGGCCAAAATTAGAATGGGCATACAAATAATAATTATGTGAACAGAAGACTGAAAAGCAGCAAACCAGCAGGGTACCCAAGTTAGTATTTGTCAGGTGCTCAGATGAAATGCCAGTGCCATTTTGTGGCATGACTGAGCAATATTTATTTAAAAAAAAAAAAAGAAAACAAAAACACTGCCACTCAGTGGCTCTCCCTCTCCCTCTCCAGGATGCACAGGCAGCTCGGGTTTAGATGCCAGTTGGTTTTTAACCCTTCTGTGTGGTGATATTGCTGGGCTTACTGACTCAACTTCCCTGATACTTGAGTCCACCAGTGATGGTTTCAGAGGCTTCAACCTGAAACCAGTAAGCAGAGCATGAACACAAACTGCATGGCACTGACTATATACCAAGCATTACTGCCATCACAGCTCACCTATTAGACCTTCCACTTCTTGTCCTCAGGTACATGATCTTGTTCCTCCTAAGGGCAATACCTAACCCAGCCTTCCAAGAAGAGCCTGAAGGAATACATGAGCCAGCAAAAGAGGAGAGAAAAAGTAAGGCATGGTGGCACACACCTGTAATACTCACGGCTTGAGAGGCTGAGGCAGGAGGATCACGAGTTCAAAGCCAGCCTCAGCAAAAGCAAAGTGCTATGTAACTCAGTGAGACCCTGTCTCTAAACAAAATACAAAATAGTGCTGGGGATGTGGCTCAGTGGTCAAGTGCCCCTGAGTTCAATATCAGTACCCCCCCTAAAAAATAGAGTGAAAAGAGCCTGGCACTGGGGGCAGCCCCTTAGACCCTGCCTGATGCAAGTTGATCCACAAACCAGACAAAATAAGGGTCTCCAGGTTCAAGAACAAATACACACACACACCCAATCATAACAACATTTTGAAGATCAAGACTATCATTCTAACTGCAGTACATACACACACACCCAATCATAACAACATTTTGAAGATCAAGACTATCATTCTAACTGCAGTATCAGTTAAGTTTTATAGATTATTAACCTTGATATTCCTTAAAACAAGATCTTCTCATGATAAAACAGATAAACAAAAGGTCAATTACATGAGACCTAGTTGTATATCTACCTGCTCTTAAATTTTGCAAGGAGATAAAAGTTGCATGTATGATCTGTTGTTCAGATTGCTTCTCTTCTAGAAACCACCATTTCCCAAAGCCCTCTTGCAAAACAGAACACAAATTCTAGTAATTCTAACATAGAGCAATAAAATATGAACATCTCATGCATATTTAAGTGCCCTCATTACTTTTCAGCCTTTATACAATGTTTACAAATATCGGTAGAGACTATAAGACCAAAAATTAAATAACAGCCATTTTAAGAATGTACTTTGTAGCCAGGCTTGGTGGCACATGCCTGTAATCCCAGCATTTAGGAGGCTGAGGTAGGAGGATTTCATGTTCAAAATGAGCCTCAGCAATTTATCAAGGCCCTAAACAACTTAGGAGACCCTGTCTCAAAATAAAAAAAATAAAATAAGGGTTGGCAATTTGGCTCAGTAGTTAAGTGCCCCTGAGTTCAATCCCTGGTACCCAAAAAAAATTAATAAAGTAGTTTCTGATGTGGGTAAGGAGTTAACTGAAAAGAAAATTCATTTTGTTATAAATTCCCATAGGAAAACAGAGCCAATGTGTAACTGGCTAAACACGATAAAGCCATTTGATGTTAGCGACCTTTCCAAGATGCACTATTACACTCTCCCCACTTTTGTGTTTTGGATGCATTTTCTCTCTCATACTATTCTCAGGTTTTTTCGTTCTGCCAGGAAGCAGGAAATGAACCAAAGTGTCACCAAATATCAGAGCTCAAAAGGATCTTAGTTATCACGCAGTCCAACACTCTCACCTACAGATGCAGAAACTGAATCTCAGAGAAGGAAAGTGAGTTACTGGACATTGCAGGTCTCACAATTCCCTAAAAAGGGATGCAGAAAACTGTCAAACTTCACTGATACAAAAATTTAACTGGCAACTTCCTTTAATGACAGTCTCTAGTAGCAGGTTATGGGTTGAGCATCCCTAATCCAAAAACCTGAAATCCTAAATGTTTCAGTTCCAAGATCAAAACCCTCTTGTGTGCCAACATGATGTTTGACCAATAAAGTAGATGCAAATAATCCAAATCCAAAAACCTCTGAAATCTGAAGCACTTATATTCAGAAGTCATTTCAAATAAGGAATTCACAAGCTGTAATTAACAATGCTGGCTTTGGAATCAGCCAGAATGGAGATATCCATTTTCCAGCTGTGTGACCTTGGACATATTACTTAACGTCTCTGAATCTTATTTTCCTCATCTGTATAACAGGAATGCCAGTAATAGCATCCCTCTGAGTGCCTAGTACATGGTAAATGTTCAATAAATGTTATTTGTGATTATTATCCTAAGCCTGTTTGTATGGGGAGAGGTCTCTGGGAAGAGCAACTCCAATATCTTTACCTTGAATTACACCTGCCTCTTCCAAGAAAACTCCAGACTTGGATTTGAATTTTAAGTGACAGGGAATAGAGCCAAAAAAAAAAATTCAGTCTGATGTTTATTACTAGGAATGGGCCTCACTGAATTAATTCTCAGGCCCACACATAAAACCAGGAATTTCTCTTGCTTCTAATGTAAGTTTCATAAAAGGGGAAAAAGAGCAACTGAGACAGAAAAGTCATAAACACTAAGCTTGGGAAAGCCTCTTAAAGGGAGTGGAAAAGTGTTATAAACACAGGGAAACTAGAGTCACTGGCTATTTCAGTAAAGGGGAAATTACCCATCTTTAGGTCTCATGGGCCTGAGCCAATGGTATGCCAGCAGTGGCCCTGCCCAGACAAGGTCTTTTTTTTTTTTTATTTTTATTTTTTTAATTTTTTTTTTTTTAGCTGTAGATGGACACAATGTCTTTATTTATTTATTTTTACGTGGTGCTGAGGATCGAACCCAAGGCCTCACGCATGCAAGGCAAGCGCTCTACCGCTGAGCTACAATCCCAGCCCCCTAGACAAGTTCTTAAGTCTAAAACCCATCCCAGCTTCCCTCAAAACATAAGGAAGTCTGGAAGCATAAAAGACAAAACAGATCGTTAAAATTTTAATATGGACCATTAGGTTCCTTTGTGCTTCAAATGAGACAGAACATAGTGTAATAGGACTTCAAAGGGTGGTGGCTTACACAAATCCTGGCTCTGCCACTCCCAAGTGGTATGACTATGGGCCAAGGAGCTTCCCTCTGGGCTTCTTTCCCTATCCGTAAAACAAAGGTCATGAACTCAAATTCCCTTTGACCTCTAGGATTTATTGGTCATAAATTTTGTACATACCTGCCACCTGAAAATGCAGTAATCTGACTATAAATAAGCCTTGATAAAAAGTTCCCTAGGGAAGAATGTACATAAAATATTTCTTTTGTATTTCACAAGTATGTTGCTGGGTCCAGAGAAATTGCTTAATAAATGTTCAATGATCTCAATTTGCCACCAAGTACCTAGGATATCACAAGCTTTTCGCATGCCGGGCAGGTTTCCTCAAACCTCTCTCATCAGATTTTTCAAATATGGTAGATTTTTGCCACCCCTGGGCTTTTAATAAAAGCAGCACTGCACGAGAAAACAAAGCCCTGTCATATCATGTGACAGTGATTGAATACCTAGATGTCAGGCACTCTGCTTTGTATAGGTATAAGGAGCTGATCTGGGCCTCAGTACTTGCATGTATATTACAAGTTGTATGATTCAGAGTGAGTCACAGGAAGGCAGCTACTATTATGGAGAACTCCAGAATTTTACATTATAGGCTTCAGATCACTTTTTTTTAAATACTTTTTTTAGTTATACATGGACACACTACTTTTGTTTATTTATTATTTATATGCAGTGCTGAGGATCAAACCCAGTACCTTACATGTGCTAGGCAAGCACTCTACTACTAAGCTACAGCCCCAGCCTCCTTTGGATCACCTCTGATAGATGAACAGTTAACTAGCATGCAATGAGAACATTTTACTAGCAGTTCTCCCAAAAGGCTTTGGCGGTTCAGAGGAGGAAACAGCTATATTTCCATGTTATTCAGTAAACACACACATGCACACGTGTGCACATCCATACCTACATACTTCTAGGGACCAGTTTAGGCTCAGAACATATTGGATCCAGTCTTCTGCTCTAGTGATTCCTAATCATCTGCAAATTAGAATTACTTGAGGAGATTTAAAAGAGGCCTATGTCCAGGCCCCAGCCCAGACCAATTATTTAAGAATGGGGTAGAGGAGCAGGCATTGGTTGGTTTTTTATTTCATGCTCAACAGGTGACTGAGGGGGTCCAGGGTTAAAGAAGCTGGCTTCCATGTTCTCCATCTCCATTTCTAGACCTAAACTTATTGGCAAGTCCTGCAGATGACTTAGAGGGCAGCAGGAGTCACAAAAATTCCATTTCAATCACTCACCCAGTATAATAAGATAAGCTGCCACAGCCAAAGCATTTGTGGTAACCAAAACTTGAAAGAGGTTCTCTTAACCTTCAGTTAGTCAGATAAAGTAATCAGCCAGCCTTCTGTGTGTCCCAACTGTTTTATTTATTTAGCCTAGGCTTAATTGGTTTGAAATCTCATTCTTGCCAGGCACAGTGGCACACGCCTGTAATCCTAGCAGCTTAGGAGGCTTAGGCAGGAGGATCTCAAGTTCAAAGCCAGCCTTAGCAACTTAAGCAACTCTGCAAGACCCTGTCTCTAAATAAAATTTAAAAAGGGGGCTGGGGATGTGGCTCAGTGGTTAAGCACCCCTGGATTAAATCCTCAGTACGGCCCCCTAAAAAAAAAAAAAAGAAGAAGAAAGAAATCTCTTTTCTGGAAGATTCCCCACTCCTCAAAGTGCTGTATCATATCATGTCCCTTTTCCACAGCCCTCTTCCCTTCTTCATACTGATGTTTCCTCATAGCAATGAGCACTCCCTATTCCCTCTACAGCTCTGCACTGAGTCGCTCTCTGTTCTCTCTCTCTCACACACACACACAGATGTTTGCTTTTTTAATTCCTTCTTAATCAGCCTCTGCCTGCCTCTTGGTCACCTACCTACTCTTCTAATTATTCCCTCTCCTTTCAGTGGAACTTCCTGGCAATGACTAACTGCCTCAATCCAGCATAACCTCTCCATGGCCCTGACTGGCTTCACCCCCACAAGCTACTCAAGCACATGATGTTTTCTCACTTACCAAATCCCCACTTGTGAGTTGGCTTCCTTCATCTATTGAATCTCATTTACTAAAATATACCTCTAGGCTGCCAATCATCTCCATTCTTTATTTTTATTTACTTATTTACTTATTAACATATTTACTTTGGTGGTGGTGATTAAACCCAAAGAGGCCTCATGTATGCTAAGCATGTATTTTGCCAGTGAGCTATACTACTAGCCTCCTTTCTTTCTTGAAATATTTTTCTTAATTACTAACCTGTATTTAAATTCAAACAATACAGAAATGAATGTAATAAGTGAGAGTGTTGTCCTTCCTCAATCACTCAGGAGTAAGCACAATTTCATATAGATTCTTCTAGACTTTTACAATATGCTCATAAACATGAATATAAAGGAATTGGTTGGGTTTTTTAGAAAATGGGTTTCCATCACACCTGTTATCCTGCAACTAGATTTTTAAAAAAATTTTAACAATATATTAGGAATATCTTTCAAAGTGAATACATACATTAGCCTCATTTTTTTTTTATTTTTCCAGGAAGAGGATACTTTGGATTTAACCCAGGGGTATTCTACCACCAAGCCACATCCCCCAGCCCTTTTTGATATTTTATTTAAAGACAGGGTCTTGGTGAGTTGCTTAGGGCCTTGCTAAGTTGCTGAGACTAACTTTGAACTTGTGATCCTCCTGCCTCTGCCACCCAAGTCCAGAGTCCCTGGGATCACAGGCATATGCCACAGTGCCCAGCTCACTCTCCCTTGTTTAAAAGCTGGACAATACTCCACTGTCCATATTTACCAATTCTGTTACTGATGGGCTATTTCCCAATGTTCTCTGTTTACCAACACTGATGCTATAAATGACCTTGCATACAAGTCTTCACACATAAATATTTATCAAGTAAATATTTAGAAATGGGTGGAGAAGCTGGCCACTGGGGCTAGGTCTTTCCTCAGTCCCTCCTTTGTCTCATTCTCTTTGCCCCACATGACATGGAGGACTAGCTCCTGCTTCCTGAAACAACTTCCACTCTTGGGCCTCATTCTACTACCTCCATGATTATTCCTTCACTGAGCCTTCTTTCTGCCCTCCAAAAGTAGACATTCCCTGGAATAATGTTCTTTCTCTTCTCTAGATTGTAAGATGCCCTCATTTTCTCCTTTATCTCCTCTAAATATGTCTAAATGGACATTTCTAGCCCAAAGCACAACTTGGTTCACCTGTGGGACATTCCAGCCTCCATGTCTCAAACACTTGAAACTCAAAGAATTTGAAAATAAACTCATGATCTTTTTCTCTAACTCACAGTCTACTCATCTTAAAAACAAAGGGACTGGACTAGTCTCCCTTAAATTTCTAACTAAAAACTTCTAATTTTTTAAAATTAGAAGTCTGGAATGTACCAGAAGCAGTGGGGATTAGAAACAATAAATAAAAACCAGATTTTGCCTTTAAAGAACACACACTCTAAGGAGAGGGGAAGATACATAAATAATTACATACTATCAAGTCAAATAGACAAAAGTGACTAAATCTGGCTTGGAGGCTAGAAGACAGCTTTCCTTGGAGTGTTTGAGCTGAGCTTTGAATGATGAATAGCATTTCGACAGGAAAAGAATACTTCTGATTGAGGGTACAACATGAACAAAGTATAAACTCAAAGAAGTACATCATGCATGTGGCTAGATCAAGAACTCATGGAAGAATGAACTAGAAAAGCCAGGCACAGTGTTGCACCCCTGTAGTCCCAGGAACCCAGGAGGCTGACACAGGAGGATTGCAAGTCCAAGGCCAGCCTGGGAAACTTAGCAAGACCTTGTTTTAAAATAAAAAAGGGCTGGGGATATAGCTTAGTGGTAGAGTGCCCCTGGGTTCAATTCCCAGTACCAGAAAATATAGATAGAAGACAAGGCTGAAAATGTTGAAAGTAAAATCATAGAAGATCCTGAATCCTAGAATACAAAGTTCAGGTTTCCTCTAAAGGGTTTATCTGTCAGTCTATGTAGCAGCTCTGGCTGACAAGTGACTGCCTAGAAAGCTATGCTAAAGAAAAATCTGAACCTGCATAGCACTCTCTGGGAAAGCATGCTTATAGCTGATTAGCATAGTTGGCCAGGGATACCATAAAGTATGCATCTCTGTGTCTGTCATCCCTGCTGAAGGCAACGGGGAATTACTGGAGGCTTTTGAGGAAAGGAATAGCATGATCCAACATGCATTTTACTTGTACCACTCTGCAGTTGTGCAAAAATGGAGCAGGAAGACACCCTGAGAAAGGAAGATCAGTCAGGAGATGTCGTATCATCTATAAGACAGATGATAATAATTATGATAATGATGACGACGATGACGACTACAATAAACAAAAAGAGCTAGGGCAGAGGAATGAAAGAAGGAAGAGACAGCTGGAAGAAATAATGAAAGACAGAATCAAGATGACTCAGACTATGATGATGGAGGGGAGGAAGAGGGGGAAGAAAAATGTTAGCAAAGGTCCCAAGGGATTTAACCTAGGTCACTAGATGGTCTGTGAGGCCATTAACTAAGATAGGAGCATTCTAGGAAAAGTATCATAACAATCCTGTTTTTCTTTCCAAATCCTCCAACCACTTTTCTGGAGATGCATAGTTTTCAAGGCCCCTAGAGGACAGTGGGAGAGAAAAGCAGGCTCTGTGTTGCTTGACATTCCCAGCATTTACACAACTCCACTTATAAAGCTACCATTCTCTCTTCTGCCAGACTACCAAGGAAATACCCATCAACATCTGAGCATACAATGCTCAGAATGCTCAAGCTCTCAAAAGATGGCGATTCATGCTTACTCTGAGAAAAGAAGGGTAGAGACCATCCCTATCTTACAGATGAGAACAACTCTAGCTCATATTTACTAAACATTTGCTATGTGTCACTGTTCTGAACACTTCAAATGTAGTCATGCATTTAATCCTCACAAGAACCCCACAAAATAGATACCAAAATTATTCCCATTATGCAGATAAGAAAACAGGCCCAGAGACATTAGGTATATTTGTGTGGCAACAAACAGTAAAACTAATGAACTTTGAAAACATCAGAAAAGAAAAAAAAATCAGGTCCAGAGGTGTCAATTAATTTACCCAAGGCCACACAGGTAGAAAGCAGCAGAGCTGGGATTTGAATCTGGCTAGTCTGGATCTAGAGACTGCACACTTAACTAGTATAGTATATGTCTTATTATATAGGATTAGGGCACAGACAGGCTACTTGATCGGCCAAAACTACACATTTTTGTCAACTAGTTAATTATGAACTGACCTCTCCCACTGGGCTGGCAGGGTATTTTGACCTTTTTCTTCTTTTGCCCTTGTTGCTTTGTCTACACAAAGGTTCTGGATTCTGATTTTGATCTGTTACCCTGGAGCCTCAAACAGTTAGTTCAATAAGATCAGATTCAGTTCTCTATTTGGAGGAAGTGATCAACTTAGTTTATATCCACAGCTGAATGGGTCCCATTTCTAAACCACCAATATTTGGAGGCAGGTCCAACTGGCTCTACACACAGGATCATTTGCATACATGTCTCCATGGACCATCTGCCTACGGCAAGCAGCAAGCAATAGTGGCACCAGGTTCCTCTGTGAAAGAGAGGAATTAGAGACAGAAAAACCAAATTGAAAAAGCAGTCAATACACCAGTCAGGTAGACAGGTGGCTTATAGACATAGGATTGTCACTTTTGAGACTGCAATGGAAGCCAGGCACATTGGAGCATGCCTATAATATCAGAGACTTGGGAGGCTGAGGAAGGAGGATGGCAAATTCAAGATCAGCCTTAGCAACTTAGTGAGAACCTATCTCAAAATTTATATATATATATATATATGAAATATCCACATCTTGTACAACCAGAAGAATGAGATCCTAATTAGAATAAGTTATACTCTATGTATGTATAATATGTCAAAATGCACTCTACTCTCATATATCTAAAAAGAACAACAATAAAGAAATAAAGAC